>JARDWD010000685.1:0-1200000 GCA_029034505.1 Ornithoptera priamus
CTTTCTTCTTAATTCGATAGAGTTTAGCACCCCGTCGACCCCCTCCCCCTCCACTCGTTTTTCACCATTATATAAAATGTTATTTTCGATACCCGTACAAATCGTAACTCTTGCAATAGCGATTTCTTCAAAAATTTAGTTAAATCGCGTTTTTCTTTTGGTCTTTCTTATTAATTCGATAGGATTTAGCACCCCGTCGACCCCCCACTCGTTTTTCACCATTATATAAAGAAATGTTATTTTTGATACTCGTACAAATAGTAACTTTCGCAATAGCGATTTCTTCAAAAATTTAGTTAAATCGCGTTTTCCTTTTGGTCTTTCTTCTTAATTCGATAGGATTTAGCACCCCGTCGACCCCCCCTCCACTCGTTTTTCACCATTATATAAAATGTTATTTTCGATACCCGTACAAATCGTAACTCTTGCAATAGCGATTTCTTCAAAAATTTAGTTAAATCGCGTTTTTCTTTTGGTCTTTCTTCTTAATTCGATAGGATTTAGCACCCCGTCGACCCCCCACTCGTTTTTCACCATTATATAAAGAAATGTTATTTTTCGATACTCGTACAAATCGTAACTTTCGCAATAGCGATTTCTTCAAAAATTTAGTTAAATCGCGTTTTCCTTTTGGTCTTTCTTCTTAATTCGATAGGATTTAGCACCCCGTCGACCCCCCCTCCACTCGTTTTTCACCATTATATAAAGAAATTTTATTTTCGATACCCGTACAAATCGTAACTTTCGCAATAGCGATTTCTTCAAAAATTTTGTGAAATCGCTTTTTTTTGGTCTTTCTTCTTCATTAGATTGGTTTTAGCACCTCGTGTACCACCCCCATTCGGTTTTCACCACTATATGAAGTAATTTTTTTATTCGATACCTGACAACGCGTAACTTTCGCAATAGTAATTTCTTCAAAAATTTTGTTAAATCGCGTTTTTCTTTTGATCTTTCTTGTTTATTCGATAGATTTTGACACCCCGTTGACCCCCCCTGCCACTCGTGTTTTGCGAAAAATCCGGTAAAAAGCAAAAATTTGCCAACTTTCTCTCTCTTTTTCAATTTCTTAAATAGTCTTTGTTTCGCGCCAAAAGTTATTTTATTTTATAAACATTATATTTAATTATCCTTATAAAATCGATTAATCTCACATCATTTAGACTAATATTAGCCGTTTAATTAGTACAAATTATATATTTGCCTTCTTTTAAATAAATTTATAAATTTTTACCCTACTAACATGTTTGGGGCCTACTGAACGCCAGTTAAGAAATCACTTAAACCAATACAGGACAAGATCGAGAAGTTAGATACGAGATAGTCATCAGCACCCTCACAAGGTGGAAAAACCGATTCGGGTGCTACCACACCAATGGTACCGAACACCTCACCTACGGTTAGCTATTGTAGCCGTACTGCCGAAGCAAGGGCTTGTCTTACTAAGTCCAAACTCAACCTGAATAATTCCAGTAACCTTAAAACCTAAATTAAGGTTGCAATCAAGGAATCGATAGAGCGACTTTACAGCATTGTAAAGGAGCTTGATGCGAAATCCACTAAGGGAACAAGTCAAAGTATAACTTTAGAAACATCACAGACGGACCAAAACACCTCAAACAAGACTGCCCCCCCGCTACGATCGACGCAAAACTTCTTGATAAACTAGAAGACAATTCAAAATTATTATTGGAAAATAATAAAAAGATGATGGAATTAAAAGATAACTTAGCTACGGATGCAAGCATCACGGAGAACGACAGGAAAATGATTTATGACAACAATAAAAAAGTAGAAAATCTAAAGGAATCTTTGGACATACAATCGACTGGAAAATAAGTGGCCGACGACAGGAATAGACGAGCGACCCCTAAGCAACTCAGCAACGACTCTACACTCCATAGTCGTGACTTCCAAAAACGACCAGGAAACAGGAGAGGAAGTGTTAGAGCGTCTCAGAAAGACAGCAGACGCTAAGAAAGGCTGGTTGAAAGTATAAAAGATAAGGAAAGCAAAGGATAGGAAGATAATCATAGGATTCCGGTCTAAGGAAGAGAGAGAATATGAAAGAGAGGTTCAGGAACACAACTGCTGACGTCAGCGTCGAGGAAGTCAGAAATAAAGACCCGATTCTGCTCCTCAGAGATATCCTCAACATTAACACCGATGAGGATATAGAGAAGGCTCTGAGGAATCAGAACCGGGATGTTTTTGACTCCCGCGACGACGAGAATAGCAGATTCCAGATAGAATATAGAAGAAAGACAAAGAATCCTCATACTAGCCACATCGTGGTTGCGGTATCGCCGAAGATCTGGCAGAAAGGAATGGACATAGGATATGCCCACATCGACTTACAGCAAATCAGAATTGAGGATCAGACACCGCTTATTCAGTGTACACGATGCCTAGACTTCGGACATAATAAACGGTTCTGTGCCGAACCGTCAGATCTGTGCAGCCACTGCGGAGGGTCACATCTAAGAGTCGACTGCGCAGATCTAGCGGCCGGGAAACCACCGAAGTGCCAAAATTGCTGCAAAGCAAAATTTACTGACACCAAGCACAACAGCTTTGATCGCGACTGTTCCACATGCAAGAAGTGGGACAAAATAGCCCGCTCAACTGTGGCTTATTGCTAAGGGCGATCAGGGCACTCAAAAAGCTTTTATATTTCTCCAAGCAAATCTGCAAAGAGCTAAACTAGCCACCACTGAAATCATGCTAGAAGGTAGTGCGCGTGGCGTCGCCGCTGCCCTGCTACAGGAACCGTACGTGGGAGTCGCCGCGAATCTGAAGGAATACAAAGGCGTGAGGATCTACCAGAACACCACTAATGGAGGCGGGACTGTCAAAACAGCAATAGCTATATTTGACAACACACTTGATGTAAGACAGTACCCAGAACTTACCACAAATAACATTGTAGTGGTGGGGATCCAAACGGTGGCCTGGGAGATCGCGCTTGTGTCTCTTTACTTCGAGCCGGACAAACCCATAGATCAATATTTGGAACACCTCCGTAAGATCGAACGGAAGCTAGGCGGTAACGAATGGCTGAATGGCGGCGACGTCAATGCTAAAAGTGTATGGTGGGGTAGCTCTATCAACGACGATATGGGTGAAGATGTGGACGGAACCCTAGCCGAACTTCTTCTTCTTTGTCGTAACCTCATGACTGAGGGACGTGACTATGGTGCGTTGCCCTGGCCACCATTTCTTTCCAGACATTTCTGTCTTGCGCCATTTGGATGGATGATTGTAGGGTCGCTCCCGTAGCGTCCTGAGTTGTGCGTGTCCATCTTGTAGGATACCGCCCTCTCGCTCTCTTTCCTTCCACACAACCATTTATAATCAGTCTTTCCAGACTGTCTGGGTCTCGCCTGACCGTGTGTCCGAAGAATTTGAGGACTCTCTGCCTACAGATTGTTGAGAGACGTGTTGTTATGTTCAACTGTTTGAGGATTGACTCGTTTGTGCGACGTTCCGTCCAGGATATCCTCAGCATTCTGCGCCAACACCACATTTCGAACGCGTCAATCCTCGATCTCACTCTCGCTTTTAGTGTCCAGGTTTCAGAAGCATATAAAAAGATAGAAAATATGAGCGTCTGCATTAGCTTCTTTTTGGTGTTGCGGCTAATACCCCTGTTCCGCCATAATCGCTCCAATCTCTTTACCGCATTTTTCGACATTTGTGCTCTTCTAATAACTTCCTGTTCGCAATCACCGTCGTTACTGACCTGCTATCCTAGGTATACGAACTTCTGTACCACGTGTAAATCACGAAGTTCGTAAGTTCGTTGTAGGGTACCCGTTCTATCCACAAACATTAGTTTGGTTTTTGCTCTGTTGATCGGCAGACCATACTCTCGACTGATGATAGCTATTTTGGACAGGAGTTCAGCTAGTTCTGCTTCGGTGGAGCCTATTATTGCGGTGTCATCAGCAAAGCGCAGGTTGTTTATTAAGTGGCCACCAACGCGGATAGCCTGCCTAGCCGAACTAGACATGCATATACTCAACAGGGGTACAACGCCCACATTCGACACCATATGAGGTGGTCAACGGTTTAGTAGTCATGTGGATATAACTGCATGCTCTACTAACTTGCTGAATCTGATTGAGAACTGGAGAGTAGAGAAAGGGCTGACGAGCTCGGACCACAACGAGATAAGTTTCAATATTAGGCTTGAAAAATCTGTAGGCACAAGCGTAGTTAGAACGCCGCGTTGCTTCAATACAAAAAAAGCAAATTGGATAAAATTTTAGGATAAATTTAAGGAACTAAGAGAAACAAGTCAAATTAACAGCACAAAAATTAGTAAAATTATGAGTATAATAGAATTAGATTTAACAATAGAAACATTTACCCAAATAATAAAAGAGGCATGTACCGAAGCCATCCCAGCTAAAAAAGTTACGGAAAAACTTACCTTGCCGTGGTGGTCCGAGGATCTCGCCAGGATGAAGAGAGAAGTAGCCACCAAAAGGTGCAAAAATAGATGCGCAGCTCCAGTTTGCAGGCAGATGGTGGTCGAACAGTACCTGGAAAGTAAAAAAGAGTATGAAGAGAAAGCAAAATGAGATCAAGTGAGTAGTTGGAAGAACTTCTGTGAGAATCAGGACCGAAAAGGAGTTTGGCAGGGGATTTACAAAGTGATATAGGCAGAGTAACAAAGAGAGAGGAAGAGGCAATGTTGAAAAAGAATATAGTTATACTGGATGCAAATGATTCGGCCAAATTTTGGGCGGAGACATTTTATCCAGGCGACTCCATTGAAAATGACAACAAACATCATCAGGATGTAAGATCGATTGCCGATAAAATTAACAGCAACAATGAAATCGGTAATGAAGATCCACGTTTCACTATGCCCGAACTAAAGGCCGTCTGTGAATCCTTTAACCCTAAAAGGCACCAGGGGTTGATGGATTTACCGCTGACATATGTCTCCAAGTTATAAACAACGACCCTAAAACGTTCTTAGCTCTAGTAAATAAATATTTGACATTACACCATTTCACAAAAACTTGGAAAGAGGCAGCGATTATAGTTCTAAAGAAGCACTGAAAAGATGCCTTGAAGACTACACCAATCCCAAAGCCTTTAAACCTATAGGATTGCTGCCCACCTTAGGCAAAATTGTAGAAAAAATGTTGGTGGGGTGTCTAAAATTTCATCTTTTACCGAGGTTCAGCCAACGGCAGTTTGGATTTATGCCACAAAAAAGTACCGAAGACTCTCTCTACACCCTAATGAACCACATCCGAGAAAAGTTGGAAGAAAAACTGATAGCAACTTTGGTGTCCCTAGATATAGAGGGGGCTTTTGATAGTGCTTGGTGGCCTAAGATGAATACGATTAGCAGAGGAAGGCTGCCCGATGAACGTTAGACGCATCATCGATAGCTATCTCAGTGACAGGAGGGTCGGTGTCAGATATGCAGGCGAAGTATGTTACAGAAACACCCAGAAAGGTTGCGTGCAGGGATCCATAGCTGGCCCATTGCTTTGGAATCTCCTACTAGACCCCCTCCTCCACAATTTGGAAAATAAGGGCCACTACATACAGCATATGCCTGACGACGTTATTCTTGTTTTCGACGGTACAGCACGGGAAATCGAAGGACAAGCAAATGTTGCCCTGGAACGTGTCCGGGCGTGGGGTGTCGAAAATAAACTGAACTTTGCACCGCACAAGACCAGCGCAATGGTACTAACCCGAAAGTTAAAATTCGACATCCCACGTTTGAGCATGGGCGGGATCGATATTGCTATGTCTGACAAGTTCAAGATCTTGAGGGTTACTTTCGACAGCAAATTAACCTTCAAAAACCACGTCGCAAATGTATGTAGAAAGGCCCTGAACATATATAAACAGCTGAATCGGGGGTCTCCATACACAGCATCAGAAGAACCTATCATCCTATACGCAGCTAGTGTTTGGGTGCCAGCTGCCGAGAAGATTGGAGTAAGAAAGCAATTGGGTGCCGTTCAGCGTAGTATTGCACAAAGAATGTGCAAGACCTACCAAACGGTATCCCTAAACGCAGCATTACTCCTTTCTGGCATTTTACTACTGGACTTAAGAGTCAAAGAGGCGGCTCTTTTGTATAAAGCAAGAAGGTGCAAAAACCAACTCCCATTAGGCGATAGGATGATAGAACGGATGGCCCCAGCTGCAGTGAACCCGCACCCCGCGGAGCGTATCGACCTAGAGTTAGGTTCGCTACCAGACGAGGACACGGCCAGCACCATTAATAACATCGAGGTGCAGATGTATACTGATGGAAGCAAGATACGTGGTCGGGTCGGGGCCGCCATATCCATCTGGAAAGGCCGAACCGAAACCGGATACCGTATGCTTGCCTTTCCACAATACTGTTCAGTGTACCAGGCCGAACTCTTGGCGATACGCAACGCTATCAGAGAAACGACAAAAATCTCGGCGTCTACGTTTGGAGTGTTCAGCGACTACATGGCAGCACTGCTCACGGTGAAAAACCACAATTGCCTCCATCCCTTGGCAGTTGAAACAAGAGAGAACTTAAGAACCTTATCTCTCCAAGACAAGAGCATGTCCTTGTTTTGGATAAAAGCACACGCAGGGATGGAAGGCAATGAGAGAGCAGACATGCTAGCCAAGAAGGCCGCTGAGAACTCCAAACGTAAACCGGACTATGACCAGTGTCCCATATCGGATGTCAAAAGGGGATTGCGCCTTGAGACTATACACGAATGGAACCGCCGATACCTTGATAGCGATACCGCAGCTGTAACAAAATTATTTTTCCCCGACGCCATTGAGGCGTATAAAACAATAAGGAAGATAAACACTACGCAACATATGATGCAAGCCAGGACCGGAGACGGTGGCTTTGCCGAATATTTGTACAAATTCAAATGTAAGGAGACGACTAGCTGTATATGCTATCCCGCGGAGATTGAAACGGTTCCGCATATACTTAGCTTTTGCCCGCAATTTGAAAAAGAGAGGAATGAGAGTCTTTCTACAGATTAAAATGACACCCAATAACTACGGAGCAATAATCACCGAAAAATACAGAGAAGAATTTATAAAGTACTGTGTAGAGATTGTACAAATTGTAGATATTAAAAATAAGAAATAGAAATAACTTTTTACTACTTATTATAAGTATAGATAAATAAATAATAAATAGGTATAATACATTTCCTAATTCATCTTGTGTTTGTAATAATAAATTGTTCTTGTAAATAAAGTTGTTAATATAAGATAGGATTAAGTTAGAATAATAATAATTGTTTTGTTTTGTAAATAAAGTTGATAGTATAAGTATTAGGATAATTTGTAATTAAGGTAAGCTAAAAATGTTACATTTGTAAAAGTAGAATAAGACACAATGATTATTTAGTTAGTTAGATCGGGCATTATACCTGAATTAGTAATAGAATAAAAGATAATGAATGCATGATAGAACATATACAGAATGAATGTGCGAGAGGTATACAAGCGAGAACTAGAATGAATGTGTATAAATAACATAGGCTCTGAGTCAGAGGAGTCAATTTAAAAATAAAAAAAAAACCTAACCTAACCTAACCTCCCCTCCAACCGAGGTGGGGTCGCGGAGGGAGTACCCTCTGCGGCCAACCGGTATCGCACCGGTCATGCGGCGGCGGTGGAGCCACGGGGGAAGAGGAGTGTCGGCATTGAGGCAAGTTCTCCCTATCCTCCGCGGCCGCTGACAGGTAGCGGCGGGCTTAACATCTCTCCTCCGCGGGGAGCCGGAAGAGGTTTTCTCCCGTGGCTTCCATGGCCTTTGGACGACGGGTTCGGGGGAGCCACGAACCCGTCGCCCAGAGCCCACGGGGGGAGGACGACGGGTCGCAGTTGAGTGCGC
This sequence comes from Ornithoptera priamus, assembly GCA_029034505.1. NCBI lineage: Eukaryota > Metazoa > Arthropoda > Insecta > Lepidoptera > Papilionidae > Ornithoptera > Ornithoptera priamus. The sequence goes on from JARDWD010000685.1 coordinate 7,886, forward strand.
ACCTGCGTTTCCGTGTCCCTGCCATCATGGCGATAAGGTGGAACATCGTGGGGGTTTTAGACGGTGCAAGTCCGACATAACTCGTCCTCGCTCTCACGAGCACGAGTATGCGTAGGCATTTTCCCCACGTTAAACAAAAAAACCTAACCTACCTACCTACCTGTTAGCGACGGTGGCGGGCCTAACATCTCTCCGCTACGGGGAGCCGGGAGAGGTTTTCTTCAGTGACTTCCATGGCCTCTGGGAGACGGGTTTGGGGGAATCGGTCGCCCGCGCGATGAGGTCTAGGAGGGGCGCGATGAGGTCGAGGAGGGGGCGCGCTGTATTTTCCAGCGCGCCCTAGAAAGGAAGGGTTCATCCCTCCCTCCCGAGGTGGGGCCGCGCAAGCATCTATTACTACATCTTCTATCTGTTCATTACTGGGTGTGGATACAAATTCAGATCGGATAAGGGATGACAATAAAGACTAATTATCAGAAAAATCGGAATAATTAAAGTGGATGCCGGCTGTAGCTATCTTATCGAGAGGAGCCCGCCTGCTCAGCCCTCCGTCGCCGTTGGTTCGCATACTGAAACACTCAGTAACGGCTCCAGGCGTGCCTTGGCTACCCCCGGGCAGCGGCCGTAAATTATACTTACTTTCAGTCACACTAGTCTTGATGTGTTGACTTCATTTCGTACCTCCTTCCTGTAAGCCCCTCCACCACGACAAGGTAATCCTCCCGGGGGTTATTATTATTATAGTATGTGCTGCAGTAAAAAATATTTTACTTACCATTCGTTCGGCCAAAAACAAAAGATAATCGATAATTATCGACAAAAAAGAAACGTATTCTATTCTTATTTGAACATAAATACCTTACCTAAAACTACGATTTTCGAAAATTAAAAATACTTGCTCTTATTTGCCTTGCTTGCCTTGCCTCTTAATTCTAACCAAGATCGGAATAGAAGAAAAATAAGTGATAAAATATGGTTTTGATATAATCCTATCTTACAACGTACTTATTAAATAAGTATTATTATCAGTGCAGTTTAAAAATTAACCTTAATATCGACTAAAGTACGACATAAAATTTCGAAAAAATTGTCGCGCTAAAAACGGGACAAAAATCTTTTTGTCTAAAAAAAGAATTCACTTTCATATTTAAATAAATACCATCATACAATTTTGAATAAACATTTTTTAAATTTATCGTAACGTACTTATAAGTACGGATTACGTTGTGGCGCTGAAAAGCATGTTTTTATTAAGTAATAATAATTGTTATTTTCCTTGCTAAAAAGCGCGAGAGATAAACGCAGGCGCGGGCGCGAGCGCATGCGCGTGCGATCGCTGCGCTGCTAATCATAAACTGATAGAGCACGGGGCGGAGCGCGGCCGCCGACGCGCTGTTTATAGGCATTGGCCGGGCATTGGCCGTGCCGGTAGTGGCTGGATTATCTCTAACAGTTAGACATATGCTATAGCGGACTTTTTTGTAGACCTTCTTAAGGTGTATAAGGTTCAGCCAGCGTTTACAATGCATGCGCAAGTGTTTATTAACGACATCACATTAGAAACCTCTTAAATTATCATCGTTCTCTACTATATTATACATGTATTATACATATAAACCTTCCTCTTGAATCACTATCTATTAAAACAAAAGTGCATCTAAATCCGTTGCGTAGTTTTAGAGATCTAAGCATACATAGGGAACAAACAGACAGCGACTTTGTTGTACTATGTAGTGATACTACTATTCATCATCATCAGCCGATAGACATCCACTGCTGGACATAGATCTCCTCCAAAGATTCCCACACCGATCGGGTAGGGATTCATATGAGGGGATTTGAGCATTTCCCACCACGCTGACCCAATGCACGTTTGTGGGAGCCAGAATCTCGTTTGTTGATTAGCAGGGTGCACTACGAGCAGGTAAGGTTGGCTTGTGTCGCGTAAGTTTTTGTGCGGGACCCCTTACGACATTACTCTTGAATCTACTTAATACCAACTATCCTCGTTTTGCTCTCGCTAACCTTCCGACGCCTCCCAGACAGCGCTCTACGCCTTCTTGTCTGCCCGCCCCTTTCGTGTTGTCATATTTTAAATGTTGCCAACTTAGTAACAATAACAAAAGTAATGATACCGATATAACATGCAACACTATTATTATTAATCTGGTAACGCTAACACACTAATGCTTTCACCAGGTGGAGCCAGTCTCTTTCGTTATTTCTTTCAAACAGTCGTGTTCTTTAAGTGAGATATTTTTTTATGATTATACCAAAAGAGAAAAACCTAGTGCCGTCTCTTTTGCATGTGTTCAGTTGCTGAAGGGAAATAAAACACAAGAAAACAGATCGCCAGTCGTTTATTAAAAAAATATTATTATAATATCTACTTCTTAAAAGTACCGTATCCAAAGGAAGTTAAACTTGCAAATAGGCCTCCTTACTAACAATTAATTAAATTACCACTATTTTCCTCACTGCGTCACCAAAATAAATACCAAAACTACAATAAATACAAACGCTTGGCGCCAGCAGTACTACCTTCTACCCTCCCCTCTCTCTCGCTCCCCACCATTTAACGAAAAAAAAACGTACACCGGGTACAGCGGATGTCGCAGCACGCGCCCCCGCAGGCGCAGCGCTGCCCGCACCGGGATTTGGTTCACAATAAACCACTTACCACTCATCATTCGCAACGCGCACAAACAGGACGCCTGCGCGCCGCTGCACGCCGCACGCCGCACATGCCGTGCAGCTCTCCCTATAGTCTCTTACCATTTCCATTACATAGAGTACGCAAAGTATATGTATATACTTACTTGTATACACATATACATATGTATGTATATACATATAACATATTAATATTTTTATAATAAAATAACTTTGGAAATGGTTGCGACACATTATTATTTAGTACATCACAGCATAGCAACTCAATAACCAAACTAATTAGCTTTAAATAAAGACACCGTCCGCAGGAACAACAACTACTTACTAAGTGGTACGCGCGGCGCCGGCGCCGGCGCTGCGGGACCCTCACTGGCCGACCACCTCGACTCGAGGAAGTGGTACCGACTGGCGCAGCGCCGCGCACTGGAATGTACTGTATCACACGCGGAGAGATCGGCGCCGCTCAACCCTCTCTACGCCTCTCTCGCAAACCCCTCGCCGCGTTTCCGCCACAGACAGTTCAGCGCGAGTTCCGCCACCAGGCCGCCGGCGTACAGTCGCGTCGAGTCGCCATGTGGGACACACGTGTAAACGTCAATCGCACACGTCTCCAACGCTCGCACGAGCGGGCGGCGCGCGCCAACCGCTCAGTGCTGACGCCGCCGCCGACGTCGCCGCCGGCGGCTCGACGCGTGCTAGTGACGCGGTTGCTGCAGCTCGGACAGGTGGTCGGCGATAGCGCGCGCAGCCTCGCCCGTTAGGATAGTACGGTGCGTGCCAGCGAGCTGGCGTGTAGTCAGGGACCCAGCGCACACTTCAGCCAACCCGTAGTCCTTGCCTAGGGTAACGTAGTTATCTCGAGCCGTGAAAAGCGTGACGGGCGCCTGTAAGCGGCGTTGCGGCCGGTATCTGTCGCCGGCCACCAACTTCCGGTAAAAAGAAGCTGCGGCGGCGGCTAGTGCCTGCGGCTCGTGCGGCGTCGCGTCGTGCAGCAGCTCCATCACGTGACGCACGCGCTGCTCCCAATCAGGCAGCGCTTCCAGCTCCGCGAACACCTGCAAGGGAACACGTTCAAACGTGAGTGCTTCATATGCACGCACCTCGTTCTCAGCTAAAGAGTGAAACAATTTGATGGGACAGTGTTCCCACGAGGGGGATATCTTCAAAATACGATGCGTGTAACATCAAGAAGAGAGTGTAACAGGCTGCTATTAAGCCCTGCCGTCACAAGTTACATCACCACTTGAAATCGGGTGGGATCGTAGTCAAAAGTGTTGAACTGGACGGTATAAAAAAACCACCAGCTCTGCGCATGTGCGGATGATATGAAGACAATCAGTCGATTTGACGTTAGCGTGACGTCACGGCGTGCGCATGCTTACTTCGTCACAATCGGTACGAACATTTAAAAATAATGTACAAATAACAATAAACTTTGTTTATATGTATGTATGATGTGTGCGCGTGTCGCGCACTTTTTAGCTCGTACAAGCATGGAAATTGATATTCCTCTGCGAAGTGCAGGAGTAAACTTGCGATAGTATCCGGGAACGCATGTCCTTACAAAATAGAATTCTTTTAAGCCACAACTTTTTCTGGAAGGTCATCAGTGCAGAGCAGATGCGCGACAGTACCTTGTTGACGTCGAGCTCCTTGAAGAGCAGCGCGAAGTAACTGAGCGCATCGGCCTCGTCCGCGGCGACGGAGCGCTCGGCGCGCCGCGCCTTCCCGCGGGCGGTGTGCGTCGCGACGAACGCCGGCGAGCCGTCCACCAGCACCACGCGCGTCGCGCACCCGGCCTACAACGGAGGTACGATTAGCTTTTTGCAGCTCTTTCCGTAAGTATACATAACATAGAAATTAAAATTAAAAAGAAACATAAGCTACGCACCTCTTCAAGCTGCAACGCCATCTCGAAGGCAACACTGGCGCCGAAGGAGTAGCCGAGCAACGTGTAGGGCGGCGCGGGCTGCGCGGTGCGCACTCTCGCTACGTAGAAGGCGGCCAGCGCAGCCATGTCGGTAAGCGGGGCAGCAGCGGTACACTGCAGGCCCAGCACCGGCGCCCGCACTGCGCGCGCCACCTCTGCCAGGCACTGCACCACGCCCTCTATCGGGTGCACCTGCATACAATACACGGCACGTATCGACAACGTATTGACGACACGCGTCTGTCGCCCGCGCGAGGCGAGTCCGCTCTCCATACTCATGACTCTGCACTGGCCGCAAGGTCAAAATAACCGGAATAAAGTTTTACACCATTGCTGAGCAGCAGAATGATTACATACGGGTGATTAGACTGTTGCTGCCAACTATCGCCAGCAGTATTCTCTTTCCGGAGACCGTGCGACCAACGGGCGGGCTACTTCTGCTGAAAGCATTCTTGCTCTACCATTGCTCTGATTCGGAAATGACTTGAAGAGCAACTTAAGTCAAATTTCTTCCTATTAATACTTACCATAAAGACGGGCTGGACGTCTAGGTTTTCGGGCGCAGCGCTCGGCAATTTCACCAGCACCTGTTTGGGCATGAGTTCAGTTTGCGCCGTGAATTGCATTAGGTCGGTAGTGAGCGCGCCCTCCGGCTCCGCCGCGCCGCGCTCCGGCACGTCTTCGCCGCCGGCCAACGCGCGCAGCTTGCCGAAAGTGAGCGCGCGGATCTCCTGCACGCCGAGCACTACGTCATAGCCCCGCTCGAGCGTCTGCTTTATCTCAGCGCCCATCAACGAGTCCATGCCCAACTCCGCAAGGTTGGCGGTTTCCGATACTTTACTGGGGTCTTTTATACCTAGAATGTAGTACATGAACATTATAGAATTGAAAGAAAGAACATTTAATCGGATCAGAGTTGCCGGCAAAAGCGACGGGAGCGGTATCTGATCATCACTCATCTGGCTCTCACCGAGTACGTTCGCCACGGCGTTCAGCAGATCGTGCTTGGGTGCGGCGAGTGCGCGCCGCTTGTCCGCCAGCACCATAGAGGCGGCGACGGCGTGCGGACGCGCCAGCAGTGTGCCCAACGCCGCCATGCACGACGCTATCTGCTGTGGCACCGTGCCGCCCACCTCGCTCTCCTCGCCCCCCATCTTCTCAACGATCAACCCCACCTCTCCTACAAACACACGCAATTTTATTTGTGTTAGATGACTTCTCTCAACTTGAATGTAAAAAACGTTGAGGTGTGGTCGATGTCGTCGGTTCCGTATGGGCGCGGAAACACGCCAGTACTGCTGCAGTGGGGCCGCACACGGGATAACTACACAGCAAACACAACCGCTGGTTGGCGGTTGCGTAACATTGCGTACGTACTGCAGAAACAAGTCCTACGGGCGGACTACTTCTGTGATAGGCCCCAACAGGTCACAAGGAATACGTTCCCAAGAAATAAACCTTAGCACGATTCATTCTCACTATATCTTTGAAAACCCAATTCATGTACATAAGGATTATCCAAAAATCAAGATTTACATAAAAAAAATGATTCCTCTAACGATTTTTAATAAAGAATAGATTCCACTTGAAGTGGGAGTGTTAGTAGGAGACAGTGGCGCTGGCTGCGCATGCAAACTCACCGATGGCGCCCCACTGCACCGCGAGCCCCGGCAGCCCGTCGGCCTGGCGCCGTTCCACCATGCGCTCCATGGCAGAGTTAGCGAGCCCGTAGTTGCTCTGGCCGGCGTTGCCGCGCCCGCAAGACACCGACGAGAACACCACAAAGTACTCCAACTCGGGGCAGAGGTCGCGCGTCGCCGCGTCCAGCGCCCGCGTGCCTGCCGCCAAAAATTTCAAACAAATTAATAAAACGTGGTCTTGAAAATCTTATTTATTTTTCATTTTTATTTCTGTGTCATATGTTCCATTATTTTTTTTTTATTGGACAACAATGTGACGCGGTGCCAAACACGTTAAAGTGCGTAAGTCATCAACTGACGTCACTGTCACTAATTTCCAAATTAGGCCTCGCGCGGCGCGTACTGGCGAATGGCGCAGAATGTCTGCCGCAGCGCGCGATGTGAACACGTGTCACACACGTGGACATGGAATGCTCGTGCGCGACTCACCGTCGACCTTGGGACGGGCGACCGCGCGGAAGTCGTCGGGCGTTTGGTTCTCGAAGAAGGCGTCGCGCAGCACCGCGGCCAGGTTAAACACGCCGCCCACCGGGCCCGCCGCCGCCGCGTCCCGTAGCAGCGTGCGCGCGCCCGCCGCGCTCGTCGCGTCCGCCGTGCTCACGCGCACGCGCACGCCGCGCTCGCGCCACCTGCCGGTACGCACACTCAATGGACACACCGCCTACCAGCTCCCAGCTCAATCCTCAGAAGTATACTTCCACTGATATCCGCTTAAAAGACAATGTGACTCCTGAACAGTGCAGAAGAGAGTTTTGTAATGCAAACGCGTTAAAGAAATAATATAATGCTTCCTGTGCCTATTCTTCTCGACTTCAAGGCATTTTCTTTGCGAATGACTTCCTGTATTGAATAAAAAGTTTGGCCAACTACCATCGAACCACTTACCGCCGGATGCACCAAGCTTGGTAACCGGTGCGCACACCGGAGCGTGAATTGAATAACAGCCGTGTGGCTCCCCGCAGCACCAACCAGTCCGCCAGCTCCAACCCGAAGCCGCCAAGCCCTCCTGTATAACATACTTATATTTGTGTTTGTACGGGTTTCCTTTGGGGGGTGAGTGGGTGTAACAGGGGCAGTTCATTAACTGCGAGCAGTATCATCATTAGCCGATAGACGTCCAATACTGGGAGGAATAGGCCTTCCACAAAGATATCCACATTGATCGGTCCCGCGCTACTCGCATTCTCCAGTGGGTTCCCGCGATTGTCACCAGATCGTCGGTCCACCTTGTGGGAGGCTTCCCCACACTATGTCTACCAGCAACAGTATAGGGGCAAGTAACGAAGGGGTCGCACCGACGAGCACGTAGCATTTCTCCGGATGGAAATAGGTACGCGGTACGGCCGGCACCAGCTTCAGCGCCGTCGCATCTTCCTCGCGCACGCGCAACAGCACCTTGCCGATATGCTTTCCCGTCGCCATGTACCTGCGAGTGGAAAACAATATACAACAAGTTGGCACTTATTTAAGAGTAAATAAACTGTAACAATTGAGCAGAGTGCATTGTATAAAAAAACTTTTTATTTTATTTATTTATTTAACTTTTTACACAACGTGTAAAGGCGGACTTAATGCCATTAGCATTATCTTCCAGTCTACCTTGGGCAATGCAGAGATGATGAGGTAGGTGCATCAAATAAATACAATATAATATATAATACATGAGTATACATATATTACAAATGCATATAAATATTTACACCTACATGTAAATATATATAAAATATAGACATATATACATATTAATACGTACACATACATATATATATAGATACACATACATGATATTGACTAAATATTAAAAATGATTACAAGGAAGACTACTCAATCTTAATGGCATTGGGAAAAATTTAGCGGACTTTCTGCTTAAAAGTATACCGAGAGTGTTAGAAGAAAGTGTGCTGGGCACTGACCTGAAAGCCTGCTCAAGCTGCTGGTCGGAAAAGACAGTGCTGGGAAGTGGGCGCACAGCGCCGCTCGCGATGCCGTCAGTCACGCACCGCACCACGGCGGCGCGCTGAGGGTTGTCGCTCTGTGCGTCGAAGAGCGCGTCCAGCAGAATACCGTGGAACGTCGTGTTCTTCAAGAATATCGCCATGCCCTGCCGCAGAGAACATCGTATTGTCAACATATGAATAAACCCAAACACAAATTGGAACATAAAATGCTCTAATTAATATCAAATGTTTTAAACATATTAATGTAATGCCGTTCCCTCGTACCGCTGCCGCTGCTGCTGCTGCCGTTACTGCTGCCGCTGCTTCGCGGTTCGTGACCGAGTATACGCGCAACAATATTGGAATGCTTACGAGTGCAGTGTTGTTGGAGAGATCGAGTTTGCCAATCTCCAGGAACCGTCCCCCGTTCGCGAGGCAGCGCACGGAGGCGAGCAGCTTGTCGGCGGCCAGCGAGTTGAGGACGAGGTCTACGCCACGGCCGCGCGTGCGATGCAGCACCAGCTGCTCGAAGCTCGTGTCGCGCGAATTGCCGATGTTGTCGTCGGGCAGGTCAGGGAAGCGCGCGCGCAGGAAAGCGCGCTTGTCGGGCGTTCCCACGGTGGTATACACCGAGCAGCCGGCGTGCAGCGCGATGGCAATGGCGGCCTGCCCCACGCCGCCCGTGCCCGCATGCACCAGCACGCTCTCCCCACGTTGCATCCGCCCGCGCACGCACAGCGCATAATAGGCCGTCGCGTATGCCACCGGCACTGTGGCCGCCTCCTCCAGCGTCCATTTGGTGGGCACCTCCCACAAAAAGCCCTCGTCGGCCAAGACTGTGGTGGCCAGGCCGCGCGCCGCGACCATGCCCATAACACGTTTCCCGTCCGGGTCACGACCGCTGAATTCTAGCCCCAAGATGCATTCCTGTTTGTAAATAAAGTGCAACAGTTACCATCTTCATATGCTCCGAACAGCACGTGAAGATGGTAACTATTGATGATGATGATGACAATGTCTGATCTATCAGAACTTTTTTTATATCATCTAATGAGACGTTTACCCGATGGTCCGCTCCACATAACGTGGCGCTAGTCGTGGTGATATATCCTGCACCACGTTACGCTGTTTTCTTGAAACACAAGATATTGAGTCACGTTATTCCAGTAATTATACTCGCTGCAGCGCCCTTCAACCCGTGAAACAGTAATCTTTGCACTGCACTGTTTGTCGGCTACAATAGGCGTTGGGGTGGTACCTACCTAACCAGTCTCCGGCAGCAGGGACCTGCCACAATAACAGATCGCTTGCCACGCAACATTTGAAAGTTAGAGCAATCGTCCAAATGTACAGGAAGGGGCGCTGCGCATACCTGTCCAGCTAGGTTGCCGGGCAGCGCGTCTGGCGGTAGCTTTCCGGTGGCCAACATGATGTCGCGGAAGTTGAGCGGCGCGAAGTGCACGGTGCACAGCCTGCGACCGGCGGGCGGCGTGCTGCAGAACCGCAGCGGGCTCTCCACCCAGCGCAGCGAGGACAGGTCTCCGCGCGTCAACGTGTTCACGTACGCGTGTTCCACCTGCAGCATCAGGTCGCGTTACACGCGTAAGATTAATCCACAAAATGAGTAATTTTATTCCCGTGAATCCTTGTATAATTTTAATGCATGAAACATTTTAACATAATTTTGAAAACAAAGATATAAATCAATACCTGCAGCTGAAGATCGGCCGAGTCGGGCAACTGGAGGTGCCTATAGGAGCCCCAGACGCCGGCGCGTAACACGTTCACGGCAAGATCTTTTTGCAGTTGTGCCGCATAAACCGCCGCATCCGGCGTGAACCGCTCTGCGGCGTCGGGAAGGTAGAAGACGCGCAAGGCACGACCGCCAGGCTCCTGGCGCAGGCACGTGCCCAGCCCTAGCACGCCACTTGTCGGAGCACGGGACCACACGTAGACACGCGCGTCCTCGCTCTCCGCGCGCTTCATTGCTTGCCGCAACGAGTCCACCCAGTCGTACGAGGAGTGCTCGCCGACCTCGATGACTACGCGTGTGGCGGGCACCGAGGACCGCTTGCGCAGCACCAGATACTCGCAGCTGGCGGCGCGCTGACGGGCCACCACCGCGAGCTCGGCACTAATGATCGCCTCTCGAGCGCTGCGTTGGTCCAGCACGTCATGCGGCTCCTCCAACAGCAACAAGCCGGAAGGCGCGAGCGCGGCGGCAAGGTGCCGCAGCACGCCGGCGCCGTGCCGTGCCGCCGCGTCCGCCGCGAGCACCAAGTGGCAGTCGCTATCGGGCGGCGCGCCGCGCGGGTCTCTGTTGTTTACCTGTCGTACAGTTTCGCCGCTCTTTATTTCATCAAAAGAACCAGCAGTGCGCTCGAGACACAGTAGTAATGGTACGCACACACCGAACGAGCACACCTCATCATTCTCGAGCACATTGTCACTTAACATCATATACATACAATGTGTTTCTAAAACCCTACATGCAAGTGGAACGTGATCATCAGCCTACTGTTCGTGTTATGGAAACCGCACGATACATGGGCGACGGCTTCGTGCGTCAGAACAGTCGTTCGCACAATCGCACACTACAAAGTAATCATTTGGATTTGAATGGATCAAGACATAGGTTCAATAAAACATACAATATTGAAGGCTCACTTTGACAGACAGCTTCTGCATGGCGGAAGTGTAATTAGAGGCAATCGCGGCGGCGGCCAGGGTCGGCTCAACGCGCAGCATAGGCTCAACGTCAAACAGCTGCAGCACAGCGGGTAACAGCAGCGCTTCCGGCGCGCGCTCCAGCGCTGCCTCACACACGCGCAGCCGCAACGCGCCAGCGTTCTCGCTCACCAGCTGCAGGCAGATCGAAAGGGCCTCACGCTTCGAGCGAGCCGTGTCCTCCGACTCCACGGCCGTCTTGTCGTACGGCACCCACACGTACTTCTCCAGCTTGGGCGCCGCATGCGGGTTGGCGCGGCGAGAAACCAAACTCGTCTTGACACCACGAAACTCAACGCCTCCGGCTGCAATCACGTCTATGTCGCGCAGCATTCGCACCGGCAGCACCGCGGTGGCGTCCCCTGGCGCCGGCGCCGCCGCCGCCTGCGCCGCCACCGCTGAGAGGTGTGCCGCGGGGTCAATCAGAGCGCGCTGCAGCCGTGTCGGTACATACAATTCGCGCGTGTCCACGCCGATGATACCAAACTGCAGCATAGTGTCCATGAAGGAGATCCAGTTGTCGTCCCAAGCCAGTGTGCCCGCGGTACCCCGCGCGTCTGAAGTGCGTATACCGCGAAAGACGCCTCCGTAATTGTACCCACGCAATCTTAGCTCCTTGTAAATGTCATCGGTGAGGAGAGGCAACAGCTCTAGCTCGGGTCGTGCGGCGTCTACTGCTGGTGGCGGCGGGAGCACCAGTCGCTCAGCAGACGGCTCAGCGGCCAGGCGAACGTGACCGGTGACCACGACGCCGCCGCCCTCGCACACGTCGAACTCGCCGGTGCCATCCAGTATATTGATGAGGAACCGCACCGGTGCCTCACGCGACATAATAGTAGCACGCCGGAACTGCACGTTCTCGAAAATTATCGGAGTTTCTTCCAACTTCCGGTTATGTATTTTCGCCATAGTTCTCCACACGAGCGTCTAAAATACAAGCAATGATTATACTATACTGTCCTTACGTTTGTGTACTTCTTTCTTTAGATCTGTAGGTATTAGATGTAAATCCATGCAACTCCATGCAACCATAGCGCGTCCAGATACACTTATACCACATTCACAGTACATATACTTCCACAACAACCAAACTACACGAGCTGAACAAAGAACTAATCGCGGTGTAAAGGGAGCATCAATAATGAGCATCATTTAAAAATTATCTATCACATAATAAATAAATTGTGTTGCGGAGCCAATTTGTTACATTAAGTTTATACGATATTTATACGAAGGCAACGTTTTGACTCGAAGCGAAACTCTCGCGGAGTGAAGATCTAGCAGCACGCAGAAAGCAGCATCACCGAATGCAGGGAACTCTGCTGCTACGAGTGCACGGACACTAATTACGGGCAGTACGTATAATATATTATGAGGTTAATGTGCTTTAGCACCATAGACCACATCACCACTTAACATCAGGTGCAATCGTGGTGAAGCACTAACCTTAACGATTTAAAAAAAAAGTCATGTACATATTAATAATAACTTACTAAATATCCGGTGGCGGGGAAGAGCACACGCCCGTCGATGTTGTGGCCGGCGATGAATTCGTCGTCGGCGCGGGCCAGGTCGCACTCGACGACGTTCTCGCCGGAGCGGGAGGCGGCGCCGAAGTGCGCCACGCTCCACTCGGCGGAGTGGTCCCAGAGCACGTGCGAGGCGAGGCGCGGCGTGCCGCGCGGCGCAGGCCACCCCACGGGCGGGTAGAGCGCGCCGGGGCGCAAGGGCGCGCCCGCGGCGAAAGCGCGCCCCGCGGCCGCCAGCAGGTGCAGCGCGGCGTCGGGCGCGTCACGGCGCAGCAGCGGCACGTGCACCGCCTGCGGCATCGCGCGCCGTAGCACCGCCTGCAGCAGCGCGTGCGGTGCCACCTCCACCAGGAGCGCGCGCGGTGGCACCTCGCGCAGCGCCTCCGCGAACAGCACCGGTGACAGCAGGTTGTTCACGTGATATGCCGCATCGCTCATTTGCGCTGCAGACGGAAATCCTCGGTCTACCCACTTCTATGATGTCCACAATAAAACAGGAATTAAGTATACCTATATCGGAGTCCCACTGGTCTTTAGGCAATGAAGAGGAGATCCATCGCGCCGAGCGTGGCTTGGGATCGGTGATGACGCGCTCGAGGCTGCGGCGCAGGAGCGGCGCGGCAGTTGCGATGTACTTGCTGTGGAAGGCCACGCCGGAGCTATTGACGTGGCGTGCAAACACGCCCTCCGCGGAAAGCTGCGCCACGAACTTCTCCACGGACTCCACCGGGCCCGAAATCTGCGCACCAGCACAGCTTGGTTTACGAGTACTGAATCACTAAACTTATGTCCTACTACTCAACAAACTTTATGCTCGATTTAAAAGATCGTTTCACAAAATTAAGAGATTCCAAGAAGGGCGCAATGCATACCGTGACGCTGTCAGTGGCGTTATGGCAAGCCGGCACGAGGTCGGGCGGGCAGCGCGCGGCGGCCGCTTCCCAGCCTAGTCCCACGGCCGCCATGGCACCTGGTGGCAGCTTGGCGTCTACGATGCTGCGGCCACGCCAGTACGCGGCCAGCACCGCCTGCTCCGCCGTTAAAGTCTCGTCCGCATAGGCACAGCCTGCGACATGCACACCACACACACACAAGTTAACATTCAATGACGAGTGAAACGGGAGACAATTATTTCATGAAATGTATGTATGATGACAACAAGTACCGATCTCGCCAACGGAGTGTCCAACGATGCCGTCAGGGCGCAGGCCGAGTTCGCGCATCACGTCCACGAGCGCCACCTGCACCGCCGCGATCGATACGAACGAGGTGACGACATCATCGAACGCCGCGTCCGGGGCTTCGGTGAGCACGTGCAGCAGGTCCATGCCGTGCGGGCGCAGCGCGGCCCCGCAGCGCGTCACGCTGCGCGCGAATCGTGGCAGCCGCATCAGCGCAAGCGCCATGCCCGCCCACTGCGACCCCATTCCAGAGAACACGAACCATAGCGGTCGCGACTCTCCGCTCTCCACCTCCTGTCGCAATGCAACACCAATCTCCTTTACACTCGCCTAACGATATCCAAACCGTATGAACTCAAACTGTTAGGGACGTGAAGATCTAAACAAAGAATGTGTCGAAACAATGATCGTGGACAGCATCAGTCCTACATAACATCAGGAGCCGCTGCGGTGTTGGGGTGTCATTGTTTCAACGGTCGGCCTTTCTGCTGACTAATGTCGACAGCCAGGTATTTCAATATTTAATGGCGGCGGAAAATTAGGATTTAAGAAGCGTTGTTGTGTAGATATTGTCCTGCAGGCTGCACGTTGCCAATGGGTGGTTCCCTGCTACCCTTTCGTTGCAGTTATAAACAACGATAGAAATAACGGGTGACAGGGCACAATACTTCAAGAGGTAGGTTAGATGAAATAACGCATAAGCATGAAAAAGACGGACCTATCACGTAAGAGAACTAAGATCCGGTGCAATGGCTCAGCATGACACCGCGCAGGGCAACGCGCAGGGCGCCGCCTCATAGTAAGAGGCGACAACGCGACCAGCGTAAGAAGAATCAAACAAGCATCCACCAAAACCTCGCTGCAGTGAACATGACTTCTCCAGATAACATGAGCGCGTGTAAATCGCGCCAGCAGTCCAAACGTGGCCGGAAGAAAGCTAATTTACAAGTTGCCACGGCGTGTTAATAAATGTAAAGTAATGGCGGAACGCAGGCCTCCCGCTCGCGCGCGCCACCGCACCACACCGCACCACAGGCTGGTTTGCGCGCCGCAACGAGCCGTCGGGAGCACTGATCAATGAATCATCATGAAATAATCAGAGAAAGCCAGAGAGCAATTAAAAAAAAGCCTTATTAAAAATAACCTCAAAATCGCGTGCTAAAGCAGACTGAAGCGTACACTGCACATGCAGATGCACGTGAAGGTATCGTACGCACCAAAATCTCCTCGGTGTGTTGCGGCAGCGGCGGGTCGGCGACGAGCCGGTAGCCGCGGTGCGTGTGCCCCGGGATGGGGCGCGCGTGCACGGCGTCCAGCAACGCATGCAGGTGCGCGTCCTGCGGGTGCTCAGCGGCGAGCTGCAGCAGCCGGCGCGCGGCCTCTTCGGTGCGCCCCGACGCGACCACCAGCCGGGGCACAGGGTAGGGTGCGGAGGCTACAGCGGGCCGTGCCGCCGGCCCCCCGTGTGACTCCAGGATCACGTGAGCGTTGGCGCCGCCGAACCCAAACGAGTTGACGGCCACGAGCCCGCCCGGCCATGGCGTGTTCTTGTCTACGACCTGCAGCACACGAAACGGTACTTCTCAACATACACATACTTAAAAAAACTTCAAGTCGGCTCCAGAGGGGCTGAGTGCAAATGTCTGCAGAGGCCTGGCTTTATGAAGATGATTAAAAAAACATTTCATCACAATTTACCTTAATCCTTCCGTCACTAAGAGCTGGAATATCCGGATTCGGTGTTTCGTAATGCAGATTTGCTGGGATAACACCTGTTTCCATCGCAATAACCACTTTCGCAATGGAGCATAGCCCGGAGGCGGGCTCCGAGTGGCCCATGTTCGACTTGACCGAACCCAGCAGTAGAGGCGTCTTTCGCTCCTTGCAGAAAAACTCCGCTATCGCGTTCACTTCTTGCGGGTCGCCCACCTGCAACCAGACGGTAGCTCGTTACGTACAGTTCTCACGGGGCCACCTCGTGCACGCAGCTGACTGCACCGACCTTGGTGCCGGTGCCGTGCGCCTCCACGTACGCGACGTCTTGCGGTCGGAGGCGCGCCTCAGCGAACGTCTCCTCGGCGAGGCGGCGTTGCATCGCACCCGCGGGGAATGTGATGCCCTGCTCCTTGCTGCCATCTGTGTTCGTCCGCACCGCGCGCACGGTCGCGTACAGGCGACGGGCGTCGCCGCGGCGCTGCAGCAGCACCGCCACCGCCGCCTCCGAGCGCACGTAGCCGCGCCCGCCGGCGTCGAACGCCGCGCATCGCCCCTCTGGAGATAGCATGCTCAACCGATGGAAATTGAGCGAAGTGGCCGGCTTAAGGCACAGGTTGGTGCCGGCCACCACGGCCGCGTCGCACTCGCCGGAGCGCAGCGCCGCCGCCGCCTGCGCCAGCGCGAACATCGAGCTCGAGCAGGCCGTGTCTACGGCATACGACGGGCCCTTCAGGTCGAACGTGTAAGAGATACGGTTCGGGAACATGGCGCGACAGCAGCCGGTGAGCGCGTACCCGTTCACCTTGTCGGGATCAGACGTCCACATCTCCTCTGTCTCGGAGTTCGATACGCCGACGTAAACTCCGGTGCGCGAGCCGCGCAGCTCCGCTGGGTTGACCCCGGCGTCCACTATTGCTTCGTGCGTCAACTCGAGCAGCATCCGCAGCTGAGGGTCCATAAGATGCGCCTGTTTCGCGTGCACTCCGAAGAACGTTGCGTCGAAGCGCGACAAGTCTTTAAGCTTTCCATTTCGCTCAGGCAGCCCGTGCAGACCTGAAAATAAATAAATAATACATACAATCCCAGCTTCCGCAATGGCGTGCTGGCGGAGTATGTTCCGTTCGCCGGAACATGTCAACCACCACCTGCCACCAACGAGTACCACCACATGACCCAGAGACAACCACATTTTCTGAGGCAAGGTGTTTAGGTGAGCGCGCCGAGATGGAGCTGCGCAGTAGACCCTGCGCTGTTAGGGTCGCACCAGTGTGCGAAAGCATTCTCATGGTTCCACAGAAAAACGACGAAGAAGAAACGTCGTGAGGCTGTCAGTCGGTGCGAGTCTGAAATAAGCTGTCTGTGCCCGCGAGCGGCAGTACACGAAGGCAGTTTTCTCAAAAAAAATGAGCTAAAGCTCTCGTAGTTAAAACACCAACCCCCCAATTTTGTTACAGCTCTGGCGGCGGGCGGCGCGAGGTTGGGTGAGGGTGTGGTGTGGTGTGGTGGCGTGGTGTGGCGTGGTGTGGCGTGGTGTGGCGTGGTGTGGCGTGGCGTGGCGTGGTGTGGCGTGGCGTGGCGTGGTGTGGCGTGGCGTGGCGTGGCGTGGCGTGGTGTGGCGTGGTGTGGCGTGGTGTGGCGTGGTGTGGTGTGGCGTGGTGTGGTGTGGCGTGGTGTGGTGTGGCGTGGTGTGGCGTGGCGTGGCGTGGTGTGGCGTGGCGGTAGCGGCGCGAACGCGGCGTGCGGTCACGGCGCCGCTTTACGAGTATCGTGCGCGAACCATAAACTGAGGAAGTATCAACAGTTTCATATATAGAACGTTGTTATAATGTCAACGTACGTTTCAATGTTTCATAAAAATATAGTGAAAAGAAGTTACCACAGCGTGCGCATTGCATCGGCGAGTGATAAGGAAAAACGAGTGAACACGGCGTGAGGTCACGCGTATCACGCGTGTCACGCGTGGGCGCTGGGGCGCGGTGACGTGGCGCGCCCGCTGCCCCACCTGACGCGTGACGTCATGCGGCACCGCGTCGCTGCGCAATCGCAACCACTTCCCGCCCGATCAACCTTCAACCTTTACTTATAGACTGCACGTCCCAGTCAATAATTTTCCGGGCAGAACACTGCAGCAATAGAGATGACAAGTTGCAGGACAGGGAGTTCCGCAAAGCGTTGCCGTCGCGGCCAACGACGGCTAATGTGTGTGTAATTCCGACGATAACAATCGATACCTTTAATAAAAACAACGAATATGAATGGACCAAGAAAATCTACTCTGCTAAACCACCTGTTCCAAGTACCATGAATCACAGATCCTTATACTTAATCCTCTGCCGCAGCGACCCAAAGTGAGTCTTGGCCTACGAAACGAGAGAGCGCCAGCGTTCTGTCCTGCACTGCCTCTTGCCAGTCCACTGCTTGAAGTACGTGCAGGTCGTGCTCTACGGCATCCTTCCAGCGGTATCTGGGTTGGCCGACAGGTCGGCGCCCAATCGGGGTACCGTGAAAAGCTTTTTTGACTCTACGTTAGTCTCCCATCCTTAGCAAGTGGCCCATCCAGTGAAGTCTGTGGGCTTTGGCTACCCGTATGATGTTCGGTTCGCCAACCAGCCTCTCGATTTCGATATTGCGTCGGTCTCGCCACCTACCGTCCTCTCTTTGGGTCGGGCCAAAGATCATCCGCATAATTTTCCTCTCGGTAATCAGGAGTCGCTCCTCTTTTCTAAGCGTTAGTGTCCAGATCTCGCAACCGTACATCAGGGTCGTTCTTATTACCGACTTGTATATACGAATTTTGGTTTTTCTGCTCAAAAGCTCGGATACCAGCACCTTGTGGAGAGCGGCACGACAACGGAGGGCATTTTGAATCCGGATATCGATTTCTTCTTTCCGTGTTTTTGTGTCCGTGATGGTGCATCCTAGCTACTTTAATTTATTACTCCCCTTGAACGAAACATCTTCCACACGCAGATCTTCGCGCTTGTCTTGTCTCTTTATATGAAGGTATTCCGTTTTATCATAGTTGATCTTGTGCCCAACCCTGGATGCTTCGGACGCAAGAACTTGAAGGCACACTCCACTTCCTCTTTACTTTCCCCCAGAAGAGTCAGATCGTCAGCATAGCCAAGCACCCTATGTTGACCATTCAACCGCACTCCTGTCTAACGCCAAGACTTTTCTCATGACATACTCCAGTGTGAGATCATACAACATAGGTGACAGTGCGTCTCCTTGCTTTACTCCAGTAACTACTTTAAACTCCTCGATCACTTCGCCTCCAACTCTAACACACATTCTACTTTGGTGGTCGCCTTAATCATGGAAATGAGTATCTGTGGTATACCAACGTTGTTGAGAATAGCGTATGATGACCCTCTGCCAATGCTATCGTAAGCTTTACTAACGTCCACGGATAGCGAGTGGCTGCTCTGTGCGTACTCCCATTTCTTTACCATAGCGAGTGGCTGCTCTGTGCGTACTCCCATTTCTTTATTACATGAACCACAGATAACTTTTGTAAAAATAGTAAATGGTCTACCGATCGAAGACGACTATTAACGGTACATAGAGCAATCTTCATCTCTACCCATTGACATCACATCAGTAACATATTCATTAAGCAGAAAATTGTCCGTACTGCATCTTCCTCCGAGGAACCCATGCATGCAGCTCCGTCGGGAATGGTAACGTTAGAACTAACTTCATAACAAGGATACTAATATTATTTAACAGTTTTCCCCTGTGTTCGTGTGGTTTAATCGCGCCCTCGAGTCCAGCGAGCCACGCCAACTCAAACCTTGTTATCTATTGCGAACATCCAGCCGCCGGCAGGCACCGCGGCGTGCCCGGCCGCCGGCCCGGGCGGCAGCGCGGCGTGCTGCGCAGGACACGGCACGGCACCGCCCGCCTCACTCGCTTTAACGTCGATGACTCTAATGTCCCACAGGAGTGTTAACAGTTCACGCAGGCGAGACAAGCACTAATGGTCAACTAACCTTAAATTACGAGAGTACAAAAAGGGGGAGTCAATTAATGCAAGAAACAGAACACACCACAACAACAAAAACAACAATAGGGAAGGAAGGTTGATAGGACTCGGGGAGCGGTTGTTAAGAAATTTAAGGACGAAAACCAAATCTATCATCATATCATCACAATTTTCGGAAGACTAAGCAGGACACGGCTCGCGATCTTGCTGGAATTATTAGGAGGGCGAGGGAACATCAGAATTTCTTGCCGTTTGATAGTTGTCTCTGCCGAAGTTTAAAGCCGGCGCGCGGTTGACGAACCCGCACGAGCTAGATAAATAAAAGAACGGGGTTAAGAGAAATGAATCACAACAGGAAACCCGCAGGAACCCGAGGAAAACCGTCATCAATACCGGGTCAGCGGCTGCACGGCCGACCACGAGGAAAACCGGCCGACGATGATTACTTACAGAACAACGCACTGCGCAGGAAGCGCCGCGCCGACCAGAAAACGGTCGTCAGTCTATCATGAACTTAACAGAATGTAAACGTAACCCCCGTAAACGCGGCCGCCCTAAAACGATCTATTCATTTGTAGAACAAATATAAGAAATCATTCAGCACGCGGCAAGATGTGCGGCGGCTTAGTCAGAAGCAGGAGCCGAAGGTACCTCGGCGGGCGCCGCGCCCGGACCCGGCCCCCAGGGAGTCTGGAGAGCTGGAAGGTCAGTCAGATGGCGAGTAGTATAACGGGTCAACAGCGAATAGACAAAAGTGTATAAATTAGCAGCTTTAAATTTTTAGCAAAGTATCGGTAGTGACATATGTCAGCAGAGGTCAGCAGGGCTATTTATAGAGTAGATCTTTATGCGCGCTGCCACTGCCGCAAGTTCACGTGCGGAAACAATCGCGCAGGTTCCGGTGGGGAATTTAAGATGATTTATCTTTAGATTAATGATCATTCCTTTTGTATTGAAAATTTGATGTTTCACCGAATTCCCACCTGATGTTAAACGGCGATGTGGTCTGTGCTAGTACAACGCAATGACCTAGTAACAACCTATTCACTCCTTTCTCGGAGACACCCACCCACGCATTTCGATGGGAACACTGGTGCTGTGCTGGCAATCCTTTCTATCGTCGTAACGGATGTATTGCATTTGTAACGCATATCAAAAATAAGAAAAAAACATTGCAAGCCAACCTGGAGTCCAACGCCGGTCGTCGGCCGTGATAAGGTCAATGCCGTCGAAAAGTTGACGCGCAAACTCCTCCAAGTTCTCAGACTCAGGCAGGCGCGCCGAGAGCCCCGAGAGCACCACGTCGCCGGGAGCTGCCTGCACGCCGTTCACCACCGCGCCCGGCATGCTGCTGCTCGCCTGGTACCTGCAACCGAGCGTACCGTCAACGCTCCGTCGGCGCGGCGTCGGCGTAGCGTCAGCGTGGCGCTCACCTTAATTACAAATAGCGAGCGTCTCGCTGACGGACGGATCGCTGCCGGAAGAGCCCGCGTACTGCCCTGTTCGTGGACGCTGGACGGTAAGCACTGCGCACTGCGCACTAGGCACCGGGCATAGGGCGCGAGCCACGCACGCTGGAGTACGGACGGAGAGTGATGCTGCGGCCGCGCAGCGCACGGTTAAAAGGGCGCGATAGCGGGGTTCCGACCCCGCCGCGAGTTTCCACGAGACCCGGGCGACTTATCGCGCCGCAAGGACGGACAAGGTCGCCGCACTTCCCCGAGCGGCGGCGGGTGGCGGCGGGTGGCGGCGAGCGGCGGCGAGCGGCGGCGAGCGGCGGCGCGCGCGCACCCCTCGCCGACCGCATCGACCTCCGCGCGCTATCGCCGCCGCACGACCTCTTGACCCGCTCACCAGTAATGCGTATCATAATATGCGAGAGTGCGAATCACGCGTGGCGGGCGCGGTGCGGTGCGGTGCGGCTATATGTGGCTCGCTGCGGGCGCGGCGCACGCGCAGGAAGCAGCTCGCGCGCGCACAATGCCGCTTTGTGCGTCGATTGTGCGTCTCCGCGGGCACCCATTCACCGCGCGGCGAGGTCGTTCCATCTTATTGTCAGGCCAGAGCCCAGATGTCATGAACTATTTATACCTTTAATAAATTGTAGACAAAAATATTGACAATGAAACAGTTGATTATGCACTGTCCCGGCGGCAGCGCTTCCGGGTTACGGGTTAGCGGGTAGCGGGTAGCGGGTGTATACACTTTCATCTGTCGCCACGACCTAGTACGGTGCAGCTGTTATTTGTTATTTTCGACAAGTTTTAAGAATTTTCCTATCCCATACGGAATGAGTCGTAAATGTTTACACTTTCGTAGTACTCGGAGGGTGGCGGGCGGCGGGGGAGACGCAAAGAATTGAAAGAAAACTTATTTAAAAAACAACATCGTTGATAGTGATTTGGCAACGTAAGTAAAGTCTATGTAGACGGGGTCCCTTTGCGCTTAAACGGTGACGGCGACGGTGACGGTGACACACACGCCCATAGACAAATTAGCAGATTTTGAAGCAGATAAAACTTGTCACTGGAGTTTTAATTAAAGGATGGTCGGGGCTGAGAGGGGCTGAGCGGGGCTGAGCAGAGACCGTCCTGAGTGCGTAGTCGATGCAGATGAAAATGAGGCAGCGGCGACTGCGAGACGCACGCGCCGCTGGCATGCTTGGCGGTGCGGTGCGGTTTTTTTTTACGTGGGGGAAATGCCTACGCATATCCGTCCTCGCAGGGGCAGAGACAGGTTATGTCGGACTTGACCGACTAAAACCCCCACGATGTTCCGCCTCATCGCCATGATGGCAGGGTCACGGAAACGCAGGTGCGCACTCAACCGCGACCCTGCCGCGCTACCTGTCAGCGGCCGCGGAGGATAGGGAGAACGGCGCATCTCAATACCAACACTCCTCTTCCCCCGCGGCCCCACCGCGGTCGCACCGCCGCCGCATCACCGGTGCGACACCGGTTGGCCGCAAAGAGAAACTCCCTCAGCGACCTCACCTCGAGGCTGCAGGGGCGATATGAAACCGGCCCTGCATATAAGTTCAAGTATATATCATACATATAGTCAATATAAGTTCCACATCATTTTTTGGTCATTGCTGCTGCTTCAAAAGCTTTATTGTAATACTGTTTCTTATTATTTTTAATAGTTCGCAACACTTTGTTTCTTCCTGTTTAATAGTCTTGTTGTGTTTTGGTATCGTAAGGATGATCTTTTGTCAATTTCCATAGTAAATTTCATTTATTTATTTCGTCCAATATCTCTTTTCTTGTCCAATCTTGTTTCGGTGGATTTAAAATCTTTGTTTTTGAATTCGGCTTTGACATAAACTGTTTTTCAGCATATTTTCAAGATTTACATAATTATCGTCTTGGTTATTACCTCGGTGTTCTTGTACCGATTTATAAAGTTGTACATAATTTATTGCTTCGTAGTCTTTCTTTATTAAAGTTTGAGGTCGATATTTCTTCATTTCTAAAAAGATTTGTTTGTGATCAGACCTCGATGAATCAATTATGGCAAAATTAAAATTAATGTCTCCCACGTTGGTGCACAGATGATCTAGGATTGTTTTTGTTTCTGCAATTTCTCTATATTTATAGTTTATATAGTTCAAAATACAATACCCACATTCCATTAATTTTATTTATTTAAATGAAGAGTTAAAGGCTATTGTGGAAACAGATCCACCATAAAGCAGTTCACAGATAGCTGAAGGCTTCGAGGTAAGTGATAAAACTGTATTAATCCACTTGAAGCAAACCGGGAAAGTAAAAAAACTTGAACGATGGCTACCTCATGGATTGAGTGAATGTAACTTGCGAACACGCATCGACTGCTGCTGCTGGGTTACTTTGCTCAGCCGACACAATGATGAAGGGGTTTTAAATCGAATTATTACTTATAATGAAAACTGGATACTGTACGATAATCGGAAGCGCTCGTCGCAATGGCTGAACCCTGGAGACCCAGCCAAATCTTGCTCTAAGCGAAAAGTGCCTCAGAAAAAGTTACTTGTGAGTGTTTGGTGGACCAGCGCCGGTGTCCTCCTCCACTACAGCTTTCTAAAATCTGTCCAAACGATTACGGCAGATATCTATTGTCAGCAACTGCAGACCATGAAGGAAGAACTAGCTGCCAAACAACCGAGATTGGTCAATCGCTCTAGGCCACTCCTGCTTCACGACAACGCAACACCACCACCACCACACACTGCACAACAAACAACCACTAAGTTAGATGAGCTACAATTGGAATGTCGCGACTTCCACCGTACTCCCCGGACCTTGCCCCAACAGATTGCCATTTTTTCCGGAATTTGGACAATTTCTTACAAGGAAAAAAATTCATCTCCGATGCGGCAGTACAAACCGCCTTCAAACAGTTTATTGATTCTCGTCCCAATGGTTTTTTTAGTAAAGGGATCAATGAACTACCTATGAGATTTCAAACGTGCATAGATAACAAAGGTGTATACTTTGATTAATTAAATATATTTTATAAAAAAGAATTGACTTTATATTCCTCCCGTACAAAACGCCAATTTCATATTTAAGGACCTTATATATATATGTTCTCATTCTTCTTACACATTTATACTGTGTGTTAGGAGACCGCTTCCGAAAACGAAGCAGACGATAGTACTAATGACACCTTTGATGATGGGACGGAAAAAAAGTGGATACCGATTAAAAAATAAACATATTTTTAAAACGTTTTATTAGCATTATTTACGCTCCATCATGTTGGTACAGGTAAATTAAACGAGTTTCATAAAAAATACATTACTTTACTAAACAAAAAAACCAGTAATGAAACACTAAATCAAAACCAGCCGATGCTCGGATCAAGGAACGTCCGGCGCGCAGTCGCAATGCAACGCTCCGTGTCGCAGCGACCTAAGGTTCAAATTGAAGCTGGATACATGCCGAGTGCTCCTTCATCCGAGCCTCAGCTGTTTTTGATTTTGTGTTTCATTGCAGTTTTTTTTGTTTACTAATGTATTTTTAATGAAATTATTGTTTCATTCAGCTGTACCAACATGACGGAGCGTAAATAATGCTAATAAAATGTTTTACAAATATCATCTTTTTTTAATCAGGATCGGTTCTTTTTCTGTTCCATTATCAAAGGTGTCATTAGTATTATCGTCCGTCTTCTTTTTCGGAAACGGTCTCTTAACACCCAGTAAATACATATATATATATATATATATATATATACATATACATGTTTATAAAGTCATTAACCATAGGAGAAAGCGGAATTATTTTTTTTTTACAAACGCTATGTATAAAACCATAATACAAGTTATATCTCGACCGTGGCTTTATCCTTCTGCTCTCTCTCTCCTTATATCACTTTTTATCTGTTCTAGCCTTACTCATTCAATATTCTGCCACCTTTCTCGTATCTCTTATGTATAAGATTATTTACGTATATATGTATATATTTGAACGTGTGAAATTTATTGTGAACGTGTTGAGGATGGAGTTTGATTTGTTTTATTATTGTTTTCTCTCCTTGGTACTCAACAATACACTGGCGTAGCCTCACTTCTCTGCCGATCAAGGACGGGGACAAAGTATGAAATATGCAAGGTACACGGAGACACCGGCCAAAGCGTTAAGCAAAGATATCAGAAACACGTGCATCAACATTAAGCGGGAACCACACGATAAACGTGTGTTTAAGCGAAAACGATTATAATTTTAATGTAATAACAACACAAATACCAAAAAAACTAAATAAATTCAACAAAAATACAATTATAGTTGTATGTGATTCTAAAAACGACAATAAATCTGTGAACAGAATTGATAACACAATAAAAAGAGTATGCAGTAAATAGGACAATTGTAATTATTTACATTGTAAACTACATTATTGATTGTTCCGATTATGATAACGTGTAATTGAAATTTGAATCATTTAAAAAAATTATTATAGACAACAACAATATTTAAAGAAAACTCAATCTACCCGTCGCCATCACTTTATGTGTTTGATCACGAGTCCAGAATTGTTTGCAAGGGCTTGCAGTGGCCGTCACGCTACGAGCGGGGCCGGACAGACTCATCTCGACGTCATTCCAAAAACCGAACAACTGAATAGAAGTTGTTCCGTAAAGTGCAAAAAAATATAAGACAGGATACCTTCAGAGTTAAAGTACATCATGAAAAGATATTTGAAGCAAACCTTCACAAGTGGCTTAGCTTCAAGAATTTCTACACTACTAGTAAATTCTTTAATACTTGAAAACAAAAATTCAATATTTTTATTTCTTTCCCTGAAATATTGCAAAATTTGCTTGTCCTTTATTGGACTACACATGAGGTTTTATCTGTGAAAAGGAACTATGTTACCATGTTTAAGGGAAATAAATAAATAAAAATATATTTATCCCGCGGGCACCGGGTCCGCGGGCGCCGGGCCCGACGGAGCCGCCGAGGGGGTGGTATATAATATAATATAATATATCGGGGGTTAGTAGTTGTCGAACCTACATACACGTTTGAATTGATCATTTGGCTTACTGGGGTAAGTTTAAACGATATAACTAAATTCCTGTATAATCTCACCAGATTGAGAGCATCATTTTTTTTTTGGTGAATCTCTGATTTGGATGTCGTTTGGCCAAACTGGACGTGGCAGATCAAAACAAGCGGCCGGTATTGTCAAATCTAAAGATGTTATTTTCTACCAATGCAAGGACCCACCATGTCTTTGGTAACTCTACAAAAATTATTGGAACTGGGTTGGGCGGACGTGTTCACATCCACCATATACCGTTTTTAATGATGCTGATGATGTCAAATCACAATTCAGTTTTCTGATAGCAAAGATCAGAAATTTCACTAATGTGGAATTTTTATACTTCCAGAACGATGGAAGAAGATCATCGACAATAACGACAGTATCCAAATAATTTAAGTTATATTTTTAAACTTTATTTGAAATTGGCAATAACTTAGTCGACAAGTCAATGTCAGTCTATTCATTCGCCGCGCCGCTGGGGTGCCAGTCGTGTTCTTTGGCAGCCCGCCCGGCACCAGCTCGCCCTCGCACCTTGCCTTGCCTTGCCTTGCTAGCGAGGAGTACACGTCGTGAAACGCTATCAAATTCCTCGTGGACACAGTAAAATTGGCTTCTTTCGCTTTTCTTACAGTTTTTAGCAATGACGGTTGTAGAAGCTTATAAATGATTCCAGATCTCTCTTTTGAGTGTCCCCAACATGCTCCACCGGGTTCAGGTTTATCGCTAAATGTTAACTGAATCCAAGTAATCAAAGACATCTCTCGCGACGAGGGCACGGACGTGGTCGTGCATGAAAACAAAATTATCGCCAAATGGTATCACGGGTTGTTGTTAAGCTTTTGCCCGGTGCCTATGCGCATGACGCTGCGTCTATCGAGAAAAACCATCATCTGCGAGCATTGTATAAGGTACTCCCTTACCGTTATCAAGACCCTCGCTACTCTCGCTCTTTTCTGCGACTCGTCCCTCAACCGGGCCGTTACGACTCTCGTAAACGGTTATCGATTTAGAAAATCATTCGAGACGATGGAACGATAACCTCTCTCTGATGTATACCTTCTGCGACCTCGTCTCGGCCTTCTTGAACCGGTTTGTTTGTGACGTTAGATAGCATCTGTTATAGTGGTTCGGGGATGTTCAAGTATTCCCCACTAATCTGACTTTGGCTAAACCCAACTTCTACAAATCTCACAGACCCGACCGCACCGGCTAGGCCCAGTGCCATTTTTCAAGTATAAATGAAATCACACCAACCCAACCATTCGGTTTTTTCCGAAAAAATGGTATTACAGCGTTTTTAAACAAATTTATCCTCCTCACAAAACGAACCACGAGAATGACAAATTTCAACTAAACCGATTATTGTTAAATAAAAAAAAAAACAAATATAAGGAAAATGTAAGTTTGAATTTTTCGTTTAGTTCAGATCTAGCCACATCGGCGCTACGCCCCGCGGCCGGGCGCAGGTCCAACACTAGCGGTGTCCAAGGGCGGCGCTGGCGGTGGCCGGGAACCGTGACCGTGATGTTAGCCATAACAGTTAGCCAGTCATTCAAAAGTACACACTTGAAATTTTTTATGTATTATTGTTTCATGGCGTCAATGGAAACTATTACAAATTGAGATTTAGTGAGCATTCATTTCTATACTGCACACCTGCGAGTGGGTCGGCTCTCGCCACGTCTCGGGCCCTACCATGGCGCACCGTCCTGGTCCGCCGCGCGCTAGCCTCCAGCCTGGCGGCTGGCGGCTGGCGCTCGGATACGCTGTTCCTCGATCGTAGCAGCGAGTGTTACCAGTCAATTAAAGCACTTTGATATTTCGTTTACATCAAGGCTCTTCGTAAAACTCGCATAGGAAGCTCCGGTGTCCATTTTAAAAGTACACAATACATTCTTACTTCAGAGTAGGATCTTTTTTCTAAAAACTAGTGAATGAAAATAATTTATCTTAATCGATGACCAGGTGAAACGAACGGCCGCGGATATGCTACGGCGATCAGTTAATATCACGTGGGTCGCTCTTCTTCACTTGAACGAAGCACCCGCGCAGCTGCACAGTTTCGCGGCACGGACGCAGACCTTACCTCGACACAATTCATTTGCAAAAGCGAGCCGCCCTGCGACCCTGCGACTCCGCGCCCCGTCGCCGGGGCCCCGACACCCGCTCACCCTCATCAGACGGCGTAATAAACAGCTTAACGCAACGCAACAGAAGCGCGTGCGAACCTCCTTACAAAACAGCTCATTACGCATTCGTGCATTGTTTAGATGCACGTTTACACGCACACGCACGCACGTACGCACACGTACACAAAACCGATCCAAAAGTAATGTTACTTGAAAGGAACCACCGCCGCTAACAGGTCGCAGCCGCGCCGCAGCCGCCGATGACAGTACATTACAGGTCGCCACTTCACCGACCCCGCGCTCATCGCGACTCATTCGTCCGCCCGGAGCGCAGGAGCGCATGGCACTGGAGTACAATGACTAATACATTCTAGTTGCCTTTTTGTTCGCGGCACGGCGTTTCCGTTACATAGCACAAGACAGCGTTATTCGAAGCACAAGGCCGCGCGTGTACTTTGGCCGAGTGGCTGAGGATATCTAACTCGGAGGCGGCAGCATACATTCTCGCAACGGCCCGCAGCGCTTTGCCCAGTGACTCCGGCGCCGTTGCACATATACACTACACTTACGTTTCGATAAAATGGAAGAATTCCGCGAGTTTAATAAGCGCGTCGGGCGCGACCGGTGCGGCTGTCCGGAACAAGTGTGCGGGCGGAGGGTTTCCTAGCGAAGGACTTGCAGTGGAGCGCGCTGCGTCTTGCTGCGGCCTCGTCAGCACAGCGCCCGGCGGCCAGCGTTCGCGTCGTACGACTGGGGTACGAGGGCTACTGCGAATCGTGGGTATCGACCGGCGTGCGAAGTTGTTTACGCGAGCGCGGCTCCGGCGCGGGCACGTTGCGGTGCGGGTGCCGTCGCGAGACTGCAGCGCGCCGCGACTAGCCGGCCGCTGTGCGAATAATCGAACGCGGCGCGGGCGGGGCGCGGGCGGGGCGCAACAGACGGAGCGGGGCGGCGGCGGCGGGGCGCGCGTTGCCATGGTACGAGATCAGGCCACGTGCGGGCCGGGCCAATGGGGAGCGCGCGGTCACGCCGCGCAGCCGTGCCGCCGCCGCACCGCCGCCGCGCCGCTCACACGCTTCAATGTAGTCCCAATAAAACAGGTAATCAGTTTAATCATTTCCTCGTGTTTGTATTACCGTATGCATAAAAGTGACGTACGTCGCCTGCAGCGAAGCGCGAGGCGCCTCTCTTCAGATTTCATATCCATGTATCCACCAGCTTACGGCAATGAGCTGAGCGGTAACACGGCCAGTCGCCTGGACTGTTGCTCTGCGGTCCCTCGCCAGCGCTCCGGCACCACGGCACCGCGTGGGACCGTTCGTCGGCGTAGCTGGTGACACCCGAGCGCCTGTGGCCTTACCGCAACCGATCGTTAGGTGCGTTCCGTTGCGTCGCATGAAGCGACTCTTCGCAGTGAATGTGTATTATTCGTAAGCTATTTGTTTAAAAAGAATATATTCCCCTTATAAAAGCGAGACGCGAGGTGAGATGCGAATGGGAGGCCGAGCGCGCTGGGCGGCGCGCACGGGCTGCAGCAGCTCGTCAATCGAGGGAGTAGTAAGCCTGCTTCGTTTATTTAATATTGCAAGCTGATTTCTCGCGGCGAGCTCCGCAAGGCTCCGCTCGCCGCGTGCTGGCGGGTCATTCGTTTGAATTTATTAAAAACCTTCTACAATTCACTCGATCCTCCGGGAGAACCTATGCGCTGAGTGTCGAGTCAGGTATCTAAAAAAAACTATTTTAGCGGATCCTCGTGTCACGGTTCGTTTTGTTGACTAGAAGAAAAAGATTCCGACCGGTAGTGTAAATAGAATGCCTACACGATTACTTGGAGATTTATTTATTTATTTATTAAGGCTTATTTACTATCAAGATAATTACATATTTGGTTTTGTGACTTAACATTAAAAATAGCAACATGTAACTACACTCAAAGATAACCACATGGTGCGGCAAGTACCTGTGCGTAAACACTAACTACAACAGCGAATTGGACTGCACAGCAATTTTAAACTAGATAATGTGAACAAAATATTTTGCGTTAACCTCTAACCTTTCTTTTGAGATGACAGAAGTATCTGCCCGCTGGCTCCCTACATGCCTGCCGATGAATAAACACAAAGCAGGCTGTCGGCCAAAGGTCTCGTATCCAAGTCATATTAATATATTAAAAAAGAATATACCTGGTTGAACATTTTTGACCTTTTTGGCATTATTGCAACGGGATTCTGGCCTGCTTGAAATTAATTCCTAACCTTGAATGAAACTTGGGTACATCGTTACGAACCAGAAGAGGTCGGCAACGCAGCCGCGACCCCTTAGATTTTGCGACTGTCCATGGCCGTGGTCACTTTCCACCGGGTAAACTGTTCGCTCGTTTGCCCATACTTCCTATTAAAAAAAGCGAAAACAGGAAAACACCATCATTTCCTCTACCCTTAAAAAATTTATAGCGAGTCATTCCGCTAACAAAATATAGGGCTCTCTTTTCTGCAATTATCATGGGTGCCCATGATTGATTACGTCTACCGCAGAGCTGCTGTCATGGGCTCTTGAAGTGCGGAACAAATAATAAAACTGCGCGATGATACGCGCGAGACACAACGAGGCAAACTGGCAAAACTGTTTTGTTCCATCAGGATACCGGCCCCCACGCCCCCAGGCCGCCCCGCCGCCCCGTCGCAGCGCCGCACCGCGAGCTGCTCGCTGCGGAGCGCCTCCATCGTACCCACGCGGCCTTGCGCCTCCTGATTTCTCTCTATTTCCAAACATAACGGAATATCTAAAAAAAAAACAAAATTCCACAAATTGGCAGCAGTAGTAAATGTAGTTTCAATAAAAGTTAAATCTGAGTGAATTCCAACTTTTGGTTGCGCGGCATGGAGTTTTCCAAAAAACTTTAAGCTGAGAAAAACAATATTCCAAGTGTATTGTGCTTAAAGGCGACTATTTCGAAGATGAAATAACATTTAATAAGAGTTAACGACTACACACGTACTGATTCTCAGCTTCCATTGAACGCCGTTCGCGCGTGGCGCGCTCTGCTTCCCTTCAGCAGTACCTCGGTCAACACTTTCGGCCGTGCGTCGCCGCAATGCGAGCATTTCTATCAACTTAAAACCATGAAGACCCTCGTCTGCCCTGACTCGCTAGCCGCCTTGTGTAACCAGATGGTCTCACACCTTGCGCCCACTCTTGTCCGGCCCCCGTCGCGGGGTACGGCCGAAGGGAGGGATTGGTCTCAAAACGCGCCGGCGCCTTATGCCCGAGCGCAACAAATGCTTCTAACTGAAATGCTCGTGATGCACACCGGGAGGCGCGGCGTCGTAGCGCGTTTACATTTCATAGGAGGCGCGCCGACACATCCAGCATTAAGTTCCATTTGCAGCACCTGTCTATGTGAGGGGCTCGTACCACCCCCGCCCGGGTGATGCTCGTGCTGCGTGCCGCGTGCGCCTGCCCCGCGCCAACCTGTTTCACGGGACGTGTAACTACTCTGGTAACGACCGGAACTGTTAACAAGCATCTCTTATAGTCTACTCTTCGATCGTCGCTTATAACTTCGCCAGCGGGATAAAATGGCCCACGAAAGGACTTACCCGAAAGCGGCGTGGCTTTGGGGAATGTAATGCTGCGCGATTTCCGTCCGGCGCGGCGGCACCTCCACCCCACGCAATATTTACAAACAATGCTAACTTTGACCACCGATGACCAGTCAAAAGTTATTGTGCAAGTTGATGCTTCCCCATCTACAGGTGATCGAAAGCTCTCTGCGAGTCGGTTCGGAGTGTCAGATGCCTCCTGTTCGACAAATTAGTACAGGGAAGCCAGCCAGCCCGTTACCGCGTGCGAGCGATACTGTCGCCGCTCAGGTCAGCTCCACTGCCATGACAGCGATCTAACAATAGCAACGTTACTACCTCATGCTGAAGGTCTCTTCTGCCGGCGACCGTTCAGGTAGGTATCACGGCACCTCCCCTAACTGCCGCCGAACAGTTGTGTGCAACCATTACTGTGTTCTAGTTTGAAAGGCGTTGTAGCTGGTAAAATTACAGCAGTAATGAGACTTCGGTCTTAAGGCGACGAGCACAATATGGTGCAATGTAGACCTCCCAACAAGCGCCACGTTATTACGGGGGTACTACTTACCATCAGATGAGAGCCCTCTCGTTTCGTCGCTTCGTCGAATAAAAAATATTGTTTTCCGTGAAGTGGTTGCCTGAGGCGGGGCGCGGGGCGCCTAGTTATTACGGACGTTTAGAGCAAACACCAAGTTCAGGCAAAGATACGAATAAACTATGTCGACGTACCGCAGTGCCGCCTGGTTCCGGGCGAGGAGAAGTATGGAAGGATTCGATAGCAGAATAAATACATATATACAATAACAATAATATTTAGGGAGAACGTCGGAGAAATTGCACGTGAAACAATTTAGACCATTTATTGGAACACAATACATCCTTTTGTATAATAAAATAGAGTTAGCGTTATGCAATCGACTGCGCGCATTAAGCGGCACCAGCTCACTGTGTAGGAGGGGGCTTGTGCGCGGTGAAGTCGAGCAGCAGCTTGCCGCGCGCGCTTCTCGTCACCCGCACACTGAATGGGAGGGCGCTTATGCGCGGTGAAGTCGAGCAGCAGCTTGCCGCGCGCGCTTCTCGTCGCCCGCATACTGAATGGGAGGGCGCTTATGCGCGGTGAAGTCGAGCAGCAGCTTGCCGCGCGCGCTTCCCGCCGCCCGCACACTGAATGGGAGGGGGCTTGTGCGCGGTGAAGTCGAGCAGCAGCTTTCCACGCGCGCCGCCCGCTCACTATGCGGGAGGGGGCCGATGCGCAGTGAAATCGAGCAACAGTTTGCCGCGCGCGCTACCGGCAGCCGCGCGCTCGTATGCCATGCTGCCCGCCCACCACGGAAACACGCGCTCCACCTCCACCGTGAACTGCAACGGAGACGCACGTCAGTCCAGCAACAGCTGCCTCCTGCTCTGGTATACGCCTCTAGTTTTCTTGTTTATTATATAAGGTACAAACAATCCGTCGTGCAATGCTCCAGCACGTTCACGTATACACACAGGCACGTACACACACCCACCCGTTCGCACGCACGCATTCACGCACGCACACACACACCCGCACGCACACACACACCCGCACGTACACACACACCCGCACGCACACCCGCACGCACACTCGCACGCACACCCGCACGCACACACGCACGCACGCACGCACACACGCACGCACAAAAAAGACCGGAGTGATGGTTTCAAGCCAGGCTTGGGTAGTCCGTGCCTTGTGACCAGTGCGCCAGAGAACTCTGGCTTTAACAGCATTAACAACCTTTATAGTTCTAACAGCTAACAGCACGCGGTCGCACCGATCTTTTCTGGTCTTCTTCTGGACAGAGGAAGTGTTGTTGTATCTGTTGATAGTACGATATACGAACATAAGACTGATGGCAAGCTTTTGAAGTGTATGGAATGTGAGCGACCGGAGCGGCTCCATACACCCACCCACTTTGTGCGAGGCGACCACTGCAACCGTATTCTCTTTAACACCCCCATCCCATTCAATAATGTAATTTAATAATGAACACGAAAAAATATGTGAAATGGTGCAAAATCGAAAAAAGAAAAGTTTTTATTTAACAGTATTTCTGGCCAGACTAGTTATATACACAAACGCACACACGAACACACACACACACGCACACGCGCACAGGCACACACACGCGCACAGGGACACACACACGCACACACACAGGCACACGCGCTCACACACACGCACACGCGCGCACACAGGCACACGCACGCACACGTGGGGTACGTACGTAGTGGCGGGGCGCGGTTTAGGGATCGGTGACGAAATGGTTAATGTTGATAATTATCTTTTTAAACAATAGCTCGTGTAAAAAACGTGTGGAACATCCGGCGGCTCGGCCTTGGCCGCGCGGCCTCGATTCCGCTGGCACAGGTTGTGTTGTGTTGTGTGAGGCGTTGTGAAACCTGCCGTTGATTGCTGCTGCACCGTGCACCGTGCAGCGTGTTAGCGTCGGTTAAATGCAATGCGCCTCCCACGCCTACTTCTTACAAAGCTTTTTATGAATACGCGCGTACTAGCACGCGCAGCGACACCGCAGGCGACGCGATGCGTCAGATTTTCATGAAAGACCTTTCTATGTCTTCAGAAGTAGCACCGAACCGCGACGTCCAGGGTACTGTCGGCGGCATTTAATCAATTAAATAATATTCAATAACGTGAAAGCTTATCGCGCAGTAAGAACTTAATCGAAGCGCTAATGAGGCAGTGCGAGGCGGGGCGGGCCGGGGCGGGGTTAGGACTAGTGTGTTATCGTGACACCTGTTAGTAATATTATAAAAAAACAATTAAAAAAATCCTTGTGTGAGAGCAACACGGAGCAGAGAGCGCATTAGCCCGCCGCCACCGACGCGCCCCGAACGGATTGATGCCTTGCAATGGAGTCGCGGAGAATGGAGCTCATTTGTGTTCCGCGTACGATTACCTTGCCGGCGTCTGCAAGCCGCCGCAGCAGGTGGATGTCTTCCGCGGTTGGCGAAAAAAACGCCCACCGCACAGGCAGCGCCGCCCGTGCACCCGGTCCCGGTCTCGCTCCCGCGCCCACGCCCTCGCCGCCGCCCGGCGCGCCCCCCGACAACCTGTTAACGTGATTTTACCTGTTCAAAGAATAAATACTAAATTTATCCGTAGGAATACTTCCGCCTTCCCCTCTACTCCAAACTGACGACTCTGCAACGCATTTACATTATTCGCTACTCTCAAAGTGCCCGTGTATCGCGGGCGGGCTATGGGCTGCGCGCTGCGGGCTGCGGGTGTTTGTGAGTTAGAGCGGTGGTATGGGGAGCGCACCGGGCCGCGCCGGCGGTGTCCCACGCCAGCTGCAGCGCGGCGGCGACGGCGCCCGGCAGCAGCCCGCGCGCGTCGGTCTCGCGCAGCAGCGGCGCGCTCAGCGTCACGTAGCGCCCAAAGCGCCAGCTGCGCGCGCCCGCCTCCGCCCCGCCCAGACCCGCGCACTCCACGATCGCGTCGTACCTGCACACACGCGCCCGCGCACACACTGAAAAACTAATGTGCTGTCTTCCCGTTTGAGGTCACTGTAACTAGGAACATTACTGAGGTTATGGGAATTTACACTGTGATGCGGTGTCTATGGTCGGAAGGCCGGCCACATTAAAGGTTGTTGTACCACTTACTATCATCGCACGTCCTGCTCGCCCCGCCTCGCGGACAAAATGATTTTATTTGAAGATTAACACAAGTAGCGAGTGGACAGTGCGTCAGCACAGTTTATACTAGCAGCGTCACTATCTCTTCAACTCTTGTATTGCTTGTAACGTCAGCCAAACGCATACTTTTTATCTGCTGCTACACACATCGCGTTTCATTTCGCGTCATGATGTAGTACAAAGACTATCTACCTGTTTATAATTCTTTTTACGTTTCAGATAATACTTACGGGCCTGACTCCACCAAGAGACGGTCGTAGTCGGCGGAGTGTCGGTCCAACGCCTCCGCCGCGCCCAGTGACAGCGCCCGCGCGCACAACTCACCCGCACACCCCACCACCACCTGTAATGCAACACTAAGTGCACTGGCACTCAGCTACAGGCCGAGAGGCCGACCCCACCTGCCCGATGACATGGCTCGCAACCAGCAAACCATGGAGCGACGCACCTGCGCTCCTGAGTATACGAGCAGCTGCAGCGCGGCGTGCCCCACGCCGCCGAGCCCGAGCAGAAGCGCGCGCGGCGGGCAGGCGCGCGGGCGCTGCACGGGCGGTGGACGGGGCGGCAGGCCGGCCGCGCGCAACGCCGCGCACGCCGAGAGCGCCGCGTACAGCGCGCCGCCCGCAGCCGCGTCGCCCAGCGCGCCCGGCGCCTCACCCACCTGCGTGCCGCGCTGCGTATCAGTACTGGTTTGCAGGCCACGACGCGAGTGCGGCTGCCACAGCTAATAGGTCTATTCAAAACGGCACAGTGGCGGCGTCGCTTCTACTACACCTGCTGCGCCTACCCAGCGGTCCCTAGCGACGACGTACTGCGCGTGCGCGCCGGGCCAGTGCGGCGGCACCACACCCCACACTCGCTGCCCGGGGCGCACGCGGCAGCCCGCGCCCGCTAGAACCACCTCGCCGCAGAAGTCGCGGCCCACCACCAGCGGGAACTCCACATCCACGCCGTCAAACGATCGCAGTGCATTCAGTACCCGCGCGCCGTATCCCCCTGCAAGTGAAACAGTTATCAAACCAACTATAATGCTGAAAAATGCCCAGGACACGTGCAGTTGTTGCTGCCGCGGCGCGAGTTGAAGAAAGTACTGCAGTAACGAGACAACTACTTGTCACGTTGTTATGGATGCAGTATCACTTACCATCACGTGAATATCTAGCACTTCTCGTCGTTTCTTCGAATAAAAATATATGCATCGGTGATCTGAGGGGCTTTAGGGTGCCATGGCCGTGACGCTAGCACCGTTTCTGTGGCCACCCTCGGCGTCCGTGAGACGCCAAAGCTGGCCGCCGAAGCCGAAGAGGACATCAGGCGAGATTAGTGCTACTGCTTGTTCACGAAGCCAAAGTGTACGTAGACGAGGTCGCGCTCGTTATCCTTACTGTCGCAGGCAAATTAAAACAAAAAGGAGTCGTTGATACGTCCTTTATTTAAATCTATGTTTAATTTGGACTTTAAAAGATTTATATTTTAATATTTAATAAAATTTAGACATGGTGTGCGACCACATTGCAGCGCTCCTGGAAGCCGGACGAGGCACAGGTGATTGATACGGTGATGATGAAGTGATGATTTCTAACTTATGATATGTTTTGATCGGCGGCGCAGCTGGTAACGCTGCCATGATACTCTGCTGCGAAACGACCTAAATGCTAATGAGCAACAGAATGGCGCGCCCAGTGATCATAAAATTATTGACCTTTGAGGCCCACACATGGAGTTAAGTTCATTCGCTTGATAGATAACTTGAATGATACGACAGAATACAAGCAGTCACACACACCGATCATGGCGACGTCGAGCGGGTTGATAGAAGAGGTGCGCAGACGCACTAGCAACTGGTCGGGCGCGCTCAGCGGCGGCACGCGCGCCTCCTCGAGCCGTAGCTCGGCTGGTGGCCCGTAGCAGTGCGCGCGCCAGGCGAGCATGCGGGCTGCCGCCGCCGCCACCGCCACCTCCCGCTGCATCCCGGAGCCTGCAACAACAGCAAATAAACAATTATTTCCATTGTAATGTCTAACGTCATATTCATATATATTAAAGCATTACCTTCCTAATCAACAGTAACCATCATTTGGACAACCAGTGACCGAAAAAAATTAGATTTTTTTTCATTAAATACTATCATTTATACCATCACGCCTTTTTTCTCAGTAGGAGTAGGCAGAAGCGAATAAACATCCTCTTTTCACTAGATGTG
This sequence comes from Ornithoptera priamus, assembly GCA_029034505.1. Classification (NCBI taxonomy): domain Eukaryota; kingdom Metazoa; phylum Arthropoda; class Insecta; order Lepidoptera; family Papilionidae; genus Ornithoptera; species Ornithoptera priamus. The sequence continues at coordinate 45,398 of JARDWD010000685.1, forward strand.
GTCAGATCAGGTCCCATATAACAGGGGGCGAGCCTGTTGCCACTTTATTGGCGCCACCACACACACAAAGATAATTTCAGTATGCATGTTTCCTCATGATATTTTTCTTCACCATTAAGGACTTGGTAATGGTAACAAGTTGTGTGTTAAGTCTTGGTGGCTCAATAGCTATGAACTCGGACTTTGCAATCAGATGATGAAGATTCTAATGCCGACCAGGGCATGCACATCTTGGGCAGATTTTCAGTGCTTAATGTGCATATTGTTACAAAAATTTTCATTAAAACAATATATTATGATTTATTATTAATAAACCTTTTATAACTTGGTTACAATTAATAGTTTCATCTTATAAACTGGTGACACTTTGTGTTTAGATCACAATTTATTTTTATAAATATATTTAACATACATTTAAAAAGCCTACTTGTGATTTAATGGTTTAAATTGTGAATTTCCAGGACTACTAGAAAAAAAAGTTTGGCGACTGCTGAACTAGATCATACAATACAGCAACAGTATATACTAGTAAAAGATGGCAATAATGAAAGTTGCAGTTCTCCTCCCTGAGGAAGATTATGCAAGGATCGAACTACACTTGTGTTTAAAAACCAAACAGTGTAAGGTCATTTAATAATATAGTTTAGTAGTGTACCAGTAATTTGAAATAAATAAACACATTCAATGTATTAATAAGATTTTTATAAATAAAAAAGTTAATTATACAAATATTTTTGTGAATGTGAATAATAAATTTGTAAAATTGGCCCACCACAGCAAGGAGCCCATAGTCTCCAGTTAATTCCCAGTAGTACACCACTGGGTACAATATATCATCGTCAGAGTTCATTATCGGAACGTACAAAGTACGTTTTTGGCTGTTTTACATCAATATTTCAGTCATACACAGTCATTCAGCTGCCGTACGTGAACCTGTACCAACGTGTTACAGTCAAAACCAAAAGCAAACACATGAAAAATATGCTTTCGGACAAGTCGTCGGAAGTGCATCGTGTCACTACTTATTGACACGAGAAATCCACCCTTACCGATAATTTAATGAGGTTACCACTTACTTGCAAATGCAAACTTACTGATAATTTATCTGTTTCTAAATTATTGCTTTGTTATACGCCAAATTCTATAAAAACCAATTAAAGTTTTTTTCTTATACTTGTACTATGTGTAAATGTTCAAACAGCTTTAATATAATTTATTTCTGAGATCATACTTATATCATAGTAAACAAACTTTGCAATCAGCTGTGACACCTTACACTGACAACATAGAAGCACAGAGCATGTAATGCGTAGGATAATAACCACAGCGGTGAATATAGCAGCAGACCTTACACAACTTCACAAACATATGGATAGGAATAATTTAATATCTGCACTCCTTTTGCTTCAATTAAAGGTTTATAATGTTTTTTCTTTATTTTTCGCTCTAGCGATATTAACACAATTAAAAATTAAAAGAAGCAGTTTTCCCCGCCGTTAAGCTGTAAATAAGAGGCACATGGCGTGGACAAAAATTTTCTGTAAATCGTTCTGCTTATGTGTTAAAGACTAAAAGAACATGTGCGGAAGTGAAGTGCGCTTTTATGTGGCAACATACATGTAAGAAAGCACCTGAAATAACGTTCACCAGTCAATTTTTTTAGGAAATTTTTTATTCTCGTATGATCAGAGTGATATTTATTATTAATGGCAAGACATGTATAGATATCAGTAACTGATACGTCGAAAACTACGACTGGAGAGTTTTTCTATTCATTAATGTTATTCAATCGGCAAATTTACCGTCCAGGGCATTCAGTTTTATGTACTTGCATATTTTGAGGGACCTTGTTCAAGTATTTGTTAGTTTTTAAAAAAACTGTATTACTTTATATCTCTTCTTCAAACGTTTGCTTATCATAACTCTTACGCACATTTACAAATGATTCAATTAAGAAATTCGCGTGGTTGACTAATATGAAGGGACAGGACTGATAATCCACATCATCTACTGTGTGTTACTCTAAACATTGCGAAGCTCAATGGATGAAAGTAGATTTAGAAAAATGAGTTTGGCCAAAAAATAAATAACCATACCAACTCCATACAATTGCACTTGAAGGTAACAACTGAACATGTGAGGCGGTCCCGTTCGATCCAGGCGCCGATCGAGGGTTGCGTAAGAACTGTTCGATGTTATCCCGTGACCTCCGTGCATTATTACGGAAGTGATTGGAATACCGTGTGAGGCTTTTTACTCGATTGCAGTCCGACACTACCCCGTTATCGGCCCTTCTGCTTCCGGGGTATGCGAATGTTAGCATTAACAAAGTGCTGCAAAATGTAACAAACACACGTTAATAAAAAAAAAAAAACTATTGAACATGTATAGTTTGAGAACTGGTATTTTCGATAGAAGCATCCAAATTTAGTCTTTAGTTTCGCCAACTGTAGTGTTAGCGTCTTAATGTGAATACCAAGGATATAAAGATCAATTCACTGTTATGTTCCTCCGCCATAACTACTTTTACAATAATTCTGTGTTCACGCGTCAAACATTAGGCACGATTTGATTAGAATTTGAAAATTAAATCTTTATGGCAACAAGGTGTTTATCTTAACATACCCAAACTTGAGTAATAATAATCAGCGTAATAAGTAATGTGGGAATTTATATCATCGTAATAACTTACGAACAATAACACCCTCGTGTTTATCATTATTTAATTAAAGCCTCGGAATCCGAAACCCTAAATTGTATAACTGAGCGTGAATTAAGTATGTCAGTTCTCGGCACAGGCTCTCACTGACACCTCAGGTCGGCTTCCCTTTGTAGTCTGTGGTATTGTGACCTGACACGTGCAGTCGAGTAGGTATAGGGTCCACTTGCAAGACAGGATACCGGGGCACCCTAGTACAAGTATTTTTAAATACCAGGCCTAGAAACTAAGTGTTAAAATACTTTAAAGCCTTTTCTTGAATACTAAATCTTATTGAAAACAGTTACAGTGCAAATTCACTTATACAATATAATTTACCTACTTATACTTAAATTTTTCTCTAATAATAATAATTATTATTAAAACAAATAAAAATGTCTTAACTACTGTTTATTAAAAATTTATATTTCTTTAATCGCATGAAAATAAACTTTGTAAAACTCAAAATTCATCTAACGAATGAGAGTAATTTATCACAACATCTTAGATATGTCTCTAGCAGCAATTCCTTGTCGTGGTGACCTTGAACACGTTTCTGGTTAAAGTGCTGATTAATGTACATCATCATACACTAATGACGCACCCCGGCTGCACACGAGAGCAACTTACTAATGAATCGAATGTACATTACATTAACATGAAATAGTATATTGAAATGTCATAAATCTCAAGTTCAAGTTCATGGAGGAAACGCAGGAAATGAAAATATAGTCTTCGGTAGACGCGTGTGCTTACCGGCAGGTTAATAGACAGATATCTAGATGTCAGAAACGCGGCCTAAACCACTTTAACAACATGCGCTTAAAAAACAACAAATCACCTGGGGATGACAGTATCACGGTTAGGACTCCTGAAAGCAGACCGATACTGATAATCTTTTAGCGATTGTTCAATTCCGTCATTCACAAGGGCACGACGCCCAAAGGATGGCGCAGCGGTGTGGTGGTTCATTTCTTCAAAAAAGGTGATAACACTTTGCTGAAGAACTACAAACCCATGCTACACTCGCTGCTGAGTCTCGTTTATAAGTTGTTCTCGAGAGTCATTATAAATCGTCTCGCAGGTAGGTTTGACGACTTCCAGCCCCCCGAACAAGCCGGTTTCCGTAAATGCATTAGCCACATAGATCACATCCACACGCTGTGGCAGGTTATACAGAAGACCGAGGAGTATAACCGGCCACTATGCCTAGCGTTTGTGGACTATGAGAAAGCTTTTGATTCGGTGGAAGCCTGGATAGTATTGAGGGCATGTCAGAGATGCCGGATCGACTATCGGTATATTCAACTGTTGACGAGCTTGTACGAAATCGCCACCAGGCTACGAGGCCTATGCACTTGCAGCGAGGAGTGCGTCAAAGAGATGTAATCTTTCTTAAGCTATTTATCCCTGTACTAGAGGACGTCTATAAGCTTTTGGATTGGACCGGGTTTGGCATCAACATCAATAGCGAGTACGTCACTCGTCTACAGTTTGCTGATGATATAGTCGTCATGACGGAAACTCTAGAAGACTCAACACAATGCTCGGTGACCTCAGCAGTCTCTCGACAGGTAGGCCTTTATATTAATGAATATGTGCAAGACAAAAATCATGTCCAATACTATTGTTCAGCCTCACCTCGTGGTAGTTGAGAACTTAGTACTCGAAATTGTTGACGAATACGTATACCTGTGGTATACGATTCAATTAGGTAGATCCAATTTCGAGAAAGAGGTACACCGACGAATCCAACTGGGATAGGCACCGTTCGGAAAACTTCGCAAGGTCTCTTCGTACAAAATCCCTCAGTGGTTGAAGACCAAAGTCTTCGAACAGTGGGTGTTGCCAGTTATGACCTATGGCTCCAAAATTTGGTCGCTAACTATGAGCCTTATAAAAAAGCTTAGAGTCACACAGCGGGCGATGGAGAGAGCAATGCTTGGAGTATCTCTGCGTGATCAAATCAAAAATGAGGAGATCCGCAGAAGAATTAGAGTCACCGACATAGCTCTCCGAGTCGCGAGGCTAAAATGGCAATGAGCGGGGCACATATCTCGTAGAACCGATGGACGTTGGGGTCTTAAAATGCTGGAATGGCGACTCCGCATCGGAAAGCGCAGCGTTGGCAGACCCCTACTAGGTGGACAGAGGATATAAAATAAATCGCTGGGAGCCACTGGATTTAAACAGCGCAAAACCATGGTTTGTGGAACACATTACAAGAGACCTATGTCATACATTTATGATGAATGTCATTAATAGAATATATAATGAACATTTAGCAAAAGTTCGTGAACAAAATATATAAAAGAACTTTGATGCTCATACAAAAGTGATAATAAAAAACAATTTAATCGCAAGAGCGGTTATAATAATAAATTGATACCTATGGAAATCGATGTTTGTTTATGTTGATATTTAATTGTTGGAACTGGAGACGGCGGGTGTCCAAACAAATCCCCATGTAAACCTTTCAAAAACATCATCGCGCTGACCTAACGAAACAACGGAAATACTTTTTGAGAGTTGTTGTACTTGAATTGTGTTTAGTACGGTTATAGTCTCTATGTTTATAGAAACTGTAGTGTACGTGGGTACACTACAAAATAGTGTATGTGGGTACACCGTCTCGAGTGCGCACGGATAACGTCAGTAAAGCGACAGCCTCCGCTGCAAGCGGACTTGTGACAGTCGTATTTTGCGCGTCACCGAGGGCCGAGGGCAGGTGAGGGGCGCAAACAGGGATTTTGCAGAATCAAAGTTCGATTTTGTAGTTGACGTGCTCGAGGACTCAAGACTTGCCGCGAGTCGCACCTGCACCACCAAGCCGCCCCAAAAGTTTTTCTCAAAACCAGAATTTAAAATATTTTAGTCTTTAAAGTTCGATTTGTTCGTGGATTCAATTTATTGATGAAGGAATGTTTTAATACGATCAAAATAAACAATAAGTGCAAAAATTAAATAATGGTTTAGACTTGTAACAATAAGTACATATTATGTTATGTTCAAACGTAAAGATGGCGTAAAGAACTAAAAGAAACAGTTGAATGGATAACACAGTCTCGCGTGTTCACTTAATGCGTGCAGCGAGTTTAGTACATTTGCAGTTAGGTCATTGAATCGGAGAGCACGGCTGCGGCTGCAAAATGATAACATACATTATTACTAAATGCATAAACATTCATTTTACAATTCGAGCTTACGAGTGTTGTCGGTAAAAACTTAAAAGTGTTTTGCTCAGACACCTGATGCCCGTACTTGGAAATAATACCTGTCCGTATAAATATGCCCGTCCCTATGACCTTCAGTGCGATACTTTGTGTAGTAACGTCAATACGTTGTTATATCAATGATGTGCTAACTACAGATAACCTAAAAATGACTAATTTTAAATAGAAAAAATGGCTTTAAGCATATGTTTGATACAATTTTCAGAAACTGATTTTTAAGCCTACTATTAATATAAATATCAAACAATGGTTGTCTTCAGAGAACTTTATTCAAGACTTTCGTTCTCTGTGAAGTTTTTAATGAAAGGTTCAATCTTCGATGGAAGGCGCATCGCACGTAGCGATGGAAATGCAAGCAGATATCTATGCAGCGAGGTAAAAGAATATTTATGTAACTATGAAAAATAAGACTAGGTTCTGCATTCATACATATAAAAACGGCTCACTTTTGTGTTCCAACTGCCGGATTCAATCTGCCCCCAGAACACAACAGTTTAATGTCATATACCACTATGCGGGCTAAATGCACGTTGACAATAAAATACTTGTTTACACATTAATTGAAACATAGGAATTACGTCTATTATTGATTACCTCTTGAAATGTGAGTACTGTTTTTCATTGTACCAAATGTTTAATGTCAAAGCAGAAATTTGCCGACACTGAGAGGGAAGAGAAATGGCCACGGCGAGTAGTGACAGGACTGCAACCTACGGGTGAACTGCATGTGGGCAATTACTTTGGTGCATTGCGGCGCTGTGTACAGCTGCAGCAGCAGGGTGATGACGTGATGCTCTTCGTTGCCGATTTACACTCATTTACAACACGCCAGGTTCTTTTTTTAATTTTTGTGTTTTACTTTATAAGTTCTTAAGTTATTTTTTTTTTATATCTGCTAGTGTCCGTCGCCAGAGGTAATCTAGGTAGGTACTGTAAGGTGTGTGAACATTACAGAGTTCCATTTTGAAGGGTTTGTGGCAGGGTAATTACTGAGGTAAGAAAGCTTAATGTTTTGTCTCAAGATGGCAAGTACAATGTGGTGTAATATCTATTATCCTACCTATAGTTACATTGGTATGAGCAGGATTATTACTTACAATCAGGTTAATATCCCACACATCATATCACTTCTTTAAAAAAAAAAACAAACAAAAGTACATTTTATTATTATTATTAACAACTAGGAAATCTGAGTTATTAACAAAAAGATTATGGACGTTATACAACTGGTAAAGACAGTTTATGCCTAGTAACAAAAAATTCAATGAACAAAATGATTATAAAATAAATAGAACTGATGATAAATATCATTACTTCAACAATATATTTTTTAATTTAATTTATTTATTTAAATACAAACACAAAAATGTATAGAACAAAGTACATGTACATGTTGCTAACTGCAGTAGTTAATTAAATAACTGTGTCAATTAAATGTGTTAAAATAACAATGAATGTAAAGAGTTGAACAAGTCAAATAATTTAATTTGATTATGTAGGGGTGGCTAGTTCTGCAGCTACGCATGCTATGGGATAAATGATTAAATGAAGAGTTGGCTTTGTGGGTGTCAAATAGCACCTTCACTGCACTAAACCATAAAATTTTAGAGGATGGTAAGGAAATTGGTGGCACTATGTTTGCCACCATACTTAGCAATGTGATAGACTGCTAGTGTTCACTCTTGGGACATATATATTGTTGATGAGTATTACTATACAAGATTCCTGGGGCCCGTTATATTGCAATGGCGTAGGTGTTTTCTTTATTTGGGGTTTATACTCATTTTGGTTGTGAAACATGGGTTATAAGGGATTGTTGTGGGTGGGGTGGGGACTACAACATATCAAGTTATTAAAAAATCTTACTGCTTGTTATACAAAGATTGCATTTTTTGATCATCTACAAAGAGGATCCTTTTATGACCTCTCAAGTCAACCTTTAGGAGCTTGGAAAATATGCTCTTAATAGACCAACTTTGACAACATGTTGTGCACTAAGCTTATGTACCATCACTTAAATTGAATAGCTAAAGATGTGAAGCTTTCTTAGTCTCACTGCCAAACTTGACAAGATGCCACCTCATGTAGAGACATCTTATATAATAATTTGTACAGATTGTGGATTGTTCTAGTGTTTAGTGTTCAGTGCTAGAACTTTGCACTTTGTCTCCAACATATCTGGCAAGTATTTTTGGGAAAATTGAACTCCTTAATAAACATAAACAGCTTCTACCTCCCATTTTCTATTTGTTGTGTGTCAATAACATCAAATTCGAAATTAACAATGAAAGGCTGAGGTCGTCGCCAGGAGGAGAGGGCGCTGCGGGAGCGCACGCTGGACCTAGCTGCGGCGGCGCTCGCCGCCGGGCTAGACCCGGAGCGCGGCGTGCTGTTCGTGCAATCGTCGGTGGCGCGCCACGCCGAGCTGTGCTGGCTGCTCGCCTGCCTCGCCACGCAGGCGCGTCTCGCGCACCTGCCCCAGTACAAGCAGAAGTCTGCTGCAATGAAGGAAGTTCCAATTGGACTCCTGTTGTATCCCGTACTGCAAGTATGTGTGCACCGCTTTGTGCCAGCTATGATGTATATCGTCTACCAAACTTTACCACTATGTGTGACTAAACACCAGCTCCTTGCGCAGACTGCAATTTTCTTCCAACAGCCACTAGGGTTGCCGCTTACTAATCAACTTCTTCTGCCTATTCTCGACTATGCCGATGTTTGCTATCTTGACCTAACTGAAGCGCAGCTTGATAAGCTTAACCGTATTCAAAATTTGTGTATACGGTTCATATTTGGGCTACGCAAATACGATCACATCACTGAATTTCGCAAAAAACTCAAGTGGCTGCTAATCAATTTGAATTTATTTCCGGTTGCCACAGTCGCACTCTCCGCTCTTCAATAAACCTTTCCCTTCGCATCCCCCTGTATTCCTCTTCATTTTTCCAAAACTCCTTTACCTTTACGGCGGTTCGCTTAGGGAACTCTTTGCCGAACCACATCCGTATCGCCAAATCCCTATTTTCTTTCAAAAGACACTTAACTAACTACTTTAATTATATATTCTGTCTAATTGTGCTATTGCTTGCATCTATCACCTAGCGTTTTAGTGTTTAATTATTCAGTGCACCACTACCTTATCTTTACTTTTAGTTCACCTCTTCCCATCCAATGGATATATATATATATAATGTATTCCATATCTTGTAACTGATGTACAATAAAGGATAAAAAAAACCAGCCTATCACTTGTTCAACTTTGCGGTGGTTACACAAAGAACCTGTTAAAAGTTCAACAGAACTAAGAATACGATGCGAGCCAATATTGTAACAAAAGAGTATCGTGTTCCTTAGCTGAACAATAGCTAATTGCTCCAGGCCGCTGATATCCTGGTGTACCGCGGCACGCATGTCCCAGTGGGCGCAGACCAGCTGCAGCACTTGCAGGTGGCGGCACAGCTAGTGCGTACCTTCCGCCACCGCTACGGAACTGCTTTTCCCACGCCTCGACCACTACTGCCCGGTAAGCTCGTGCTCCTAGTGCGGACACCATCCCGCCGATAATATATGTTTAAGTGGAAACTACACCGCGACTGACCACCGGCCATTTTGTTCGTGCTCAAAAGAAGGTCAGAAGTATCGTGTGATTCGACGCGGCGGAAGACTTGGAACTTTATATGAGGAAACCGCTGGAGTAAAGTGGGCCTCGACACGCCCACTGTGCTCCGCTAGCGGTATCTTGGCAACGAGCAGGGCGCAGTGGGCTCGGAGGACCATTTCCCGATACGTTTTTAATAAATTTATGCACTTTCTGAAAAACAGTTAAAGGCAAACGTTTAATACTATTTCACTAAAAGAAATTACTCCCAATTAAAATGATACTGGGCTGCTGGGAACGCAGCGGGTGTTTCGATGCCTTGAGCTGACTGCGGCACCACGCGGATCCATTGACCACTGTCGACTTATCGTCAGTGGGCCCGGTGCGGGTTTGCGATTTCAGTGAGTTAAGAAGAGATGAATATTTGTAGACTTTTTCATTTCAAAAGGTTAATTGTCTGCTTATTTTAAAATTCTACCCCACCGACCACTGCCGCGGACTACCCTCCTTTGGCCGGCTGCAGTGTCAGCAGTTCTATGCATTAAGTTTATGGAATTACTGTCTTTCTTTGTACGCTCATAATTTTAGCTTAGTCTATTGCTTATTGTCTTCTCGCATAAGTGAATTGTGTATGTACTTGTGAGAAATAAAGATTCTTAAACCTCAAATGTTTGGCGCGCGGGTTTAGGAAAGTATGTAACGATAGTATCAGTAATAGGATAACTGGCCGGCGGGAGGGCAGGTCTGCGTCTGCGCAGGCGGCCCGGGTCGGTACCACCGCAGCCTCTATTGCGGGCAACCAGTAGCCTGCCAACATTACTGTGGTCCTGTTGCACGGGCTACTAATAGCGAACTTACTCACTTCGTATACCCAATTAGGTGAATGTCAACCTATTTTGGTCGCTCGCTGAATAAAATAACTAAAACGCAGGGCGCACGAGTCACTGCGTGTACGCAGCCGCACCGCGCCGGCGGCTTGTTAAAATATGTTAAATGCTACGTAGTAAGCAGTTAGCTGTTACCACGTTTCGGGTTCGGGTTTGGTGACGGGTTTGAACATTAACATATTTCCTAACGTGCAATTACCTACCAGAGGACGGCAGCGACAGAATCAGAAGCCTGAGAGACCCCACAAAGAAAATGTCGAAATCCGACCCGGACCCCAAATCGAGAATATTGCTGACCGACACAGACGAAGCGATCCGGCTCAAGATAAGAAAGGCCGTCACCGACTTCACGCCGCAGGTGAGTCCGCCGCACTCGCGCACGCTGCCCGACATGCGATGTTAAGCGTGGTTGGAGTTGACAAGATGCTAAGGTGAGCACCGTGGTGTGCAGGTTACGTACGACCCCGAGAACCGTCCGGGCGTGTCGAATCTTGTGACCCTGCACTGCTTGGCGAGCGGGCTGCTGCCTGAAGAGGCCGTGCAGGAGGCGGAGGGTCTCACCACCGCGCAGTACAAAGGCGTGGTCGCCGAGGCGATGTGCGCGGCGCTTGGGCCGGTGCGGCGGCGGCTGGCGGAGACGCGGTCGCGGCCCGAGCTCGTGGACGACGTGCTGCGGCACGGAGCCGCGCGCGCCCGCCGCCGCGCGGACGCAGTGTACGCGCGTGTCGCCGAGCTGACCGGGCTCGCGCCGCCCACCGGCGCGCACGCGTACGATCGCCTCTCGCGGCTACGTTCAGCAACAACTTCAGCGCAGCGACAGTGTTGAAGCGATGCAACCGGATCACACGAGGCGCCGTGTAGTAACGTACACTCGCCGCGTGCCGGGTTCAGCGTTGTTGTGCGGCGTAAATGGCGCGTTAGTAAAAAACGTTAGTGTTACAGCACAATTTATTCCGACCAGGTGCAATATTTGATCTTGATCTGTAATTTATAGCCAAATATAACCTACTCGCATTATAAGTTCCAATTCCTCAAGTCAGTCTCTTAATCACAATCAAATGACATAGAAATTAATCAAATACGGGCATGGTGTTGCTGTTGTATGGCGATCATGCCGTGATCGTGTGCGGCGTGCGAGACGTGCGCCACGTGGGAGGGCGGGGCGTGCGTAGCGTGCGAGGAGGGCGGCACGTGTGGCGGCGCGTGTGAGCGCTCGCGCATCAGCGTCACAATGTCGCGTAAGAGGTCGACGGCTTGGGTGACGGCCTCTGCTTGCTTTTCCGCGGCGAGCGCGCTTCGCATAGCCGCCTCGGCCAGCAATTCCTCGGTGCCAAGGCGAGCGTCGGCACCCCCTGCGCCCGAACCCTCCGAGTACATGTCGTCGTCCAGCACCGGCTTGCGCTCCTCGTCCGAGTTGCTTCCCCCGCGTCCGCTGCCTGCCGTTTGCATTCTTATTAATATTTAAAACGTCAACTTCAGGTTTTAATGAATCCTTGCTCTCGCAAGTTACAAAGTGAGTATGTAAAATTAGTGGATCGAATACCATGACATGTTCGTTTGATGAATAGGTAGACATCAGTCAATGCAACAAAGGCAAGTAAGAGTGGAAGACAAGATAATGCAAATATAAAACATGTTGCACCATCTCAGCTATCTATTGTTAAACAGCCCACAAACTACAATGATGCAATAACATCCAGCATGCGCAGTGGACACTCACACAACCACACTATTCTTTCTTTATTCGGTTTAAGGACAAGACAGGTGGAATGTTCACCTGGTGGTTAATCTTAGGCCCACCCATAACTATGTGGCCCTGGTTAGGATGATATATACTGCACCACATTGTGCTCATTAGCAGAGACTAAGATGTTGAGTATTGTTACCCTAGGTTATTACACTAGCTACAGTACCCTTCAATGTGGAACACACTACTGTTTGTCGGCTGCAACAGGCACTAAGGTAATACCTACTTAGATGGTCTCTGCTAACAGAGACCTAGCAGCAGTGAATTTCTATATGGCATAAATCAATATAATTACAACTAGAAGATATAGCAGGGAGTTAATACAAACAGATAGAACCTATCAATGTCATAACACAATGCTAAATCAAATGGGAGTGGCACTTTTGGTCAAATAATCACAAATTATTACAAAAAAATTACAATATTAACTGATGTCTGGCAGTAGTAGTATACAATCAGTACCAATCTAGTGCATGTGTTTGATTGGATCTGGTCTCATAGAATGTTCCTTCGAACCAATTGCAAGTTATAGGTGCACCGAAGGCTTAAAATTACCTGAATATATAAAATCATTGTTATAGCTTTTACCAGTAGATTGGGTGTGATGTTAGTTAAACTACATATATAAAAAATAATAAGCATAATTATACACATAAAAGTGGGTTCCTTTCACTTGTGATTGAAAAAAACTTGCTGGTTTATTTCCTTACAGTCAGATGGTCGTGTGCCCAGTATACTCTGCAAACGTTCCTCTAAATTTGTCAGGTCACCAAGAGCACCACCCGCTGCACTCTTCTTTCTAGCCTTGTACTTTATATCAGCCCAATACTGAAATGCACACAAACATACACAAATAAAAACTTAAATGTTATTATAAAATCTTTATGCAAATAAATATTTGTGATATGACCTTGTACTTAGTTTTTGTTACTCTTTTCCTTTTAATATATACTCTTGTTATTTTTTATATATCTATATTCATTTACAATAGTCTTGTGACATAATTATAAATGAAAATATATATATATAAAAATTGACATGGAGTCGCCAAAACTGGAAGTTAGAAAAGTACATAAGTATGATTTTGTGCCAGAATAAATTAAAAAAAAAATTCTTACTAATATGCTTAAAGTTAGTGGGTTTATAAGTAAATATACTATTCAAATATTTTCTAGAAAAAATTGTGTTTATAACAAATCATTTTTCAGAGCTCAGAGGAATAATAATTATGAAAAAGTTTTGTGTAATGAACATTTTAAATAAGATAATTGTTATGTGGTGAAATTTAGAGATAGAACACTAGCAAATTATACACCACTAAACCCTAAATTACAAATCCAATGAATTGCAACTAGATTTAAGTTAGTAGGAATTCATTGGGTCTGTATTATATCAACGAACGAACGAAACGAGGAATTTCTACTACATCATTATTAGCAGTAAACGAAACTTCTGTTGTACTGTCATTGCTTTGTAACAAAAACAAAACTGAGTACTTGAACATCGGGCGTACTGTAGCATGCTATATTTTAATACAAGATAAAATAAATATCATTCTTCATATTCCACTCTTACCCTGCACCACTTATCTGGAGATTTGCGAGCACCGCCAGTATCAGCAGCTGCAGCGTTCAGCCGCTCGGCCAACAAACGCCAGAGCTTGCTGGAGCTAAAGCGGGAATATATCGACTGTTTACCAGCCGCAAAGTCACGATGTTTTTCCATAAACGACAGAAGCAAATCGAGCTGTTCGGAACTCACTCTACACCTGGTTAACACAGCACTCATGTCTGCAGTACATACCATGCGATCACACGGAGGGTTGGGCTGTGCGTTTAACTTTTATGTAACATACACTACCCTCACTGCTACATTTAGTTAAAAACAAACATTACGTCGGATAGCCCATGCACATGATGCTAATTAAAGTCAATGTTGACATATTTAAAACTTGTGTAAATTATTTCATATATATATTAGTTTAACAATAAAATGAGATTCGCTAATAACTGTGGTTTTACGACTGGAGTTTTGCTTCCGATAAATATTGTACACACACAGTACTATTGCAATGTCCGAGCAACGTTTATAGGCTCCTTGCTCACTTCTCTTCGTTGAAAAGGCAAAGGGCGAAGGCGCATGCTGCCACGACCGCGTCCTTTGACTCATGTCATCGGAGCGAAGGGGAGGGAGAGGAGCTCGTTTATCTGATGCCACTCTATCTTTGCCCAGAACATTGCGACGTTTACATAATTGTTCACACTACACTGTATTAGCTTTGTCATTTTTAAAATCTTTACCTTTCTTTAACTTGCTGCAAGTTTACCAAGTTGGCACTGAAGCTGCAAACTGGATCAGTAGGAAGAATAGATGTTGCAGCCGGCCCCCGCCCGCATTTGGAGGCATAACAGTGAACGAGTACTTATTTACCCAAAATTTTTACATCAGCAGCAGACCTGAATAATTTTTTTGTGCAATATTAACACGGTAACTACATCACGACTATTGATAATGGTATTTTTTATTTAGAAGATATTACCGGTTTCCATCGGTAGACGGGTTCGTGCGTAATAAATAAAATGTATTTTTCTGTTACGGGTAGTGCAAGGTACTGAAGCTTTCAAATATTTTTTTATTTCTGCCGCTGATATAATCTGAGACCGTTCCGTTTCCTTGGTGACGGTCGGTTAACACATTAATTTATTTTGAAGCGCTTAATGTTACGTGTATAAAACGATGATATTGAATTTTTACATTATAGATAAATAAATCTTAGTAGTAATATACTTATTTGATATTGTAGCAAACCCTGCACAAAATACTTACAGGAGTACTTTAGGGATTTTGCCGTGCCAAAATGCTCTGGTCACTCACCGGAGTTGACAGGTGGCCCGTGGCGACGCACTCTTCCGGTCCAGGTAACAAAAATACATTTTCCTTAGTTGCACTTGGAGCAAGCAGCAGACTGGATAAACTGGATGGATATTATCAGCAGAACCAGGAACCGTTGGTGTAATTAATTTATTGCATATTTTTTGAGATTAATTAGATGAATAAATATGAAATAATATATAATGTAACAGATATAAAGAAGTACGTGTAAAATAAATTTACATTCATGCATTTTTTTTTCCAGAAATAAAAATCGCGTCCCGAGTAATAAATTTAATATAATATAGGATCATGTTTTTATAAAAACTGATTATTGCTTAGTGAGGCATCGAAGTGGCGACAGAGTTGAGAGAGTCGTGTTAACATGAATCGCTACGTGGTGCTGCAGCAGCTCGGCGACGGCACGTACGGGTCGGTGGTGCTAGCGCAGAGGCGCGACACCGGCGAGAAGGTCGCCATCAAACGCATGAAACGTAAATACTACTCGTGGGACGAGGCCATGAACTTGCGCGAAGTGAAGTCGCTAAAGAAGCTCAGCCACGCCAATATCGTGAAGTTGCGGGAGGTGATACGCGAGAACGACACGCTGTACTTCGTGTTCGAGTACATGCGCGGCAACCTGTACCAGCTTATCAGGGATGCCGAGCGGCCCTTCCCGGAACCTGTGCTGCGTAACATTCTGTACCAGGTTTTGCAAGGACTGACTCACATGCATCGCCACGGCTTCTTTCACCGTGATCTTAAACCAGAAAATTTGTTATGTGCTGGCCCCGAGCTGGTGAAGATTGCAGACTTAGGGCTCGCGCGGGAGATCCGCTCACGCCCCCCTTACACCGATTACGTGTCCACGCGGTGGTACCGTGCGCCCGAGGTGCTCCTCCACGACACCCACTACGGATCCGCGATAGACCTGTGGGCTCTCGGCTGCATTGCGGCGGAACTCTACACATGCCGTCCGCTGTTTCCGGGAAATTCGGAGATCGACCAGTTGTATAAAATTTGCGCCATGCTGGGCACGCCCGATCGCCGGGAGTGGCCCGAAGGCTACGCGTTGGCGGAGGCGCTCCGGTTCCGGTTCCCAGTGTGCGCGGGCGCAGGGCCAGCGCGAGCGGTGCCCGGCGCCTCGCCCGCCGCGCTGGCGCTGTTCGCCGCGCTGCTGCGCTACCCGCCGCGCGACCGTCCCACCGCCCCACAAGCGCTCAGGTATTCTGCCCCCTGTGCTCCCTCTCTTATCCTTTCCTGTTGCATCATACTGCACTTGGCGTTAACGCACGATAAAATGTTAATGGCAGAGCAGTCAACATGACACCATTATGTACTGCAATGTAAAAACACGTGGGTGCTTTTGGGCCAAAGATCGTTTATCAACATGTTATTTTCAGATTTCCATATTTTGCAGTGGGGGCCGCGTTGGGGGCGCCGCCGCCGGCGTCGCGCGCTCGGAAGTACGTATGATATAATTTTAACAAAAAGGTCAGCCGAGTAATATTATTTGATTAATAGATGTATGTTATAGTAATCGGGGAAATAGTAAATAAACAGAGACTAGTCATTGTGAAGGCCTTTCATTTTCAAGGAGTGCAGTACGAGCGGAGGCAGAGCACGCGGTGCCGGCGGCAGCAGCGGCGGGAGCGAGCGCGCGCGCCGACCGCTTCGCAGACATCCTCGGGTGCGGGCACAGATTCATGCGATTACTGAACGGGATGTCTCCGGGTTTTTATTATTATGAATTGGTAACGTGTGTAGAGGCGAGGTGGTGCACGAGGTGCGGGGCGCTGCGGGGGACACGCGCGAGGCGGTGCGCGGGCGCAGCGTGCTGGAGGCTCTGCAGGCAGGCCCCGCGGCGGCGCTCCGCGAGCCGCGCGCCCCCGCCGCCGCCGCCGCGTACTTGGGTGCGGCGCGCTACGTGGTGGGCGCGCGCATCGACACATCCTTGTTTCGCCCCATGCCATTCCGCTCACATCAAGGTGAGGGATACCTCCTACATGCCTGCAGTAATTCCCGTGCGCGTTGACCTGCACTCGGGCACTTTGGACTACCCCGCGGCGTGGCGGTACAGCAGGAACTGTTCTGTTCGACATCGCCTACAAGTAGCATTGGTTGCAGAGAGCGCGGCCGTGGGCAGCGGGGCGCCGCGCGTCGACTGGGCCGCGAAGTACCTCCGTTAAATGTGGTCCAATGCAAGGTTCTTCTTATAAATCAGAATAGACAACAATACACAAGCTGGGGGCCCAGCATGTGGCAGCTGTTGTCAAGGTGAACAGTTTTAGATGATGATTGTAAAATAAAACAATTTTCTACGACATGTATTTCACTTGACTCTGTTTATATTTACACAGTGGTTACAATTTGTTTGTCACATCAGATGCTGCTACACAATTTTATTCACACATTAAATGAGTAAAATGCTATAATTCATGCAACTAGGTCCAGGGTCCACCATCAGGTTACTTTAGTTTCATATAAAGAGGTTTAATAATTTTTATATTTAATAGTATTGAAGGTTAATGAGTATGTGATGTTTGTCACACATGCAGCGCTGTGGACTAGAAGTAACATCCCATCAAGTGAATACTGATAACAATCATACAATACAAGCTGGTGGTATAAGGATATCAGTTCAGAACATCAGGAGCACAACTGTTGAATGCGGGCCTGTCTCAATGTACACACACACACACAAGTTGAGTATGTGACATGGTGCAATAAGAAAATAAATTGCAGTTATGTACAATATACATTTACTATCTCATAGTCAAGGCACACTCAAATTCTTATGTAATCATTTCTAATGTTCTAATCTATTAAACAGTAGGATACCAATGGATGATCATCATCATGTCAAATAAACAGGAATTCTTGATATCCTTTAGTGTTTGTTAGAAAACATTCAACATTTTCCTCGAAACCTTATAACACAGACTTATCTCTCTGCTGCACTCCGTTGCATGTCCAGGTAAGCTAAAGCCCATGCTAGTAAACTATAAGGTAATCATTTATTTCTCCACCAGGCTACAGCCTTGGTAAACTTGTTCAGTTCGCTGTAACTTTTGTTGTAAACACTTCACTGACAATAAGTTTGATTTGTGTCAGCTGAGACACGAGAGGTGAGCTCGTCTCAAATTACTCTATATTATTTACATTTTGTTTTAATATAAAATATATAAGATCTTAACAAAGGAAGAGGTGAGGCATCACTCGTACTTGAGGTAGGGTTTAGCATCAGGGGCTGAAGAGTGGGTAGTATGAGGAGTATGAGAGGCATGCGAAGCGTGTGTTCCATGTCCCGAAGGTTGTGAATGTGCTGGCCAAGCTTCTGGAGGCCAGCTGTATACACGGGGAGCATTACCATCTAGTAGGCCCCAACTGAGTAACTGAGAATTTGAACCTTTGTCTCTTTTTGGTGATGCTGTTGAGATGTTAACTGACACTCCTTTGATTATATGGTCTTGTCCACATAATGACTGGGCTACCTCTGGATCTAAGAACGTAACAAAACTAAATGCGCGGAAGGGGCGGGGCACAAACACATCAGTCACCTGACCAAAGGCTCCAAAGTACTCGCGTAAATCTTCTGCAGTGAGGCTCTCAGTACATCGTCCAACGAACACTTTACGGTGAGCAGTAGCTCCACCATCCTTGCTGTTAGGGATGCGCACATCGCACCAGCGACCGTCGATCATATGGCGCCGACCGAGCGCTCGTAACTGGGCTTCATATTCGGCAAACTTAATAAAACCAAACCCCTTAGATAAACCGGTTTTAGAGTCACGTTTCACTTGGACCATGAGCAGCTCACCGAACGAAGAGAAATAGTCACGAACCGCGTCCTCGCTGGTCTTCCATGGCAAGCCCAGCACAATAAGATCGGAGCACCGCGGACGCGGCGGCGGAGCGCTCGAGCGTGGAAACGCACAGAAGTACCGATGAGCCGCCCAGCCTCCGGGCGGCGGCGAGATGCGCTCCTCGACGAGACGGAGACCACGGAGCCGACCTCCGGCGCGGTACTTGAGCCCGCTCGCCCCCGCATACTGGGCAGTAACCGTACTCAGTAGTAGGGAGCCGTCCTCCTCGGTCGGCAGCTCTATGGGCTCGTCCTGCTCGCCCTCACTCACCAACACGTACTCTATCGACATGTCGTTCACCAAACGAACGCTCCTCTGACGTACCGCATCGTGTTTACATTATCAGTCGCCTCGAGTGGTGTCGCAGCCGTGTCGTTCCGTCGAGCTCGAGGTCTTGATGATTTCGTCTGGGCAGTATCATTTATGATGTTGTGCGTGACGTATGACGTGACGTCTCCCACACGTCAAGAACGGAGCTGTCAGCCGGCAGTGTTACCGCACGTCAGCTGCCGACGCGCACCGACTTGTCCACAGACTACAAAGAGAAGCAGACCTAAAACATGTCAATGAAAGCCCGTGCTGAGAACTGACACGCGCTTAATTCACGCACAATTATATAATTTAAATCTCCGGGTCAGGAGCTTTAATTAAATGTTAATAAACACCAGCTGGTCGTGTTTCACGAGCACGTTATTGTTCTTAACTAATTACGATAAAATAAATTCTCACATTACTTACTACACTGATTATTATCAGTAATGTTTACCTTGTTGCCACCATTATTTGATTGTCAAATTGTCATCGAATCGCGCCGAGAGCTCGACGCGCGGACACAGCATTATTGCAAAAGTAGTTACGGCGTGGGAACATTGCGATGAACTGATCTTTATATTCTTGGTACTCGCATTGAGACGCAACCACTAGACTCGGTGAAACTAAAGGCTCTAAATTTGAATGCTTTTATTGAAAATACTAATTCTCAAACTATATATGGACGGTAGTTAGCTTCATTTGCAATAGTGTGGAGTTGAAGGAAAGATGGATATTTCTTTCAGAATCATTTATTTTTTGGACAAACTAATTTTTCTAAATCTACTTTCACCATTGAGCATCGAAATGTTTAGCGTACGCCACACAGAAGATGATGTAGATTATCAACCTTGTTTTTCATATTGGTCAACCACGCCTATTTCTTAGTTAAATCATTTGAAAACCTGTGCAATAGTCATAATAAGCAAATATGTGAAGAAACGATATAAAGTAACGCAGTATTTCTAAAAAGCAAGTAGTTGACCGGGGACCCTCAAAATACGTAAGTAGAAAAAAGGTTAAACTAATCGCCCTTTACGGTAAACTTGCCGATTGAATAATGTTAATGAATAGAAAAACTGCAATCGTAGTTTACGGCGTATAATTACTAATATCTGTACATGTCAGCCGTTAACAACAAATATCACTCTGATCATAAGAGAATGTATAAAATGCACAAAAAAGCTGACAGATGGAACATTATTTCAGGTGCTTCTATACATGTTGTTGCCACTCACTTCACAGACACACACAAACTTCACTTTCGTATATATCCTTTCAATCTTTAATACAAAAGCAGAACGATTTACAGAATATTTTTGTCCTCGCAATGTGACGCTTATTTACAGCTTAATAGCGGAGAAAACTGTTTTTTTTTTTCATTTTTATTTGTGTGTTCATATCGCTACAGCGAAAAATAAAGAGAAAACATTACAAACCTTTAATTGAAGTAAAAGTAGTGAAGATATTAAATTATCCCTGTCCATGTGTTTGTGAGTTTGTGTTAGGTGGCTTCCCTTTATACGCCTGTGGGCTGTTAGATCATACGTGCCTTCTCAAAAAACCTCCTCTCCAACGGGTTTCCGCCTTGTCGTGGCGGAGGGGCTTAGTTACCGTGGTCGAGCATACGGTGAAGCGAAGTGGAACCCACCCGGCCGGCCCGCTATGAAGGGCCGGCTCGAGGCGGCCGTTCCAGGTTAGAGCTCCGGAGGCTCACCGAGAGCTCACCCGAGCGGTCGGTAGCCGCAAGGGCAGCTTTATGCTGCCCTATGCGACCGGCTGTAGAGGCGGTGTAAAACTGCCCCTTGCAGCCGAGGTGGGGTCGCGGAGGGAGTACCCTCTGCGACCAACCGGTGTCGCAGTGAAAGCGACGGGGTTAGCGGCCATCAGGTCGGCGCATTCGTGCGCCGTACTTAGCGACTCGAGGTTCGCCCTAGAATCCGTCGCAAAACCAGACACCCTCCACCCCTTGGCGCTCGAAGTGAAAGAGAACATAGTGAGCGTGGGCAAAAGGAATGCATATAAGGTTGTACTGAGTGAAGGCGCACGTGGGGATGGAGGGTAACGAAAGGGCGGACCAACTGGCCAAGAAAGTGGCCCTGAAGAATAAAATTCGAAAAAAGAAGACCTGTATACGAGGACTGCGCCATTTTCTTCGTCAAGCGTCAGCTCAGGCTGAAGACGCTTGACGAATGAAACAGGAGGTACGTGCAAGGTACGACGGCTTCGACAACGAGGATTTTCTTCCCAGACGTCGCTTCAGCGTACCGGTCTCTTCGTCGACTGGAGCTTGACACGGTCTTGGTCCAGATGTTCACCGGACACGGGGGATTCTCCGAGTACCTCCACAGGTTCAAGCTCAAGGAGAGTCCCGCATGCCACTGTGACCCAGCCGTGGACCAGACTGTGGTGCATGTGCTCACTTTCTGTCCCTTATATGGGATGGATAGATTAGAATGTAAGATGGAGATTGGAAGGAGGATAGACCTAGGTGTCATTGCCTCTGTGATGAATGAGTACGAAAGTCGATCAATATTTCTGGGATACTATAAGAGAGTCAGCAAACTGAGAGAGGGGTGACGGATGAAGTAATAAAGAATGATAGAGAATAGAAGTGTGCAAGATAAGTAGAGTATAAAAAAGGAAAGTACGAAAGAGGATAATTAGGAAAACAGATGTAATAATAATATTAGGATGGTAAATGAACAAGTAAATAAAAGGCCCTGACTCACCAAACGCAAGGGGAACGATTAAAAAAAAAAACCGGTGTCGCACCGGTGATGCGGCGGCGATGGGGCCGCGGGGGAAGAGGAGTGTCGGTATTGCAAAACGCCGTTCTCCCTATTCTCCGCGGCCGTTGACGGGTAGCGGCGGGCCCAACATCTCTCCGCCGCGGAGAGCCGGGAGAGGTTTTCTCCCGTGGCTCCCATGGCCTCTGGGTAACGGGTTCGGGGGAACCAGTCGCCGGCGCGATTGCAGGAAGCCGAGGAGGAAGCGCGCTGCATGTTCCGGCGCGCCTTGGAAAGGAGGATTCATCTCTTCCTACCAAGGTGGGGCTGCTAAAGCCGCCAGCGCCGGCAGGGTAGCGGTTGCGAGCAAAACCGTTCCCGTGATCCTGCCATCAGGCAATAAGGCGGAACATCGTGGAGGTCTTAGTCGAAGCAAGTCCGATATAACCCGTCCTTGCTCCCGCGTGGACGAGTATGCATAGGCATTTCCCTCACAGTTCCACATTGGAGTTCACCCTTATTACCATTCGTTTCCCCTTGAACAGATCTAGAACCAGCCGCAGGTTTTCGGGGTTTTTTTTTTTTTTTTTTTGTTTAACGTGGGGGAAATGCATACTCGTCCTCGCGGGGGCAAGGACGAGTTATGTCGGACTTGCACCGACTAAAACCCCCACGATGTTCCTCCTCATCGCCATGATGGCAGGGTCACGGGAACGCGGGTACGCACACAACCGCGACCCTGCCGGCGCTGGCCGCTTGCGTGGCCCCACCTCGGGGGGAGGGATGAACCCTCCCAGGGCGCGCCGGAACATGCAGCGCGCCCCCTCCTCGACCTCATGCGTGTGCGGGCGACCGGTTCTCCCAAACCTGTCGCCCAGAGGCCATGGGAGCCACGGGAGAAAACCTCTCTCGGCTCCCCGCGGCGGAGAGATGTTAGGCCCGCCGCTACCTGTTAACGGCCGCGGAGGATAGGGAGAACGGCGCATCGCAATACCGAAACTCCTCTTCCCCCGCGGCCCCACCGCCACCGCATCGCCGGTGCGACACCGGTTGGCCGCAAAGGGTACTCCCTCCGCGACCCCACCTCGGCTGCGAGGGGCGGTATGACACCGCCCCTGCAGCCGGCCGCTGGGGCAGCACACAGCCGCCCCTGCGGTCCCCGGCCGCTCCGGTGAGCTCCAGTTATCCCAACCGGTGCTCGAACCGGGAGCGGCCGCTTCGGCCAGCCCTTCGCCGCGGGCCGGCCGGATGGGTTCCACTTGGCTTCACCGTGTTGGGCGCCACGGTTACTAAGCCCCTCCGCCACGACAAGGCGAGAACCCGTTGGAGGGGAGGTTTTCGGGGTGCAAGTCGATGTAGTGAGAAAACTTGAAGTACGCGAACACGAGGTAAATACCACCGTGGGAGTAGTCTATGCGGCACGCGGTGCAATAAGTCGTCGACATATGGTGCAACAGAGCCCAGGGTATTTCCTTATTGGCAATATATATCCCCGTGCGCGCCTCCGCAGTCGGTTGCAAAAGATTCCTCCCGACATCTTCCTGAGTTCCGGAGTAATGTTTTTGTACAAGAGCGATGTCCAAGCCAAAAGAAAACTTCGGAGAGGTATGTGAACCACACCTCCCATCAAACAAACCCTAAGTGACGACGCATCGGAACACAAGATGCGCCGCCAAAGTCACCTCGGGAACCCTATCCAAGGGGGGCGCCGAATCAACGGCTTATGTCGGTCGCGACGCCAGGTTCCTTTGTCGGAGGTGACTATCGGCGATATTGCGCTTGAGTTCTGCCGGATGGCGGCGAACCGTCATCGCGCTCTTGACAGAGTGTTTATCGTATTCTAGTCTTCTTTTACTCTTCAGAACCGCGTCCTTGGCCAGCTGGTCAGCCCTTTCATTCCCCTCCCTACCTGCGTGCGCTTTCACCCCATAAAGCCTTAAATTCTTCCCTTTCTGTTTTGCTTTCATAATATTCTCTTACACTCGCATGGCTAGGAAGTGGAGGGTGTCGGGTTTTGTGATAGTTTCGAGGGTGGGCCACGAGTTGCTCGTTATGGCGCAACTTTGCGCTGACCTGTCGAGCGTGTATCGTTATTTCCCCTAGTGCCAGCAGCTTTGCCTAGTAGACTGTGCAGCAATGCCCAGCTTGAGCATTTTGCTGGTTAGTTCTGTAGCTTCCAGCATTAAGCAGACGCCGCACCGACCTTGTTTTCAATGCGGATACCGTGGGTATACATATCAGCACTAAGGGGTATAAGGGGCCCTGCACAACAACTCACGGGACCCAAGTCAACCTCACTTGTTCGCCCCTTAACAGGTTCCCGCCTTGTCGTGGCAGAGGGGCTCAGTAACCGTAGCGTGATCCCCCACGGTGAAGCAAAGAAGAACCTACCCGGCTGGCCCGAGGAGGTCTGCAGTCGTGCGGGCGACGGGTTGCCCCGAACCCATCGCCCAGAGGCCATGGGAGCCACGGGAGAAAACCTCTCCCGGCTCCCTGCTGCGGAGAGATGTTGGGCCCACCGCTACCCGTTAACGGCCGCGGAGGATAGTGAGAACGGCGCATTGCAATATCGACACTCCTCTTCCCCTGCGGCGCCAGAGCCGCCGCATCGCCGGTATGACACCGTTTGGACCCTGCGCGGCTAAGCCTGCGCATGCACAATGCCTGCGCATCACCTCCACGTTATACAAAAACAAAAAAGTCTCACTAGCTCGTGGTGCACCCTGACTCCCACCAACTCGCATTGAGCTAGATGCTTCTGCGTCGAGTACATTCTCCGCCTGGAAAACTCGTGGAAGATCTGAGGCCTTTATGTGACTCCATCTAACATGTGATGAAGACTACGCCGCGTCCACACCCCAAATTTAAAATATATAAAAAACCCAAATATATGCAATATTTGTATGTATATGTAAGAAACATTAACTAACTTCGCCGTTTTATTACTGGAATAGTGTTTTGACAATTTTCGGAAGCTGACCTCTGCTGAAGCGTCGGTGGCGACTGCAAACGTATTCTTGTTCAGGAGCGCGTTCCAACACGTACATTGGGCGGTGGCCACGGTGGCCGCGGTGGCCGCGCCCGCCGCAATTCAGCTCGAGTTCATTTGTCCAAGATGGGCGTAAGCATAGTTTTACCGGTGATATTATAACGACGGGAAAAAAGACGCAACGAGATAGTGAAGCTGGGTCCACCATATTTTTCATGCAGACGGACTGCAAGTCGGTGCACAAGTTTGTATCTCAAGCTGAGTCACCGTGTGAACAAATGCGACGTACTATGGCGCGCATCGGCGGACATTCATTTTTATTTCATCTTTAAATCATTTACACAATGTTCAAAAGCAAAATGTTGTCACGTTTTTATGTACGCACGCCTTATAATGCGGTGCATAAGCACACCTTGAGTCTGTGACCTGCATAACGCATAGGTACGGGGTGAGTATCACCACCAGTTCTGCAATCGTTCGAATCCTAGGAGACGTCCTTCCGCCGCCCCTACACGGATAACTTTACCAATTTCTGTTCTTGGTTCAATCCGCCTCACGTCACATCGCACCGCAAGGCAAACAAAGGTGACATGATGGCTTTTATAACATGTCATAGAGGGTGCTGAGTGTGCGCACGTGGCCTGCCCGGCACTGGCGCTGCTTCCGCGAACCGCAGCCCGCCAGCCCCATCTGGTTCCGCGAACTCCGCGGCTCCGACTGCCGTTCGTTTCCGCGAAGTGAGGCGCGGGCCGCCGGTGCAATGAGAGCGACTCGCTCCTGATTGCGCCTTGCAGTCGGTGCGCAGAAGCAATCAGTTTTGCAGTGTTTCACGTTCACGGCGCAATATTTGAAAGTTGAAGCTTTTTTAAGCGGCGACGTTCAGGGCGCCGAAGCCACGGAACTGGTCGCGCTGCCGCTCACAAAAAGCGCCGTCACCCGACGCGCCCCGCCCCTCCAGCCCGCCGACAGGGCTCGTCCTCGCGGGCGCGGCACGGCACGGCGCGGCGCGGCGCGGCGCGGCCGAAACTCGCGAAATGTGGACTCACGTTATTTAACCACATTGCCTACGTAGAGCTACACTGTAATGTTACATCATTAAAAACAAAGTTACCTTCGCTCAACAAAATTCCGTGTGTTTCTGTTGTGCTCGTGTGTCGCGTCGCGTCGCGTTGCGTTGCGTCGCATTGTGTCGTGTGTGCGCGTACGCACTAGTTCGCGCGCCGTTTGCAAATTGTATATAATGGTTCGTTTGTGGGTCCCCAGCCGATCGGCGGACCGATCGCGCATCCGCCTATGAACAGATATCGTCGCCGTGCCCTTGGTAAAACTTCTCACCGATGGGTTGAAAACGGAAGCGTGGGAAGAAACCGCGAATTGGTTCTCGTTGCTTGGTAGCCCGTGAGCTCCTCCGCGCGCTGAAGTTGCGCCGGAGGCCGAGTCGGTGCGGCGACATGCGTACGCGATGTTGCTGCCTGATCAAACTTACGAGCGGTCCTGCAAGCGTTACGAGCAGCCCGAGCAAGTATACAAACGTTTCGAAAGTATGGAGCCGGCGCTGGTGGCGTTCTTGCGAGCGCACCGCGTGCGTCCTGATTTCTTCTGC
The DNA here is from genome assembly GCA_029034505.1 of Ornithoptera priamus. NCBI lineage: Eukaryota > Metazoa > Arthropoda > Insecta > Lepidoptera > Papilionidae > Ornithoptera > Ornithoptera priamus. The sequence goes on from JARDWD010000685.1 coordinate 71,928, forward strand.
GCGTACCGGCCGCGGCGGCATCTCACCAGGTCTATATTCATTGATCATTTCTCATGTGCAAAATTGTAGTGACAACCGTGTCCTGGTGGAACTCAACATATTCGGCGGCCCAGTGGCTGCGCTACCTGCGCCATATTCCTCGTAAACTTAATTATTTCTTTTATTGAAATTATTGATGTAAACGCACCTTTTATGAGTATTTATTTTAAGATTGGGCCCCGTAAATCTAATGTTAAAGATTGTAGTAAACTACATATTCCATTAGTTACTGACAATTACCAAAGCATGACATACACGCAACCAGGGCGGCTGCGAGTGCGGAGCGGTCGGCGACGGCGTGCGCGGCGTGTGCGGCGTGTGCGGCGTGTGCAGCGTGCGCGGCGTGCGCCGTGCCCGTCGGGGGAGCGCGCCTGCGACGCGGCCGCCGCGGGCTCCCCGTAGGTGAGTCTGCATTATTTTCTATCACTAGCGACTCAAAACGGGAACCTGAAAATTAAGAGTTACTAAGCACAAGACTTCAGTAATATTCTCTGCACACGCGGTCGAAAATATCCGCGAGCAAAATTGAAAAAACCAAAGGAAATATCTTTTCATAACAATGAGAGTTCGGCGCCCCGTCTCCACGTCTCCTTCCAATCGCCCGGCTTCCATATCCTCGCCTGCTTCGGTCGCGCGCGGTTTTTTGATGGTTTCAAAAACTTATCTACAGAGCGACGGACGACCTGATACTGCTCAATTTTTCCGATCAATTCAGTCAAGTGACGAATACGCCGGCGTGATTGTTGCGCTGCTGGATCCAGCACGTCCGGCACACTTTGCCATATAAATAACTTCATGAACATTTGAAAAAGCCGCTCCACAAAAAGTAACAAGAGGGGGTAGCGATGTCTAAGAATGCGGTCGAGCTGAAGTATAAGAGAATAAACTTTTAGAAAGATGTCCAACTCGACGGACGAGACGTAAGGAGTAACTGATGAACTGTACGACATCGATTGACGGTAACTGAGGTGACCTTCGGATGGGCGGGCGTTATTTGTTAGTGTACGTTTAAGCCGGAACACGTTTCAATGAAGCGATAGCTGTTCCCTCCCATAACCGCACCGGTGATGCTATTGTTAACGAATTAAATTGTATTTAGTTGGGGCCCGACCTCTACAAGCGAGCTGGTTCCTTCGCTTCACAGCAAAGGATTGTAGGGGCTTGGGCGCTGTCTGTCAAAAGTTTTAAAACAATATTTTTATTGTTGTGTAGAAACAGTTTCTCCTTAATAATTAGATAAAATACATATTGGCTTCTGTCCGAACTCAGCGCGGTTACTTCTCGGCCGGGCTCACGCGGCACTCCCTGCCGCTTCCCGCGGAGGACTCGTCCAGGGGCAGGTGAGCTGCGAGAAAGCAGCGTGTGCCACTAGATGGCAGTGCCTGGGGTATTTTCTCATAGAACTCGCTCGGCGACAACGGCAAGCTACAGCGAATAGTGTATAGAAGAACAAAAAAACGTAATGGTATTATGATGTGGAGATAAACCTTATGGTAATACGATACAATGACTTCTTGTCATCCATTATACCTAATTCATTGTTAATGTTTCTGGTGATACATTAGTTACTGAAGATCTCCATCACAAAGTTATTGAGCTATCCATCAATCTAGCTTCCCAAGAATCTTTGCTTAATAATAATACACTTATACGTCCGGTTACTCTCGCGATTGTCGGTCTATACCATTTCCGATTCGGCGATAAGACAAAAAGATGCGAGTAACTACCGAAGAAAGAATCAACATAACTGCCTTCAGAGCTGACTGTGGTGGAAATCGGTATCTCGAGTACCAGCAATAGCCTATGTATGACCGATCGCAATACTCGGGAACGTTTTTCGTGAACACAGGTGCTGATATCTTCGCGTTCGTAGGCAAATAATTTGCAGATAAATAATTGAGGTGAAAAAACTATCAGGTTCGACATCGGACTGCAACGAAGTTGTCTGTGGACGTTCATCATCGCTGACGTCATGACCACGATACCCGGAGCAGACCTCCTGTGGCACCATAAGCTGCTAGTAGATCTGAATAAGAAAAACTTGTAGAAGATATTATGAAAGAGGAAACCATATCGTTGAAATATTGGCACCTGTTGAATCCGTACATATAATCAGCTCCAACTAGTTCCAACGTAACATCTTGCAACAGTATCCAAACGCACATCATCCGATGTCATTGAAGCAGCTCGCCAAATATGAAGTCATCCACAACATCGGCCTACGGGCCCCCAATCTACGCCCGCCTCAGCCTTCTCACGCCTGAAAAAAGTAGAAGGCGGCACAGGCAAAGTTTGACCGTAAATTTGAAATGGGCATCTGCAAACCATCTATAAGCCCATGGGGCTACTGATCCCATTACACGTCGTTACCAAGAAGGGTGAGGCTTACGGGTCCGTGTCAACTAAAGGCATTTAAACCGACCGCTACCCAATGCCTATAGAAGAATTCAAGGCTTATTACCTGTCAGCTACATAACTAGACAATATCGAACCCTGACTTGAACATGCCTTACTACTGGATACCAATCACAGAGGACTTGATGCACAGAAAACAACTATTACCAACCCTTTGACTTATACGAGGTTAACTGCATGTCATTTGGGTTGATAAACGCTAGCCAAACGTTTTAGAGGTACATGCACTAAGTGTTGTGAAGCAGAGAATTGCTTCTGTTTCGTGGATAATATCCTTCTCTACTCCGAAGATGAAGAACGGCACATAAAGCTACTCCATCAATTATTAGAGCGGCTAGACAATTACCGCGTGACTCTCAATGTAAATAAGTGCGAGTTTGGGAAGAGCACCATCAACTTTCTCGGCTACGAAGTCTCTAAAGAAGACATCAAACCCTCATACCCTCACTAAAGCGAATCAAGAATATTTTTACTTTGTTCTTTTTTTGTTTTACTTAGGAAATTGCCTTCGCATACTTGCTCTCTAAGGGGGCAAAACAAGCCATGTCGGCTTAGCACCGACTAAAACCTCCATGATGTTCCACCGTCGTTGCTTTATGGCTAAGCCTTCTTTTCCACCTCTGTAAGGACGCGCTAGAACATACAGCGCACTCTTCTATCGGCCTCTTATCATCACCTGGGCAAAGGATCCATCGAATCCGTCACGTAGAGGCCGCGGAGAATAGGAAAAGCGGCAAAACACAATACAGATAGTTCTCTTCCTCTTCGGTTCCACCGCCGCCGCTTTAGCGAAGCAGCACCGCTTAGTCAAGGAAGGGCGAGCAGCGAACGGCAATACCGATATTCCTCTCCTTCCGCAACTCCACTACGGCTATGAAAGGCAGTACAAACATGCCCCAGCAGTCTACCGGCATACAATCGGGATGAGCTCATGGAGCTCACCTGGAGCGACCACCTCGGGTCAACCGGATAAGTTCGTCTTAGCTTCACCGTAAGTAATCAAGCCGCGGCTACTGTGCCCCATCGCCACGACAAGTTCAAGACTTCTTCGGGATACGGACCACTATATCTACCAACCCCAAACCAACAACCGCCACCTTACTATGTCGCACGGCAGTCGGTGTCGTCGGCACCCTATACATTCGAACAGGTTTCCGCCTTGTCGTGGCGGTGGGGCTCAGTAGCCGTGGCGGGAGTAGGGGCAAGGAAGGAGAGGAGTGTCTGTATTGCGTTTCGTCGCTCTCTCTTTCCTCCGCGGCCGTGTAACGATTAGCGGCGGAACCCAACACCAGATCCGCCGTAAGGAGTCGGGGGAGTTCTCTCTCTTCGCTCCCATGGCCTCTGAGTGGCGGATTCGAAAGATTCGTTGCCCAGGTGATTATAAGCGGCCGAGAGTAGAACGCGCTGTATATTCCGGCGCGCCCTTACAGAGGTGGAAAGGAGTGGTGCTCCTCCCGAGATGGGTCTGCATGGTGAAGCCGACGCGGCGGAGTAGCACCCGTGTACGAAAACGTTCCCGTGGCCTCGCCGTTAAGCGACGAAGGTGGAACATCGTGGGAGTTTTGGTCGGTGCAAATCTGACATAACTTGTCTTTGCACCCGCGAAGGCACGCATGCGAAGGCATTTCCTCCACGTGAAGCAAAAAAATTTTTTTTACCTATGCTGTAACTACTCTATTTTTTTTTCCTACCCCGTACCCAACAGTGAGCTGGACATTATGACCAACTCCTCAGATCAGAGTCTAGGCGCTGTACTACAGCAGAGATGGACAGAATCTGGAAGCCCTTCTTAGAGACAATGAGCGGCATACAGCGTCGCTACAATGTTTACAATCGCGAGCGCTTAACGATGTCAAACACTTTTATAGGTTATTAGGGGGTTGACAAATCTCTCTGTACACCGATCTAGATCACCGCCCTCTAGTCTCCGCGCTATCTAGAGCAACGAGTGGCACGGACAATCCACGACGAAAAAGACACTGTACTTCATCAGCCAGTAATGTACAGCAATCAAGTACATATAGAGTGAGAGAAAAGTACTGTCGCCGACCGGCCGCCCTTTCATGCATTGAAGACCTACGGCGCTGCACTACGCATCCCATCCGGTTTCGCCGTATCTACACAGTCGAAGATCGATGATACAGATTCCGTCCACAGGCGAGCGTGGTGCCGCGCCGCCTCATCGTAACGATAGCGGCACCACGCTCGCCTGCTAACGAGCGTCTCTTCCTCTACAAAGATCTTGCTACATGCACCCACGTATTTGTACGTAAGGAGACCATACGTACAAATGCGTGACTTACCACGATTCCATCTTAAGTAAAGTGGTGGTAAAGCGCACTACGTAACTTAGTAACAGTCTATTGGCTCTTGACGCTTCTTGACGACACCCAGGATCTATTTGGCCGGGAACATTACACCGGCAAGTTGTTCCACTCCTGTGCTGTTCAGCACCCACCCTAATGCGCGAATCCAGCAAGTTCGCACTGAAATATAAGGTGCACCAGTACAAGGTCTGCACAAGACCCATTAAGACTTATGCGTGGGTTGTATTTGCGCACTCTGCCTCCGATAGTCCCAAATAAATACTGGTCCATCCAGAACTGTTTCACCCGTAAAGCTCCGGGTCATGAAGAATGGCATGCACAGCGATCTCAAACATCCTTTCATACCACAATTCATGCAAGATTGTGCTATGTACCATTTTGACAAAGTCACACATCACTGTAACCACTAATACAGCTAACAGTGGTTTACGTACCGATTCCGTGTGCTACCAGCAAAAATAGCCGTCCTCGGAACGTGTCTCCGCGCCACAACAACAACCGTGAGGGTCAGCCCGACACGCACGATTCACCGCCACCGCCACCGACATCGACATCGACGTCGACACCCACAACACCGCATCAAATCCTAGAGACACCACTCGTCGATTCATCTCGTCAGTTCCGCACAGCGCGCACACCAGTCACACCCGTTTGCCCGGACGGTCCTCATCGCCTACGGCTCGCGACGCAGACAAAGCTGATCAGACGACGGGCCCGAGCGTTCTTCATACTGCCCCTCGCAGCGGAGTCGACTCCACCTCGGCTGCGAGGGGCAGTATGAAACCGCTCCTGCAGTCCCCGGCCGCTCCGATGAGCTCCAGTTATCCAACCGGTCTTCAAACCTAGAGCGGCCGCTTCGGTCGGCTATTCGCCGCGGGCCGGCCGGGTAGATTCCACTTCGCTTCACCGCGTGTCGGACCACGGTTGCTAAGCCCCTCCGCCACGACAAGGCGGGAACCCGCTGGGGGTGGGGGGTTAGTTTAGTGTATGTGTAGTTTTTTTTTGTTTTATGTGGGGGAAATGCCTACGCATACCCGTCCTCGCGGGGGCGAAGACGGGTTATGTCGGACTTGCACCGACTAAAACCCCCACGATGTTCCGCCTCATCGCCATGATGGCAGGGTCACGGGAACGCAAGCACTCAACCGCGACCATGTCGGCGCTGGCCGCTTGCGCGGCCTCACCTCGGTGGGGAGGGATGAACCCTCCCAGGGCGCGCCGGAACCTGCAGCGCGCCCCTTCCTCGACCTCATGCGTGTGCGGGCGACCGGTTCCCCTGAACCTGTCGCCCAGAGGCCATAGGAGCCAGGGGAGAAAACCTCTCCCGGCTCCCCGCGGCGGAGATGTTAGGTCCGCCGCTACCTGTTAACGGCCGCGGAGGATCACAATACCGAAACTCCTCTTCCCCCGCGGCCCCACCGCTGCCGCATCGCCGGTGCGACACCGGTTGGCCGCAAAGGGTACTCCCTCCGCGACTCCACCTCGGCTGCGAGGGGCGGTATGAAACCGCCCCTGCAGCCGGCCGCTGGGGCAGCACACAGCCGCCCCTGCGGCCCCCGGCCGCTCCGGTGAGCTCCAGTTATCCCAACCGGTGCTCGAACTGGGAGCGGCCGCTTCGGCCAGCCCTTCGCCGCGGGCCGGCCGGATGGGTTCCACTTGGCTTCACCGTGTACCGGACCACGGTTACTAAGCCCCTCTGCCACGACAAGGCGAGAACCCGTTGGAGGGGAGTGTATGTGTAGTTAGGTGATGAGCTCTGAGTCTGATGAAGTCGCAATAGGTGTCGAAAAAAAAATTAGCGGCGCGAAATTAATCAAATAATTAAGCAACTATAAAAATATGCGTTCCGTCCCACATAAATTATATATATACCAAAACTACCACCAAATCCACCCGTGACGGCGGCGTGACTGCCCGCGTCGCGCGTGTGACGGTCTTGGGAGAGGGGAAGGGAGCTGGTATATCGGTATTTGCATTTTCTTTCTACATTAGTGGGTACAGATTTTAAACAGACCAAGTTTTGACCGCCGGGAAGGAGGCGACCCCTAAGCGGGGTACGCTGCCGCCTCCGATAAAATGAAAGCTTTCGTATGTTGACCGGTGCGCCCGGCAGACAACTGGTAACGGTGCGGTGCGGGGCCAGCGGGGCGCGGGCGCAGCTTTCGGCGAGCTTACAAACAAACAAACCTGTTCCCGGCGCCTCCCCTGTGCCCGCACGCCCGCCCGCATGCCCCGGGGCGGCCCCACCTGCCGCATCCGTGAACATTATCCGCACAATGCGTGAAATGAATCTTTAGAGTCGCCTATCAAAAGTGATCTGCGCGACTGTCCGGACACCGCGGGCACGGCGGGCACGGCGGGCAGCGTTCATCTCGGACCTGGCTCTACGTACACCGCTTAGTTGAATGATGCCGATATCCAGTGTCTCGTGCAATCAGCACACGGTCCCTATCATTCGCTTTGTAACTCCTAATTCCTCCAATCGATACAAAAACGATGTAATTGAGCCCAACAACAATTTGCAGACGGTGTACCTGCTCCCGTGGAATGTCTAGCCCAAAAGTTGGTTCACGTGTGAGGCGGCGCGGTGCGGGGTGCGCGGGGCGCGCGGGGCGCGGGGTGCGCGGGGCGCGCGGGGCGCGGGGTGCGCGGTGCGCGGCCGGCCGGCGCAGCGTACAGTACGCGAGCAAACGCGCGCGCGAGTGGTCGCCGCTACCGGCTTACAGCGGCGCGGCCGCGGAGTGTGATGCGAGCGTGCCGCCCGCCATGGCCACGCTCGGCCTGTCCAAAGTGTTCATCCTCGACAAGTATTTCACCGAGCTGCAGAAGTTCTGGGAGACTGAAAAGAAGCTGCAAGGTGAGCGTGCGCCAGCGCCGCGCTCGTGTTGTGAAGGTTGTAACGCAGCGCGACGCAGGCAACGCGAGCTCTACATTTTGTGAGTGTGGTGCGAGTTTGGTGCGCGAGCGGCGCGATCATCCAGCCCGTTCGCCACCCGCCGCAGCCCTTGTCAACGCGAATAAATTCCAGAATTTATACTTAACACTAACTTTTATTTGTTAAAAGTTCAACACACACCATGAACTACGTAGATTTCGTAAAATTTTACTGAAATGCGGCGACGTCGAATGCGCCGGCGGGCGCGGATCGCGGCTGCGTGTGCGCACCACGATACATCATCAAGCCTCTATTGGCTCGTGACGCACCGAGACCTGTTTGACTGCTTTTTTGAATATAAAGGATCTCAACGTCGTCACAAGCCGCTCAAAGTTTATAATCAATTGGTGTGCTTTAATTTCCTCCGCTTTGGCTTTACCGTACAGAAGTGTCACGAGCGCTGCACCGGCACCCTGCAGTTGCAATGCCACCCATGTACCTACGAGTATCCGCTGTTACTCCGCTGTCTTAATACTTGTTTTGTAATAGAGAAATGAAAGATTTAACTGTACCGCCGACGGAACCTCGCGATGAGGGCAGCGAAAAGCGTGGATACGAATGTGGAGCGGAAAATCAAAATGTGCACCTTTCACTTTTAACAATAACATTAACTTAAAAGCGCACGCTTTTATTCAAGAACATACACTCACATCTATATTCACGCGTTTAGCTATTTATCGGACTATCCAATAAGGTTGGTATGGTTGTTTACCCGAACATGAAAATTGTATGTTTATCAGAGTTAGTTTTGTCGGCGGTGCTGCTCCCGCCGCTCGGGCAGCAAGCCGCCGCTCCGCCCCGCACCGCATCGCCGCCGGTCGCGTCCCGAACGACGAACGTAGTTTCATTACCTTTGTTTGGCAGAAGTTTGTCTACGTGTGCCAATAGCAGTGGCCCTGTTCTGCATGCTGCTTGCTGTTTGCTGCATACTGTAAGCGACGCTGGCGGCCAACGGCACGCAATAGAGGGTGGGGCCGCGTGCGCGGGGTGGTGCGGCCGCAGGGGGCGCGCAGGTACCTAAACCGGGCCCGGAACGCGTTTCAGTGCAGAGACGCGGCAGCTTTTTGAAGCTGCCCCCAATTTGAGCGTATTTGCGTTTCGGAAACTTTGAGCCGTCGACTACTAACGATCCAATCGCGTTTACAATGTTACCTCGGCAACACAACGGCGCCGGAAACCGGAATATAAAGCATTTGACAAACGCAACAGAGCAACAACAAGAATACTGTACGTGCAAGTATCGGCTCATCGGGAAAATGATTTGCCCACGACAAAAGAAGTTAAAATTTGTTCCGAATGAACACCTGCCGAGGGCCAGGAGCGGCGCCCGCAGCTCGCTGGGAACCTGCACTCGGCATGTAACGGCGACGGTGCCCCGCGCCCGCTGATGCGTGTAAGGATCCGCCCCACCGATGGCATTTCGCCTCCATTCAGCGCCATGACTTGACACCGCGCTTTACGTTCCTCGCCACCGTCGCGTGAAAATTTTAACGTCCACCTCTCCGTGGTCTCATGAATATTTGAAGTATATATAAACACTGCGCTCGCGGGCTTCGTGCGGCGGGCGCGGTGCGACGGGCGCGGTGCGGCGGGCGCGGCGCGGCGCGTTCGCTTGTTTTTGTCATGACATTAGAAAGCAGAAGCACAGCCGCGAGCTGCCGACTCGCCCGCGTCGTGCCCGCGTCGTGCCCGCGTCGTCGTGTATGACAATGTTAATTCCATCGAAGAAGTTGGGAGACATGATTATGATTGGTGGTATTTCTGTTAAATGTTTCTCACCTGTCTTTAAAGACATTATCGCCTGCATCTGGCTCAAGACTTCGTTTATCGCTTCGGGGCAGAGCCCACTCCCTCTCCCCCCGCTAGTTTCTCGTCTTATTGTGTTGAACCGACAAGTTTAAGTAATCTCATCGTCAATCTCCATAACTTCAGCATCTTGCGTTTTTGTTTTGAATGTTCTTATACCTGAGATTTCAGGTGGAAAATAGCAACATATCGCTCCCCATAGAGGTGCGCGGGCAGTGGCGAAGGGGTAGGGGTCGAGATAAAGGCAGTCGCCTCGGAATTGGGCCGCTCCGCAAAAAGTACAACATTATAGAAACGCGAGAGGTGTCGGCGCGGGCGCATTTCTGCGGGCGGTGGGAATGGTGCGTCGGCGAGAGACGCGCACGGGTGAATTGCGGTGATGCTGCGTAAACGCGGGGGTGGTTCAGCGGGAAGGGTGAGCGCGTGACGTTGCTCGCGCCCCCAATCCCGAGTTGGCGAGCGGCCAATGGCAGTCAAGACAATTGTATTATTTATTATCCAATTGTATAATAAATACAAACAAATTACACAATCCAAAGTAGACATACAGGACAAATATTCTTTTTTGTTTATTTAAATTGTCATATTCGTGTAGCTGACGTGACGTGTCGTATCGAGTCGTCTGACCGCCGATTCCACGAAACCATCCGGTTAAGCGAGCAGCGCGTGCCGGCTGAGTCACGGGCTGCTGGGGACGGCATTCCGCCGGCGAGGGCTTACAATTTGCGTACACGTACACGTACACGTGCACATAGGTCATACTGTCAACGAAAGGGACGGGCTGCCTGCACCCCCTTCACACCTCACACTCGCCGCACTCCTCGCAGCGCAACAAAAGCAAATTGTAATGCTGACGTCGTCGTGTCATTCATCGTTCTACAAGACTAGCGGAGGACCTTTCTGATAGAAAACACGCAAAAGTGGATGTAGCACATAACTACAATATATCACATCGGACGGAGCGCCCATCCCTCGGGCCCGCCCCCGGCCCTGGCACCGGCACCGGCACCGCCGTGAAACAAAAAGGAATGACAAGAAGACATGAGTGCGAGTGCATGGCACGATCATTCACCGCAGGTGAAGTTTATTGGTTGATTTCCTTGACCGGCCACCTAGCAACGTGAGCGGCGTGCACCACGCCGGTGGAAAGGGGCACCTTGTAAAAATTATCCCCAAATCCACAAGTTGACTAAACACATGGTGTCTGGCATCTACCTTCGAAGATTGGAAGATAAAAGCGCTGTTCTTTCCAATGTTGCGGAGGCGTTCTACGAAATCCGGCTCGAAGGATCGCAACACAAGCTTCGCACATGCAAAGTGCTAGAGCGACAAGTCGTCCCTCGAGGCTTCGGTCTCTCCCAGCTCTTACACGAGCCTCCCGAAAGATCTAAACGTCAGCGTCGGACTTTTCGCCTGCGACCTCGCTGTTTGCCATTCCGATGATGTCCCGGCTCTGTCTACGAATAGTTTACAAACAGCAGTCGTTCTACTCGTCCAGGCAAGTGGTTCCAGAAATTGTGCATTAATGTTAACCCGGAAAAAACCAAAGCGATTCATTTTATCTGCAGCGGGTCTTCAACTCTTCGCAAGAAATAAAACTTTTTTGCATAGTCGCGATCAGAAACTCGGTAAAATTACGGTTTTGGTGTTCCGATCACGTGCTCGTAGAAGGCGGCGTCAGCACGCTGCGTGTTCGTCGTAGCTTCCTTCCATAATTATAATTATGGAAGGAAGCTAGAATGGCAAAACCATAATTAAAATTGGTATCCGTATCATACTGCACGACTGGGACAGACGGCTGGTATGTCTCTAGCAATATGGTACAGGCGCTTCAGAGCAAGCAGCCTACTCCACCAGTATCTGCACGCCCTGCGCCGACGCCGACGGCCACTCTAAGGTCGGTGTCGCCGCGCAGTGTCTTCCGATCGTATATTAATAAAAAGGATTTCATCGCTGATCTGTCTCCAAATCACAACCTAAATTGGTTAGTAAAGCGAACGGCGAAAAGTGCAAGTTAGCACAGAGGGAAGGGGCCTGGGCCACGGCCGCACGACAATCGGTCTGCCGCCCCCCCGCCTCCGCCACCCCACAGCCTCGTCACCACGCCGCCACGACGCAAACAGCGCCCTAGATGACTCTTAAGCTCCAGTAATATAATCAGGTGCTTTTCGGCGTATATTAAGTTCTCATCACTAATATACCTGCGACATCATCTTTCACTAAAACACGATGGTGTTCGCGGGGATCAGACTCTTGTCCGTCTATTTTATCTTTTCATCTCCCCCGTGAACCCTCTGGCTGGTGAGGAAGTTGCGCGCCTTTCGCTTTATTACTGATACAGCGTTTCAAGTCGATGTCGTTTGTTTGTGCGCAGACGCATCGTCGTCGAATGAGGCTGTGCACTTGCAGCGGCGGCTACTGACACTCAGCTCGGAGCTAGTGACGCTACGAAATCACCTGCACGTCGGGGGTGCAGGCGCGGGCGCAGGCGCAGGCGCCGGGCCAGTCGTCGCTCCGATAGCGGGAACAGTAGTGGGTGCTGGCGCGGGCGCGAGTAGTGGGTCCCAGCCGGCGGTGCCGCCGCGCGCGCCGCTGTTGCCGCCGCCGCCCACGCCTGCACCTGCCCCGGCGCACGCGCATCTTACTGCGTCGCAACCGCCGCCGATCCCACCAGGTAACGCATCTTATTAATATCGCGCACTGCAGTTCAGCCAATGTGGCGGTGTGACCTTGAACACGATGACATAAAATTATTTCTTTTGTGAATTTATTGGCAGAGGTGCGGTGGCGCAATGCGGTTACCAGCACAGTGTCAAGCGGGGCGGCGGCGGGTCCGGGAGCGGGCGCGAATGCGGACCTGGAAGATTTGATCCACCTGCGCGGGCCGCTTACTGAGGACGCCGTGGTGCGTGCGCTGCAGGCTCGCTTCTACCATAACAAGTACTACGTGAGTGAGATACCACCCCCCACCGCACCATACCCGATAAATTAAAAGAATATTTAGCTAAGCGGCGCGCGTGAAAACAACGTCGCTTGCTTCAGGGCCGCGCGGACGCTGTGACTGGCGCTGCACCTTCTTGTTATTATAATACTTTGTCAGTAGCCCCGGCTGCCGTGGCTGGCCATGATGGCGAGCGCCGCGTGGGACTTGTGAATGTCCACAGAGGTCAAATTTGAACTCTCATAATCGAATTTGCCGTATAACTTAAATATAGTGGAAGTGGTAACATATTTTTAGTATTAGAGAACACTGTACATACCTGAATGTTATCGGAGTGGAGCCGGCGGGGTGCGGTAAACGAGGCAGTCGCGTGTTGCAGACGTCGGTGGGGCCCATCCTGATCGCGCTGAACGCATACACGGACTCGTCGAACGCACTGACGCCGGGCGCGGCGCGCGCGCACCGCCCCGAGCTGGCGCGGCTGGTGCACGACGCGGTGCGCCACCAGGCCGACACAGGCTGCCCGCAAGCCATCATACTCTCCGGTAACTCAACGCGCCTCCGTCTCCGGTTATTACCCGGCCATACATTTTAGAGCGAGCTTCGTTTAGGGTATCGTGTCACGTGTATTCCAACGAAGGTGGTATCGGATATTGTGCGGGCAGGGAAGAGCAGGCCGGTTCGCCTGGCGGTAGACGGTGCGTCTGCGCGCACCGACGCGCGGTTCGACATCGGAACGTTCACGCGGCGTTGCCTGCGGCGCGATGCAACCCGGAGCCAGCCTCTCGAGCTAACTGTAGCCGATAAGTCGTAGTTTCGTGCAAATTACTATTGGGAACGGCGAGCATACCGCTGCGACAGTCTGCAATCACAGAGCCAATCCTGTTGAGCCGATTGTGATATTCAGCTGGAGGTGGTGTGGTGGTGTGTTGGTGTGGTGCGTGAGAATATTATGTTGAGATGGTGTCCTGGTGCACGCGGCAGGTGTGTCGGGGTCCGGCAAGACGCACGCCTCGATGGTGCTACTGCGGCGGCTGTTCGACGTAGCGGGCGGCGGCCCCGAGACCGACGCGTTCAAGCACCTCGCGGCTGCATTCACGGTGCTGCGCTCGCTCGGCACCGCTGCCACGCTCGCCAACTCGCACTCCAGCCGCATCGTACGTCACCGCTGCATTATCGGCCGACGACGCGTAATTATTTGCGCACGACAGCGACTCTCAAATTAATTTTAATATGTAATGATTTCAGGGACATTTCATAGAGGTTCAGGTGACGGACGGCGCGCTGTACCGGACCAAGATCCACTGCTACTTCCTGGAGCAGACGCGCGTGGTGCGACCGCCTCCAGGCGAGCGCAACTACCACATTTTCTACCAGCTGCTGGCCGGCTTGACGCCCGAGGAGCGCGTCCAGCTGCACCTGGATGGCTACTCAGCCCAGGATTTACGGTACGTACGTTTGCATGTTTTTCACATCACCCATTGAATTACAATTACGGCGTCGGGGGATAATGAAGCAACCCTGGGGTATAAGTGTGTGTGAAACCAGAATAATAATGCGCTGGTTGTCTTTGCGAAACCAGTATCTACATTGACAGTTGTGCCTGAAAGTGACTGCAGCGGTGAAGTGTAGCCATACATAACAAACAAGGACCTGCTGCTTAGTTGCCAAGTTAAGCTGCGTTCACCAAAAGGAAAAAATAACACCTTGCTCCACCTAAAAGGCTACCACCACAATCATGGACAAAGTTCCATTATTCGAACAAATAATGGAAATCGAAATAAAAAAACGAAACACATGATCGCGCAAATGAGACTTGGTGCCGGGAGCCTAAACATTCATAACATAGAGTAACATAGAGCTTACTAACATAACTCTACACGGAATAACCAAAAGCCGGCGCCGGCGTTTCGGACCAAACACCAAACACGACGCGGTGTCTTCAAGAAAAGAGCGAATATCCTCCTTCTGGATAAGTGCGCTTTACCACCACAGACCACATCGCCAATTAAATATTTTACATAACTTAGAACTTATATTTATAATTACTTTTGGTTTGTGGTGACGATTAAATTTCTTATTTATTTTTTACTGAACATCATGTGAACAACAAAAAGGAGTCCATATTCCATACAACGAAGTGGACAAACAATAACTTTACGTGAATCTAGTAACAAGTTAGCGCTTGTTCTACATGCACCCGCTTGTGGAGTAGTTACGTGCGGACGCGGCGCACGCTGAAACTTGAGCATGCATCAAGACATGCGAGAGACTACGACGAGGCCCAGCAGCGGCTCGCCCCCACCCAGCCCCGCCCCTGTCCCTGCCCGGCCATAGCCCAGGACCCATCCAGCTCCCGCCCAGCCGGCAACGCTACCATATCGTTTTGTTATTGTATCAAATTTAAACAATTACTTAATTCTCATTGACAGATATCTCGCTTCCTCTCATCATCGACGACCGGAACCTGAAGATGCGGCACGATTTCAAGCCTGGAAGACATGTCTCGGTATCCTCGGCATTCCATTTCTAGACGTGGTGCGCGTGCTGGCAGCCGTACTGCTGCTAGGGAACGTGCAGTTTGGCGAGGGTGCAGAGGGCGCTGCGGAGCCGGCGGGCGAAGCGGAGCTCGCAGCCGCCGCATCGCTGCTGGGCGTCGCGGCACCAGCACTGCTGCGCGGGCTCGCGGCGCGCACTGCCCCGCGGCACGCGCGCGCGCTCGTCCGCGGGCTGGCTGGACCGGCGCACGCGGCGGCCGCTCGCGATTCCCTTGCCAAGGCCCTCTACTGCCGCACCGTGGCTACCATAGTGCGTCGCGCCAACTCTCTCAAACGGCTCGGCTCCACTCTCGGCACCCTGTCCTCCGATTCGAACGAGTCTGTGCACAATCAGGATGCGGCATCGCGGCGCGCATCGACGGCAGGCGGTCGCTCGCGCGCAGGCGCTCACTCCATGGCAGCACTGAACGACGCGGTTCGGCACGCTACTGACGGATTCGTGGGCATCCTGGATATGTTCGGCTTCGAAGATGCTGCACCGAGTCGGCTGGAGCACCTGTGTGCGAACCTTTGCGCCGAGACGATGCAACACTTTTACAACACGCACGTATTCAAATCGTCGGCGGAGTCGTGCCGCGAGGAGGGCGTGGTCGGCGCGCTCGAGGTGGAGTACGTGGACAACGTGCCGTGCATCGACCTCGTGTCCTCTCTGCGCGCCGGCCTGCTCGCGGCGCTCGACGCAGAATGCGCCGCCAAAGGCACACCCGAACAATACGTCGCCAGAATCAAAAACGCACACAGGTTCCGTTACATTCATGTACATGTACATCGCTCGCTCCTCTCACTGCCCATATATAGTATTCACTATACTAGTATCGGCCATAACGACATTATTATACATGGTAATAATGAAACAATGTACTCCCAGCACATTGCACTGCTCGTCACATCATTCAACTGAACGGCGCGATGAGCCAAGTGGCCGTGGTGCGGTGCGAGTGCGGGAGTGGGTGTGGGTGTGCTTATGCTTAGAGTTAACGTCATGCGCGCAGGGGCCACCCGCGGCTGAGCGAGGCGCGCCCGGCGCACGCGCGGCGTTTCGAAGTGCGGCACTACGCCGGTGAGGTGACGTACGACGCGAGCGAATTTCTCGACGCGAACCGCGACACCGTGCCCGACGACTTGCTGGCCGCCTTCGACACGCGGACCTGCGAGTTTGGCTTCGCCACGCACTTGTTCGGAGCGGAGCTCAAGGTGAGCCGACCCCTTACCGCTTATGGCCTTACTATGACGGTGCGCAATAATCACGCGGGCGGCGGCCTGGGCCCGCAGGCACTGGCGGCGGGTGGCGGCGCGACCGGCGCACAGTTCCGCGCCTCGCCCACGGCCGCCGCGGCGGCGCTCGCCGCAGCGGCGGCCGACGCGCCCTCCTCAACGCTCACGCAGGACTTCCACACAAGGCTGGACAATCTGTTGCGCACACTCGTGCACGCGCGCCCACACTTCGTGCGCTGCTTGCGTGCCAACGCCGCGGAGACGCCGATGCTCTTCGAGCGCACCACCGTCGCCAAGCAGGTACAATGTATGCTATTGTAAAATAACTTCCCATAATGTAATCGTTTTTCGGCCCTCAGTACCCGGCAATGTCGCTATTCCTGGCCAAGGAGACGGTCAAGGTTAGAGTGGGGCAGGCGGTGCCATGAATCTACAGCAGGCCACCACCACCACTTCGTCGACGGCCGCCGTGGCGTACGGACGTGTCAGTGTTTGCTCCGCACGTAATTATTACTTAAAGTGGAACCTTTTCATTTTTCACATAATGTTTTGCGTGTCTGTGAGCTGGTACGTGTTTGCCTTCATCCCTTCTCAAGTTTACTATTTGCTTTTTCGATAATAAGTCTTTATAAACCTGGTCTTGATGAACTAAGCGGCGCTTACGCCCGGTGAATTTGGTCACGCGCGCACCTTGAACGCGTCGCGAGGCGTGCGACGTTACCGGTCCATGCTGCTGCCGTGTGCGGTGCAGTGCAGCGTTGCTGAGGCGCGGTCGCGCGGCTTAGTTGAGTGACATACATTTTTTGTCGTCGAACTACGCGGAGGCGCGCACGGGGATATATATCGCCAATAGAGAAATACCCTGGGCTCTGTTGCACCATATGTCGACCACTTATGCGCAGCCTGATGTGCGCCTTCTGCCCAGATGACGATATGTCACGGGATACGGCGTACCATCGGCAAGTACGGTTAATGGCCGCGTGCACACGCACACCAACAGCAAGAGATGCCCAGCCTCTGACGGTCGACACGATGCGGGATATGGTTAAGGCATTGTCTAACACGGCAGTAGCTCGCTGGCCTAATGGTTAGAGCGTGCGGCCTTCAATCCGAAGGTCGCGGGTTCGAATCTCGGCATGTACCAATGACTTTAATATTTAAGTTATGTACATTTGTGAATTTTAGTAACAACAGCGAAATACAAATGGGGATGAAAAAAAAAAAAACGTCCCCAAAGATTCCCAAAACGAGGGTTGATGTCAGGCAGGCGGCCGGTCGTAAAAAAGTTTAGCCAAAAACTATTTACAACATGTTCGGTAATGAAGAACATGTTGTGCCGACCCTACATAAAGTGGGACCAGGGCAGGAGAAAGAAGATTGTCTAACACGGCACCGGGACTCGATGGGCTCACGGCTCGTATCGTCAAGCACACGTGTTAAGCAGGAGTGTTTTCCGGACGTGTGGAAGGACGGCAAGCTGGTAGTTCTACCGAAAGGTAACGACCACACGCTCACCGAACCGAAAGCATATCGACCCATTACGTTGCTTCCTGCTCTCGGCAAGATCCTCGAGCGAGTTATGCTGCGATGTGCACCGGAGATCACTAGTGGACTATCGGACTCCCAGCATGGATTCTGTCGGGGTAGGTCCACCATGTCGGAGCTCGGTACCATTTTGGACGTCGTGCGGCAGAGCTCGTCGAAGTGTGTACAGCTGATACTACTAGATATCTCTGGCATCTTCGACAACCGATCATTTATAGGACGCTGGCGGATTACTTCCTCCGTAGACGGGTGGACATGGTCGTAGGAGGCAAGACGTTGTGGAAGGAGGCATCGATGCGTTGCCTGCAAGATTATGTGCTGGGACCCTCGCTATGGAATGTCCTCATGGACGATCTGCTCCGCTTACCATTGCCAGACGGGTCTCGACTCGAGGCGTACGCCGATGGCGTGACGGCGATTGTTGAGGCACAGTGCAGAGCGGGTATAGACGTTGCAGCTTCGGTTGTTCTGAAGCTCGTGTGCGATTGGGGTGAGCGTGAACGGTTGGTATTTCCCCCTGCGAAATCGGCCACGCTTACAGTGAAGGGAAAGTTTCAGCCCCAATCTACTATACGACTTGGTCGCGAAGCATCCAGGGCCGTCGCGTCAGCCACGTTGTTGGGGGTGGTGGTGGATCAGAGTTTATCGTTCGCAGAGCATGCGACGTCGATCGGGGATCGAGCGGCAAAGTGTCGCGGATATCGGCTTCCACGTGGGGTGTAAGATACAGGGCGCTGAATGTGCTATACCAAGGTACCTTTGTGGCTACGGTGACGTATGCTGCGCCATGTTGGCATGAGCGAGTGTCCCTGCACGTGGTGCAGAGTGCACTACTGCGCACCCAGAGAACTGCCTTGGTCCTTTTCACCAAGGCATATCGATCGAGGAGCTCCGCTGCGCTCCCGGTCCTTGCCGGAGTGCTGCCGGCCGACCTCAAGGTCATTCGCTCGGGGAGATTGGGTACCACTCGCGAATCTACGACTAGAGAGGAGCGACGTACGGCAAAGGCCAGGGTGACGGAGGAGATGCTCGACAATTGGCAAGAGCGGTGGGAGAAGTCAGTAAGGGGTAGGGAGGTATATTTCACTGCGTGAGGGCCGGCTCGAGGCAACTTGGGTCGGACCCGACCATCAAGTCTCGCAACTGTTGATCGAGCACGGTTGCTTTCGTAAACGTCTGTGTGCGATGAAACTTTGCGAAGATAGCGCGTGCTATTGCACCCCGGCCGAGGTGGAGGACGTGCATCGTGTATTACGGGAGTGCCCATTGTATGAAAAGGCAAGGCGCGAGATGATGGATGGGATGCAGCGATCGAGCAGCGGTCCGGTTTACTACCCGGACTTTGTAAGTTCGTGTACGAACTTCAGACGGCTGAGAGATTTCGCGCACCGATGGTACGAGATCCAGAGCGAGTTGGAGCGAGACAAGACCAGTCACAAATCTACACAACCATAGAGTTAGTACTGCGACGGTGGAGCGTCGAAGAAACTGTGTTCGTGATGTTTGCGCGTCCCCAGAAAGGGAAGAGGACGCAAGGGACAACCGGTAAAGAGAGAAAAAACAATTTGTAGGGGTTTGAATCCCGACGATTCGGCCCATATAACCGGATGGTTGGAGGGGCCATGGGAGGTGGCAGGGGACCACCACCACCACCTACTGAGTATTAGCACTATTAACACTCGGACACTAAGGCGAGATGAGGACCTGGAAAAACTCGATGTATAATTAAGATGAGTGATATGGCAGACCCTGGGATTACTGAAAATTCAAAGACACCTTTCTACTATCACGAAGACGAACAGTTCTCCCAAGGCGGTGTCAGGATCCTTGTCCATAAAGCTCTCATCAACAATATAATGAAAATGTCTAGTGTCGTCGAAGATAACGTGTCTTGTACTTATACTGACTAAGAGACTCATTGAAAGTTGCTCAAGTACATGCTCCAACGACGACTCCCTCAGTTGAAGAGGTCGCGGCCACCTGTGACGACGTATACAAAACCATTCATAACACCACGAGGACACATGTCATTGTCGTTGTTGGAGATTTCAATGCCAAAGAAGGAAATACAAAAAGGCGGTTAATCGAAGATTTGAACGTTTGGCTTGGGGTCGAGAAATTACAGGAGACAAATGCTAGTCGATTTCTTCCATAGGGAAGGGGTGTTTTTGAAGCCCCAAAAGAAATGGACTCGGAGAGTCCCGATAAAGTGACCAAAAATGAGATTAACTTTATCATGACGGATAAGAAGCGCATAGTTAAGAATGTTTCTGTGGACAACAGGTTTACCATCGGCAGTGACCGTCGACTTGTGCGTGCGAGGCACCTTTAATATCAATTTTAAACTAGAATTGTGAATACATTAGATCTACCTACTCTTTTGTGGACTAATAAGTCCTTCACTACATCGAGACTGGGTCGCTTCTGGAGTCTTTACAGTGATGCCAAGTCAACTACTGCAACATTGAAGTGCTGAAGTGCTTGTACAATGCCGCAGCGATGACCGTGTGAATCCAACACAGCAGTCGAAGCCTATCTAGTTACAGCGAGGTGTGAGTCACGAGGACGTAATATCCCCGAAACTCTTCACAACTGCGCTGGAAGACGTATTTAAGACTCTGGAATGGAAAACACGGCGCATCAACATCGACCTCGGACAGGTTACAGAACTTGGCCGAAGTAACTTCAACAAGGAGATCAATAGATGCATTCGTCTTGGTTGGGCAGCATTTTCGGGAATTCCGCCAAATCCTCACCTCTTAAATTCCCCAATATCTGAAGACAAAAGTCTTCAACCACTGCGTCCTCGCTACCGTCACGTACGGTACATAGGCATGGTATTTGACCATCAGGCTGATCATCCGCCTTAAAGTAGCACAGCGAGCGATGAAAAGAACTATGATTGGCATCTCTCGAAGACAAGATGCGGAGAAATTTGGCGGAGAACTAAAGTTGTCAACGTAGCTCTCAAAATCTGTAGTAAGTAGAGAGTAAAGTATTGGAGTAGAGGCCGCATATCGGAGGGAGGCAGGGGTGTAGGACGCCCTATCTCGAGATGGACCGACATCATAAGAGCGCTGGGAAGTGGGTGGATACGAAAAGCTGAAAACCGTATTTGGTGGGACACATTGGAAAGGCCTACATCCAGCAGTGGATCGGGAAAGGCTGACGGTGATGATGAATACAATAGTTTTGCTCTGCGATGAAACTGTTCCATTAATGCATATTGTTGCACTAGATATCTGCATCCGTTGACGATGCTGGTGCATTACTTACAAGTATGCGTTCGCTTTATTAATTTTTCTGAAGTTACAGCAACCTTCTGTTTTTTTTTCATTATTCTGTTCAATGTAAAATTGTGAGTTACTTGCGCCCCCTGGTGCTGGCGAAATCAAACATCCAGTGTCGTCAAACCAATACTATATTTCCAAAAAGTTATCAAAACTATGAAGAAACCACAACGAGTCCGTACAATTGAAGCCGCCATCGGGTGGGCGAAAGTGGCAGTAACTTATTCACACACACATAAATGAAGTAATCTTTTATCCTGTTATAATGTACAGGTGCGAGCCCTGCAGATCCTTGAGACGGTGCAACTAATGGCAAACGGGTACCCACACCGCATGAGGTTCCGTCCGTTCGGTGCACGCTACCGGGCGCTGTGGCGGCGCGAGGCACGTACGCCGGCCGTCGGTAGCGGCGGCGCAGGCGCATGCGCGATTGGTGCGGCGGGCGCTGGCGAGCGCGAGGCGGGCGCGGCGTGCGCGCGCGTTTTGCGCGCCGTGGCAGCCGCTGCCGGGCCCCCGGCGCCGCACTCCCCAGCAGCCGTGCGCTGGGCGCTTGGCAAGAGGCATGTGTTCCTTAGCGAAGGCATGCGACAGGTAAGCGTTCTTTTTATAACACCTTTAATATTTCTGTACATGTGTACACAAAATGTATACCCGTAAATATTTCTTTTTTGGAAATTTATTATCAATAAGACAAAAATTTTGATTACTCATATTTTCTATTCTTCTATTGATCGATTCTTTTACGTCGTTGTTTTACTAAATCGTAATCGATTGTACTGTAAATTGTAAAGGTACTGGAGCGCATACGCCGCGCGCGCCGCCAGGCCGCGGCGGAGTGCATACAAGCAGCGTGGCGGCGGCACCGGGGGCGCACCCCTCGTGCCGCGGCGACCGCACCAACGCCCGCGCCGGCGCCACCCGCAAGACCCCGTCCGGCTCCCATCGCCGGCACGCCGCCCCCGGAGCCTCCCGACAAGTGCGATCCCACGCTTGTCAAACGGACTTGCTCGCTGTTCGGACTGGATCTCGTAAGTGAAACCGTTACCGCCTACCATCCGTCGGTTTATATAAAGATATAAAGCAATAAGCCGATGTGTGCCAGGAGCGGCCTCCGCCGCTGCCACCGTCGCGCGCGTACACCGTGTCCAACGGCGTGAAGCTGGGGTACCCGCAGCAGCGAGTGCTGGCGGCCGACTGGGCGGACGAGAGCGGCGCGCTGCGTCTACGAGCCGGGGACACCGTGCTGGCTCTGGGGGCAGCGCGCCGCGGCCACGTCGCCGTGCAGGTTACTCTCACATATTCTCTTGTACTATTTAATTGACGGCGCGCCAGATCACGCTCTTGAACATTTATTGACCAAATATGAAACACTTAAATTCATTGAGCAACCGTGTCCGAGACCGGGCTCCGCCGCCACGCCGTCACGTCGCCGCGCGCAACGGCGTCGCTTCGGGCTCACCGGCGCAGCGCGTAGCCGCTGATCAACGATGCATGCGTACACAATTATTGCGTACAACCAATTTGTTTTCGTTTGAATTTGAACTTATATCCGGCACGCAGGTGATGGGGCGCACGGTGCCGGTGCCGGTGCCGCACAGCGTGCTGGCGCCTCCCCGCGCCACCCGCCCGCCCGCGCCGCAGCCGCCGCCCGCGCCCGCGCACGCTTGAACTCCTTTCATTTGTAATTCATATATTTCGATGGCTGCGTTAACCAGTCGCATAATTAAATAATAATTGAAAACTGGGATTGAATCTATCGTCGACAGAACAATTGGTGCTCAAAGCTTTAAGTTTAAAGTTGATGTTAGCGTGAGGCGCTCCGGGCTCCGGGCTTCGGGCAGCGGGCCTAAGGAGTCGCGGGGCCGCAGCCCGCTCGCGGACGCGCCCGGTGTAAATAATGTAGTTAAGTATTTATGAGAGGCGGCGCGCGGTCCCGCCGGCGCGGCTGCCGCTCACCCATCCGACTATCGGCGAGCTAAACACGCGACTCACTCGGGGCGGGGCGAGGCGGTTCGGAGTGGAGTGGAGACTAGCCGGTGTACGGGCTCAGTCGATTAGTGCGGAGCGCACGAATATTTAAGGCTTCCCGCAGCGTTGTCGCTGTGAACATGCGATTGTGGAGCTGGACGGGGTACGACCGGCGCAAAGTGGGCGCGCACGGTCTCCGGTTTATAAATAGTTAAGAAATGCAGAATGTTAACACGTGTTGAGTTACTGCAACGTGCCCCTGTGAAGTGTCGGCGCCATGGAGCTGCCGCGGCACGGTCACACGGACTGCAACGCGCGGTCGCCGTCTGTGGGGCATCGTGCCGGTGCCGCTGCGTGGCGCCACGTCACGTCACGTCGCGTCACGCCGGCCGCAGCTCGCACCAACTTGCCAACTAGAGTCTGATACCTATATTTACTTGGTTATTAACTTACAATGTAGTTGATATATGGGAGAGTAAGAGACGAAATAAAGTTTAATTTTAAAATTCTGCTTATTTTATTTGTTGCAAATGTAAATACACAATCTGGAATGTAAATATCAGTACCGGCGAGGCTGGGGGCGGAGGATTGACGTCCTTCCCGAATTTCACCTCTAGGCGGTTGATGCTGAGCTCTTCCCCTCCCCTCGCCCCTCTATTTACCCGCGCCCGCACGCCGTAAGCACACACTAATACATTCGGACATACAGTTTAACATCAAATCCACATTATTAACAATTTACACAACAAACAATAATTTGTACATGAACACCATAGTATAAATTATTGTAGCGGCGGTCGGCATGGCGACGCGCCCCCCACACGGCGCACCCCACCCCGCCCCAAGCGCGCGCCAACACGGCCATAGACAGACGTATTTATGTTATTGTATATCATACATATATAACGGTAAACTGTAAGTATAGCATACGTCAAGTACAGGAGTTACAGGCAGGGCAGAGTGCCGCCCGAATCGAGCTTGGGCTGGGGGGAGGACCGCGAACTAGCACGCCCCTAAGCGTCGAGAAAATATCATTTTAAAACTCTAAAAAGTATTCTTTTTAATTAACATATTTGCTTTGCAAATATAAACTTCGGTACAAAACAGATCACTTTATAAAATCCCATTAACGGCGCGTGCGGTGCGCTCCACCACGAACGTGCTGTGAACCGGCTGCTGGTACGACTTACTAGTACGTATCTTCAAACCAACGAGTTGAATAAAGGGTGGCGATGGTGGTAGTAGCACCTTAACAGATCTGGAAGACGTTTTGTACAAAAGAAAGTACAGTCATAAACACCATCCGCATAAAGACTGAATTCCCACGGAGAGAGGTAGCAGCGAACGCTCTAGAGAACCAGGTATATAATTTACTGAGGTCCAAAACTTCATACAAAAAATTTAAGAAACATATCAACACAGCCGGCTGCTGCGGACTAAGGTACCTAGAATCACCAGGCATGGTGCAGAATCCGGAGACGGGCCGGTGACCAGCTGACTGGGTGCATTCCGCTGTTGTGCCATTGCACAAAAAATACATTACAAGAAAATGTTACATAAGTTTTAAAGGTTGTGATTCGAGCCGCACGTTGGCCACAGCGCACCGTGCGCCGGATACAGAGTGAACAACTCGAACTTGTAAAGAGGAAGGACACTGGAGAACAGATCTCGAACATTCATCGTATTATCAAAAAGTGCATAGTATATTAGCAACCCATATCACGGTATAAACTGGGACGTTGTCTTTGTACTGGCACAACTGGCCGCCCGCCGCCTGCCACCTGCCCGCACGCGCGAGGTTACTAATGTTACATGACCGGCGACGTGAACGCGCACACTAACGCGTGCCTATGAGCCTATTGAACACGTGATAAGGCAGTAGAGAACAGAGTGCGGGGGCAGCACCAAGTTACCCCCATCCCACCCCTCTGATGCGCGAACGTCCTAGTCGGTGAACAGCGCGCGGCAGAGAAGCGGGCAGTGGAGCCGCCGTTAGTCGCGCGGGATGGGCGTGCTGCTGACTGCCGAGGGCGCGCGGCGGGCCTGGGGCGTGCGCGGCGTGTGCGGCGCGCTCTCGTGCCCGGGCGCGTCTCCGCCGGGCGCGCACAACGACGCGAGCACGCGGCTGGCAGACACCTCGCGCACGCAACGCCGCTGCTCCGCTGCCGGCGTCACAACAGACACACATCAATCAAAAAGAACCTTCCCCCCGTGGAGGAGTCGATTAGCATTTGTCACCCGCGATGTCTCGACTGCAAAACAAAGCTCGGCATCGATGTCCCCAACAACAAGGTGTGCAACAGTGACACGACACGACACGACTCTCGCGGTGGTACGACTGGCTTTAGCCACCCATTTTAACACAAGTAAGGATATTTGGCGTTAAATATAGGAATGTATTGATAAATAAAGCAATATATGCACCGTCGGCGCGCCGCGACCCTACTCACCGATCATGTTATGCAGGTTGTCGACCACCACCTCGCTGCTGTACGCCGCGTCCACGGCGCGCTGCAGGAACGCGGTCCAGGTGCTCAGCTCCGCCTCCTGCAACGCCCCGCGCGCGCATTTAAAAACACATTCATCGTAAATAACGTACGCACACACGCATACAAAGCAAACATTTGTAATATGTGTTAGCGTGTGTTGTGGCCGGGCCCGGCAGACCTCCCTCAACGAATCATCGACCTGCACAGCGCTTTAAACTCCCTTCGGTAGCACATTTCGTGCAGGATCCTGCTATCTATCACTTTGCCAAGGCCACACACCACTCGAACCCACACTAATAGAGCAAATAGTGGACCACGTCCCGATCTCCGATACCACCAGTAAGAATCGACGTCCTCGGAACGTACTTCCGCTCCACATCGATGCCGAGGATCGGCTCGACAGGCACGACACACCCACCGCCGACACCAACACGCCCAACACGACATCCAAGCGTAAACACACCGATCACAGATTCATCACATTTTAGACCGGCCGCCGGTCGAGGCGCTCGCCAAGCTCGCACACCGCGCACACCAGTCACACCCGGCTGCCTGGGCAGTCCTCACCGTCCGCGGCTCGCGACCCAGGCGAAGATGATCACCTCATAGTTATTGTCGCCATCCGACGCGCACCGTGCGCGTGTTAAATTCATATGTATATTTTTGTGTATGTAGCCATTTGTTTGCTTCGTGTGGGCACGTGCTCCCGGAAATGGAGAGAAGCGAAGTGCGAGTCGTTGTTAAATAGCTCCGTTTGAAAAAGTTAACGACGCAAGAGATTCATTGCGATCCGGAGGCAACATTAGGAGAGTCTGCTCCGCCGTATTCCACTGTCGCAAGGTGGCCTCCTCAATCTGGAGTAGGGAGAACGAGCACGGAAGACGAACATGGTTGCGGTCGTCACCACGTCCATCGACATCACTCACCCAAAAAAAATGTTGCGGAAGTCGAGAAAATTGTATTAAGCGATTGAAGAGTTACCATCAGATACTTAATTCAAGGAACGGGCATTTCATATGGAAGTATCCAATCCATATTGAAACGATCTTTGAATATGAAAACAGTCTCCACAAGATGGGTGACGAGAATGTTAACCGACACTCAGAAACAAAACACGACGACGACTTGACGTTCCGAAGATATTGTCGGACAAGTTTCAATAAGATTCTAAAAACTTTTGTCTCGTTTTGTGACAATGGACGAAACATGGGTCCATCATATCGATCCTGAAACAATACAGCAAACTTCGCAATGGAAACGGTCATCATCACCGACACCGAAGAAGTTTCATGCCGTGGCATCGGCTGGCAAGGTTATGGCTTCTATATTTTGGGACTCAGAAGGGATATTGTTGATTGATTACCTGGAGCGTGGAACCACTATTACAGGCCAATATTATGCAGCTTTAATTACTAAGTTGAGGAATGCCATCAAAGAGAATAGGAGAGGGAAACTTCGGAGGGGCGTGCTGTTTCATCACGACAACGCGCCCGCGCACAGGTCGGCAGGTGAAATGGCTGCCATTCAGCAAGCTGGCTTCGAATTGGTTGACCACCCCCCTTGTTCACCAGATCTGGCGCCTAGCGATTTTTATCTGTTACCTAAATTGAAAGAATACTTAAGAGGAAACAGATACAAAGACGATAACGAGGTGATGGATGCCGTGGAGAACGTTTTGCAAGACCAAGACAAAAAATTTTTTTGAAAAGGATGAAACCTCGGTAAAGCGCTACACTCGGTGTGCAGAGAGACTCGGAGAGAGGAGGAAATAAATTATTAAGTTATCAATATTCATTATATTCTATCTCATTCTCATTACATTTTCATCCCTCCTCGTGCTGTAACTGCAAATGTACTAAACTCGCTGCACGCATTAAGTGAACACGCGAGACTGTGTTATCCATTCAACTGTTTCTTTTAGTTCTTTACGCCATCTTTACGTTTGAACATAACATAATATGTACTTATTGTTACAAGTCTAAACCATTATTTAATTTTTGCACTTATTGTTTATTTTGATCGTATTAAAACATTCCTTCATCAATAAATTGAATCCACGAACAAATCGAACTTTAAAGACTAAAATATTTTAAATTCTGGTTTTGAGAAAAACTTTTGGGGCGGCTTGGTGGTGCAGGTGCGACTCGCGGCAAGTCTTGAGTCCTCGAGCACGTCAACTACAAAATCGAACTTTGATTCTGCAAGATCCCTGTTTGCGCCCCTCACCTGCCCTCGGCCCTCGGTGACGCGCAAAATACAACTGTCACAAGTCCGCTTGCAGCGGAGGCTGTCGCTTTACTGACGTTATCCGTGCGCACTCGAGACGGTGTACCCACATACACTATTTTGTAGTGTACCCACGTACACTACAGTTTCTATAAACATAGAGACTATAACCGTACTAAACACAATTCAAGTACAACAACTCTCAAAAAGTATTTCCGTTGTTTCGTTAGGTCAGCGCGATGATGTTTTTGAAAGGTTTACATCGGGATTTGTTTGGACACCCGCCGTCTCCAGTTCCAACAATTAAACACCAACATATAAACAAACCCCGTTTGCCATTTAATTTTTTTTATTATCATTTTGTATGAGCATCAAAGTTCTTTACGTTTTATATATTTTGTTTATGAACTCTTGCTAAATGTTCGTTATGTATTTGTGTATTTGATTTATTACATTACAAGATAATATTTAATGTTAATGTAGTGTACATTTGCTTCATCAGCAACTCGCCCCCGTGGGCGGACGAGGGGTGTTGCAAGTGTTTGCTGATCTATATTAGTTAGCATTTAAACTAGAATCGGGTTTAAGATCACCACGATATGGAAATTTTTGTTAGAGACGTAACTACGATGCTAAGATTTATTATTCTCATTCGTTCTGATGAATTTCGAGTTTTGGAAAGTTTATTTACATGCGGTTAAGCAAATATACATATTTGATAATTATTATTAGAAAAAAATTAAAGTATAAGTTTCAAAAAATAAGTTATTTTGTACAATTGAATTTGCTCTGTAACTCTTTCGAATAAGGTTTACTTTTCAAGAAAAAACTTAAAAGTATGTTATAACCTTGTTTCTAAGTCTGGTTTTTAAAAATACTTGTACTAGGGCGCTCTGGTACCAAGTCTTGTAAGTACGACCCCTACCTACATTCGGGGTCAGAAACAAACTTATGTTCGCGTCTCGCAAAACTAACGTGATGGTGCTAATTAGCTGAAGTATGGTATGGTAGCCCAATGCTGACAGTGGGATGGGAGCCCCTCTGTCGAACTTTGCAAGTCCGGATACTCGGCTTCACAGTTGACGATAGGCTCATGTTCAACAACACCCATGAGAAAAACGTGAGCAAAAAAGCTAAAACGCTCTATCGTCAACTGTGCAGGGACGCGTAGGATTATGGCAATTGGACCCGGACGTGATCAGGACAATGTACCTGACGGTGCTGGAGCCTACTATTTTGTACCCAGCGAGCGCATGGGCACCGAGGGACAAGTTGCTGCTAGTCCGTAGGCAGTTAGACACGGTCCAGAGAGAGTTCGTAGAGAAGACCAAGACCCATAGAATCTCTTCGCTGAACTCGGCCCTAATCCTTCCTAGACTGCCCCCTTTGAACTTTCCGAGTCCAGAGGAAGCGGCCAGGTTATATGAAATAAAGAGTGATTGTTCCTGGAAAATGATAGATGACCCAGACCTGAAGGTACTAGTCAGCCACTTGAGACACCCGTTGCAACGGCGTGACAGAGAGAACAGTGAAGTAAAAACCCAGCACTGACGGCGTGTTAACGGTGTATATTTGTACAGAGCAATTTACTAACAAAAAATAATGAGGGGTAGTTTCACGATTAGTGAATAAAAATTTGTCAACCACTAAAGGGTAGGCGCAAAAGTACTCAACATCCGTTCATTCAGGTTGAAGTGGTGTTCTCCTGCTTAGGGTAAGTATTGATAAAGGTCCGATATGTCACCGCGGCTACCGATACGCCAATTGACACCGACCGACAAGGTAGGTGCAGTGTTTTGGGTCATACAGGACACCGCAGAGGTCATCAACAAGAAACTAAAGTTGGGGAACATCAGCAAATTGACAGTCTGTCCTCGAAATTGTCGCAGGACCTGACACCATACATCCCTTAGCGTTAAGAATAAAAGCGAATATTATGACAGTAAGAGCGAATTGCGAACGTGTTACGAGTCATTCGATAGTTTTTGGCGCTGTAACCAGAGCTCACGCCGCCGCCGGCCGCGTGGTAGTCGACAGCACCGCACGCGCTCCGATCAACAAAGCACTGCGACGTCAGCGTCCAGCGCTGTGAGGAGTGCGTAGGCGCGAGTGCGGCTCAGCCGCGGGCGCAGGTGCGCTCCTACGCCCGCCTCGGCGGCTAACGGAGGGCGAGATGAAACATTTCATTCGGCAGCGCGTCCGGCTCCGAGCTGTTCCAACGTTATAAAGATAAACCCGGAACAACTCGCCACATTACTATAAAAATGAAAGGTAAAGGAGTCGGCTAGTACAGCATATAGCGGGCGTGCTGCGTGTGCAGCGGGGGCGATGCACCCGGCGACGCGGCCCTGTGTAAACAGCCGCGGCGGCGATGGCCACGGCCATTGGTTAGCCGCGCGCTGACTCTTTTTATTGAGCTATATGTTTAATTTCTCTTGATTTTTCCAAAAAGTGATCCATCTACGCATACAACACGAAAGAAAAACACGCACTGATAATCATCCGTTCTACCTGTTCTGCCGACTATCTCGGGAATAGTTTATAGTATTAATAATCAGCATTGCGGCACACCGTAGGGGACCGTATCACACTGGTGGCGACGGTGGCGCACCACACGGGGACCGCACAAGTGGAGAAGGGTCGCGGCACGATGGCACACCAGAGGAAGTAAAGGGTCAAGAGAGGGGGAGCAAATGGATAGCAAGCCATGATGTGGAATATTATTTAGGGGTTTGTCTTGAGCGGGTGACCGACGACACAACGCGCACAGCGTACAGTCACGTTGTCCCGTAGCACACACTGCGGCACCGGCGCGCTAATTGCGTAGTGCGCTTTCTCCGCGATTAGCGCGCATGATGCGCGTTAGAAAGCCGATTTCCGCCTACATGCGGACCGGTCGATGCTGCGGCGGCCGGCCGCGCGCTCGGTCACGCTCTCTCGCGTGCAGCCATTACGACGTAAGAATATATATATATGTGTATATATCTACATGTATATATCATGTGAACATTAACATTAATAAATAACTTATTGTACACCGATGTGCATTCCGAAAGCCGCTCTGCGAAACGCTGCGACCGGCGACACCCCGACACGCCGCGTGTCCGCGTTGCCCACGCGCTGCCGCCTCAACACTACAACGTAGTGGACAGCAGCGGCAGTACGGTTGGAGACGGGTGAAGCACTCGATCATCATCATCGTCATCATCATTAAGTGACCTCTTCAAACTTAACTTTGACAATCAGATTGAGAAAACTAATTCGATCCTAAGCTGTTCTTTTATTTTTTGTTTGAATGGTTCAATGAGCCATTCAAACTGTTCCGCAGCCGCCGCTCCGACCAGCTACAGAACCGGCGAGTGCGGGCTCTCGGCTGTGACCGGTGGCGCGCCGCCGGATCTCATTAATCAGCTCCATGAAGATCGCGTGGCGGCTCGCGGAATAATAGACCCGTAATTATCCCGGGCGCCGCGCCCGTCGCGTTGCGCTCGCCGACGGTCACCGCTTTTATTAATATTCACTATATGCGGGAGCCGGTTGCAGGGGTGCGGTGGGCGCGCCCGCCGGTCACATCTTCGTGTAGTGTACGGAGCGGGGCGACTCGGGCCGAGGCGACTCATGCTGCGCATGCTGTAATCGGTTAAATTGTCAGGGCGACAAGTCCAATGAACATCTTACATCTCAATGGCACGAGACCCTGCTACAGCTTGCTATCACACACGTACCTTTGTTTTTGTTTTACGCGGGGGAAATACCGTCGCATATCTGTCCTCGCGAGGGCAAAGACAGGTTATGTCGAACTTGCACAGATTAAAATCCCTACGATTTTCAACCTTGTCGCCTTATGGCAGGGTCGCGGGAAAGCTCTGGCACACCTCCGTTACCCCGCCAGCGTCGGCTGCATCGTGCAGCCTCACCTCGGGAAGGAAAAACCTCACTTTCTACCTCTGTAAAGGGAATGCCGGAACACAGCGCGCCCTGCTCTCGGCCTCTTATAGTTACCTGGGCAACAGATCCACCAGAATCCGTCACCTAGAGGTCATGGGAACAAAGAGAAAAACTCTCTCGACTCTCTGCGGCGGATCTGGTCTTGGGTTCCGCCGCTAACCGTTATACGGCCGCGGAGGGTAAGGAGAGCGGCGGAACGCAACACCGACACTCCTTTCCTTCCGTGACTCCACTTCGGCTGCAAAGGGCAATATAAACCTGACCCTGCAGCTCACCGGTACATATCCAAAATGAGCTCACGGAGCTCACTCGGAGCGGCCACCCCGGACCGATTCTACGCCTTGGACCGGCCGGGTAGGTTTCTATTAGGTTCATCGTGGGTGATCAAGATATGGCTACTGAGCCCCAACGCAACGACAAGGCGGTAACCTGTACCAGGGGGAAGGGAAGGGGGGAATGTCTTATACATACCTACCGTTGTAAACAAACAACGAGCTGTAAAATGCGAATATGTGCAGTAATAAGCAAGATAGATACAAATTTGTTCGGGAGTGAGGGTCGAGAGAGTGGCGCGCCCGGAGCCGCCGTGACAACGTCGGGCGGCTGCTCGCTGCGCTAAATTAACGCGCTGGTGTCTAATTGGGGCCTCAGCTGCGCGCAACGTCCAGATGATGTCACTACAATTAAGTAGCGGCCCGGCACGACGCGCAAAACGACGAGAACGTAGCGCACGGTAAGCTGGCTGCAACGCGCCCCTTCCGCCCCATCCGCGTACACATTTGTTTATCAAGTTTACTAATTGTCACCTTTTTAAACCCTGCCTATGAATTGTGCGATCTCGCGACCCCTGCAATCGCAACGCGATTCCAAATCGTGACATCGACAGGGGGTTTGTTACGGCGCGATATTGGTATATGAGACGGTTCTGTCTCCAACCAAAAAGTACAAACGTTTTTTTTGTTTATTTAAACACTTTATAGAAAACCTACAATTAGGTTATAATAGGAACGCTTAACACTTATCGGAATTCAGTCGACCCAGGAAGTGCGGGGATACTGTGGTAGGCGAGGAGGAACACTCTATCTTGTAACAAAAATTAACAGTAGTGTACACATACATACATACAAACTATAAATAAATAAATACATGTATATAATATATAAAAATAAACAAATAAAGACATACATAAATAAAATACATATCACAAAACTAGTCATGTGTCACCACAGGTAATATCCTTTCACCGTTCTTCTAAAAACTTCCTTCTTCGGAGCTCTTCCAATGCCTTCATCGTTGGGCAAGGAGTTCCAAGAGCCGTGCTGCCGGAACTATGAAAAATTTACCGACAAAGCGAGTGGAGTGTTGCGGAATACTCATTTTTAAACTGGTAGTTAGTTGGTACTGGTGGTTTACGGAGGTCCCTGTCATAGGTTGAAGAAAGATATTTAAAATTTTCTTTTAGGTACCAGGATGGATCAAAGAGTAGTGAGAATGAGATAGAATATAATGACTATTGATGACTTAATCATTTATTTTTGTACACAGTCTCCAAGTCTCTCTGCACACCGAGTGCAGCGCTTTGCCAAGGCTTCAATCCCTTTCAAAAAAAAGTTTCGTCTTGGTCCTATAAAAAGCTCTCCACGGCATCCATCACCTCGTTATCGTGTTCGTACCTGTTTCCCCTTAAGTATTCTTTCGATTTAGGTAACAGATGAAAATCGCTAGGCACCAGATCTGGTGAAGAAGGGGGTGGTGAACGAATTCGAAGCCAGCTTGCTGTATGGCAGCCATCGCACCTGCTAACCTGTGCGTGGGTGCGTTGTCGTGATGAAACAGCACGCCCCTCCGAAGTTTCCCTCTCCTTTTCTCTTTTATGGCATTCCTCAACTTGGTAATTAAAGCTGCATAACATTGGCCTGTAATAGTGGTTTCACGCTCCAGGTAATCATCAATCAACAATATCCCTTCCGAGTCCCAAAATATTGAGGCCGTAACTTTACCAGCCGATGCCACGACAAACTTCTTTGGGGTCGGTGATGGTGCCCGTTTCCATTGCGTAACTCTTCGATCGCTCAATTCAATTTTCTCGACTTTTGCAACATTTTCTTGGGTGAGTGACGTCGGTGGACGTGGTGACGACCGCAACGATGTTCATCTTCCGTGCTTGTTCTCTCTACTTCAGATTGAGAAGCTCACCTTGCGACAGTGGAATACGACGGAGCAGACTCCTAATGTTGCCTCCGGATCGCAATGAATCTCTTGCGACGTTAACTTTTTTAAACAGAGCTATTTAATAACGGATCACACTTAAATTTTCTCCATTTCCGAGAGCACGTACCTACACGAAGCAACTACACTAAAAAAAAAAAAAAACAAAAGAGAATCGAAGATTTTCTTCCTTATTAATATTACAAATATGTATTCGAGCGAGGCCAGTATTTATTAATTTATTTAGCAAGGAATATATATATATATATATATGTCGTGCTCACAACTTTTTGATCTGTCCTCGTATAAAGAAGTTGTGGGATAATTTAAAATTGAGAGAAGAAAGGGTTAAATTCTATAATAACGCGTTCGATGTATAGTATATGTGATACGCTCAAAGCGAGAGCGGTGTTCAGCGCCGTGTTCACAGCCGTGTTCAGCGCGGTGTTCAGCGTGGTGTTCAGCGCCGTGTTCAGAGCGGTGTTCAGCGCGGTGTTCAGCGTGGTGTTCAGCGCCGTGGCCGCGTTTCCAAAATCCAGAGCGTATAATGGCGGACGCTCTAGCTTGTTTAGAAGATCTTTATTCTTTAAACTTGCAGCATCACTTCAGAGTTGATCAAAATCAATTTTGGGCTCCGCATGGGGGGAGGGGGTATTATATTTAGGGGCTTTAAGCTTGTGATGCATGAATGAGATCGTGTCGGGAAAAACCAAGGGCGGAAAGTTATGTTTGTAAAAGGAGATGGTCAGAGGAGGTATAAATAATAAGGTCAATTAGAAAATTTGATGAATAGCCTTAAGGTAAGTTGAAGAATTGACAAATTCTATTATACTTAGAAGTTTGAGAGAACGTGATGAATTTTAATAAGATCTGTATTAAAGTCCATGATCATGCACTGTGCAAACACCGAACTTAAGTTTTTGAGAGCCGTTTCTAAACTGGCGAAGTAATGAATAGAATTAGGATAATACACTACTCCAAGAAGCATCCTAGTGCCCATAATATTAGCTTTAAAAGCAGAAATTCAGCTGTAGCACAATAAACAAGGAGTGTAAGAATAATTTTGTAAGACACCAATTTATGAATACATATGGATGGTACACCCCCCTCTTCTTTTGGCAACCCGATCATTCCTAACGAGAGTACGAAGTCAAGTAAAACACCGGTTCGGGTTGTTGTTTTTATGAAGTCAAATAACAAACAAGCAATGTGGAAACATTGGACACAAAAGGTGCGCACGCCAACTGCCCGCGCCGTACCCAATGCCGCAGTAATTATGGTTTCATAGTGCTAACGAACATACACACGCACACACGCAGGCACGCGCACACACACACACGCAAACACACACACGCACACGCAGTGGACGTCTATCGGCTGACTGTTGATGATGACGATGATGATGATGAAGTACTAAGAAGTTTTCGACCAATCTTTGTCTCGTATTATTTCTTAATTCTGTATTGAACATTAAAACTATAAGAACATTTTCTAATTATTTCTGAATGTGGCATTCGAAGTGAAGTGCTGAGTGTGCAGTCAGCTCTAAATATATGTCTTGCTGTACTCTGTGAACAGGGTCATTTCTAATTACCAAACAAGGATTGGCTGATAACGTATTGCTCGTTTGAGTTTATGTTCCTGAAACACAACCTTACATTTTTGAGAATTGAGAACCAAACAATTTTGTTCAGCCCATAGCGCCGCACTTTCCACTTGTAAATTGATTATTAAATAAATAATAATAACAATGTTCCCGACTACTATTAACCAACTAAAACTGCGCCTGCGCCAGTTCCACGTCCACGTCTAATCAAACCGTAGGTCGGGTCAGAACATTTTGCGCCCCTATTCCGTCCTTTATTTACTGCTACATGAAAAGAATAATGAATATGAGCGGTGAGGAGTGCGCGCGGTGCGAGCGGCCTCGCCCTCTCACCCCCCTACGCGTTTCCCATTACAATCAATTAACTTTTTTGCCCAATTGAATTTGTTTCAACAATGAAATCGCACCAGCACAAATGCCACGTTTTTTGTGAACCACATTGTTTATGTTTCACTATCGGCACGACGGAATCTGCGGGCAAAGTCCTCTGGTGGGGTGACGTCATGCCGCGGCTTGCGATCACGCCGCATTGAACACGTCGCGCAGCACGCCAGGACGAAGGCGAGGGCGAGCAGCAGCAGCAGCACCAGTCCACTTAGCAAAGGAGCAGCGCGCCACCGGACTCCACGTGTGTTTAAACTCTGAATGGAAGCGGTGCGCGCTATATACATTCTTACAGATTGGGATTCTCTTCAAGACACTTTATGTAGACGGGTGCTATCTACCCGTCTACAATTCCATCGCGATGTATACACACATACACATACACACACACACACACACACACCCACGCACGCACGCACGCACGCACACACACGCACACACACACACACGCACACGCACACGCACACGCACACGCACACGCACACGCACACGCACACGCACACACACACACACACACACACACACACACACACACATACACAGATACACACTAGATGTTCCTGCCCGCTTTGCTAATCGTAATACAGAGTTATATTTGAAATTTGTACGAAATATTCCTCGAGAGCAATGCAACCGCACCCGCAACCGCAACCGCAACCGCAAATGACTTACTGCAACCGCATAAATAACACGAAATGCAAATGTTTATTTTATTTTATTACGGAAACTAAGCAACAATTGTTTACACTTGTACAAGTGCATAATATAAACACGCAGTGTATAATTATATGAGCGTAACAATCTGTTACATGTTGGTTTATCATCATCAGCCGCCGATAGACGTCCACAGCTGGACACAGGTCTCTCCAAAGATCTCCACATACAGTCAGCATTGCCTCCGGTACCGTTGGGCATTAGGGGCTGTCGTATGTAGTCCTTGATATGGCGGAATTTGGGCCATTACCCAACGCTGGCTCACTGCGGCTTGGCGGGAGCCAGAGCCTCGTGTGTTGATTAGCAGAGTGCACCACGAGCAGGTGAGATTGGCTTGGGTCCCGTGAGTTGTAGTGCGGGACCCCTTACACCTCTGGTTATGTTGGTTCCATATGCACAAAACTGAACAAAACAACTTCTCTAAAAACATTCTTCACCAAACACACAATCACAATAAACAAAAAATATATATATTTTTCAGATAAAAGCTTTAAATTTTTTGTGTAAACTGTAAAAATACTGTATAATATAAAACGCAAATGTTGATAGATCTCACTGCGACTATTTAAGACTCCACAGAGTCTACCTAAAACTTGAGAACGCCTGAAGCGGATCTTCTGAGAGGACCCAAAGATTTCATTTCGTGGACAGCGGGAAGGCGCATAGAATCTTACTCGAACGAATAAGTTAGGGCAACTGATTTTACTTCCGTTGTATTTATAAAAGTTCATTAGAAATGAAATGATGAAGGGCCGATGAAATTCTAAGAGTAATGTAGCCTGTAACCAACCTTCCGCGAGCCGGTCCGCGACTCGGTCCGCGACCCGGTCCGCGGCGGTGTCCACGCTCCCGTGTCGATACACGGTATGCGTACTATATGTAGGGTAGTGTGTGCGCGAGTGTGTGCCCGTGTGTGTGTGCGTGTAAGCCTGTGCGCGTGTGTGTGTAACTTTAGACTGATACAAATACATTAGAATCAAGCCAGTATTTAAGAAGCTATCCCGGATTAAGTGAAGGAATAACGAAAAAGACGTGCTTCAATTGTTTGATACGTCGCGAGTTGCGACCTATTCACCCCCTACGAAAGTACCTGTGATCGGATTTTCTTTATTAGTCGACTTTTACACGTTGACCGGTACACATATCCGCTACTTTTGACCCTTTACCTTGTACGATAATGGAGACAACACCTATAGAAGCAGCACAAATCGTAGCCCTACTGCAAGAAAGGCTCATCCAGCGTGTTATCATTCGTCGTGTCCACATAAGCCATTCCTGTGTTTCGAAAGTTTACTGGACGGCGCCGGTGCAAATCGGAAAGGGATGACCGTTTTATCGTGTCGCATTTAATCCTAAATCGGCATTTAACTGGTGTCGACGTGCAACAAGAGCTCCGAGATGTTCGTGGGGTAGCAGCCAGCGAGTGGACAGTTCGTCGACGACTCAAACAAGCTAATCTGACTCCAAAAAGGCCTGCCACAGGTCCGAAATTCACGGCAGCTCACCGACAAGCATGTCTTGAATTTGCTCGCACCCATCTTGATTGGGAGGTTGAGCAAGGGAGACAAGTCCTGTTCTCAGATGAGAGCAGGATGTGTTTGCACGGAAGAGATCAAAGAGGTCGGGTCTACAGGCTGGGGGATTTGCAGTACTATTTTGCTGAAACAGTGGCTTACGGGGGCGGCTCTTGTATGATGTGGGCCGGCATTTTCTTGGACGGCAAAACCGAGCTGGTTTTCGTGCCTAGCGGGGGGCGAGGAGACGGTCAAACTTCGGACCGGTACATTTCCGATATTCTGCTGGAACATGTCGTTCCGTATGCGGGATATATCGGTGATGACTTCCTCCTTATGAACGATAACGCTCGTTGTCACACTGCCCGTGTAACAACTGAATACCTCGAAGAAGTCGGTTACGGTTGGTCGGTTGAAGTCGTTACATTGGACTGGCCAGCGCTCAGCTCCGACTTGAATCCCTTTGAGCATACGTGGGATGAACTGAAGAGGAAGGTTCGTTCCAGAACTCTTGCTGCTTCATGTCTGAATGAGCTGAAATCGGCGTTGATTGAAGAGTGGGAATATATCCCACAAGAATCATTTCAGAAGCTGATCAGGTCTAGGAAAAATCGTCTTCGAGCAGTTATTGGGGCGAGAGGAGGGAACACAAAGTACTGACACTTAATTTTAAGGTTAAATAAAATATTTATTTATTGGTTTATTCATACATTATTTTTCCATATTTCCTTGTTTTCCAGCCTCCTCCACTTAATCCGGGCCAGCTCCTTAACTACTGGCTCGCTTTTAAATGAGTTTGGTATCAAATTAAAGTTGGCAGTTGAACCTTTAAAATAATGTCATTTTTATAATAATTAAAAATTTATGTAGTGCACAGGATCGCGCGGAACCAATTTCAAGTTCAAGATTGCAAACTTTTGCTCACGAGTATAGTTGTAACATTCCGCGTATGTACGTATGTACGTCAAAATATTAATATAGTATGTATTTTAAGCACAGTGGCATACAGAATAGGAATAAAAATAAGCAACGACTAGTTTTCGTGTGCACAGGATGTGCGCATCATCTGCGTGTGTCGTGCGGCGTGAAGCGTACGGCATGAAGCGTGCGGTGTGCGGCGTGAAGCGTACGGCTTGCGGCGTGAAGCGTGCGGCGCGCGACGTGAAACGTACGACGTGCAGCATGAAGCATGAAGAGTGAAGCGTGCGGCGTGAAGCGTGAGGAGCGCGGCGTGAACCGTACGACGTGCGGTATGAAGCATGCGGCGTGAAGCGTGCGGCATGAAGCGTGCGGCGTGAAGCGTGCGGCATGAAGCGTGCGGCGTGAAGCGTACGGCGTGCGGCGTGAATCGTGCGTCATGAAGCGTGGGACGTACGGCGTGAAGCGTGCGGCGTGAAGCGTGCGGCGTGAAGCGTACAGCGTGAAGCGTGCGCGGGCGGCCCACACGTTGTCTTACATTTTCCATTTGATTATTTTAAAGGTAAAGTAAATAAAGTGTTGATTGGCACAGGAGGCTATGGCGTTGAAGACTACCCGACTGACAATAACATTTGGAAACAAGAACAGTACGTTAGGTTTAGGTACACAGTCCGCCGAGCTGCCGACGCGCCCCGCCCCAGGTTCACGCGCACTGCTGCTGGTGCGTGCAGTAAGTGAACAAATACAAATCGACTTTCACAACAGCTGCCGGTACAGCGGGCGGGGTTGTCGTGCATTCGGCGCGCCAGCACGCCGCAGCACGGAGCCCACGCGTACGCAGGCGCGGCCGCGCGTACACTCGGCCGCAACGCATCCCCGAGGAGAGGCGGGGGTGCGGTCGTAGACAACAACGACGGACACAACAATGTTTATATAATTATACTCTAATTTTATTATTAGGGCGATGCCGCCGCTGTCCGGGGACACGTGACAGGATAGATCGCTGGCGTTTCCGTTTCAGAGGATAAGCTATTACCACGATTTGTGTTCTCGCGAGGTCAGAGTGGGCGGGGAGAAAAAACTATGTCAGTGATCTGTGAGGCCGGTAAACACCCGCATCCAACGCGGGTCAGTGGCCGGCGGCGGCGGGTGGCGGCGGGCGGCGGCGGGTGGCGGCGGGCGGCCGCTCTCTCGGCGGGTTCGATCCTAGAGCCGAGGAAATAGTAAAACTTGAATTATAGCAGGGTTCAAATCGCCAATTTTTAATAGCCAAGAAACAGAACTAAACTAAACCACGTTTGTCGTAGAAGTAGACTAAAATGATTTTAGGATTCGTGAAATTTTAAGGTGAGGGCCTTCGTGCTAACTGAGCGAGTCCGGGGTAGACAAAGACAAACGAAGAACAAAGCGAGGGTGCTGGGCAGGGACTCGAATTTCCTTGGAGCATGCTTAGGCGTAGTGTAGGGAGGCGCGGAAGCAATTCTTAGCAGATCCTGGAGCTCCTCCCGCAAATCACCGGAGTAATAGTAGACACGAAATCCACATGACCTTTTCTTTTCCCACAAATAAGATAAACTCATTCGGATGGTGTCGGGGCGCCATTCGCGCTGCGCTACTCACAACTTTATATTGGGAACAGGTTGATTCGTACTTGTACTCGGCATTTGAAGCTCATAAACGCCACCAGCAAAGCGAGTGGGCAGAAGGGGTGAAGGGGTCCGCGGCGAGTGCTTAGGAAGAGGGTGGTCGCAATCCCGTACGTGTATGGCTTCGTGGCGGCGGACCGGAAGTAATCGCAATGAATCCTTTTCTGCACCATTGTACTTCGCGCGGTCTCTCGCCGACCAATTCTTCGCGTAATATGATCCTCGTCTGCTACGCTTCCACTCGTTCTAGCAATGTCGAAGAAATTAAACAGTGATGTCGGTGTGCACGCATCAGGTCATGATCTTGGGCGGCATGGACCCCACATGGACAAAAACAAAACGGTGTCCGATACGTCACGCGGTGGACAGAGGTGGTGGACAGCGGAAGAATAGCCGAATAAGTAACGGTAACACTGCCCGCCGCACGACTTTCGGAAGTGTGCCAGGCCGGGAACCGACCCCGACCCTGACTCTGATCCCGGGCGGTGGCAGTGGAGGGGGCAGCGGTGAGGGGACGTAACGTTTCCGTCTACAATAATTTACTGTCCACAATTATTGTCTATTGTACATGGCTCAAATGTCATTGCCCGTAATGCAATAGTACCCTGTGGTAGTTTATCAGAAGAAGTACCGGAAGCTCGTAATAAGAACTTCCAACGATTTAGAGAACACATTCTCGAAAAACGTCTGTCCAGGAAGAAAAGTAACGAGGGTACTTTAGGTATGCTTATACCCAGTTTCACTCTTTTAGAGAGCCGGGAGGAGACCGACAAAGAATTTTATGAGGGTACTCATTTCAGTTTGGGATCCGAATTTAGTGATAGTGATGAACATGGGTGTGAGGTCTAGCACTGTGCCGTACGGACGAGTCGGCACTCCGCGGCACAGCACTCACCTTAAACTACGTGTGTGAGTACTTACCGCTCGCTGTCAGGCCGCCGCTTGCAGGGCTTCGTGTTCTGTCATCAACTTTAAAGTCTCGGTCGTATAAGTCAAGTCGAGCGAGAACCTGGCGCATGAGCGATTTGCCGTTTCAACTGCACCCCGCATGTGCAGCGCAGCTCACATTGCGTCGCGATCACAATGCGACCGCGGAGTGCTGCGCTTGGCTACCGCAGCGACCCCGCATGTGTTAGCTCAGAAAACGCACCTAGAGACTGTCAACCGACGACTGTCGTCAGCATCACCGCACCCCAAAGGGCGCGCGGGCGCCCTCTCCCGTAGCGCCCGAGCTTTTTAAGATACTCACCAGTGCGGGGTACAAATAAAATGTTGTCTATCCTACTCTATACCGAATAAGTACATTAATTTTAATTATCATTTTTAGTGATATAGAAGTTAAAATATGATAAAAATTTTGCGAACAAGGATTGGGAGTCAATGGAAATTATTTTTTCCAAAAAATCACATTTCCGCAAGAGCAGTGTAATACATTAACAATTAGCAAAAAATTGAATAAAAATCATGTGTTAGGAAATAACTCGCACGCACTCGCGCGAGTGCGGGATATATAGCCTGGTTTATGGTTTCCCCGTGCAAAGTTTTTGGAAACAATCAAAAGTGTAGATTTTCCTATGATTTTATATTTAGGAAGCAGGAAACATGTCATTAGGAAGGATGTTTCAGAAGAATCCAATGAAAGAAAACGACGAATTTGAAAAAAGATTTCAATGTTTATGAAACGTCATTTTCAGCCCACTATGCGTCGCCGCAATGTGTGATAATGTCCACGCACGCGCACGCGCACGCACGCACGCGCACGCGCCGCTCCGGAGAAAGGCGAGTCGGAGCGATGTGTTAACTGAACGCCACGGATCAAACGTGGGGTCAGCGCCTGCCTGCCGTGTTGCGATGAGGTCAGCACCGCGCCGCGCCGCACATCGCCAAACTTGATTCGTTTAACGAACGGATAATTGTTCAATTAGCGCGAGCGTGTGCGGCGCGCCGCCCCAACCCGCCCCGCCCCGCCCCAACCTGTACATCACTTTGGTTTCGGTCTCTCGACAATACCTTGACCGACTTTAACAAGTTCCAATTTGAATACTGCGTGCAGACTTGGTGGTAGGGGAGTGTAACTCATGGCCGGTGGCAAACGATAATAGTTACCATTAGCAATGCAACAGTAACAGTTGCACAATTAGTGGAGCGCGAGTCGTGGGCTCCGACGCGATGAAGATGACGATGACGGGAGAGCACAAATCTCTCCAATACGATCACCACAATCTTTATGAAATAGCATCTATTTATTCACCTTAATTTTTTACCAAATTAATGATGTTAAAAAATATCTATAACCTGACAGTTTTGAGGTACACCAAGTAGATAGTTGAAACCGGCACGGCTCCCCATGCAAATTACACGTAAGCGGGCCCCGGCCGCCGTGGGTGGCCCTGGCCAGTTACGACTCATCCCGGGCCGGCCCCGAGCCGACGGCACTGCGGTCACTCTCACTACCTTCCGTCGAACGGAGCCCCGAATTTCGTCCCAAGTCAATGTAAATTTGTTCCCAGCATTACTGCGTA
Organism: Ornithoptera priamus; assembly: GCA_029034505.1. Classification (NCBI taxonomy): domain Eukaryota; kingdom Metazoa; phylum Arthropoda; class Insecta; order Lepidoptera; family Papilionidae; genus Ornithoptera; species Ornithoptera priamus. The sequence goes on from JARDWD010000685.1 coordinate 115,142, forward strand.
TGAAGCGAACTCTGCAATAATCTCCCTAATGTACAAAATACATACTGGCGCACATATATATAAAACGACCCCCATTTATACATTCTTCATACAATAAAAGTGACCAAAGGGGACGCGTCGCGTCCGGTGTCGGGCGATGGCCCATTACGGCGACACTACGATGTTCTATGGGGCTTAAGAAACAAAAACGTAGCCTACCATTTTGGCGAGCATAGTATCCATCTGGGGCCGGTGTGCAGCGGTCAGCAGCTGCCGGATGCGGGCCGCGTTGGCCACGCACTGCGCCATGCAGCTCTGCAGCGCGGCGGCCTGTCGCAGCAGCGGCGCGCCCAGCGGGAGTCCCTCGCCGACACTCGCGCCGTTGCCGCTACCTCGAAGCGCCGTCTCGAGCACGTGCGCGTGCTGCGACACGTACTCCAGGCAGCGGCGCAGCTCCACCGCCTCGCGACGCTGGCGCTCTGCAACAACACATGTTCACTCAAACCTTACAACAACTTAGAAGAACCATGAGTTGTGGAAGATTTTTATAACTTTTTTTATTTTATGCTATCACAATCTTTTCTTGTCTTTATTATTTTGTGTATGTCTGTCTGTGCCAGAATAAAGAGAAAAAAGAACATGAGTAATTTCTTTGAATGATGTTCCTGAGGTATAAAACTGTAAGATTTTTTATGTAAACCTTGACACCCGATATGTCAAAGCAAAGTAATTATCAAGAATCATCTGTATACAAGACCCCTCCGCATATTGCAGTATGCTGCTGCACCAACATCAAAAAGGAAATCATATAGATGACTTTCATCTTGATTTTTTAGAAACCTTTAGAAACAAACCTTTAAAATAGAACTTTGGCTTGTCTACAAATTGATTATTTGAACATAAAATTGTTTTAAAACATTCTAAACAAAAGCAAAAATATGAGGTTCATATGTACTGAATGCAAATTAACTACTTTTCACTCAAAATTTTAAGCCTGGAAAATTTAACTTAAACAGGTTAATGTTATGGTTGAGGCTCATGATTCAGTTCTAGTTCTTGTTATGATAAACCTTTAGAAATGCAGAAATTCTGTGAAAGTATTTTATATATTGGCTTCTTTTCTAAAGTATTCAGTCACTATTGATAATGAAAAACTGAGGTAAGGTTAGTAGAGTACAGTATAAGAGATGGATTTAGTTAATGCATATTATCAAACATTTACTGAGCATTAACAATATTGGACAATAGTTGGTTGTAATCAAATTTATGTAAAAAAATTTTGAAGTAAATTCTATAATGAACATAAATTAAAGAAATGATTTTAATATTTGTGTTAAAGAGAACACGTTTGAACATGATAAAATATATATCTAACTTTCAGATAAATAAAGTCCGAATTTTTATTAAGTTAAAACAGTCTATTTAATACAATTTACAATGCCTAAAATTTACAATGTGAGCTTTTTTGAGAAAAACTGTTTGAAATAAACTTACCATGGAAGTCATATATTTTCTGAGTTCGCCTCTGATATTTTTCTTCTTCGAGCTGTCTCTCCACTTGTACCTGTTTTTCTCTCGCCTCCAAGACTTCCAGAAAAGAAGAAAACAGAGATTTCCTCTCGTTTGTATTTATAACGGTTTCTGTCATTGTTATGATAACAGAAACTCGGCAAAATTTTGCTCGTATCGTTAATTTATCATCTATTTATATCACAAGATTAAAAAAACATCAGGTTTTCTTAAAAATTGACAGAACAGTAGATAGAAAATTAAATAAAAACAAAGTTTAAAACATACAACCTACTCCTTCACAATACTTCTACCAACTAACATAATACACATGATCTTGTCATAAAAGAAAGAGAAAGAATTTTAAAATCCGGTAGGGCCAACTGCCTTTTGGGATACCATAGAAAAAATATTGCCTTATGAAATAAATAGCAAACGCGACATGAACGAATACATTACTGATTTTTTGGTATAAATTCATGAATAATTAAGTATTAATGCAACATAGTTCAATTCAACTTTAATATTCTATTTGACACAAATCATCTTATTTAAATTAATATTTAAATAATTAATGAATATAATCCAACTGAAATAGTTAATAAACATATAAAATTTCATTGTCGCTTAAATTTTTGTACTATTTTGATTAATTTAATAATTTGACACATTTAATTTATGATTATACATTACTTAACAAGTTTTTTTAAATTTCATTTGTGGGGAGTTATTATAAATTTCATTAGACATTTGATGACTATTAAAAATTGAAGCGGTCACGCTCACGATGACAAGCAGATGCGGTTGTCAGACACATTGGATCAGGTCTTTCGCTGCTAGTAAATTCTAAACTACAGTTATAACAGAAATTACTATGGCTCGTGAAAGCAGTGCAGGATTTGATAGACATATTACTATATTTTCTCCTGAAGGAAGGCTGTACCAAGTTGGTGAGTAGTTTGAAAATTCAGGCATAACTGTAATGAGCGTTTAAGGAATAACACTGAGATCTAATTCAACAAAGATTCAAAATAAAATATTTTCACAAACTTGTGTTACATACTATTGCATCTCGACGATGTACTGTTTGTTTTATAACATTTAAACAGCGGCTTTTATTGCAAATCAAGATTACTCTTTATTAACTATTTTATTTATTTTACATGTGCATTTACAATATCAATGACAGATAATGTCTTAAAACCTTAAGTAGGTTATAACAGAATCCACTTACTGCTGATTATAGGCCTTGGATACATCCGTACAGATTGCAATGATAGACTGATAATGGTGAAAGTCATAGGAATATTCTCTGCACAGGTAGTGCAGAACCACTCGGTGAATACAATGTTAGTAATATTATTATATATTAAATTTTCAGAGTATGCTTTGAAAGCTATTAACCAGGGAGGTCTGACATCAGTGGCGCTGCGTGGTTCTGATACGGCTGTGGTGGCCGCACAGCGTAAGGTCCCAGACCGCCTGCTTGACCCATCTTCTGTCACACACCTTTTTGCACTCACAAATAATATTGGTTGTGTCATGACAGGCATGATTGGTATGTATGCACTTGGTTTTCACCTCCAATGCCGTATTTCTTTTGCTGTCTATTAGTGTTATTTAATAAGGTATTTTTGTTTTAACTTATATATAAAGGATACATATATAGAGGATTCATTGATTCATCTATAAATCTCTGGAATAATTAGTTGTAACAACTCAAAATTTGGTAGGGATATTATTTCTTCCATTTAGAAGTCAGCTAAGAATACATTTAACAAAATTCCTTTTCTAATTGGAGTTGCAAAAGTGATATGACCAGCAACAGGAGAGGAGAGCAGCAAGATATACATCAATCCTGATTTTTACACATTGTGCATATATATTGTGTGCTAGGCATTACAGTTGTGATAACCCAGTACTTATTTGTGTAGCGGACAGCAAGTCGCAGGTAGCACGTGCTCGCTACGAAGCTGCCAACTGGCAATACAAGTATGGGTGCCCTGTTCCAGCACATGTGTTGTGTCGCCGCATTGCGGACATCTCACAGGTGTACACACAAAATGCAGAGATGCGCCCACTCGGATGCAGTCAGTTGCTCTTTATTATAAAATATCCTATCACACAAATTCAATTAAATTTTTTATAGAGAATGTTAACGGAACGACTTAATTTTTGATGATGTTGCTTGTATGTGAGGAGGGTTCAAAAAGTAGTGAGAATGAGATAGAACATAATGGCTATTGATAATTTAATAATTTATTTTTCTACATAGTCTCTGAGTCTCCCTGCACACAGAGTCTAGTGCTTTTCCAGGGCTTCAATACCTTCAAAAAAAAAAGTTTTGTCTTCGTTCTGCATAAAGGTCTCCACTGCATCTATCGCCTAGTTATAGTCTTTGTATCTGTTTCCTCTTAAGTATTCTTCCAATTTAGGTAACAGATAAAAATCGCTAGGCGCCAGATCTAGTGAATAAGGGGAGTGGTCAACCAATCCGAAACCAACTTGCTGAATGGCAGCCATCGTACATGCCGACCTGTGCGCGGGCGCTTTGTCGTGATGAAATAGGCACACCCCTCCGAAGTTTCCCTCTCCTTTTCTCTTTGATAGCATTCCTCAACTTGGGAATTAAAGCTGCATAATATTGGCCTGTAATAGTGGTTCCATGCTCCAGGTAATCAATCAACAATATCCCTTCCGAGTCCCAAAATGTTGGGGCCGTAACCTTGCCAGCCTATGTCACGGCACGAAACTTCTTCGAAGTCAGTGATGATGGCCGTTTCCATTGCGAAAATTGTTGTTTTGTGTCAGGATCAATATGATAGACCCATGTTTCGTCCATTGTCACGAAACGAAACAAAAGTTTTTAGAATCTTCTTGAAACTTGTCCGACAATATCTTCGGAACGTCAAGTCGTCGTCGTGTTTTGTATCTGAGTGTCGGTTAACATTCTCGGCACCCATCTTGGAGACTTTTCTCATATTCAAAGATCGTTTCAATATGGATTGGATACTTCCATATGAAATGCCCGTTCCTTGAATTAAGTATCTGATGGTAACTCTTCGATCGCTCAATACAATTTTCTTGACTTTCGCAACATTTTCTTGGGTGACTGACGTCGATGGACGTGGTGACGACCGCAACGGTGTTCGTCTTCCGTGCTCGTTGTCCCTACTCCAGATTGAGGAGGCCACCTTGCGACAGTGGAATACGGCGGAGCAGACTCTCCTAAAGTTGCCTCCGGACCGCAATGAATATCTTGCGTCGTTAACTTTTTCAAACGGAGCTATTTAATAACGACTCGCACTTCGTTTCTCTCCATTTCCGGGAGCACGTTCCCACACGAAGCAAACAAATGGCTACATACCCAAAAAACAAAACAGAATCGATGATTATTTTCTTCATTAACATTACCAACATGTACCTGAGCTATGCAACTATTTATTTATTTTCCTACCAAGGAGTATATATATGTGGTTCTCACTACTTTTTGATCCCTCCTCGTATATCGTGAATTGGCTGGTAACAGGCAGCATCTATTTATGTTTCAAGACAGAAATGTGGAAATATTGGGGCCGGGCCTGGGATATATTATACGGTTTACATCTTTGTATATATGTGGGTACTTGAGTTGTATGTTGTTGACAAATAATATCAACTAAGTGAGTACTTCATAATATATTCACATAACGTACTTTAGAACACTGCTATGTAGCTGCTAACAACACATAGTACCTATGCATGTGTTTTATCATATATTCAGTACATAACACATCTAGTTCAGGGTTAGGAATATAGTCTGTTGTGTAAACATCCTTATTAACCAAATTACAACGGTACTGCCATTAACCTTAAGTTAAAGCTCGTTACCCATGTTATGGGCAATAAACTGCTTAACATGAGGTAATCGTTCTGCTTGTTTTGTTCATTACTTTTTGAGTAATAATGGAGTCTGCCTTGTAAAACTCTACGTCACCCACCAAGCTTAAATTAAACTTGACATTTGTATCAGGAGATAGTATATAAAATAGTCAAAATGAATTTTGATTGCATCCAAAATCATTGTGCCCTGGGTACTGTTGAATGACGTATGAAACGTGTGGGCAAGCAGCACATTGATGTGGCATGCGGTGCGCAGGCATGATGCTGGTCGCGTACGACGCGGAGAGCGGGCCGGCGGTGTACAAGACGGACCCGTCGGGCTACTACTGCTCCTACAAAGCGGTCGCGGCCGGCGCCAAAGCCACCGACGCCAACGCGTACCTCGAGAAGAAGGTAACAAGCTTATAGTGAAATGTTATCTGTGACATACAGTTACGCGCCTCAGTGAGGCCGCCTGCCGATGACGGTGATGTGTGATGATCTAAGATGGAATCCTATGAAACCTTACAACTATATTAACTTTTTAGTCTGTAGCCCTACCGAGAGCTGTAATCATGTTGTTCTACAACCTCCTCGGCTAGAAGTTATTGGTTCTGTAGTTTCTCTTCATCACTACATAGCACTTGTATGTTTCTCATTGAGTGCTAGGCTCCCTGTATAGTCGTCTGCATTGGCTGAATTGTTTCGAGGCAGATGCCACAAACATGGTGATCTTTACAAAGATTTTGTCTTCAAATCGAAGTGTGCTTTTTGTTTACATTGTCAGCTTAAGAAACGCTCATCGCTAAGCACAGAGGAGGCGGTGCAGCTGGCGGTAGCTTGCCTCGCGCAGGTTCTTGCCGTGGACTTCAAGGCGTCCGACATTGAGATCGGAATCGTCACCAAGGAGGACCCTACATTTAGGTGAGTGCTACATACAACCCACCATGCACTCAAACCTACAGCAATAAAGTCAGCAGGGCTTTGTAGAGGTTGTGAAAGCCTAGGGCTGATTAATAAATGGGTCAAGCTGCGCACTGACAAAAAGAAAACAGGTGTGTTGTTCTGGCGGCGGACTAAACGTGAGTCGGCTTACCGTAGGGATAAAAAACCTATATCTAAACAATTTAGTAGCTCCAGAATGGTGAAAAATGGAGACAAACAATTTCATCAATAGGACATGTCTTTACTCACATGCTTCGCACGTAACAGACAGAGATCCAGTAATCAGCTTCTGGAATACTCCCCCAAGCGCGAAGCTGTGGGATGCATTGCGCCCCGTGGAGCGGTCACTTCTGAACACACTGATCAACTGTGTAAACTGTTGTCAGTACTTACTGGTCCGTTGGTCCAGTGCTCGTGCATGTTTGTTCCTGTCAGTGCTCTAACTCCCGAGTCATCCTCTTGATGCTATGCGTTGTTTCATTTGCAGAGTCCTATCGGAGAGCGAAATCGACCGGCACTTAACCGCCATCGCTGAGAAGGATTAAACGCCGCCGGGATCACATTCACATGCTTACTGATAATATTTTGTAATAAATATACAATAAACGGCTACCATCGCTAAAACATGAATTCTTTTGATTAGTGCGCAGTAAATAGAGGCGTGTGCGTGTGCTGCGGTGGCCGGAGCGCCACCTCTCATTCTCTATAAAAAGGTAAAGTTCGCGACGGCCGAGGGCATCCGGCGGCGGTGGTGGGCGGAACCTGACGGCCAATGTTTAAAATTAAACAAAACCACTTTCATTTGTATTAACAGTTCTAAAGAATTCTTGAAAACGTTCGACAAAAACGTGCTACCTCTAACGAAAGCAGCGGCACGCGCTCGGCTCCCTCTACGGGGTCACGCGAGCCCTTACCTGGCGCTGTCGCCTGAACCACCAGCGTGGGCTTGTGGCTCTGTGGTTCTGGCTGTACAATTACGTAAATTCACACGCGCGTTGCCGTGCGATGGGAATGGCCTTAGAGGATACAATTTGCTTATGTTTTTTATTAACACAACTGAAATGTCGGAGAAGAAGACAATGCCGACACGGGTGCACTATTCTAAGTTAAACACTTTACTGAAGTCATTTTATAACTTTTTTATTTGTATAGTCCTTAGAGTTAAGATTCCAAATAGCATCTCTTTTTTGATTGCGTCGATAAGCAAATAGATAAATAGATTAGCGCTCCGACGCGCGGCTCCTGCGCACTGTACGCACGCGCGTCCGTCGCGAGCCGCGCGGACCCATTGACCAGCTCGATGCAAACTTATAGATATTGCTACAGTGCAATTATGCGCGGTGCCGCGTCCTAATGTATACGATAATCGCGGTTCTGCGTGATCTTGTCCCGCGCAGCTGCCGGTCCAGCGAGGTACTGGGCACTTACGTCTTAATGTCTTTTAAGTGAGAAGGTTATCGCTTGATCACGATCCCACGTGTTGTTAAGTGGTGACATGCTCTATGGTGGTAAAGCGCAATAACCTAGTAACAGCCTATCTTATCTTTTCTTGAACACACTCGCCTCGTGTTTGAGTGATTCTGTGCATCGTGGGCGCCACAGCATGGGCCGTAAGGCGCGGGTCAGAGCAAATTTTCGCGAAAATGCATGAAGGACAACCACAAAGCTTACGGAAACGTACAGTTATCTATTGATATGATTATAGTCACGTCGCCTTCGTTCACACGCCGTTAGTATCGAGCAAGTCCGTAAGTATCCCGGCGCTATCGCCGGTCACGTTGCTGAGGAGACCAGCGGGCAATTCGCGCACCGCAGCGGCGAGGTCGCGCACGGCGCAGCAGAAGGTGGACCCGTACAGCGGGCTCTCATAGTGCCGGTGCCGGCGTAGCTCGTGCAGCCATGCCACCCGGCCGCATATGCTCTCGCAGAGGACCGCCTCGCGTATCTCGCTTACTGACACGAACGGGTCGTTCAGTACCGCCACGGCCAGCGCCTTCCCGCTCCCCCTGTCGTGTACCACCGTCCATATGTACTTGGGCACGGGGAACCTCTCGTGCTGTAGAAATATCTTAGTGTTCGAGCGGCCAGTGCGCAGCGCGAGCGTGTCATGCGTGCCCACGTACACGTCGAGCGTGACGCGCGGGCGCACGGTCCTCATTAGTCTACCGACGTCGCGCTGCAGATGCCGCAGATTCCCACTCGCGACGCTGCGCCACACCGCCACCTTGTTGGACACGAACTCGGTGACGCGCACCATCTGGTCGTCGAAGTACTGCGCGCCAAGCAGCGGTGCTGCCGTGAGCGCCTGCTCGGCGAACGAGAAGCGCTCGTGTTTGAGTATCTCACGCAGGCGCCGGTTCATCCGTTCATCGTTGGAGTAAAGTCTCTCAGCGGCGTGGCGTGTGGCGGCGTCGAACATCTGATTGAAGTTGCCGAGCAGAGAGCGGGGTGCGTCGCTGTCGGTGTGCGGTGGGAGTGGCAGCGCGTTGCCGGGCGCGTTAGTCGTGCGCGCACGCACTGCTATGCCATGGTCCTGGTCGAAGCAAAGCGTCGCGATGTGCAAGGCGCCACCTGCCTCCTGCAGTCGGTACGCCCGGCCCTGCAGCGGAGGCTCACAGTCTTCCACCTTGAACGAAACGTACCGTTATAATATCACGTCTTCAACGGGTTATCCCTATTTTAGTGGGCTGCACGATTGTGCGCATACCTGATGCTGAACATCCTCAAAAATATTCTCCTGGCATCCGAGCTCGAGTAGGTGCCGTAGCGTGCTGTCGTGGCGCACGCGATAGCGGCCCGCCTCACAAGCGACCGCAAGCGTGGCGCGCAGCGGGTACGCGACGAAGTTCCCGCCGCGGCACTGCAGCAGCAGCTCATCGCCGGGCGCCGCGCGCACCTCCCCGCCGCTCGCGCGGTGCGACGCCACCAGCGGCATGTTGTCCGGCACGCACTCCGCGCACTCCAGCTCGATCACGCATGGCGCTGTTTTATAAATGAATTACTGTGCCAGTTCTGCCGCTTCATCTAATGGAAAGTGTGCCGTACAAAACGGGTTCGGGAGCCTGCGGCACAGACCTCACCTAGGACTACGCGTTGTACTTACCGTTTGAAGTCGGGCTGCTGTTTGCAGGACTTCTCGATTATGTCATTAAATTACAGTCTAGGTGAATGCACCATTCCTGTTGCAGCCCGTACCTGGAGTGCAGCTCGCTTCTTATGGCGACAACAATCGAATCGCGCGGATGTGATTATTTATTATTAAAATTTTTGCTTAAAAGTTTGCTTCGAAATATTTTAACACCTCCAAAAGTTTAATGTTCGGATGATTTGAACCTTTAAAAAACAAATAATCAACAGCGTATAAAAGAAATGGTCCGTTCAGTTAAATAAAATCAACTTACGATCAATTGAAATGGCCGTTGCGATGAAGCAGAGGAGCAGCGCGGGGAGCGGCATGGCGGCGAGTGCTCGCCCGCCCGGTTCCTGGCACCGGACCCCTGACTCCTGACCGGCGATAGCGTCGGGTCAGCGCTCGCCGATCGCGACGCAACATATTTTTGTAGGAGATTACACATCAACTGATATCTGTACGGTGTTCTTAGATGGCGTTGCGCGAGCACTACGCTGCGCGGTACACGAATGCAATGTGCAAGCCACATTACTGCAGCTTCTCTGACATATCCCCTAATGCTCCGTCTGAATAACTTATAACCACAGACAGTGTGTGCAGTGTGCTGCGTCCCCTTTGTTTGATAACAACTTTTTCAGGATCAACAGGTTTTGTAAATTATATCATAGATAATTTGATCATCAAACAAGAGTGGCTTGCTGTCGGTACGAGTGCGACACGCGCCGCCGGGACGGACCAAGGACGGACGAGTGTCAATGAAACGGTACGGTTTACGATAAATCGTTTATTATGAACATAATATACAATGCCAATATTTATTTATAAAAGCAGGTAAAAACTGACGAGACACATACACCGTACAATATACTAGTCATTTACATCCACGTTCCTTACGATTCATTAAATGTTGATCGAAAATGAAGCAGCGTAGGCGCACAAACAACCCTAAACCCTCCTCATCAGCCACACCGACCCCGCCACCATCAAAGAATGGGCGCGACGGTGGCGGTGGCTGCTGTATCCCAAGTGCACTTGCTCACACGTAATGCTGCAACGTAATACAGTAGCGCGATATTGCGTCGGCACTAGCACGGACGCTCCGTGGCGGAGCATTGGTGACCGGCAATTCCCGATAAACTGTGGTCTGTGGTAGTGTAACCGAGGTGGGCCAGAAGCTCGTTCGTGCGGGCGAAAGCGGCCACAGACTGCGCCATGTTGTCCACGAGAGCGTGGCGACGGCGCGATGCGGTCACCAGCACCAACGATGCGGCAGCGGACAAATGAACTGATTTAAAAGGGTCGCGCGGCCACCCCGCACCGCCCCCGTCTCCATCTCCGTTGGTAGAAAACGTTGCAGCCAACAGAACTAAGCTCTAAACTGGACACCTATTCAAACATAATACATCTGTTTGTGTAACGGCTTAAGGAATTGTACACTTGTACCGGAAGCAATCGATGCCTCAAGCGCGACACGTAATGAGAGTGCGCGCCCGCACCGCACCGCACTGCCCCGCACCGCACCTGCTCTAGTTGAAATCAATCAAATTGTGGATCAAATATTTCCACACAAAATATAAAATGTATGCGCGTCTATAAGTTGAGATTCACTTGATACCGGGCGCGTTGCGCACGCGCACCGACACATGGAGGTCAGAATATTAGTGTTGTACAAACGCAGTTTAATGTCTCCGTGTAATATAGGTACCGATGCGGCGCTGCAGCAGGCCATAAGGCGGTGCTAGAAGTTAGGAGCGCCGAGCGCGAGTAGGTGATGCGCTCGATGGCCGACGTTGCGGCGCTGTAGTACTGCAGCAAGAGAATACCGTGTGGTGCTAGGAGTTACAAACGGCGAGCGCATGCGAATAATGCGTTACACGGAAGCGGTGCGGCTTATAGTGCTGCAGTAGAAGAACATCTAACGGTGCTAGGATTTACGAGCGGCAGACTCGTATGGATGCTGCACGCGACAGCCGGGCGGTACGGCTCTGCAGTTTGAGAAGATCGGGCCGTGAGAAGAGTTAGGAGCAGCAGGCGCGTGCACGTGGTGCGCGCGTAGGCCATCGGTACAGCGCTGCAGTTTGAAGAGTTAGGAGTAGCAGGCGCGTGAAGGTGGTGCGCGCGACGGTCGGAGGTACAGTGTTGCAGTTTGAAGATTTAGGATCAGCAGGCGCGTGCAGGTGGTGTGCGCGACGTCCGGCGGTACGGCGCTACAGTTTGAGAAGATTGGGTTGTGAAGAGTTAAGAGCAGCAGGCGCGTGCAGGTGGTGCGCGTGACGGCCGGCGCTCGACGGCGATGCGCGCCGCATCCGCATCCGCCTCGCGCCCTGCCGTTTTATCCAAAATGGCCTCGGCGAGCTCTGAGAATGCACACTCGATGTTGATGTTGGACTTGGCAGATGTCTCCATGAACCTGATGCCATGCTCGCGCGCGATCTGCTCAAACATATACATGCCATTTTAGGAAATTTGCACTGTACAGGTACTATTCTGACACATGATGCACAGTGAACATCTAATCCAGTGTTCGCATTTGCTGCAGCTTGCAATGTCACAATATTCACACAACCAGCAGGTTGTGCAATATGATCTATGTTTAAAGTGTTTTGACTTATAAAAATAGATATTTGTGTCCATTGTTGATTGATGGTGTAAACTTCACATCACAGGGAACCTATCTTGTGACACAATTGCAACAGTTAATTAACTAATGGTTTATGTCACTTGCAATCACATGACACAGCTAATGAGCACATCCCATTGCCAAATAGACAATGGAATAAATGCATTGTACTAAAAATAGAACAGGTGATTGCAATAGTTTTTTCATTTAACTCTGAATGTTCCAAATGCTTTATCATTTTAATTTATCAATTGAAAAATAAAATTTGAAGAATATAGCAATACATATGCAGGAAGCAAAATAAGCTTTTTTAATTAACTCACTGCCTCTCCTCGTTCTTTACTAACAACACGCTTCTCCTCCATATCACACTTGTTTCCCAAGATCATCTTCTCAACATCTTCATTTGCATGCTGAAGAATTTACAGCCAAATTTAATAAAGAAAGTAACATGGATTCAACCAAGAGTATCTTGGGCACAAGTAGTATCTACTTGTGCTCAACAAATATCACATAGTCAATAATTTTTTTTAAGATGTATAACAATGAATAGAATAGGATAATGTGATAAACTATAATTATTATCAAAAATTTTTACATAATCTCTGAACCTAGTTTTAATAAATTTAATATTAATAACAACAAAAACATTATTTCCTTGTTATTTTATACTTGTGTAACATTTTCATGACACTAAAGATGTACCAAAACAAAACTTATAGTACTTCTCATAGATTATTCCATTACGAATTAAACACCACTTACAGTATAAGTTTATTGTTATGTTTTTACTCACACATTAATATTCATACAAACATAATTATAAACTCTTCAAAAATGCCACTGTAAGAAAAGGTAAATAGTGGTTTATACTACTTGTTTATACATGTCCTTACCTCATCTATATTTCTTAACCATTTAACAATATCATCAAATGTCTTCTCATTAGTTATATCGTAAACCAGCATTATTCCCATTGCCCCACGGTAATATGATGTTGTTATTGTATGGAATCTTTCCTGGCCTGCTGTATCCCAGATCTGCAGTTTTATTTTCTTACCACGGAGCTCTACTGTCTTAATTTTGAAATCAATACCTGAAAGATGATATTTCATTATTAAAAAAAATGGAATTACGCAAATTAAAAACAATGTTGTATACACACTGAAGCATTGAGTTTCAAAATAAAATTTTATATTTACCAAAATTATCTACGAAAATATATAATTAAATAAGGACAAGTTTCTTGGTATAAATTATAGCATAAGATTATTTATAAAAAATGTTAAAGCCCATATATCATAACATTATGTTCTATTAACAGCTTTGAATTCTAATGCACTAGAAGCAAGAGGAAACACAAAGATGGATAATTTCTTACCGATAGTAGATATGAAAGTAGTAGTAAAATGGTTGTCTGAAAATCTGAACAGTATACAAGTTTTGCCAACTCCAGAATCACCAATCAGGAGCAGTTTAAACAGCAAATCGTAAGTCTTCTTGGCCATTTTATTATTATTTTTTTTAATGAAAATCCTTAAGTGCTAAAATCTAAAATCATCAAGTCTTAGAACCTAAAGTAAAAATATGACAGATCGGTGTCCGGTTTACAGAATAAAAATCTGTGCTAAAAGATACCAACTTTTCTATAATAAATTTATTTTAAATAATGAATTTAATTTATATTTTATTAATAAACTTAAATTGTCTTTGCGGAAAGCTTATGTCCAACCGTGGACTTCTATCGGCTGATAAATGATGATAAAATAAAACAATCGTATGTAGGTAATCTTTTCAATTTGTACATAATCGTGGTACCTACTATTGATAACTATTATGTTTTTCTAAGTAATGTTATTTATCGTAGTAATATAAACAAAAACTCAAAAATTTGTACTTATCTATAATCAGTTTTTTTATAGCATTAGAATTATTGATCTATAAACGCAAAGGCCTAATTTTAAAAATACTGTTAAGCAGGTGTAAAACCTGGACTTATTTTATGCTTTATACTTATTCTAATAATACATACCTATTTTATAACAATAAGAAATATGTTGTAATAAAATGTGATGAGCCAAATTGTTGAATTTAAACAATAAAAAATTGATTATATAGATATTATTATGATAAAGTTACATAACAAATATGAATATGCCTCGATTTTTTCTGTAATTCTAATATAATGAGTATTCATTTTGCATGAAGTAGAATAATGCTTTAATATTATTAATACATTTTTCTTATTATTGGTATCCCTGACAAGCAAATGGAATGGCGGATTGCTGCGCGTCATTTGGCGCGGCTATTCAGATATTAATAAAATTGATAAAGCGGAGCAAAAACAGTAGTGAGTTAAAGACAGATATTGAATTTTATGTGTTTACAGCACGATTTTAATTTACAGTGCGAAATATGTAAATAAAACTACGGAAATCAAATAGTAGTAATTGTTTGTCGCGAACGTTTCTAAGCTCGTAAACATGCATCGGCGAGGAGGGAAACGAATCCGTATGGATGATCCTCCTCCCGAGTATGTGAACCCAATGACTCCGGCAACACCAATGACTGATTATGGCGGTCAGTCAATCCATGAACCGGAGACGCCTAATGTGAACTATTCGGCGTTCAACGTTGGAACAGTTGCAAATTCAACAACCACTGAGGTGGCGCGAGAGGAACACGAAGAGCATCAGGAGGATGATACCCGATCGTCATCTCCAGCTCCTACGAAACGTATTACTAGAAGCCGTGGCCGTGGTGGTGATGGAGGATACGTGGGTCGTTTGGCGGAGTCGCCGCCTCCGCCTCCGCTGCGCAGGCGCGGCCGTGGCGGGCGTGGTCGTGGCCGCGGAAGAGGGACCGCACCACCACCAGCCGCATCACCGCCACCGGTCTTGCAGCCGGGCGACGACGAGAGCAGTCTTTACAATATTTTACGTTTTAACAAAATTGCTATTAACGTAAGTATTTTAATCAAATATATTGTAATACAAGACAGGTTATTTCATATAGATATACACCAAAATAGAATGGTTAGTGTATGATAGTGTGAAAAAATTATGTAAAGAACTGTTATGAAAAGTTTTTATTTTATCAATTGATTTATGAAATAAGTTCAACTGATAAATTTATCAGATTCATGGTGTATATCCATTAATATCAATTTAATTTCATAAACTTACAGCAAGTTGTAGATATGTGGATAGAGGAATACAAAACAAACAGAGAGAGTGCATTAGTTCAGTTGATGCAATTCTTTATTAACTCTTCTGGCTGCCGTGGTAAGGTGACACCTGACATGGCATCCATGGACCACACGCTAATTATTAAGAAAATGACACAAGAATTTGATGAGGTATGAAGCAATAACACATAGAAACATGTTGTAAATAATTTATTTATTTGTAGATGTTTATTTGACTTGTTTGTCACATGTCGCTGTACTTTGCATACTGTTTTTTTTAATTATCTTTTAAATTATTTCAGGAAAGTGGAGAGTATCCCTTAATTATGAGTGGGCAGACATGGAAGAAGTTTCGTTCAAACTTCTGTGAGTTCATTCAAACATTAGTAAAGATGTGCCAATATTCCATTATCTATGATCAGTATCTCATGGACAACATCATATCTTTACTCACGGGACTTTCAGACTCACAAGTGAGAGCATTCAGACATACTGCTACTCTAGCAGGTAATTAATAATGAGAGTGACATTTCTGTATTGTATCAATATTCTAACATTATTCTTAACTAGGTTAACATTGTGACAACATCATTAGCTGGATTTTCGTCACAAATTATAACATTTATTATTATATACTGAATATATGGTGAACATATGTGAGCAGGAACCAAGTGTTGTTAGTAGCTCTGTATCTGTTAATAGTCCTATATCTTCAGTGAGTTTTGGACACCGCACATAGCTACTGGCAAGTGCTTTTTTATTCAATCAAGTGTTTTATGTAACATGCTGTCTGAATAATTTTGTTATAAATAGATAAGTGCCCAATAGTATGTAGTTCTCATGTACAGATAATGCAGTGTGGTGCTAGAAATATAGCTGTAATTCTGAATCTAACAACATCACAGGCCAGCATTAAACATACCTACAAACATTATTGTGCTCCGGTTTGAAGAGTGCCATAGTTAGTGTAGTTAGTCGGGTAATAGGACTAAACATCTTATGTGTCCGAGTGTGTCTCTATGAGTGTAATGTGGTGCAGTATATGTCAATTTAATTAGTACTATGGTGCTTTGAGCAGGTGTATCACTTACCATCAGGTGAATATCCCACTCATTTCATCTATTTATTGAATAAAAAATATCTTCAGGTATATTTACTATTAATAAGATATTTTCTGGTGTCCTGAAACTGGCTGTGGCTACCAACCAAATCTGTCTGCATTTCCTGTTCATGTTCATGGCATATACATAGTCTCATAGTTGTGAGATATTAGGACAATAGCAATATCCAATTCAATGTACAATATCTAAGCACATTGTGTCAACACATTGCTTCATGTAAACACATGGGACTTGGAGTCAATGCAATGCTGCTGTATTCATTTGTTTGGGCTGCTTAACAAAGTAAGGCACTTAGTTAATATTGTGTTAATAGCACTTAAAAGTATTATAACCACAAATGTGATCTGTCATTAAAACAACTTGTAACTATTTAATCTGTTTCATATTTAGGTATGGTGTGTGCATTGTATTCTCTGTGTGTGTACATGTGTGTTTGTCAGGTTTTCACACAAGATTGTATTACATTTGTTCAGTAATGAAGCTGATGACAGCACTGGTGGATGTGGCACTCTTGACTAGCGTGAACTGCGACAATTGCCTGCGGCAGTACGAGGCGGAGCGGCTGAAAGCACGAGACAAACGCGCCAGCGAGCGCCTCGAGGTGCTGGTTGCAAAGCGCCAGGAGCTAGAGGAGAACATGGAGGAGATAAAGAATATGCTCTCTTACATGTTCAAGTCTGTTTTCGTGCACAGATACAGGTATGTATTCGGATGGCCATAATACTATAGCATAATTCTCAAACATATAAAAAGATACAACTGTAAGGGCTGAAGTAAGTCATCAACCACCAAGACATGTACCAATGTATGGTTAATGTATAGTGTAATATTTTTCATTTTCTTAATTATTTTGTTTACAATATTAACTGGGATCTTTTTTCAGAGATACACTGCCAGACATCAGAGCAATCACGATGGCAGAGATTGGTATATGGATGGAAAAGTTTCCTGCCCATTTTCTTGATGATCTTTACTTGAAGTATATTGGATGGACATTACATGATAAGGCATGGCAGCTATTGTTTTTTGCACTCCCACACGCATTAGTGTAGTCATATATGTTCATGTTTAAAAATGTTCTCAGTGGCTACATTACAACTATCAAAAATAACAACTCCTCTGACCTCACAATTAGAATTTTATCGACTAACAATATAAAACCTGTTTTACGGAATGTTGTGATAAGTGGTCATCAAGAGATTGTTGATAGCTACTGCTAGAGGCCATTCTAATAAACTAATAAATATTTAAAGGTTCAGATTAATTATTTTAAAAAACTTTAAATGGCTACACCTAATGTAGTAATATTGTTTTTGTAGCTAATATTTTTATATAATAGCTTACTGTCATCTACTATCATGTAAATTGCTAAAATGGATGGTGTTAACTACCAGGTGGGCGAAGTGCGCTTGCGCTGCCTGCAGGCGCTGCAGCCGCTGTATGAGTGTGAGGAGCTAAAGGGCAAATTGGAGCTGTTCACATCCAAGTTCAAGGACCGGATTGTGTCAATGACATTGGACAAAGAAACGGAGGTGGCAGTGCATGCTGTTAAACTTGTCATTGCGATACTGAAGTAAGGATATTAGTGTATATAAATAAATTGTGCACAAATATTTTTCTATGAAATGTACCCACTTACTGCTCTTACTACTGGGAGCGGAACTTTCTCTAACAAGGAGTTGCTATGGCTAGTTGGTCCTATGCTGATCAAGGCTGGATTGATGGATATTACATATTTAAGAAAACAAATAATCTTAGAACTACAAGTTGTTGCTCTGTACAGACAAATGCGATATAAGTAAGGTAGGTGTATATGGTAAACAATGTGAACTTAATTTTTTATTTATTTCCGTTCATTCTTTACCAGTCAACCCTGAGACAAAAAAAAAATTGAAATGAAATCCTTGCATAAACCATACAATATTATAAATATAAATAAAATTTATATAAAAAATTGTTATTGCTTGCAATAATAAAAAAAACTATATCAGTTTCCTTACATCTCAAGGAAGCTTAAGCTCACTGGTTATTGAACCCATATATCCCCGATCTGTATAGTGCTCACGTTTTAACCTGCCGTTATAGTTTTGTAATTTTTGTATTGAGCAAGCTTTCCTTTGAGACAAAGGTTGCGTATAGTTCGAATTGCGGTGTGTCCGTGCCGCACGCTCCCCAGGATGCACCCGGACGTGCTGACGGACAAGGACTGCGAAAACGTGTACGAGCTGGTGTACTCGTCGTGGCGCTCCGTAGCAGCGGCGGCCGGCGAGTTCCTCAACGTGCGCCTGTTCCGCAGCGACGAGGCGGTCGTTCCATTGCGCTCGCGCCGCGGCAAGACGCGCCTACCCAACACGCCGCTGCTGCGCGATCTCGTGCAGTTCTTCATAGAGTCGGAGGTAAGCGAACTCAGGCGCGCGCACGTGATGGACACTCCTCAGCGAGGGTCAGAACCATTTATTGTCTCAATTTGCTCCTCCTGGGAGACGGCCCGGTCGCGTGCCAACAGTGCGAACGTTGTGTGGTTTTATCGTTATAGTTTACTGGAAGAACGTAGTAATGTACTTTGTTGTTTGGCCGTGTAACGTGACCACACTCAGTTAACGTGACCACGCAGAACGAAGGGCTTATAAAAGAACGCTTATTGAGGCCTGGTTATTGACCACGCAGAACGAAGGGCTTATAAAAGAACGCTTATTGAGGCCTGGTTATTGGCCACTTGCTGGTTCAGTCCTGCAACTTCTGCTATGGTTTTTTAAGTGGAAGGTAAACTCACGTTTGTTTGGGCTGTTTCGCCAATACTGTCGCTAGACTCTTCATTGTCTTTATCAGCAAAATATCCTTGTCATTACTTGGGATAATAGCCTTCAAATTATTTTGTGCTCTTCCAATACCTCGCCGTCGCTGTCATATAGCTTATCATTTATATCATATATCAGCTAATATTCCGCAAGTATGCTGGTTGTAGCTGCGTAGAGGCTGCGCAGCTACAACCAGCAGCAGCAATGTTATAGCTTCACAGCCTCTTTCTGTGTCTCCCTCAGTATTGAATACTTTACATAATAACTACCTATATAATGTACTATGTAAACTGAAGAATAATTTTTTGAATTGTTTTATAAATGTTTCTTATAAGTGATGCAGGACTTCATGCCCTAAAATCCGTTTTACTTCAAGATGATCACGAAAAAACGATAAAAACCATTTTTCGAGGAACTAGCCGTGTGGTATATATATGTATAACGTCGAGCTTACACCAAAAAATTAAGGTGAAGTCACTCCAACGACACTTTTCTGAATAGGGCACATTTTCCAAAATATCTGTGGAAATTTACCCAGGAGCTGGTGAAAAATTAGGAGGATTGGGATAGGTCATTAGCGCGATGCGGCTCAATCATTTCGCTTATGAACAAGACGTTTGCGGACGGCTGAGATACTCAGAAACATGGAGTATCCAATTAGTTTTTTCAGATGGTTTCAAGGACAGCGACATGCACTGCAATTTAACCCAATTTTGTTTTTTTTTTTTAATTTAACAAAATTATCTCGTTTCATTTCATATCAAATGAATTTATCACATAAAGCTCAAACATGCACAATTGTAACAGAATAGGCTACTGATCGGCAGCTATCTGCCAAGCCACCACCTACCCCTGTCAACTGCACTTACATACACCTCGTTCACGATTGATAGTTATGCAATTATATTTACCGACCGATGTTATATGTATAAAGCATGGAAATTTTGTAAACAAATTAAACACGGATAATTATGCAGAAAAAAATCACGTTAAATTAAACAGGAATTACGCAGTATCTAATTAATTTTAAAGATGGACTTTACTACTTCCGTAATAAACGATGGACTGTTTGTGAAGTAAATCTCAATTCGTGATGATTGTACCCTTTAATTGTTGGTGCAAAATCCAAAGCGTGGTTTCGAGAACCATACGCGGTAAATATTTTGAATGCGATTGGCGTGACCAGTCCAAGTTATTGACCTGGTCTGGATAATCTAGTATTAATTTGACTCTTGTACCTCGACAGCTGCACGAACACGGAGCTTATCTAGTGGACTCGTTGATAGACTCCAATCCAATGATGAAGGACTGGGAGTGTATGACCGACTTGCTGCTGGAGGAGCCGGGGCCTGGGGAGGAAGCACTCGACAACCGGCAGGTATCGTACAACGTATCATTTTCACTCATGTACCAGAATGATGTTTATGATAATCGTTGAGAACAAACCGGCGTGCAAGTGCCCGCAGAGGTTGTACTTGCGCAAGTCCGACTGTGGACACATTAGTTTTAAGTTGTTTCATTGCATGTTACTTGCTATTAACCTGGACCTTCTTTACGACAACAAATATAATTTCGGATTGAGGAGCTACGTGTGACTCGTGCCACGGTATTGTGATGGTGTTGTGTATATATCTTTGCATTGGCAGGAGTCTTCGCTGATCGAACTGATGGTGTGCTGCGTGCGGCAGGCCAGCACGGGCGAGCCGCCGGTGGGTCGCGAGCCGGCACGCAAGCACCACCAGCTGCTCTCCAAGGAACAGGCGAAGGTAATATGCTCATTACCCCCTGCAGAGAAAACACTGCATTGTGCCATGGCGATTTCAATGTTGAGTCGGCGGAGATCGGCAATTTTAAATATGTCTAACTACGTAATTAATGTTCTTGCATATAAATGTGAATGGAGAGAATTGTTAGTCTGCAGGCTGTCGGGCTTTACCAACAGTCTGGCTGATAACCTTTCCGCACCCCGCATGATCCAGTTGTTTACACCGCGCGATTAGCGACCTTCGGGGCGTGATCGACACCTCACCTAGGTTATTGACAGTCGAACACGATTTTTTGTTGACTTTCCTGAACAGCAGTGTGTGTTAGATGTTAGTCATATCCGTGAATGGATAATTCAATGTTCTTTGAAAAGTTAAACTTGTGTAGATGGTGAGCGAAGACCGCGCGAAAATGACCGCGCACTTCATGGTGACGCTACCGGGGTTGCTGGACAAATTCGGCGCGGATCCGGAGAAGCTCGCCAACTTGGTGGCCATCCCGCAGTACTTCGACCTAGAGCTCTACACAACACAGCGTCAGGAGGCCGTACGTGTGACTCTCAAGTTTAGAAGAAACCACTGTTTTTTGACAGCTTTGTTTTAGAAGGGAAACTTAACTGAGAGATGTTTCCTAGCCGCTGCTCACGCGGTGTGGCACTCGGCGTGGCACGCGCCTCTCTTGTAACGGCCTAAAGTTTAACGCTTAAAGCATATTGTGGATATTTAATCTAGTTTCAATTATTGTGCCGCCAGAACCTGACGCTGCTGCTAAATAAAATCCGCGAGATCGTGAGCGCGCAGACGGAGTGCGAGGTGCTGGAGACGTGCGGGCGCACGCTGGAGTGTCTGTGCGGCGAGCAGTGCGCCGTATACTCGCGCTGCAATGTGGCGCGCGCCACCGTCATAGATATGTGCGTCAACAAGTACAAGGAGGCCATCGACGACTTCCGCAACCTCATCGAAGGGGTATGTGCGTGTTCTGACAACACTTCCCGTCGCTACCTTCATGATGTTTGTTATTGATGATCGGTGCGGTCGTGCAGGGCGAGTCGCCGGACGCGGACGAGCTGTTCAACGTGACCAACTCGCTGCGCAAGGTGTCCATCATGTACATGTGCCACAACCTGAATGACACTAATATCTGGGACTCGCTGTTTGAGGATCTGCCCAAATGCGTCGAGGAGAATGAGCCAATGCCCGCGCAGGTAATACTATGTGATAGTTTAAGAATACACTAAAATATAACAACTATTACTCCTGTATATCTGCGGCGGTTTAATGGCGGTCAACAATCGACAATCGAGAATGAACAATCAACAATAGAACATGGCGCAAGCAGTTGTTACGAATACGAATGTCTGTTGCGCAGTAGTGAAGTAACAACTGATCCGTACCAATGGTATCTCGCCGTTTCGGAACGGTTCCGTGTGTGTATAAATATCAAGTCGCTCGTTTACAGGCTTTGGTGTACGTGGTGCGCGCGTGCTTCTACTCCATTTTGTGGTCGCTACATGAGCTGGAGGAGCGGTCCGCTGGTGGTCCCGGTGGTGTGGAGCAGTTGCGCGAGCGTTTACACGGCTACTGCGCGCATTGTCGTGACATAATCGCGCGCGGTCTCACCGGCGAGCTGCGCGAGGAGGTCAGCAACATCGACAGAACACTTAAAAAATGATTATATTGCATCATCATCATTATATCACCAGTCCGCTGCTGAACGCAGGTTTCTCCGAATGCTTGCCACTCAGCACGATTTTCAACCGCTGCTTAAATGGCGGCTCGATTTAATGACCGTATTGTGTTTTGACTGTCGACACGATACGACATTCATCTTCAGTCTTATTGTTACTTTACTTTACATCATGTGACATGTTTTGGTTAAGGACTTGCTTGTTGGATACCACCACAAAATTTAGTTGTATGGTTTGTGTACTGGACATCGGAGCGGCATTTTGATGCGACGTGAAGTGTGTACATTTGTGGTGTGCAGGCATACACGAGCATCTGTGACCTGCTCATCTTCTTCGCGGAGCAGCTGCACACGCTGCATCACGTAGGCGACACGCAGTACCGCCGACTAGTGTACGAGCCAGACGCCGGTCTGTGCGACCTGCTCAACGACTTCATGCAGGAGTTCGTCTTCGTAATGCACGACTACGGTACTGTCGCCTACATGTAATAATGACACACGTACATACATCGGCACGCACACACACACACGCAAACACACACACGCGCACACACACACGCGCACACACACACGCGCACACACACGCGCACACACACACACGCGCACACACACACACGCGCACACACACACGCGCGCGCACACACACACACACACACGTAAACGCACACACACGCACGCACACAGACACATACGCACGCACGCACACAGGGGCATACAGACACACACACTACACGGTCGTACGCGGATGGAACTGTGCGCGCGTGCCGACTTACAAAAGTTTTTAACTATTTGCTATAATTTCCTGTTAATTCATATTTCCGAGTAGTAATATATATATATATATATCGTATAGTGCAACATACGTCACATATATATATACACATATATATATACACGTACGTACACATATATATATATATAAATAACTTGAAGGGCTACACGTGAGGAACAAGTGCTCATTTCTTCACCGATTATATTGGACAATGTTCAGTCAGTCGGTGCAACACACATGAGGTATTATTGTGCGGGGTAGCTCTTCAGCAAGTTGTATTGGGCTGTGTGAAAAGTCGTTTGCTTAGTTTTAAGAGAAACTATTTTTTACGATAAAACATAAGTTATCCTATAAATAATGTACATTCCTATACATAAGGCAATGACTTTCCGAGCAAGCCATCAGCCATCATTGTGTTATTCAGTACACTCGAGCATCATCGCGAGTGCGCACCGTACTCATTCAAAACATCCCCATTCGGTTATTTGATCCGGTCCGCTGCAGGTGCGCGCGCTACCCCGGCGACCAACGTCTTCGTTCGTCGACGACTGTAAAGTAGTCACCATTGATTCAAACTTGGTAACAATTGCACTTGTGCATCTCGGAGCAGAATTGCATCAGCAGCAGCTCTGCCTCATCACAGTCTAAACAGAAACAGTCAAGTTAACAAATTTTTGCATTGTATCAACTAGTTTGAGCGAGGTGCAATGCACCTGTTGGTGCTGAAGCTGCGTTCATCTATGCGCCTCAAGGTCATAAGTAGTTGTCGGAATGTGAATATATCTTAGTTACCACCTAAATAACCGTGCAAGTCAATAATGTGTAATGCTGCTGACGTGACTGCTGCCATTTTTGAGTTGTAAATAGTGGGATCTAGTGGGGTCGGGTGACCTGTGTACCGTGGGGGTGGGTGTACTTGGAGTTACTGCCAATGTTACCATGGTATATGATATTTTTGTGGAGTACTTTGTGATAATTTTTTATATTTTGATGTAGACATATATACATATATATATATATATATATATATATATATATATATATATATATATATATATATTACATGTGAGTTTAAATTCAGTCAACGTGGGAATTTTAGCTAGTAAAGAAATATGAAAGTGCGATCATTTGATGATCCGTTGCAAATATTGCCCGCGGATGATTGCACTTCGCCGTGGGAGCCCCCCGCGGACTCGCGACCACCTGTCTGTCTGTCACCACCAAATCTTTTGAAGTATGATGAGAAAAAAATATGCATTATTTCCGTTGTAACGATATGGAGAGAAGCGTTGGTGTTCCGTCGTAGTGGCGCTATAACGGTGTGGTGTGTTTGGTTGCATGTCACGCCGCGGCGCTCCGTGCGGCGCCGACGCCGGTAAGCCAGTTGCACTCCGCCCGCACTAGCCGACGCTGCGCCGGCCTATTTTACCTTAGTAATGGCGCGAACCCGCGACGCACTAGCCGGCGTCGGTGCCCGCCGCCGCGCCCCCAATAATGCATATTTTTGTCTCGACGCAGCCGCGAGCCGCGCACGCGCACGCTATGTCTGATACCACTTGACATTACTAAGGGAAAATTGTCGCGCCCGCTTCAAACAAACCGATCCGAAACCGGAGCCGTGCTCGGATACCCGCGCGCCCCTCGCGCCCGCGCGCCCTCGCACCCTCGCACCCGCGCTACCTCGCGCCCTCGCGCCCGCCCTCTCGCGTTGTTCCCGCGAGGCAGTCCGCTCGCGGTCTCGGATCGCAGTTTACCTTTAATTAACACCTTCAACAGTTTTGACAGAGTAGAGCGAGCATGTTCTGTGCAGTGCATTGAAATTTGTTTATGTTGCATTTTTTATTATTATTATTATTTTTACTTATGAGTTTCATCGTAACGTCGGTTGAGGTTTTCACGTGGTATGTGGTGTTTTCACGGTGGGCTTCACATGTACCCTGGGCTAGACAGCTACCTAACAGAGCTAAGTTAGTGCTCACTAAGTTCTAGTAGCTTCTACTAAATTTCACGACAGACTTGTCGATCTCGCTGCTCCGCCGGCTGAGACGCAATATTATTGAATATCTCTTGTTTCATTATGCTTTTTTAATCACCAAAACTGTAGATCTCTCCTTAGACGAGCTGCATGAATCACCTGCGAACTAGTTAGGACTGTAGTTCCAGTCGGAACACCCTGGGTGGGAGCTTTTTGGCTCGTGTCATTCGGTGGTGCCCTGGCTAAAGTTTAGTCTTATAGTGACGGCTGTCTGCCGATAAGACCTACTTTCGTAACTCTTAGATAAAAACCGACAACAAATTAGACCATAAGGAATTTTTGCCAAAGCCTAGCTGTTGTTATTCCATTTGGTTTTGGAACGCAAAGGGGTAGTGTCTGAGACTTACGAGGGAGGTCGCGAGCGCACAGTTACGGCGAAGCGTGCTCTTGTAGGCCGTCACTGAACGGATGCTACGTTGCAGACGGTCAAGATGAGAGACGCATTGAGGAGCTGCACAAACGGCGCAACTTCTTGGCCGCCTTCTGCAAATTGATCGTGTACAACGTGGTGCCCATGCGCCGCGCCGCCGACGTCTTCAAGCATTATATCAAGGTACTGTCGCGCGTCACGTGAAGTTATTACTATTAAGTGATATTGTTAAACAGGTAGTTGTAGTTTGTTACAATTGATTAACTATGCATCAGAAAATGTACCACTACCAGATGCAACCCCATTCAGTAGAAGTTATTTATTAAACAAATTGTTGTTTTAGTGCTACAACGACTACGGCGACATTATCAAATCGACGGTGACTAAGGCACGCGACATCAGCAAATTGAACTGTGCGTTGACAATGCAGCTCGCCATGCAGGCGCTCTTCACGGAGCTGCTGCAAGCTCACGGCACGCCGCACCGCGCGCTGCCCGAGTTCGTCGAGCTCAAGGTACCTCATTCGCGTTGCCCAAGAACCGACGAATATCCGCGCTGCGGTGGGAGCGCCGCCTTATGCTTCTTAGAATTTGTCTTCCGCCTGAGTAACCTCCGCATATTGCAATATTTATACGGAGATATTCCCATATTCATGATGTCATGGTATATGTTGGCGGATACGGTCACCGAGTTACGCGCACCTGTTGCAGCATTGGACAATAATGAACTTATACCATTTATAGAAAAATGCATACTTGTGCAGGAGCTGGCAAAGCGGTTCTCGGTGATGTTTGGGTTGGATGCAGTCAAGAACCGGGAGGCTCTAACAGCTCTGCATCGCGCCGGCATCAGCTTCGCTGCGCTGGAGGCAGGCACTACCACCCCGCCGCCGAACCTGCTCTTTTTGGAGCCTCTCGCCGAGTTCTCTAACAAGCTATTGCGCCAGGACAAGCGTCACGTGCTTAAGGTACACCTGCCACAAAGTCACATCTTGAATCGTTTGTTAAATTTATTTTGTTTTATATTATTGCTTATTAACATTTTTATCCAACATTCATGTTTGTCGCAATAGATGTTAAATCAGATCAAACTCTTTGTATGTAAGATTAAAGTAGTTTTCCTCACGCGGTGTAGTTTTTGGAGTTGCGGCTGCAGCCGGCCGTGGCGTGGCGCGAGGAGTGGACGGTGCTGCAGACGTACCGCAGCTCGTTGCTGGCCGACGCACCCGATGAGCGTCCACCACCCGCGCGCCGCCACTACACGCGCCGCGCACGTACGCACCATTTTATTTTCATCTCACTGTATATATATAAATATATTATAATATATGTATATAATATATACACACATAACAGGCAAATTGCACTAATTATAGTGTAGTTTGTGTCCTCCCGACGACAACGCACGGCGCACCAGTTCCCGCGCGGGCGGAGCTCGTGTGCAGGCGCGAAGTTTGCCTTGCAAACTATTAACTCCTTACATATGAACTTGGCGCGTTCTGTACGGGAGAAATATAAAGTGATTTTTTTTTGTAAAATATATTTAATTAAGCAAATGCACCGCGTTGTTATCTATGCACTTCTGGCATCTCAGAAGTAGTTCATTGATCCCTTTAATAAAAAACGATGGAAGCGAGAATCAATAAACTCATTGAAGGCGGTTTGGACTGCCGCATCGGAGATGAATTTTTTTCCTTGTAGTCCTTAGTTGTCCAAATTCTGGAAAAAATGGTAATCTGTTGGGGCAAAGTCCAGGGAGTACGGTGGATTTCGCAGACATTCCAATTGTAGCTCATCTAACTTAGTAGTTGTTTGTTGTGCAGTGTGTGGTGGTGGTGGTGGTCTTGCGTTGTCGTGAAGCAGCAGTGGCCTAGAGCGATTGACCAATCTCGGTTGTTTAGCAGCTAGTTCTTCCTCCATGGTCTGCAGTTGCTGACAATAGATATCTGCCGTAATCATTTGGCTAGATTTTAGAAAGCTGTAGTGGAGGAGGACACCGGCGCTGGTCCACCAAACACTCGCAAATAACTTTTTCTGAGTCAATTTTCGTTTAGGGCAGGATTTGGCTGGGTCTCCAGGGTTCAGCCATTGCGACGAGCGCTATCGATTATCGTACAGTATCCACTTTTCACTCAATCCATGAGGTAGCCATCGTTCAAGTTTTTTTACTTTCCCGATTTGCTTCAAGTGCATTAATACAGTTTTGTCACTTACCTCGAAGCTTGCAGCTATCTCTGAACTGCTTTGTGATGGTTCCGCTTCCACAATAGCCTTTAATTCTTCATTTACCACTTTGGTCTCCGGCTGTCCCCGTTGACGTTGGTTCTGAAGGTCAAAATTTGCAGAACGAAAACCTTCAAACCAAAAACGTACCGTGCTTTCGTTTGCGACACCAGCGCCGTACACATCATCAATCCTTCCAGCTGTTCCTGCAGCACTGGTACTGGTGCCACGGTGGAACTCGTACTCGTAAATATACCGATGTTTCATGTTTTCCATTGTGCAGCAATAAGCGACGACAACAAAATAACAATGAATAAAAAACAAATAAATGTCTGTTTCCAAAACTCAAATGTAGCAGCTAAATGTGTTTATAAATTTGAATTTGGAATTGTTAACCACAGAGCAGATATTCCAGATCAAAGCGGTGTCAGTGCGACGAAACGCTAATTTCCTACGTAAGAACCTAATATTATATACAACATCTTATTTAGAAATAGATCTGCTGATCGATCTGTTTGATGTATACATCGTCCGAGACGGACTCGTCGCGTGTTGAGCAACTGGACGCAGTTGAGCTCTTGTTTGTTCGCAGGCTGGCAGCATGAGGAGGAAGAGGGGGAGGAAAATGCTGAGTCGGACCAGGAGCAGCCCGGGTGAGACCGAGCTTAAATGTCGTACGTAGTGTAGCTGACGTACGCACACACACGCAGACACACAGGCGCACGCACACACGCACACACATACACACATGCACACACACGCACACACATGCACACACACACGCACACACATACACACACATACACACATGCACACACATACACACTGCACACACACACACACACATGCACACACACACACACACACACACTCCTCACCCGCCGCCCCTCTAGTTTTCACTCTCCACACGCCGCTGCCGTACCTATTGTTTGTTGTAACATAAGTTTTTCACTTATATTTGTTGTTTTTTTTAATTGTTCAAGAACACCATTTGAATACAATTTTGTGTAGTAACAGGCCGAGTATGAATTGTTAGCTGATCCGGGCCGAGCCGAGCCGTGGCGCGAGGCGCGAGGCGCGTGGCGCGTGCCACACAGGGAGTGGAGTACACGCATTGTTACTTTCTGTATAGACACTTGGTCCTTGGAAACAGTAGACCTATCCATTTGAAGCGTCAGGACTGAACTGAAGTATTTATGTTGTATGAGAGCACCGCTCGCCGCCCGCCGCGGGGGAGCTACAGCGTATAATGTCATTGTGTTCACATTGCAATATTGTTTTCATGTATTTACTTATTTTTTATATATTTCTATCAGTTATTATTGTTTACCTTCCTGTATCTCTGTGTGAATATTTTCCACGTCGCGCACTTTGTTTAATTTGTCCGCTACATTTGTCATGGATTTATGTATTCATTATAATTTGTTACTTCAACATTCGATTGTGATCGGGTGGGGGCTTGCGGCGCGGCGGCGCAGTAGCGCGGTTGCGCGGGGGGTGCCGCGCATGCGCAGGGTGCCCGCGGTGCTGCTGACTGCAGCGGCACGGTGTAGCTGCGTATAGATTTTATTTATTTTTATAATAAATTTTTCATATAAACATGGCTGCTTCATTTTCCCCGAGAGCTGGTGCCCGCCCGCACCTCCGGTCTGCAGTTGCCGAGGTTTTGTTGTTAACCGCCCATGTGTTACTGTGCAATCGATCATGCAGGAGTAATGCTTCACTTGCCAACACATTTTATAAGTTTCATCATCCATTGTACGTTGTAGGACGTGTGACTGCTGGAGATATTTGTTTGCTGTCGACGACAATACTTTTAAATTAATATTTTCCATTACTAGTATTAAATGGATTACAATGTAAAAGTAAGTAATTAATAAATATTAAAATCTAGATTTAATATTAACTGATATGATTATTGTAACTAGTTTAAATATATGTAGTAGTGCTAGTAGTCACCCGCGCACTAAAGGCATACACGGAGAAAAGCAAACAGTGTGAGGTGGTTCTCGTGTGCGCTTGCGTACTGCGTGTTCACTGACCACAAAGAAGATAACAGTTGCAGTTGCAAATTACTGTTTTATTTGCTGTATACGTGGGACTTGGTCGTGTTGGAGAGGTTTTATGTGTAAGACGTAAAGCTACTGCCGTCGCCATCACGTTACTTTTCAAATGATGTGAGGACCTCCACAAAGTCACAATGTTGCACCGCAGAACGAGATATTACCGTTAAATGTTACCTTCTCGAAGGACTAAAAGTGATCTTCGACTTTTCGAATAGAACGAATTATTGTTTCGTAAAGTTCACTTGCCATGTTTTAAACATTTATATGGGAGCGTAAGTTATTATATATAACGGTAAATAATATGCGCGTGGCACCTCGTGCAGCTTACTGAAGCTCTCAACTCAGTATGTATCTATTACGTTGCCTCGGTTGGTTGGCGACGTGCGGCGGTTTCAGCGCCTGTGCAACTTTAATAGCAAAGTGCATAACGAGACGTCGCCGTCGGCTCACCGCGCAAAGCCTGCGCACGCGCAGTGCGGTACGGTTTCCGTTCCGTTGCTGTAGTAACATGCGAAATCCTTTGTGTTTGTAATTAGGTTTTACGTTTACATGTTTCGTTGATTACGTGCTGAGATTATTGATATTTACTTTTTTTATTATGTATGATTATAAGTGGATGTTGTTTCTACGATCTGTAATTGTTTTTTGTTTGTTTTACATTTTTATTACTTATCAATTTCAAGACATTTAATAAAACTTTGGTTTGTTAATAAAAAATTAAATTTCTGAAAGTGACGTTAGCATTCACGTAGGTGCCGCAGTGCTTTGCTGCACGGCTCGAGGTTTTTTCGACTGTTACCGTTGATGTGTCCATTTAGGGCGGCGGTGCGGAAGCAACGCGTCCAGCACCGAGCCGCTAAGCGGAAGCACCGCCTCGCAGCTGCGGCCGCGCGCGCCTCTCTGGCACTTTGCGCGCGTCTTTGCGTATGCACCGCTTGGAACATAAGGAAACTCACTCTGCCGCGCTCAACTTCTTTAAATCGTTCCCGCGGAAATCTTCTATGCTCAGGATGTCACCTGCATCCCCGCGCGAAGCGTCCCTGCTGTCGCAGGGGTCGCCGCGCGTAACTTGGCCCGCCTCGAACAGGTCCGCCCCGTCGGGCCCGCCTGCCAGCTCGCCACCCTCGCCCTCGCCTGCGCCGCGCACGCCGCCGCCGCCTGCGCGCCGTTCCCTCCGCTCCAGCGCGCGCCGCGTGCAGCACAGGTGACCTCTCCATACAGTACACATCTCATTTTGGTGCATATGGCGTGCCCGCGACATCACGAGATCGCTGAACGTTCGGTCAATGTACATGAAATAACCGGCATGTCTTGGCCATACTGTATGTGCATCGTCAACAGCCAACAGACTAGAATACTCTTGTTCTCACATGTCGACGGCCCGGATGCAGGAATGATGTTATTGTTGCAAATTCATAATATGAAAGGTAGCCGAGAAGCTTGCGGGCGATTCGCCATAGCGTCATGCACTTTTTTAAACCAGTGCCATCTATTTCACTAATTTATAATTAACGCTACTAATAGTAATTATTAAAATTTTGTTTAATATGTAATTATATGTCCAGTTTCTGGAACAATAAAGTAAGTTAAACTCGGCGGTGGGCACAGGTCGGCCGACAGCGGACGCGGCAGCGCGGACGAGAGCGCGGGAGCGGGAGCGGGCGAGCGCGGCGACGGGTGAGTGGCGCCAGTTATATTAATGTTTTTGGGCCAGAGAACGGTCTACCGTTGAACCAACTCGAAAAAACAAGGGGCGTTACCCACTGTACCGGGATGGCAACGGGCAGGCGATATCCCCAACTCCCCCTCGTGTAGATTGCACTGCTCTGTGGTAGATTAGCGGCGTGGGTTCCATGGAGGCAGATAACCGCGGCATATTGTAGCTTTTTACGCCTACATAAATAATAATCAATTAGCACGTATAATAACGTTAACCCCTAAATGTACTGTAAATAGCGCTAATGTTTCTATTAAAGAGGCAATTTATTCCACCAGCACAGCATTTGGTAACCGTAAGGTGGTGCTTTGGGTCGCACTTGACGACGTCGTGAATATCTACTTTACCGTTTACATCGTAGTGTAGTGCGCGGTGCGTACACACAAATTAATTATTTTGTCTCTTATTTACATTATTTCGTTCTTTTTAACCTTTTATTTACTTCTTTAATTTTCTAAAAATATCCACGTAACCACCGGCGACCACGGCTGTCTCTAGCTGGAGTCGCCCGATGTTACAGAGCAACGTTTTGTTGTATAGCCGCGGGTTCTGCTCCGTACTTTTGTATACATATGAAAGCGCGTGGCTGTGTGCGAGTGCACAATGGTACGGGTTAGGGGTAAATTGGTGAGTTTATCTTTACTTGTAGATAAGCACAGAGGTTTCGGGTGCAGTGTGCAGACACTACCTCAAATCACTGTGCAGGCCGCACGTTATAGATCATTGATACTCTTATCGATGAGTTAACTGATTTTGTCTCAATTGGTTAAGAATGCGCATGTCCCTTCAGCAGGAGCGCCGGCGAGTCTCCCGCGCCTGTCGAGTCGCCGTAGCGTGGCGGGTCGCGTCATCTGGCACGGCACGGCGCGGCGTGGCGAGTCGCCGTAGCATGGCACGGCACGGCGTAGCGTGGCGGGTCGCGTCATCTGGCACGGCACGGCGCAGCGTGGCGGTTCGCCGCAGCGTGGCACGGCACGGCGCGGCTTGACAAGTCGCCGCAGCGTGGCACCATACGGCGCGGCTTGGCAAGTCGCCGCAGCGTGGCACCATACGGCGCGGCTTGGCAAGTCGCCGCAGCGTGGCACGGCACGGCGCGGCGTGGCGAGTCGCCGTAGCATGGCACGGCGCGGCGTAGCGTGGCGGGTCGCGTCATCTGGCACGGCGCAGCGTGGCGGTTCGCCGCAGCGTGGCACGGCACGGTGCGGCTTGGCAAGTCGCCGCAGCGTGGAACGGCGCGGCTTGGCGCAGCGTGGCGCAGCGACGCGGGGGAGACAATAGCAGTCGACACGCACACGCACACACACACCTCTAGCTATATCGGAGTTCGAATACCTGTTCAGTATATATGTAGTTTGAAAAGGTGCCGCTGGAGTGACCGGCGCGTCATTAGACCGGGCCGGAGTGACGCGACACATTCATTATCATCATCGAAAGGAGCCTTCCTCAAACTGAAGTTCGGTGATTAAATTGAGAAAATTAATGCGGTTCTCGGCTATTATATTTAACTGATGGTATTTAGGCACATTCACCTTGATGTTAAAGTGCACACTTTACTGACCCTAGAGGGTGGGAAGGTTATGTTGGGTGAAATAGCAGGTGTTGGTCGAAGATGGATCGCGGAGCACAGGGAGATGGGGCACGCGGACTCCGGTGAGTGTGCGGGGGGCGGAGGGCGGGTCCCGCGCCGCCCCGCCCCCGCGGTGCGTGCGCGCGCGCCAGTCGCCGCCCCCCGCCGCCCCAGCGCCGCACCGCACGCCCCGCTCTAGGGTTTAAGGCCGTGCCAATTCGCAAACTCGAACTGTTAATTAAATGGCGACGTCAGTACACGTCGACGCGTCTTAATAGCTCCTTTCATAAATAAAACGAGCTACTCTTAAGTCGTTCACTTTGTCCGCAACGGAACAATTGACTCCAGTGTCCCTCCATCCCTGTCCCAGTACATTATCACCATTTACACGACTTTCGCACGAAAACGCAAATTGAATATTCCGTAATTATTCATCTCGCCAGATGTTATCATTGCGGGTGTGCGTACTTTGTTGCCATGTGAAAAATTTTACCAGCTCTGTCAAATTAATTGAACTATTCGTATTGTCTGCCCCGTTACAGAATGCTGATCGCCACTTAGGCGGTTAGCCGTGATCGGAGATGAAGGTTATCCGATATTGGCATGCGTAGAAAGCAGAACCTAACTTCTGGGATAAGATGGAACCTTCAATCACCGTAATTGGTCGGAATATACTTAGAGGCGCCTGTCAGACGTTGCTGTGTAGCTGCATGCCGTGTGGGTGTCGACGTCGACGTCCACTCCCAAGCATGCGTATGGCTGGGGTTGAAGGGTGGAGAATCTCGTTAGAGGTGCAGCTTTATCGAAATACGCATACAGTGGAAGCCTTTTTATGCAAAAGGGGCAGGACTCCTGATGTTCAGAGTCACAGCAACTGGACTTATAAATGATTATTGAAAAAAATCGTAGCGCGGTCTGTCTCGGCCGGAAACGGATGGGGGATGGTACAGCGCTAACGTGCGGTCCCTCCAGTCGGGAAGACAAACAACTGAACTCATTGTTTTAATAAATTTAACAGCTCGTTGGAGTTGTGGAGTATGGGCAAAGGCGGGGCGGGGCGGGCCGGCGCGCGCTCCGGCTCCAGAGGTCTCTGGCGCGGACAGTTCTCGATATTTATATCGTTTTATGCAATAGCATGTCCTAGGTGAAAAGAAAGCTTGGAAGTTAATAATAAATAAAATTCTCTTTTTTTTAATTTTGTTTTATTGTTAAAAAATAAAAAATCTCTTAACTTAACCGATGCCTGAAAACAAGCCGTCGGAGGAGTCATGATCACAAGTAGGTAATGGCGTCTGGTGGCGGCGCGGCTGCCTCACAACCAAATTATACTTAGCCTAAGTCAATAAATAAATAAATAATGTTCGAGGTGCACTCGGAGTCACTGGTACGCGACAATAAACTAGGTGGCGATCTCACTGGCGGCGATAGGAACTGGGTGGGCGCGGCGGCGGGGGCGCGCCTCACGTTAACTCCGACGGCACGGTGGTGGCGCGCGAGCTCTGCCCCACCATGCAGGAGCAGCCCACCGCCACGTCTAAGGTGCGCGTGGTGCCCGACGCAGGGAACTGCACCAGCACCGTGTCGAGCATCTCCACACATTCCATGTGGTGGTTGTTGTGGTTATGCTCACAGCATTCGTGCTGCGGGATCTTCTGCTGCAGGCACCACTTGAAGGGGTCCGGTGCGCACTTCATCATTTTGATACGTCTGGGCACGCGTGCCGGATCGTCGTCCACCTCAACGACAATGGGGCAGACGGTGCGGTTAACCGCGTCCGCCAGGTTAACGGTGCGCGGTTGGTGGTGCAGGTGCGACGGCATGGCACTCGCGAGGGTCATCAGCCCCGCCGCGCAGAATACGAGGATCAGTCGATTCATATTTCTTTGTTAAAGCCGGGCCGTGCGGTCGCGATAAGATTAGCTGCCGAATAGTAAGGTGCAGGCTGGCGCTGGGCTATTTAAGCGAGAGCAGGCTCTGCAGCGGGCCGGCCCACTCCAACCGCCTCGAACCGCCGCGCCGCGCCGCGCCGCGCCGCACCGCACCGCCGCACCGCCGCACCGCCGCGCAGAGTGCCGCCGGCGCGCGAGGCGGCCGGACGTGCCGCAGGCTGCGTTCGAATTAGGAGGTGTTTCGCGTACAATTTGTGGAACGCGCGCGCGCACGAGACGATCTTGTATGAAATAGATTGAGCGCGGGAGCAAACATCGGCGGCGAAGGCTCGCGCTAACGCATAGATTGTAAATGTAAACGGCCGCTCGCGCCCGCGCCCGCGCCCGTGTGAACTGGTTGGGGGCGCGCGGCGCGCGGCAGGCGGCGGGCGGCAGGCGGCGGCGGCGGGTTTTCCGCGCGGCGCCGGCCGAGCTTGTCGCAACGTGTATCGTCATAACATATGTTATTTCCCAAATGTGGTTTTTGTCGCGCTTTTCATATTAGATGAAATGTTTACCCGACGTTAGTTTGTTTACATCGATGCGAACGTTGTGAGCTAACAGATCATGAGCACAGGTGATCAGATGAGCTGCACTGTCAACATGACTCAAGCGCTTAACATCCTCAGAAACCAGAGACATTAGGAGCCCGCGCGCCGCGCCGCTGGCCAGGCCTGCTGCCGCAGCCGGCGCCCGCCCGGTACACCACCTGTACTTGTGCCGACCAGGCGCTCATGTCGGCGACACTGCCTTTAAAACTGCTTATTGCTACGTAAACAGCGATTACATTAAGAAGCAAGTATGCTTGTATTGTAAACATGTGCGCGTGCGCGTGTGTTGTGCAGAGGCTGATAAGTTTGATGCGAGATATATATATATATATATATATATGTGGTCTTGTTATTCAATTATAATGTATGCGACGAGTAACGTAAACGTCGATGATGTAATTAAATTAACTTTATATATGATATAATATAATTTAAATGAATGCTAAGTCTTCGCAAATGTCAACATGGTAGTTCCTATGAACTTTGCGGATCCGCCGCCATCCATACTTATACTTTACTTTGATTTCAATAAATTCGTTTAATAAAATTTTTAAGTGTTTCATTTGAGATCCGTTGCGGTGAGGGTGCCGGGTGTTGGGTGCCGGGTGTCGGGTGTTGGGTGCCGGGGGCGGCGGT
Organism: Ornithoptera priamus; assembly: GCA_029034505.1. Classification (NCBI taxonomy): domain Eukaryota; kingdom Metazoa; phylum Arthropoda; class Insecta; order Lepidoptera; family Papilionidae; genus Ornithoptera; species Ornithoptera priamus. The sequence continues at coordinate 151,606 of JARDWD010000685.1, forward strand.
GTTCATAACACGACTATTATATAAATAACACTTAATTACATCGAGACATCGGCGAGGCTCTTCCGGCCCCAACCGCAAAGTTAATTCAACATCTTAATCTATTCGGAGTTTTTTGTCGCAGAGATGTGGTTACACACTTGTATACTTGTGGTCTCCGCACCACTCCTGCCCACGACACAGCTCCGTGTATTTACCACCCTGTTCGCCGGGGTGCGTGCGTGCGCCTTCTTAGGTTCTTTATCAACTACATGCTTGCGTGTGCGTGCTCGTGCGTGTGCGTGTGCGCATCAGTAGAAATGTCAGTGTGTGCATTGTCCGGCGTACGCCGAGCCGAACGTGCTTTATCTACCATCACATATTACAGTGAAAACCATAAGAAAGCTGAATCTACGGAGCAGAGTTATCCCGGTCACCTATTTCAAAATTTCCTATGACAAATGACAGGTTTCTAGTATTGGAGTAAATCCTTCCAAATTGTTATTCTTCGTGGGGATATTGTGAAGCGTCGGCAGCAACCGAATACCAATCAAAACTCTTCTCTGTGTTGTATCTATATTGATTTCTACAAATACAAATATACTTTCCCAAAGACGACCACCCCGAAGTAGTTGTTCATAAAACTAAAACGGTTCGTCGGTAAAATAATTTGGTGCGTTTAGTATTCAACACAACAACAAAGTCCGTGAAAGTACTCCAGCGGCGGTGATGGTGACGGGCAGCGGCCCCGGCGACCCCGGCGACTCCGGTGACCCCGGCGGTAACCGCAAATGAAAATAATAAAGGATGTGGTCAAATATCATATTCGATTTGTTCTCGAACTCATCACATACTTCAAATAATGATTATATAGTAAAGTATCGGCCGGGCCGGCACCGCGCGCCGCCGCGCGCCGCCGCCGCCGCTGCGCCGCCGCTCGCCGCCGCTCACGCAATATTCGGTAACGGATCTGAAGTTTAGTGATTACATGGTAATGAGGCGGATGGGTCGGCGGCGGTGCAATATTTGTTGTTGTCGTGTCACTTGTGCCTGATGTTCACTCAAACGACTTTGTTACACTTTATAAACGATGTATTGTTGTTATGTTTGTTCCTAATCAAGTACTGTGTAATTTGACACCTTCATTTATAATAATTAGGAAACAAAACAAACAAAAGGAATTCTAAGGACTCACTGGCGATAGGTCTCTGTTGGTGGAAACCGCCTAGGTGGCAGGGCGCAGCGCCTAAAGCAGCCGATAAACAGCATTGTGTAAACATTACTGTCTTCGGGATCAAAAGGCGTGTCAGCTAGTGTAATTACTGGGGTAACGGGACTCGACATCTTATATCTTAAAGCGATGAACACAATGTGGTGCAGTTTATAAATCCATATCTTATAAGTTGAAGTTATATTATTAAGTTTTCTAAAAAAAAATATATATTGAAGGATCAACAATTTGCAATTGCTTCTAATTGTCGTATCTTTTGGATCACAGCTTTGCCCAGCCTTGCCCAGCGCTGGCCGGCGGTTGAATGCCGGCGGCGGCACGCGCGGGGAAATACCACTTTTTGCTTTGTAATTATAATAAATGGATAAATATTCATGTTAGATTTTTTGTTTATGTTCTCGTTAAATGTTATGTATTTATCTACAGCTTTTCCCGTCGGGTTCGCAACAACGTGCAGTGCTATTGTGCGGCTGCACGGCGCACGCGCAACTCGATGTCATTGGGCGACCCGCGCGCGCGCCGCGGCACTCGGTGGGCCTGTCAACTGGTGAGGATGAATCGATCTTCGTTTCAGTACCGAAATATGAGCGCGTGCATACACACACACACACGCACACACAAGAACGCAGGCACGGTTCACTCGGATTGCACAAGGGTGCGTCACGCGCCTCACCTGACTCACGGGGCTAGCCCGCGCCGGGCGTCGCCCGCCCGCACCGCCCGCACAGCCCGCGCCGCCGCACCGCCCGCACCGCCCGCACCGCGCTCTACGTTACCACCGCGAGCTTTGACCAATGTTATGAAAGCGCACAGGTCGCTGACGCAATGGAACCTGGCGAGCACCTCGGTCTGTCCTCGTGCTCAGCGGCGAGCGGCGAGCGGCGCCGAGCACGGGTCAGACCCGTCGCGTTGCTGTCCTGCCGCTACGTTACCGCCAAATATTGCGACGACGTCAACATTTTAACAACGCTGACTATCTACAGGGTGTCCATACTTCCGTAGCTACATGGTGCTAGTTAGGATGGTGGCACTTCCGCCGCGACGCCCTGCAACTCAACGCCGTGGCAGGTCCCACCAGTGCTCTTTATGTGGTCCTGCAGGTTCCCATAGAACTGGATGGAAGCGAGGCAAGTGCACCACACCGACGCTGCAGCGCTTTGGCACGTGTTTGTTGTTCAATTGTAGGTCGCAGTAACAGTTAGAGCTGACCATGTAGATAATGTAAAGAAAAACAACTACGTCGCACCTGACCAATCTTTTGATCAGATATATCGAAACATATAGGGATAATTACAAGCCCAGAATGAATGCGAGGCCGCGTGGCACGGCTCTGCTGCTGAACGGTAACGTCCATGACCCAAAGGCCTTGGAACTGCAGGTGGGGCGGCGGGCGGCGGGCGAGCTGACGTCGCGACGTGCGGCCGCGCCTCTGCCGGCGACCTCGACCCAGGGTCCGCGGCCCGTGGCCCGGCGCGAACTTGGCAATACCTTGGCTCCTCGCATCTGCTTATTGACCGGCGACACAGTTAGGAGGTATCGTATGTGTTGCTTGTAGCGCGTCCTTTTGGTCGCGAGCTGCGCGCGACGACGTGCCGCTCAGAGGTCGGCGTACTCGTGTCTGTAACGAGCTCGGTGCACTTCCGTCGGCGGGATAAGGCCAACTTTAAAACTAAATTACTCCTGGCGCACGAGCGACCTGGTATCGTACTTGTTGCAATCCCGTAGTTGCACATTAGATTTCCCTCGCCGTTGCAACGAGTTCCACCAAGCGACGACGTGACTGCCGACCTTCAACGCCGTGTTTGAAAAGTATCGGCGGACACACGTGATCACAGCTTCCTTCAAACATTATTGCAGAAGACTACCTGACGTTCCGTCTCTGGTTGTAGTACATTTTAAGTTTATTGTAATGTTATTCTGTGTGCGACATCTGCCGGATGTGTGGCTCGGTGCGGAAAAGCAATACATTTCTAAGGTGTAGGCTGCGCGGCCAGGCGGTGATGTACCGGTGATGAAGGTACCGCTCGAAACTATTAGGAGTACAGAGGAAATATATATACCTATGCCGCATACTGTACACGCTTGGGAGAAGAACAGAGAAAGAAGAATTTGAGATGACCCAGAAACAATTTAGTCTTACTCTTAAACGCAGAACGGCTACGGCACTCATACGTTCGCCAACTGCTGGAACCGGCGTAACCAGCTCGCCCCAGCACACGGCGTTGCATTCGTAGTGCGCATCTTAAATAAATGTGTTAGATACCAGGTTGCTGCAGGTATGCTGGTTCTAACTCTCCTAATCTGATCGGGCGCGGGGTGCGGAGAGGCACTGCCTGGTCTGTGAACGAGCCACCGACAAGGCTACTCAATGTTTTTGTTCAACGTGGGAACATCCGTCCGCTTATTGAACACCACAATCTACCCGCCATTCGCCAAGGATGCGCAGAAGATGTGTTATCTGCCGAGTGCCGTACTGCTTGAGGGTCAGCGCGCAGTTGCCACACGGCATCGTCATTGGGATACTCTTCAACTCTATACTGTTCTTTGTTAACTATTTTTTATTTTTCCTTTAGTTTACTTAATGATTTATTTTTTTCTTTTACTTTAACATCGTGGTGCGGCAAGTGTAGTGTAAGTTGTGGAGCTCCACTTCGCGCAGCGATCGTTTTGAGCACGCACAAAATGGCGTCGCCAGTTTATGTATGTTACTGTTAGGTTACATGTATGTTACTGTGTTTGGTTACATGTACATTACTGTGTTTGGTTACATGTATGTTACTGCGATTGGTTACATGTATGTTACTGTGTTTGGTTACATGTACATTACTGTGTTTGGTTACATGTATGTTACTGCGATTGGTTACATGTATGTTACTGTGTTTGGTTACATGTACATTACTGTGTTTGGTTACATGTATGTTACTGCGATTGGTTACATGTATGTTACTGCGATTGGTTACATGTATGTTACTGCGATTGGTTACATGTATGTTACTGCGATTGGTTACATGTATGTTACTGCGATTGGTTACATGTATGTTACTGCGATTGGTTACATGTATATTACTGTGTTTGGTTATATGTATATTACTGTGTTTGGTTACATGTATGTTACTGGGGATGGTACATTAAGATGTCGACGGACATACGGAATACCACAATATATATATATATCCGTTGTGACGGAACTGTCAGTATACCCGCCCATTAAGGACGTCCCGTAAAGAATCAAGAGTTGTAAGATTGTATATTTCGCGAACTGCTCTTTTCTGGAGTAATAAATATAAATAACCCTGACAGTCTCAACATCAGTCAGTTGTTTGATTTTCCTAACTGCATAAGCCGCTGCACTCGGCCTTCCCGCGAGACTTGGTAAATGAGAGATCCACTGGAGTCTTAAATCTATTGTTATACGTAAACAACAGTTGAATCCATGATAGCTATGATTTTTATCATTAGGCAAAGTAAATCTTACAGATTTCGTCTTTTTAACTTTACATTTTTTTTTAAGTATTTGCTAGTTTTTTTCCCGTTTAGTATCTATTAAATTAGTGGCGGGGCGGAGGTCCCCCTCAGGGGTTAGGGAAGGAATTGAAAATATTATTTGCGGTACGAAGGAATTGTTCGGTCATATAAAATGGAGACAATAACAAATGAAATTCTATAATTACAACCGTTTACGGCGAGAACGGTATTCAGAGATATGTCCGAAGCCCGAAGCCCGAAGCCCGAAGCCCGAGGATGTGTGGCATATAATTGTATAAGCAATGATTGCTGCAATGAGCGGTGACAACGGTTGTTTTAAGGCAGGGTAAATGTTTCAGATCATTGTAGAGCGGGCCCAAGGAAGGTATGGCTTTACAGCTGACGTCAGAGACATTTTTATTTTGTTTAACGTGGGTGAAATGCCTACGCATACTCGTCTTCGCGGGGGCAAGGACGAGTTATGTCGGACTTGCACCGACTAAAACCCCCACGATGTTCCTCCTCATCGCCATGATGGCAGGGTCACGGGATCGCGGGTACGCACACAACCGTGACCCTGCCGGCGCTTTCCGCTTGCGCGGCCCCATCTCGGGGGAGGGATGAACCCTCCCAGGGCGCGCCGGAACATGCAGCGCGCCCCCTCCTCGACTTCATGCATGTGCGGGTGACCGGTTCCCCCGAACCTGTCGCCCAGAGGCCATGGGAGCCACGGGAGAAGACCTCTCCCGGCTCCCCGCGGCGGAGAGATGTTAGGCCCGCCGCTACCTGTTAACGGCCGCGGAGGATAGAGAGAACGGCGCATCGCGATACCGAAACTCCTCTTCCCCCGCGGCCCCACCGCCGCCGCATCGCCGGTGCGACACCGGTTAGCCGCAGAGGGAACTCCCTCCGCGGCCCCACCTCGGCTGCGAGGGGCGGTATGAAACCGCCCCTGCAGCCGGCCGCTGGGGCAGCACACAGCCGCCCCTGCGGCCTCCGGCCGGTCCGGTGAGCTCCAGTTATCCCAACCGGTGCTCGAACCGGAAGCGGCCGCTTCGGCCAGCCCTTCGCCGCGGGCCGGCCGGATGGGTTCCACTTGGCTTCACCGTGTTGGGCGCCACGGTTACTAAGCCCCTCCGCCACGACAAGGCGAGAACCCGTTGGAGGGGACGTCAGAGACATGCGATTGCGTTTACAAATGGAAATAGCTCCATGTTGTAATAAACGGGCGGTCACTACCTGTAGTCTATTCATTGTATTATTCTAGAATTACGTACAAAATAACTTCGCCCTTGCAGTGTTAACGGATATACTATAACGGATATACTATAACGGATTTACTATAACGGATATACTATAACGATATGACCGGTTGTAAGAAGTTGGTGTAAAGGTGGTACGCGCTATTGGGGCAAGTTATGGTAGAGTTTATAAAAATTAAGCAATCTGGGACAAAGAACGCCTTGCAGAACGTCGGAGTCGAAGTCAACCCAATAGGAGGACTTTGTTCCGAAATGGATACACCGCCGGCGCCCGTGAACATTAGCAAGCGATCATTTAACGGCATCAGGCCTGAATCAGAACTGGAGGAGAATGGCAAGGAGCACATTACAGTCGACTGTGTTAAGTGTTGGAAAAGTATCAACAACAAACACTAACATCTGACTTCCTCAAAAAAAATTAAAAGCTCAACAGTGCTCCTGTGATCAGGACGAAACCCGGACTGATAAACATTCAGCAGGTTACGTCTACTTTCATAGACAGAGTAAAATCGATACAGGTCAGCAATTACTGGGAAGCACAGTTTGATGTTTCCGGTAAAGGGTATGCAAAGGATTTTTTCCATAAAGAGGGAAACTGGATAAGTAAGAAGTTAATTATGTGTGTGAATGCTGGCAGTAAACACTCGACCTGACGAACGATGTCATGTCAGAGTCACAGTTCCACTAATTATTCTGGCATTGGATTCCGGATGTAATGGACTGCCTATGCTTTTTAACGTCTTAATTTTTTAGTCATCTTAGTTGGCAACAGAAAAGAACTGAAAACCTGAAATATGTGAAAAAGGAATATTCCATTACTCTGTGACCGTTCATGTAGACTTGAAGACGACATATCAGGAGTGCGGGGGCCCAGACTGCGCCCCTGCGCCGGCTGACTGCGCAGCTATGGTTTTGTTTTTTTTTTTTTGCATTCCCCTGCGTATGGTGGGTCAGGGCCTATTCACATCAGTCACTTAACATCATTTTAATTAATTATATCTTTGTTTTCCTTTATGCTCACCTATTCACTATCTCTTATCTTTCTTACCATACTTATCTTTCATACCACTACTTATCTCTCTTTCTCCATACCAATTCCTTCTTTCATTCTTCCTCTCCGATCGAAGTGGAGACTGCCTCTTCCGTATATTTCTGGAGGGGGAGGGCCTGAAAATAAGCATTCCCTGTAGCATAGTTTCTCTTTTCTTCTTTCTTCTTTCTTCTATTTCCTTACTCTAATTTTATTATTTACATTTATATTGTTGTCTATTTATCTTTTATTATTTTCCTATTTACATTTGACTTTACTATTTTACCTTGTCTTTCCGTTTATCTTAATTATTTTACTTACTACTTTTTTGCTGTACTCCAGAAATATGGCGCGACTTCCGTCTTCACCCATCAGAGAGGCGATGACTCCAGCTTCTATCTTCCTTCCAATGTCCACTTCGCATGCATTCCTGTCTCTTCCAAATACGGGACAGGAAGTCAGGATGTGCACCACGGTCTGGTCCACCGATGGGTCACAGAGGCACGCGGGACTCTCCTTGAGCTTAAACCTGTGAAGGTACTCAGAGAATCCCCCGTGCCCAGTGAACATCTGGACCAAGACCGTGTCGAGCTCGAGTCGGCGAAGGGTCCGGTAAGCTGACGCGACGTCCGGGCGCAGCTATGGTTGCAGCACATACCGATTGCGTTAGACTAGGCAAAGTTAAAGTTAATGTCATCAAGTAAGACAGAAAGTTAGTAATCAGGGGGGGATGAATTACCTCAAGCAATTTTATTAAGAACGATTTGCTCGGGGAAAAAAGGAGGGGGTATTGTGTAAAGATGGGGCGGCCGACGTTAACGCACCGACCGACCCAACTGCTTCTACGAATCTACGTCCACTGCTGCCACGTAACGGTTCCTGGCAGAGTATGTTTGCATCGTTCCACATCAAATCGCGGAGCCCAACGGAGCCGTCTCCGCATACTCATTACACATGTTTATACCACCTCCGGTTCAGCGTCCGCCGGCATCCACGCCCGCGCCTGCGCCCGCTCCCGACCCCGCGCCCGAGCCCGCTCACTCCGCCCGTTTCTAATCTACGTGACGGCTGCGCTCGAGGACACACCAGATCGCCGGCTGCACCAGTTCATTAATCGACATGTTCCCCAATTCACGTCCCCCATGTGAAGCTGTGACGTGATTGACCACTGGCGGACGTGTCCGCTGTTGGTGGTACTTTCTGTTTGTTCAATCGGCAAGAGGCCCACATCGCTGCAACCTCCTTTCACAAGCGTGTTTGTTTAGCGGCGGGCGAGCGCGCGCTAATGGCACCGGTGCTGAAGTTGCGGTTTCAAAAGTTATCTTGTGGTTTAATTTGGCGACGGCGACCGCGACCGCGACCGCGACCGCGACCTGTTCGCTCATTGTTAAACGAGGATTTATTGACTTGCGGTTTAAAGTATCAACCGGATGTGCGCTGCGGAGTTGCAATGTTTGCTTCGCGCTTTTACAAACTAGCTCTAACCGGGGCTGGGCCGCGGCGCCACCAGCGCCCGCTCCTCTCCCGCTCACCCGCTCACCCGCCCCTCGGCCTGACGGAAGACGCGCCTGCTGTGTGCGCTGCGCGCCCTATCCTGACACACGCAGACTTATAATGACAAGTATTATAAAAGAAAGTGATTTCACTTTCGTTCTATTGTACCTCCTCGTCGCCGTTAGTTACCAGCAATATTTTGTTAGCTTCCGGAGACGTTATTTTTAATTTTTACCTTACTCATTCCGGACCATCAACGGAGTCGACAGTGCCAAGTTCACATAGTGTACGTGCACACCGCGCCGCGTCCGCAAGGCTCCGGCGCGAGGAGTTGCGGCCGCTGGCTGCTCCAAAATAACATTATCCACCGACGCATCGGACTAACTGCGAAATTAACTTAATTAATTCAAACTTGGAAGAGAAACGGTCACCGCGTCACCACGTCACGGACACCTTCACTGCTTGGATTGTTTTCTCTAAGCCATGGCGGAGCCGTTAAAACGAAGCACTAATGTCGAACTGATCACTTAAAGGATACGAGTAACTAGGACGTCAAATAGGAGTAACATAGAAAGCGCATTACCAGTAACCGCGTCTTGCTGCTGGACTGCGCTCCGCCAGACGCGCACTACTGTGCGGTGGAGTCGCGTCCGCGTGACCTGACGTCGTAACGGCGGCGTGACGGCGGCGTGACGGCGGCGTGACGGCGGCGGGACGGCGGCGGGACGGCGGCGGGCGCAGAGACGCGTGAAAACCCAACGTATCGGCGTGCCTAACGAGATTATTATTAAAACTGTAAACGATAATCTTACATCATTTAAACGAAAACCCAATTGTCGTGACGCGCGGCGCGGCTGCCTCGTCGCTGCGGCCCCGGGCGCGCCGCTCCACCGCAGCGGGCCAGGCAGCTCGCCAGGCAGCGGACCAGGCTCACCGGCAGTGCCTGTGTGTCACAAGCGACTCGAAATGTTTCCTCCCGCGCCCTGCTTAATGTTATCCTCGCCTGTTGCGTTGCTGACCGGTGTTAGGACTTGGCTATCGGAGATCGTGTACCCAAACAATGGTGCACAAACAATACTGCAATCCGGAGCGAACGGCTACGTTACGGGTACAGTGAGACTTAACGAACTTGGTGCAGTACATACCCGGCTACCTCGTGAGCAGGTTTATACTGCCTTTCGCAGTCGTGGTGAAGTCGCGGAGCGCGAAGTGTGTGCAAGTGCATCATAACGTGTCTCTGCCTCCGCGCGGGCAGTTATGCGAAGGCATTGTCTCCGTGTTAAAATAGGTACGAGTTAAGGTACGGACAAGTGGGTACTCGTGGGTACATAACATTTTATTCGCTCCTCGCACCGACGCGAGGGTGTCGTTGGAAACCCTCTCTATACAGGAGACTCCCGCGGGTTGGTGTGGCAAGCGCAGCCGGCTAGCGGACGCTGGACGCCGCGGTCCCCGGTTCGATAGTTATCGCTGTCCATATTGTATGCGTCGTCACGGGGAGCGGGCTACGCTGCACTCACGGGGCTGCAGCTGGAGCGGGGCATCGCTCGCGCGCCAAAATTCTGATTTGACTTTACCGGATTGACTTTCATTTAAACTAACAACCTTAGAAGAACCACAAGCGTTGTAGTTTCCGGTGAACTAGCCTCTAAGCAAAGATTATTAATAACCCCCTGCGTTGTGTGGACGCGCCGAGTTTGAAACAAAGTTTACGTTAACACATTGTGCAACGGGCGTGGGCCCGACCACGCGCCCCACTAGTGGCCCGGCCACACAGATGAGCCCCGTACGCCGGTACACAGGGGTACTGGGGTACTGGGCGGTGATTACACACAGTACGCGAGCTCGGCGGGTGTTTAGGATGCGCAGAAATACTTATTGCAAATTCACGAAGTACTCAAACGGTGTACCGAGCGGTTAGATCAATTAGGATACACAGCGCTTGTGCACAGCGCGGCCCAATGTCCACTTGTATTGTATTCGCAAACAGTTGATATAAGTTTATTTGTGCTGTTTGCGGAACACGTCCCCGACGACGGCGCAGGCGGCGGCGCAGGGGCGGCGCAGGCGGCGGCGGCGGCGCACGCCTGACTCCCTAGTTATCTTGTGCAAACACAATAGTAAAAGCTTATTGTTAAATTAAATTATTTAACTTGTGGTTAAATGTTTATCGCTTCACCGGGTTGGTGAATAGTAAATGTTACGTAAGAGTACACGGCTCGTTACCGCTCGTGATTCTACAAACAGAAGGCGCGCGGGCGCGGCGCAGGCGCAGTCCGCCCGCGCGCATCGGCTGACTTCCTCAGGCACGAGTTATTGACACAACACTGAGCAGCCGCAAATGAACATCAAGTGCAGGTGAAATCATTAACGATTTTGTTATTGTTGGAGTGGTTAATATAAATTTTCACATGACCGGGCATCATCAAAATTGAAGGATCAGGTAAATAGTTTTAGAAAGTCATCCTTACAGAAGGAGAACCGGAAACAAACGCGTCCAGTGGAGGTGTCGGTCGGTCCACAGGCGGCGCTCCGTGGGTAGCTGCGTGGGAGCGCAAGGCGCGCGACGTGACGCGGTGCGCGTGCGCGCCCTGCGACGTCACGCCGCGTCACGCCGCACGCCCCCGCGCGTTCGCCCGGCTGCGCGGCGCGTGCACACGTGCACATTTAGATGCTAATTAGCGGTGGCGGGGCGCATATCGCACGTGCGCCGGTGCGAATAATCCCCTACCCGTGACATAATATTAATGTAACTGTAATAATCCTTACAGTTGTATACAGAAAAAGGGACTGTCAACGTGTTAAGGTTCATCGGTGTGAAGGTAAATATAAAGGTCGCACTGTTGCTACAGCCAGATACAGATTGCCGCGACTCCACCTCCTCATTGAAGACGTATTTACTCAACATTAACACACAAACAATTGTTTAAAACTAGGAATTATATAAAATTGAGCCGTTGATATCATTCGGAGCCCTTGCAATGAATCGGGGGATAACTGAATTATAAGGAAATCTGTAAAAACACATAAAAGCAAATAAATAAACAAAACAACAGTTTAAAACGTGTACGTAGTACATTAATCGACTTGGTTTAGAGATATGCACTCCTAAACCCATGCACGCACTCACGCACACGCACGGCACCCGCGCACGCGCACTCGCAATCACACACGCACACGCGCACGCACACTTTGTACGAGGTGCCAGGACGACGAAGGCATATACTGTTCTAGAATTTTATTCTCGAAATGACAATTTTTCACATAAATATTTTGCTTTTGAACTTGGCGGGGTAGCGAATCCCGGCGAGCAGATTTATTGTCTTGATAAAAATCACGGCATATCTTTTAGGGGTCTACGAACAATAACTTCTGGTGGTGGTTTGGGTTTCTGTAGTCTATCAAATATTTAATAAATCCTTGATTGGATCAATAAAAATATCGTGAGCTGTCGCGTCGCGGAGAGTAGGCAGAGCGGGCGCACGCAACGCCGACACTCTTCTCCCTCCGCGACGCCACCACGGCGGTGGAGTCTGTGTGGAGTGCGAGTGTGCTCCCCAACCCACCGGAACAAATCGAACGTGAGCTGATTGTGGTCACCTCGGGCCGGCCAGGTGAGTTCCTCTTAGCTACACCTTGGATGGTGCAGCCACGGCTATTGAGCCCTACCGCCACAACAAGGCGGGAAGCTGTTGCGGGTTTGCCTTTGCGAACGAATCTTCACGTGGACGTGTTTCTCTACCAGTCAGTGCTCAACGGTCGGCGGACCCAGATTCGATTGATTAATTTATTGCCGCACAACACGGATGTACCGTGACGGCGGTAAGTTGCAAGTGTCCGTTGGGTGTTACGAGGGCACTATTTGTTCAGATACGACCTGACCTTTACCGTTGTTCTGGAATCTGCAGCGGCTCCGTACTTTCATAATGCACGTAGAATCTGGGCCCCGCGCGCCGCCTGCCGTCTGCCGCCTGCCGCCTGTCCGGTGACGCGGCAAACACATTTATATATGAGCTGTATGCTGTGCCACATTCTCTTTCTTCTCTTTTAACCCCCTGCAAATAATGTTTATTTCTAGGAATTACATTTTTTTGTAGTTGAAAGCTCAGCGATACTCGCCGATGCGATGAGTTGTGGGAGCGGCGTAACTTGGGAATAAGTTAGCTTGCGGGCGCGGTAGTCACGTGCGTGCCGTGCGTGTCGTACGTGGCAAACGTGAACGCAACACACGGGTTTTGGTCATTTTTGGGATAATTTTTCATCGTTATTTTTAACTGTAGTAGTGACATTTAAAGAGGGGCTTCCATGAAAAATGAGAACAAAATTATATTTAACAATATCGTTGGCTGCACTTTAAGTATCATTGGCATCTTGACAGCGCCTGGTGTTGCCGAACTGCCACGGATACTAATGCCAAGGTCGGCGAAAGTGGCTCTCGGCGAGGCAGCGAGTGCCTGCGGCGTGTCGCGTGCTGCGTGCTGTGGGCTATAGGCTGTGTGGGTTGCCGCGGGAGGCACCACTAGCAGTGCTCGGCAGCCACAGCCGGCCAGCTTTCGCGCATTGCATTTTTAATACAAAACGAAAGTACTAAATGAGCAAGTAACCGCTAGTGTGTGTAAACATGTATCCATCTCATGTACCACGAAGCCAGGGAGCAGTATCCAAACGCAGTGGACACTTATTTTGGGTCCGACGGTGCTGGCGCTGCCGGGGCGAACTCGTTAGCTGCTCGTCGCGATGGCGTCGCATGCACGTCGATATTATAATTCCATGTTTACCGTGTCATCGGTATCCCTTCCAATTCTCATTATCATAATTACAATAAAAACGTACTCAACCTTACGCGACAACTAGCTAAGGACGGCGAGGATAGAGCCCCCGACCGTACGGCCGGCCACACCCGTAAGATGATTCATTTTTTTCCCGAAGTACTCCTGCTCCACATTATTTAGAATGCCCCGAAGCGTATCAAAAAAGCCTGACCATGTCCGGCTATGTCCTGACGCTTGACACCCTAACCCTCCATTTATAATGAATGACAGGCACGGACAAGTCGCCGTGAATCACTCACGGGCCCCACCCCCCGCAGCCCACGCTTCACAGAAATTCTTTCGGACTGTAAGGGTTTGTGAATCGGAGTCGGCGGCTTAGCAAAAAATAATATAAAGAATGCCGTTACATGAAAACAACAGGGCTGTTTTGTTCTGTTTGCGGGTGCGCCTGTTGCAACAGGTCGGGACACCTCCGGTAATGATGCTAGGAGGCCGCTAGTAGGGAGATTCTCACCCTCAGGTAGTTTGGGTGCCGATGAATCACGCGGTTGTAGAAAAAAAAGAACAAAAAAACTAGCGCCGCCTCAACGTCGTCGCAAACGTCGCATTGCGGAGGTAGGGATCGGCGGAAGGTGGCCACCGCACTCGCAGACTCCTCTGAGTCTGTGACGACTTTGCTGGACCGCACCGAAACGTCGCGATGTGATGAAATAAACAACAAGCGCGCGGCAACGGAGACAGGTGACGAGTGATGAATGAACGCGTCTCAACGCGTCTCATCGCGTCGACACGACAGTTCCTCGGACGCTGGCTCCTCGTTTGACATCGTTACTTCGATTTTTACGGCAAAATACAGCTTAAGTGTGCGTGTGTGTGCGCGTGCGCGTGCGTGTATGCACGGGCGGTCTCGGCGCGCAAGAAAACTGTAAAAACCTAACTGCGGTGCTAATGGCCACTTGTTACGGGAAGACTTGAATGAAGATGCAAAAACCGGCGCCGGCGCCAGTGGCGAGGAGCACCCACGCCGCCCTTCGCGATGACGTCATGGGTCGTTCGCCCGAGGAGTCGGTACGAACACAATGAAATGTTTTTGTCAAGTTGAACGTGTGTTTAAGTTGACTCGTTTCAAGTTCTGCCGCTGAACGGAACGGGCTGAGCTGCGTGGGGACGGTGTTTGCAATAGCCGCCAAACAATGCAGATTCATCTGATTCCCATCTTTACTTTATTCATATCGACGGCACAGTAAAAACCTTTTAAATTCATTACGTGGCACCCGCTGAATAATAGGGAGATCGACAGGTGTAGCGCAATAAGCCCAGCGTCAATGCGCTGATGAGGTGTTGAGCAGGCGTGCCACTCGTACTAGTGCTTGTTTACACCATGCATTGTTATTTAAATTAAATATTTTTTTTTATTTTAAATCCCACATAACGAAGCGAATGTCAGTGACGAGAATGGGATGCAGAATGTCACTAGAGACAGCCTTTGGTTTACATTTGCTTGCTGAGTATTTTCATTAAGAGGAAATATTGTCTCCATTGAGCGGGCGGTCGCCGGATGGGCGCGTGCGCACTCCGCCGCGCACTCCGCCGCGCACTCTGCCGCGCACGTAGCGCGGGCACTGTTCTGCGTACGCGCAACGCAACGAGCGGGTTTTTCTGATGGTCACTTACGTAATTGGGCTGTCAAATATGCTCAAAGCGGAACGTGTGCCTCATCATACGTTACATATATTAAAGCAGTTTCTCGGAGTGATGATGATGTGCACTAGTACCCCACTGACGTCAATCCTTCTTTCCCAGAAACAGCCGCCACCGCCGCCGCTTGTGGTGGTGACAAGTGACAAATTACATCGTAACGGAATATTGATCTTTGCGCATACCGAGATTTATGGACTTTCCGAATTAAAAAAAAAAATTGTAGCTTTTAGTCATTTACCTCCCCGTAAGAACCTCCCCGTAAATGTGTGAATTGTATCCTAATGTGGGGTGAGGTGGTGCGGTGATGAGAGTGCTGCTCGTTAATTATTTTACTACAAGGTGATATGCCCACTTGGTGCAGGAGCCGCGAAAAATAAATTGCAGTCTTTACTCTTTAGTGTGCATTCAGATGAATATAACAAAAATACAAATATAGAGAGAAGAAAAGCTCATGTTCAATTGTTCAGTTTTATCAGAGTCCCTAGATAAGGGTATTCGTGTGGATGCTGTATACAAGGACTTCAATAAGGCATTTCACAAAGTGGAATATACTTTATTTGTAAAGAAACTTTATGGATTCGGTATAGGGGGTAAAATATTGCAATGGTTTCCGTCATAAGTGGAAAGGGAGAGTTCCCTCCCGAGATGGGGCTGTGTTATGCAGCCAGGGCTGGCGGGGTCGCGAATGTGTGCGAGAGCGTTCCCGTGACTTCGTCTTAAGCGACGAGGAAAAACATCGTGCGGATATTGGTCGGTGAAAGTCCGACATAACCTGTCCTTGCCTCCGCGAGGACGGGTATGCGCAGGCATTTTCCTCACACTAACCAAAAAAAGGGGTTGTAGTCAATAGTTACACCTCTAATTCTTTCCGGGCCACCTTTGGCCTTCCCCAGAGTCACATCTGGGACCAAATGTTTTTAATGTATTTATTATTGTTATCACATCCTGTTTTAACAACAATGATATAAATGAACTTTATTTCGCTCTCTGGGACCGTAGTGTGGTTAGTGAGTTAGTAACAGTTTTTTCTCAATGGCTATGTTAGTGATAGAGTAGTAATTTCATAATTTTAAAGTTAGGTAAAAGTTTTTTACTTAGTAACTAATTGTGCAGTAGACGTGCACCTCCGCACACGATGCTCTACTAAAGTCTAACGATCATTTTGAGAATTCCATTTCCATTGGGACAAGCCCGGACTCTGCAGAGCATTGTGGCAGTCTTTTTGCACAAAATTGCATAAAAATCATCTGTGTGTGCTTGAGCAAACATGCCTGATCCACTGCAGTGCCGAGATGGACCCATCAAAATCCTAAAGCCCATGTTACATTGGAAGCTAGAGCATTAACAGCCCGCTGCGTATACCTTGTCCACAGGCTGCATGTATAAACGACTTGACAGAAGGCTTTGAATAACATAGCCTTAAGCGTCACTGCAGCGACGGCGCGAACCTGCGAAAGATGTTACAGCGAACGGTCGACGCTGGACGCTCCCTCTCGATGTCTGCTTCATCTTTAAGATCGTCGGCAACGTAATGTCCGAGAGATTTAAAAAGAAATGCGCGCCCGAGTGCACATCCACTTTGTGTAACGCCCGGCACTGATTCAGGACATTTGCCTTCCGCTTTAAACACCAAAATCTTGCTTTTCTTAACATTCTGTATTAAACTATGCAGCAGCGCATAACGCTCCAGCTCTTTAGCAGCTCTCTCAGTGCTCGTACCGAAGGGCTCGATAGAACCATATCATTAGCGAAGCTAATGTTATTGACACTTACATTGTCAATGCGACAAACAATCAGTTTGCTGCTGAGCTCAAAGATCACGTCATTTAAATATACATTAAACGTCATCGGCGAAGTTATGCCACCCTATCTAACCCCACAATTTAACCCGTAGGGTCTTGAGAGCTTAACGGCCCCTTTCATATTATTCGTCTGGTTACAGTACCAATATTGAAAACTACGCAGTAATTCCTCTGGAACTTTACCATCCCGTATCTTATTCCACAAAACCTTATAAGAAACAAGGTCAAAAGCTCGGGAGAGGTCAATGATGCAAACATGGATGGGTGTCCGGCGCTGGGTGTAATACTGCACTGCATGTTACTGTGTTGAGCTAACAATTGCTGTTTCAGTGGATAGTCCATTCCAGAAACCAAACTGTGCGTCATGAATTACGGACAGTCGTTCTAGATGCATTCAATATTCAAGTTATCAAAAACTTTCGCCAAAATTATAGGCAATGAGATGGGTCGATAATGGCTCTTATCGGCTACATCCCTGTTTGGTTCTATTCAATCGGTATAGTAATGGTTTCCATGAAATCAACAGGATAATAAGATACGGGTGGCACATGCAAAGAGAGTGGAATATCGCCTATACTCGGAATATATGAGGGCCAGCATACCGAAGGTGCTCACACTGACACCGTCATCACCCGGAGAATCCAAACCTTTAGACATTTTATTTCTTACAGAAGAAACTTCTTCAGCTGTAAAACGAATAAGGTCAGAGTCAAAACAATTCCGATCGTGGAGCACCCTAGGCAGTAATGTTTGCGGGGGATGTGCATTAAAATGATTGGCAAAAATATAACCTTATTTAAACACTCAGGATATTGTTTTGATACTGATGATATTAAAATATCAGATCAGACGCTGCCCGGCCCAGCTACAGAACGACTTGATGACTGCGGGATGACTAACTGGCGCTACAATAATAATCCTAGATCCTAGATTGTCTCTAAACGTCAGTGAAACATACGCAGCGAAATTGTTAAACCTGATAAATATTACATTAATGGTCAGGGAACTGAACAGGTACAAATGATTCGCGATTTCGGCATTTTGAATGATAGCAAGATGAATCTCGATTCACATATTTTGTACATTACTTAGAAGCCATTTAAAACGCTTCTAATACGTATGCATCGATGCTTTCGTGCTTCCTATGCTAGAATACGCTAGTGCGGTGTGGACCCGGCACTATGACGTCCATGTGAAACGTTTGGAGAGTGTTCATAGAAGATTCGTACAGTGATCTAAGTGGCCAAGGAAAGATCTCGTACCGACCGTATGAAGCACTATAAGAACTTTAGTCGCACGCAGAAAGATGATGGATCTTTTTTACAAAAAATGTGTAACGGTTCCGTAGACTGCTGTGAGCTTGTGTGTGCGTCTGTGCATTAACGTCCCAACCAGAAAGCTTCCGAGCAAATGTATATAAATAAAATATAGAAAACGAGTCCTGCAATTATAGTGTATTGTGTGTGTATTGTGTGTGTATTGCGTGTGTATTGTGTGTGTATTGTGGTCCTGATGGTTTATAGTTCGCATTCGTCTTAGAATTACATTATGTTCGGTTTATTCGGTCACCCATTCCGTTTGTCCGGATTCGTGAGTGTGTTCATTGGTTTGTTCAATATTACTGTGAATTACTAAAATGTTAAAGGATTATTAATTCGCGTTGTCGTATAAACATTCTGATTAGCACGCTGTGCTCTCCTGTAAGTGAAGAACGTGTCACTATGTACTCTATAAAAATGTCACGCTATGGTTTTTATTATATGTCGTGTGTCCTTCGTTAGAGGTCCTTAATAAATAAAAAAAAGAGTATATACCTCCTCAGGCTTTTGTTCCAGCAAATTTGTTTATGTGGGTGTGAAGGAATCGAAAGTAAAAGGGAGGTATGTTGTGTATATACACAATACATAAGTAGTAGACAATGCTTGAACTCGATCCATAATATTATTTGGAAATATGTGTTACGTTACGGCGGTACATCGCAGCAGGAGGGCGTTAGGCCGGCCCGGCTTGTTCGCGAAAACTCTCCCACTGACTAAACTCCATATTATGTGTGCGCGGAATCGAACCGGGCACTTGTGTACTACGGCGCGAGCGGGTAACCGCTGCGTCACGGCGGCACTTTGTTCAGATAGCGGATCGCATTCGCTGCATTCCCCGCAGCGGAGGGTCGCGGACGTGCTCTAAATATTGGTGCGCGTGCGCGCGCCGCCGGGACGCGCACGCGTGAGTCAGCGCGCGCACCGCCGGCACGCGCACGCCTCACGCACGAGTGTGACACTGTACGCCGAAAGGCGCCGACACCGCTGCAATACCAATTGACTCTAGAGATTTTATTCCACTTTGTAAGGCGTCAGTCCGCCGGCGCAGGCGAACGGGATGATTCATGGCCCATCACTGCAGCCGGACCGGTTCTAGCGCAGGAAGGGTAGCCCGCGTAATGCGCTTACGCAACGATGTAATTAGCAATGGGCGCTTCCAATGAATAATGAAGTCCTAACATGTATTAGTGGTCGTTTCGTAGTCGCTTCCACCCGGTGGCGCCGGCACACGACACGACACATGATTCGTTCTCCAGAAGCGCGCGCGGAGCGCCGGCGGTGCGCGAGCGGTGCGCACGCGCCGCGTCACTCGCGCGACACCGCGTGCGGCGCGCGCGGCGACTCGTCATTACTTAACGTGTAATGTGTGAAGTCATCGCTTGCAGCGTGCACACACCGTTTCTCGTTAATTTAGTAAATCTATTCGTTGCCAATAGTATTATTAGTATACGAGCTGCGACCGCAGCTGTCATCGGCGGAAATAACGAAACTACCTTCAAGGCCAAACGAGTTCCGCATAAGCTGTCGACGATCGAATGCTGCGCCCTGCTTCTGGCGGGAGAAAGCTTTTTCGGTTTATTCATCTTCAACCTTATATTCACATTATTACATTATTGTACAGCGTTTTAAAACGAAAACGGAAGCAGATAAATCTAGAAGCACGAATTGAAGAAAAAATGCTTTTACATGCAGGTTATTTAGTTTTTATCACGACTCCAAATAAGCGGCGTGGTGTCTGGTAAAGAGGTGTCGTCGAGAAGGTGTTTCTTGGTAGAGACAAAAAGATCACGGTGGTTAAACTGAAAACAAAATTCGGTACGCTAGGTAAACTCGCACGCGTTGCACGCTTACCTGCGGGTTAAGAGTGGGGGACCGACACCGGGGTGGGGGTGTGAACGATATGATTAACCGCATCTTACTTGCATACACGTGGGAATAGTTTAAGTTTGTTATTTTTATAACTTCAAAAGTTCGTATTAAGAAATCGTCGGCGATGATTAATCGGGACAGGAGCATAAGCAACTGTTGTGCACAGGACAAAGAGAAAGAGGGTAGATTAATCCCTCATCTCTCCAATCCTATTCTCTTCTATTTCTATTCTTTCCGTATTCCAGTTTTCTGAAGCGTCTGATGAAGCTGTAATTCGCATCAACAACACTAACGGCAAAAATTTCACGTGAAAAAGGCCAGCAATATTGTATGACTTCCGTGACACTGTACTGTGGGCGCAAAGAGTTAAAGCGCTGATGTCAAAAAGAAATGTTTCTCCAAATAAAGTAAAATAACTCGTAAGCGTCATGCGTTTGTGAACGTTGCAGGAGATGCAAATTAAAATATTACAGCACACATGCAGGCAAATAACCACGTAAGTAGTCAAGCGCGCCGGGCACGCCGGGCACGCCGGGCACGCCGGGCACGCGGGCACGCGGGCACGCCGATATCCTCACAGCGTCAATGTAAAACGGAAGCAATTAATCAGCGCGGCCGCGATGTGTTGGCCGCCGCTAGCCGCTAGCGCGCCGCACAGCACCATTGAGGAAACCGTGTACCCGTCCGTGGAAACGTGGACGAGGAAGAAATCTTGTCTCATTTCGTTTCCACGCCGTAATGGGGAAACGCGTGGTGACGGCGTGCGACGTCATCACGCGCCCGTCCTTATCTTGAATCAGCCATGGCTGTGCCTAACATTGTGCTTCCACTATTGTGTAATTATTGGGGTGCCTCCGTTTCTGGATGTATGTCTGGTTACTCGTTCTTACTAGTGGCAGCTCTCTGTTACCGTCTCCATCTAAGTCGCTACCGTTGCAGCTCTTATTTCGGCCAGTAAACAATAGTGCGTAACTATTGCTGGAGTAACGAAGCTGAAAATCTTATGCATCACGGCGGCAACTGCAGTGTGTATCGTCCTAACTACCACGTCGTTGTGGCCAGGAGCATAACTTCCTCCGCAGTGGCACCAATTCACTGTCGCTTCACATCCGATCTTGCACAGATAATCAGCGCAGCACCCGTGCCCCGTGCCCCTTGCCCCGTGCCCCGTGCCCCGTGAATATCTGTGTAAGTCTGTAGATGAGACTTGTCGCGTCGTTGCGTCCAGGCTTCGGTAACCGGCAGGATCGCGCTCACCTCCCGCTCACTTCCCCGCGAGCACGCCGACCACAGCAACGGGTCCTGGTGCGACCTGGGCGCCGGTGTGCCATTTGTAAACGAAAATATTTTGAAAACAATAATGTGTCTGTCTGTGTACCAAGTAAATGTTTGGTTGTTGTTAGTTCGTAACGTAGGCACACGGCGCGACGGTATCGTGGGACCCGTCCCTGCCCGTCCCCCCTCACTGCGCTCACCGCGCTCACCGCGCTCACTGTGACGCGCCTGACGACGCCTGACGACGCCTGCTGCGGAAGTCCCTGATATGACTAATGAAAGCGCGGACTTTGTCCCCGGTTGCTCCCTTACATCGCTCGTATAAATATAATAAACGTTTGCTTTCGCAGACGGCGCTGCGTTGGTGAAATAGTTTATTCATCTAATGAATATCGAACCCGCGCCGCTCCGGTTTGACGGACTGCGGGACCACACTTACTGGCTATGTAAACATCGCGTTTCCTGTGCGGCTCCTGCGGCCATTAATTTTGCCCGTCAAGGAAACTGCCTCACGCCGGTTTCGCGACCGTACTCCGGCCGGCTTCCAGTCGTTTAGCGCCGTCGGTAGCGACACGACTACGATACGATATTTATTAAACAAAACGATACTTCGATGTCATATGAAGTTAGAGTTAAGGAAGTAACAACCACTGAAGGTTATTTCACAAAAGATAAAACATTTTTTTCTTGAACCTTAATTAAAATATTGTGGATAAAGCACTCGAAATAGATTTTTAGTAACAAAAAAGTAAAACGGTAACATTTATTTATTGGATGTTAAGTGGCTTTGGTGTAACATTGAATACGTAACTGCAGCACGGCAAGTGTTTCGCGGGGCGGGCGGGGCATGCGGGGCATGCGGGCAGCACGAGCGGTCAGCCCTGCTGCGGCTTATGCAAACATTAAGCTAAATAATCACAGGCACATTAGTTTTAGAATAATCGGTGCAACCTGCAGCACCACGCCCAGTCACAGCTTGAAATCAAATATTTAGAACAATGTGAAAGCAATTTAATTTAGTTCCTGTCGCATCGTCGTCGTTGCGTAGCAAAGGCGCGCGGCACAGAGGCGCGCGCAGGCGCCGCGCCGTCTGCGCGCGCAGCGCCCCGCCACCGCCCCGCGCCGCCCCGCCACCGCGCCGCCCCGCCACCGCGCCGCCCCGCCACCGCGCCGCCCCGCCAACGCGCCGCGCACGCGCCCGCGGCCCGTTTAATGATAGCGAATACATTATAGTTGCCATTAAGGTTACTTCATGATGTTTAGCAACAATTAACTTTTAACTTTTTATTTTGTAAACCTAACACAGGTTTACACACTACCAAGTGTAGATTTAATGGCGACAGGAAGATAAGGTTTACGAGGCAAGTGCATTATAGAACGCAGTAATATTCCAAATAAGCTTAATTATTTGTTTATTAGCAAGTGGGTCGCAGTCCGCCTGCGCCGCCGGCCGGCGAGGGTACTTCGTAGAATAGGAAGTAACAAGAGTGCACCGCAGCCGATTGCGAACTATTGTTATGTCGTAAATGTATAGGCAGGCCGGATGCACCGGCGGTAATGAACAACCGTTGGAAAGAGTGCCCGCTGACGTGGTGCGTGCTCGCGCCTCCACGCAGCTAACTTATACTGTCATGTCAAGGTAATGTGGCGTAATGTTATGCAAGGTCATGGGAAATTGGAATAACGTCAGCGATCACAAATATTGGAGATAATTTAATCAAGTGTAATGAATGGTCAGTTAGAGTTATTCACGCGAGATGATGATAGACTGCCGATGCGGGAAACAGACTAATAGAATATTTGTAAACAATAAGAAGAAGGAACGTGATCGAACCGAATGCTATCTGTGTCCAAGGGCTTCGATATCTCCGGGTACAACTTTACACGCATGCCGCAATTAACTCGATCAATATTATTCATCCGGGGTTTCTATGCGTACACATCTACTTTGACGACGTAAACATGAGTTTATATTATTACCAAAAACAGTATTGCTTTAGCTACACTGTCGCTAAGTAATACCGTGCGCGGTTTAAAGGGGAGCCGATTGAATAACCCTCACAAATTGCGATGTTCTTCCTCTCGGCCACTTCTTCGACTCCACTCTGATACTAACAATGCGATTGAAATTGGAATTGCAAACGGAATAATTAGCATACTAGTCACAGCACTGATGCTACCGGGACACGGTAATGTCTGCAGCGGCGGAAAAAAAAGTTACTTAAATTTTTGTAATCCGTTTACATCACCGCTAGCAATGAGTAATGGGGTGGGGGCCGGTCGTGCTGCGCATCCACCACTTGGTAACGCCGGCGCTGGTGACCGGGTTTCGCAGATTTCCCCATTACTCATGCATTACCTGCATCTTTTCCGAAGTCGCACATTACTTAACGCGCAATCGTTTCCGCCGCCTATTCTCAATTAACTCATAAGTTTACTGAAAAAAAAAACCATTTAAACTCTACGGATGTGAAGCTATTTGCACCGCGTAGTGCTCATTTATAACAGGGAAGAAGGGTAGTGGACCTGTCGGATGGGGCACCCCTTGTTGGGTTTGGCAGTGCCTTTGCGGTCATTGGCACCGGCACAGCGTCCGCATGAGCGACACGTCTTGACACGGCCTGGTCCTGCAGAATAGATCAAACATGATGTCCGCAAGCGATTAAATAGGAAAGGTCGGTTCAAAAACATAATAGTAAAGTTTTATTCTAACTGAAGTAAAAAAGAGAATAGTACTCAATATCAATTTAGAAATAATATATATAAAAAGAGATCATGAGGTCATGAGATTATGTAAAGAAGTCTCCTTTACACCGATAGATCACTCCAGTGGCCCGCCTACTTGCCCGCCCGCACACGACGCGGTACCCTTCGGAAATGCGTACGCGCTAAGCCCGAGGGTGCGACGGGGAGGTACTGGCAGGGAGGAGCGCAGGGATGTTGTAAATAAATATGATAAGTTGGTAATGGTTTGTGAGACATTTCTCCTGGGATAATATCACATATGAACGGAAAGTAAACTATGCGCCGACGAATGGACTCTATTTATTAAAAAAATTAAATTCGCCGCCGTCGCCAGGCCGCTGCTGCAGATCGGGGAAACGCCAGGGGGCTGTAATATACATATTATTACGATTTATACGAGTATATTGCCAATAGGCGCAGCAACGCGCAGATTAGGTTAAGGTAAAGCTGGTTAACCTTGCAACGTGAACTACACGTCCGCTTCAAGTAATTTCGCTCGTCTGATGCCGTGCTGTGCACTAAACCAAGGGATGATATGTATGGTGACATTACCACGACAGTACTCAGTTCCATAATAATGAAGAACGAGAGCGGTGCGGACATTTCCAGCTCACAGCCCTGCGCCTCTCACCCACCAACCAGCTCTCCGGAACGGTATATTAATTGTATTTTTTGCAACGAAACTACTTCTAGTCGTATATAATATTCACTATACAATATGAATAAAAATTTTCCTATTTTTTTTTTTGTTTCACAATTTGCGGTTTGACCCGGGTCACTAACCGCACCTGCAGAACGACCGCTCTATGTGACCCCTCCAAACTTCTTAGGCACATACATAAGCACGGACTGATGTTATTGCATGCGCGGAAGCGGATGAGCGGACGAGCGGGAGTGCGGACGAGCGGGAGTGCGGACGAGCGGGAGTGCGCACGAGCGGGAGTGCGCACGAGCGGGAGTGCGCACGAGCGGGAGTGCGGACGAGCGGGACAGTGGAGCTGAGCTAGTTTTCTACTTTCCAAATTGCAAAAGACAGGAAGAGCGTCTCCCAGTTTGTGTGGTGTGTTGTGCACTGAAGTGTATGCAATGTAACATTACGAGCTTTAGTTGTTGCCATTTAATGTTCATTTTAGGAATGAAGACAAACGATGCACTTGTGAATAATGATTCGGCTTTTTGTTTCAAAGCATACGAATAATAATGATGTACACTCAAGTTAGCAGCTAACTGAAACAGCCGTCCGCCGCCCGCCAGCTGCTGCCTGCCGCTCTGCTGGTGAGCGCGGCCAGTGCATGACAATTGCAGGACAACGCGATAGTCCCTTCCGTTGCACATTGGAGTAAAAATAGATTAGTTTTGAATTTTAAATTGCCAACCTGCCAATGCTTTTTAATTTTCTGCCGACAATAATAAGATTCTTACATAAACACATACCGAGGCCATTGCTTTAAGACGTACGAAGGTACTTCTCGTTAGTAATTTGACTAGCTGGAGCTCCTGTAAAACTTTAACACGAGCAGGCTTTACGATCAAAGAGATCACCGGCAAGAGAGACCTTCGACGAATTAATTTCTAGAATCATGAATATGTGAAACTTGCCCATAGGCAATAACACCGCATCACCGGCCCGATAAGACCAAAGTGAAATAACAAGCCACTACTGGACCAAAGTGAATAACAAACACTACACTACTTAGCGGCATTTATTGTCCAACTTAAAATTGAAAAACAAACATTTAGATTGCGGCGGGGAAGCCCCGCTGAGTCAGCTGCTGGATATCGGCTCTCCGGCGCGGTGCTCGGCCGAGCTTTCTAAAGCTGTACGACAATCGGTGCGCATGCTGCAACTCGCATGCTCAACGTGTTCAGCACGTGTATATAGGTGACCCTGTATGAAAGGAAAGTTAGGTTCAAACAAGTCGGGAGTTTTGTGAAATCGTGTTGTATGAGAGCTAAAGTTAGTATAGAAAGGAAGGTTACCTTGCGGACTGTCCGGACCGGCGCTTCATTCAAATTAAGATTTCACTTTAACGTGAGATGCTTTTTTTTCTTTTAAATACCTATCCAAGTTCATGTCATAAAGTCAAGTCAAAAATCATTCTAAACGTTGATTCTTTTTTCTCTATACGACAACGCAACAGTAACACCCCTGACATAAATACTAACTATATATATATATATATATATATATATATAACACACGGACTGACCGCAAGAACAACTTTCGGCGTCCACTCTGACAAGCTAACGGTAACATCATTTTGTTTGTTTTCAGTCAAAAAGATACTCAGTCCCATGAGAGGAGAGAGAGGGATTTTTGCCCACTAGAACCCCCTCGCTATCGTCTGCGTTGAAAAGGTCACGGGATCTCCGTTCGGAGCACAATCGCGACCTCTGTAACGCTATGCGGGGATAGTCTATCCTAAAGTATGTTTATGTAGAATCTATTACCCTCGCGAGTACTTGTCAATGGCTGGAAACCGCATCCAGCCATTGTCCTCCTACGTTGAGAACGATTGCGATGAGAACCCCTATCCTGACCGAAAACGACCATAGATGCCTCGTTAACGTAGATGAAGATCATTCACCGATGCGCCGTGAGGGCGCGCGTTAACGTTACGACGGCTTCGTCTTCGGCTATCCTCTCTCGATCTCGTTCAGCAGCCTCCTTTTGTACCGTAACAGTTTTGTAAAAGAAAGCTACGACCCTCCATGCAAAGCCTCCTCCCAGCATCATCGACATGATTGCTGGCAAGGAGAGGTTTCATTCGATCCGGTTTACTAGGATCCACTGCTCCGGTTCTTGATAAAACCGTGATAACATGCGATGCGGAATCCTACTCTCCTCCTCCACAGTGAAAGCAATTCGCCGTCGCTTGTCGTCCAACTTAACACAGATAATCGCCGAAACACCCGTCCCCGATGAACATCTGTATAAGTCTGTAGATAAGACTGCCTCCGCGTCTTTACATCCAAGCATCGAACATCGGCAGTACAGCTTTACATCCGACGCGTTTGCATGCAATATCTCTTCCGGAAGCTTAGAATACCACGCTAAAAAAGCCCCATGTAGTTCCTACCGTCGAGGCCTTAAGTACTTCCGTCTCGCTCACTCCCACTTTTCTGGCCCATGGACCGAATCGTTTCGTACACACTCGCGTCCATATCCAAAACGAGGACTGTCGTCGCCTCGAAAGATATTGTATGGTATTCTCGTACGATCCTTATAGCCATTCTTCGCTGAACCCTGTAGATTTAAGCTCTATGGCGTCGGATGGCTAGTCTCTTATCTTATACTGGCCGCCATTTTAGGCTACGGATCGTATTAGTCCTGTATAGAGGCGGTCAACTTTCTCGGCAGGTCCCCCGGGATTAGTTAGTAGTCTGTGCGTTGCACCTGCTATCCTCTCGATTCGGGCACTAGACACTCGAAGTGTTCTTCCAAGCCCCAACGACATTTTTTATACAAATAATTATATAACGAGATGAGCGGGACGTTAACCTGGTGGTAAATGATAAGCCGGACTATAACAGCGTGGTGCTAGTTAGAATATTATGCACTGTACCACACTGCCAACTATTTCCCAAAATCTGAAATCTGTATGTTATGTTCCATTCGTTCGTGCAGCTGCGTCTGTTGGTGCAGCTTGCAGTAGTAACGCGGGTATGACACTGCGCAGTGGAGTGCAACATTGAGCTCCGTGCGACGCGACACTACATCGGATGTTGCGTGTCGCCTGGGAGCGCCCTAAACAACATCACGTTGCAACAATTGCACTGAATGGTGAGTAGTGTAGAGCAGAGCGGCAGCAGTTCCACTCACTTCGGAATAATCAGAGATCTTTGTGATTGTAAGGACACATACAATTTCTGCGTGCGCCCATGCTATAAAAACGAATCTTGGCGCAATGCGCTTTATTGATGTTATTCCGCGAAACGTGAGCAGCGGGCCGGGGGCTCGGGGCCAGGGGCCGGCGGGCGTGCCCGGCGAGCACACGGCCTGCATGCTCGCTGTTGCGAAAATGAGAATTTTTCCGAATCTCACTTTACATTACCTTGGAGAACGAGAACACGTCCCCATTGGTAAACTTAATGCACTGCGCGCCGCAACGTAACGCTCACTACTCGACAGCTCCGCAGCGGCGCGGGGTGGGCCCCGGCGGACGTGCCGCGCATGCGGCCGGGCCTGCGCCCGCGCGCGCGCTCGTGCAACGCGCAGCCGGCTCGTTTCAGAAGGTGAGCGCTTGGGAGCGTGGGAGCGTGACGCACCGGAAGTGCTACGGATGCCGCTACGCGCGGCCTACAAAGGCTAGCCGGGCGAGATACCTGCGGCATGAGACGCGTGCGGGGGCGTCGGCCCCGCGCTGTCGGTAAACACGCGTTTAACTGTATCCGTGCAGTGTTTGCGCGCCGCCCCCACCAACGACCACTTTGCGAGTGGAAGTTAACTAACCTGCACGTGCGGACGGACCGCTCGCACGGATACATGCCGCTATTGTTCAACGAAGCGAGGAGACGAGCGGGATTTTCACTCGATAGTCAGTGATGTACACATCGCCTCATTGTGCTCCTCGCTATGAGACCAGCCATTATTAAGACCCAATAATTTCACTAGCTGCGGCGCTCTTCGAACCGAAACATACTGCTGTTGCGTCAGCAGAAATAGATGCTGTGGTAGTATTTACAACGCTGTCCGCCAACAGAGACTTACCAGCACTACTAGTGGACTACCAGTAGACTACATACTGACGCAGAGTCAGAACCCAGGAGCGCGTGATATGTGTAATTGTACAGGGTCGCCGCTGGCCTGAGTCTCCTCTCAACTGAACACTCCACACCGCAGGTTGGCCTAAATGAAAACATACGAGGAGGGATTAAAAAGTAGTGAGAACGAAATAAGAACTTCTTAGCGAGAAAAAAAATTAGTACTGGCTAAGTTCAGGTACATGTTGGTAATGTTAATGAAGAACACAATCATCGATTGTCTTTTGTGTGTTTTGTGTATGTAGCCATTTGTTTGCTTCGTGTGGGCACGTGCTCCCGGAAATGGAGAGAAGCGAAGTGCGAGTCGTTGTTAAATAGCTCCGTTTGAAAAAGTTAACGACGCAAGAGATTCATTGCGATCCGGAGGCAACATTAGGAGAGTCTGCTCCGCCGTATTCCACTGTCGCAAGGTGGCCTTCTCAATCTGGAGTAGGGAGAACGAGCACGGAAGATGAACATCTTTGCGGCCGTCACCACGTCCATCGACGTCACTCACCCAAGAAAATGTTGCGGAAGTCAAGAAAATTGTATTGAACGATAGAAGAGTTACCATCAAATACTTTTCGAACGAGCATTTCATATGGAAGTATCCAATCCATATTGAAACGATCTTTGAATATGAGAACAGTCTTCGCGAGATGGGTGACGAGAATGTTAACCGACACTCAGAAACAAAACACGACGACGATTTGACGTTCCGAAGATATTGTCGGACAAGTTTCAAGAAGATTCTGAAAACTTTTGTCTCGTATCGTGACAATGGACGAAACATGGGTTCATCATTTTGATCCTGAGACGTAACACCAATTCTCGCAATGGAAACGGCCATCATCACCGACACCGAAGAAGTTTCGTGCCGTGGCATCGGCTGGCAAGGTTACGGCCCCAACATTTTGGGACTCGGAAGGGATATTGTTGATTGATTACCTGGAGCATGAAACCACTATTACAGGCCAATATTATGCAGCTTTAATTACCAAGTTGAGGAATGCCATCAAAGAGAAAAGGAGAGGGAAACTTCGGAGGGGCGTGCTGTTTCATCACGACAACGCGCCCGCGCACAGGTCGGCAGGTGAAATAGCTGCCATTCAGCAAGCTCGCTTCGAATTGGTTGACTACTCCCCTTATTCACCAGATCTGGCGCCAAATTGAAAGAATACTTAAGAGGAAACAGATACAAAGACGATAACGAGGTGATGGACGCCGTGGAGAACGTTTTGCAGGACCAAGACAAAACTTTTTTTTTGAAAAGGATTGAACCCTCGGCAAAGCGCTGCACTCGGTGTGCAGGAAGACTTGGAGACTATGTGGAAAAATAAATGATTAAGTTATCAATAGTCATTATATTTTATCTCATTCTCACTACTTTTTGATTTCCCCTAGTATTCTCGCGCTCCCGGGCCGTGGCGGTGACGCGTGCGCACCAGCGACTACTTGCGGGCGCGGCGGGCGGCCGGCGGCCGGCGGCCCGCGGGGTGTTGCCCGCAAACGTCAAGGGAAGAAAAAGCCGCAAACAGGTTTTCTCCTGCTAAGGCTATCGAATAAAGAACAATTCTGAACGAGCCCGCGAGTGACGCGCCGCTGGCCCGCCGCCCGCGTAGTGCCGCGGCGTGCGCGCGCGCATCTCGGCCTCTGCTTTGCATGACAACACAGACACTGGAATGCATGGATTTTATTTAATCAACAGTGTTCCACTTTGACAGTAAAAACCTTAATACTTCAAGTCGATCTTTCCCTTTGTGTATTTCCGTTTCTGTACATACACATACACATTTGGGTTTTTTATATAATGTAGCGACGAAACAAGCGGGACGATCACTTGATGGTAAGTGATATGCTCACGCCCATGCCATGCCTATAACAACGTGGCGCTAGTTAGGATGGTATACACTGCGCCACATTGCGCTCGTTGCTCTGAGACATGGATGTTTTCTGGTTACTCTAATAATTTCACTAGCTTCAAGTCCTTCAATCCGGAAAACAGTAATATTTTCACAGTACTGTTTATCGACTGCATTCGGCGCTGTGATGGTACCTGCCTAGGTGGTCTCCGGCAACAGAGACCTACGATCAGTGATAATTATCAAATTGTCAATATTAAAAATTTCTTCACAAAACAATTCTGGTACTCGAAAATCACTTGGAACCGTTAGGTCATCCCGCGCACCGGCCGCAGACCTGTCCATTGCGGCGAGGGCCGGAAGAGGTGCCGCCGCGATGTTGCAACTATTCAGCAGCGCAGCAGTGCAGTATCCATACAACGAAGGCTGTGTGCATTGTTATATATATATATATATATATTATGAACTGCGCGACCGCGTGCGTGTGCGAATGCATGTGTGCGTGCGTGCACGTGTCGCGTGTTTCGGTGATTACCTAGGAGGTCTACTGTAGTAGGTTTCGTTCCCGCGAATGTGTCTGGTGTAACTGCGGTTACAGTGCAGAACACGAGGTGCGGCGTATCACCATTTCGATTAAATTTAATATGGCGGCATCAAATCATCATCAGCCGATAGACGTCCACCGCTGGACATAGGCCTCCCCCAAACATCTGCACGTTTGCATCAAAAGCTTATAGTTAAACACTCAAAGTGAAAAGTACGGCTAGCTGTGGAACTTGATAAACGTTTTAGGGCACCTTGTGACCCTAACGATCCCGATTGTTGCGGTGGACGTGCGCGAGCCACGCGGCCCAAGCCCGGCCCCGGCCCTACGTGACGCAGGGCACGCGCCGCGTCCCGCCGCGTCACGCCGCCGCGAACCGGATGCGCGTCCCGCCGCGCCCGCTCTGCTATCGGTTATTACAAGCACAGCGTACTGTGTACCGCATTCGCACAGTTATGTTGGGTTCAGGACCAGGACAGATCGTTACACCGCCGCACCGAGCGCACCGAGCGCACCGAGCGCACCGAGCGCACCCTCTAGCCAACTTTTAAATTTTATTAACAAAACAAATAAATGCACGAAGTTGAGATAACGTGGTCGTGCGCCGGAAGCGGCAAGCGTCCCTCTGTCCTGGCAGATTGAATGTAGACGAAACTCGCAACGTTTAGATGAACTATTAATTAAAGCGCGCGTCCGTTCTACGTCAGGAACATCGGACATTTCCGTGAGCAATTAGTCACAGGGTCAAGTGCAGGATTCCCGACCTGTTCCCGGTAACACGGAGTGGCGGGCGGTGAGTCAGCGCGCTGGCTGCCATTACTAGATTAGCGCTGTGTCACCGCTCGCCGCTCGCCGCCAGCCGCTAGCCACCAGCCTCTTGCTGCTCGCCACCCGTCGCCAGCCATTCCTTGGGGACCCATGCTCCAGGCTCTCGCCCCGCACTGCGCGTGCGGCGCGTCCGCCTCAGCCCGGTACACTCACTCTCATTTTACGAACAAACTTACTGCCTTTTACTTTAATTAAACAATCTGTTTAAATAAATAAATATTCTGTTAGTTCATTCTCCAGTCTCCAACCAGTAGATGGTGGAGATCTTCCTTACTACTTTTAATCAATACACAATACTTTAAAACCACTTCATACCAAATATCCACGCTATACTGTCGCTAACTCTTCGACGCGTCCCCCTAACGGGTTCCCTTTTTGTCGTGGCGGAGGGGCTTAGTGACCGTGGCCCGACACACGGTGAAGCGAAGTGGAACCCACCCGGCTGGCCTGCGGCGAATGGCCGGCCGAACCGGGCGCTCCAGATTCGAGCATCGGTTGGATAACTGGAGCTCACCGGACCTGCCGAGGGCCGTAGAGGCGATTTTATGCTACCCTTTGCAGCCGAGGTAGTGTCGCTAAGGGAGTTCCCTCTGCGGCCAACCGGTGTCGCACCGGCGATGCGGCGGCGGTGGGGGTGTGGGGGAAGAGTAGTGTCGGTATTGCGAAGCGCTTTTCTCCCTATCCTCCGCGGCCGTTAATGCGTAGCGGCGGGCCTAACATCTCTCCGCTGTAGGAAGCCAAGAGAGGTTTTCTCCTGTGGCTCCCATGGTTTCTCGGCGATAGGTTTGGGGGAACCCGTCGCCCGCGAGACTGCAGGAGGCCACGGAGAGTGCACTTTGCATGTTCCGACGCGCTCTGGAAAGGAAGGGTTCATCCCTCCCTCCGGAGGTGGGGTTTCGAAAGCGGCCAGCGCCGGCATGGTCGCGATTGTGAGCGAAAGCGTTCCTGTGACTCTCTCTTCCGGCGATAAGGCGGAACATCGTGGGGGTTTTAGTCGGTGCAAGTCCGACATAACCCGTCCTTGCCCCGAGAGGACGAGTATGCATAGGAATTTCTCCCACGTAAAACAATAAAAAATCCACCGACGCGTCTCTTATAGCCCTACACCATCTTGTTTGCATTTCCCTTCCGTGTTGTCATATTTTAAAAGTGGCCAACTTACAACTGAAAAAAGTAATGATAACGACACCAATGCAATATTGTTTGCTGTGTGTTGCTAACGCTAACAGTGCACAGCAGCTATTGCCCTGCCCGCCCCGCGCCGACCCGCGCCGACCCGCGCCGACCCGCGCCGACCCGCGCCGACCCGCGCCGACCCGCCGGCCGTAATATAAAATTAAACTTTCAATTTGTCTGAAATATTCGTTGAGAGCGACCGCAACCGCAAATGACTTTTTACAACAACCGTTACTATAGGAACCGCATAAATAATACCGAATTAACGTGTTTAAAAAAGTTAATTAAAATAACATGATGAAGGATCCAGGAAATTAAAAAATAAATAACCTACAACCATCTACAAACCATTCCGCGTCGGATGTTCACGTTCCCGTGTCGATACATTCACTACTTTTCGCGTGATTGGCGAACAATGGAAACACATTCATTATATATATACATATATATTATATATGTGTGCGTGCGTGCATGCGCGTGTGCGTGCGTGCGTGTGTGTGTACCGGCTAACACCCACACGATGTGAAACGCGGGTGCGCCGGAACATGCAGCGCGCCCCCTCCTCGACCTCATCGTGCACGGGTGACCGGTTCTCCCGAACCAGTCGCCCGAGACCATGGGAGCCACTGGAGAAAACCTCTCCCGGCTCCCCGAGGCGGAGAGATGTTGGGCCCGCCGCTACCCGTCAACGGCCGCGGAGGATAGGGAGAGCGGCGCTTCGCAATACCGACACTCCTCTTCCCGCATCGCCGGTGCAACACCAGTTGGCTGCAGAGGGTACTCCCTCAGCGACACCACCTCGGCTGCGAGGAGCGGTATGAAACCGTCCCTGCAGCCTGGCTGCTAGGGTAGCATACAGCCGCACCTGCGACCCCCGGCCGCTCCGGTGAGCTCCAGTTATCCAACCGGTGCTCGAACCTGGAGCGGCCGCTTCGGCCAGCCCTTCGCCGCGGGTCGGCCGGGTGAGTTCCACTTAGCTTCACCGTGTTGGCTGCCACGGTTACTAAGCTCCTCCGCCACGACAAGGCGAGAACCCGTTGGAGGGGATGCTAACGTGGTTGGGGTGGGGTGGGGTGGTGGGGAGGTGGGCTAGCGCGCGTCGGAGGACGTATTCATGATTAGAATTTTTCTTATGACAAAAAGCATCCAATCCTCAAGCAAGCCACTCATTTTGCCAAATTATTATTTAGTTATGAATACGAGCGACTCACGCACATCGCTCCACAGCTGACCCTCGCGTCCATTCAAGAAACTTATTGGCCTATTGGTAATCATAACTTGCTGCAGCAACTGCACACTATGTGCTCGTCTGCGAGGTAACACGGTGACTGCTGTGATGGGAAATCTACTACAGCAGCGACTGGCTGCAGACGGTCAAGCATTCGAAAGGGTAGGTGTAGATTACGCAAACCCTATGACCTGCGCAAGTCGCCAGGGAAGAGGTTGGAGGCTTGAACGAGTGATAGCGGACTAATTGCAACTTTTTGTTTCACCACCAGGGCTGTACATCCAGAACTGATATACCAAATAGATGTATAAACTATATACCGAGGAACTGTTATTTACGGCGGGCGCCGTCTCGCGCAGCGAACCGGAAGGAAAACCAGTAAACATTATTCTGATAGTGGTACCTCATTAGTTGGATGGAGCACATCGTAATATTTCAGGTTTCCTTAAGATTAATAGCAAATCAATTAGTGAAGGTTTAACAGATGCTGCCACTAATTTCCGGTTTCGGGAGGCGGGTACCATATCGACAACGCGCACAAGTGCTGGATAATCGTCATTTAAGTTACGAATAGCTTAACACTACTTTAGTTCAAATAGAAGCTATCTTGAACACGAGACCGTTCACTCTGCTGTCTCCACGTCCTGAAGATTTGGTGCGGCTGACCTTCGGATATTTTAATAGGACATCCGTTGGCCACGTCGCCGATACACGGTGTTTTGTATACTTCTTCCTAGCACATTACTCGCTTCCAGCGAATTGAACAGCTTGGACAACACTTTTGGAGCTGATGGAGCAAGCAGTACATTAACTGGAGTACTTCAACAACGAACGAATTGGTCCTCAAACGATATAACACTGAAGTTGGACGTGCTTGTACTTATCAACGAAGATTAGTGGATAAACATTTGCTAATATATACATATATATATATAGTATTAGGTCCTTACGTAGGAAATTAGCGTTTCGTCGCACTGACACCGCTTTGATCTGGAATATCTGCTCTGTGGTTAACAATTCCAAATTCAAATTTATAAACTCATTTAGCGGGTACATTTGAGTTTTGGAAACAGACATTTATTTGTTTTTTATTCATTGTCATTTTGTTGTCGTCGCTTATTGCTGCACAATGGGGAACATGCAATATCGGTGTATTTACGAGTACGAGTTCCACCGTGGCACCAGCACCAGTGCTGCAGGAACAGCTCGAAGGATTGATGATGTGTACGGCGCTGGTGTCGCAAAAGCACGACACGTTTTTGGTTTCAACGTTTTTGTTCTGGAAATTTCGACCTTCAGACGTCAGAAAGAACAGGGATCAGAAAACTGTCTTTGCCAGTCTACGTCGAGGTTGAAGCAGTGTCCAATCCGTCGGCTGGGTGGCGGGGCAGCCGGGCTGCGGATTTCGTTCTGATGAATTCCCTCGGTGGAAGTGAAGTTAGCGGGCTGGCGAACGTTTATATTTACTTAAGCTATAGATAAAGTTGCAGTTATTTACTGCTGGCAGGTCTCCGTGGCAAGAGACCGTCCCGGTAGATACCACCGCGGCGCCCGTTGCAGCCGACACACGGTGCTGTGCGGACATTACTGTGTCCCGGTTTGAAGGGCGCAGTAGCTAGTATAATTACTGGGGAACCGAGACTCAACATGTATTAAGACGACCAGTGCAATGTGGTGCTGTGGACACCATCCTAATAAGCGCCCCGTTGTTATGGACAGACGTATCACTCAGCACCAGGTGAACGGCCCGATCGGTTCGTCACTCCGTAGAATAATAAAAAAATGAAATTATATAATAGGATACGACAACAAAAATATCCTTGTTATATGTAATTTACTTTCGAGTTAGATGATGGGAACCACGCCGCGGTATGCGCCACGCGAGCGCCGCACCGCTGCACCGCTGCACCGCTGCACCGCTGCACCGCCGCACCGCCGCACCGCCGCACCGCCGCACCGCTGCACCGCTGCACCGTGACGGCGTTCCCGTGCGACAAGGAATTATATTCAAACAAATTACCCACTGGAGCCTCCGACGAGCCGGAAAAATGTAGATTCTACAAACTCGCGTCACCGGTGAATAATTTAAGACACGACGTCCGTCTGTACGGATTTTGACCAATGTCGGGCGTGGGCACGCCGCGCCCGCATCCAGGGGACACTACTGACGACTGTCTCCGCCTGCACTGCCGTTCGCACGTCAGAGCAGCCTGCAGTCCCGTTATCTTGTATGCAATGCCTCCGCGAACACATTTTGGCGTCGTGGTAACTGGCAGCGAGGCCGCAGCGGGCGCAGCGAGCTCGTGCAGCATGTGATGAGCTCGACTCCCGTGTGTGGACAGCCGGGGCTCGGGGACGCTGTTGTGACGGCAGATTTGCAATACCATGGCGGCAGCCGACACGGTAGATTCGTATAAACTCCGCTACTAGTCCACCTTCACCACGTGCGGCTCCGGAATTGAACCAGAAAGCGCCGCCTTACGAGATAAGTGGTCAGCCACTGCGCCACGAAGAAGGTCGTCTTTACCGGAGACAATGAAATTGCCAGCGACGTGACGTACCATGCTATACACTCATTATTGAGAGTGGGCTCATCGATTGGGAGCAGCTGAACTTGAGGTTCGTGTTCATACGCATGAGTCAGGCCGGTTCCGACTAGCGTGAGGTCAGCACGCGACCCTCACCAGCCGCATTCCCGACACGGACCGACACCGAAGTCACCAGCTCAAGGTCCGCTCGCTACAAAGTGTTCATCACTCATGTAACGATACAGCGTACGTACAGCAATTACTACAAATGTATTTAATTAAATCCCTCAAGTTCGAGTGTCAGGTGTCGGACCAATGCAGCCCAAGGGCACGATGTCAGGTCGTTGCAACTTTATCCAAACGTTCATGTTTCCTCTGAGAGTACAGAAATACTCTGAAACGTAACCGCAGCCGCGGCTGTGCTGTGCTGCACCGTTATGCACCGTGCTGCGCCGAGCTTTGCCCTGCTGCACCATTATGCACCGTGCTGTGCCGTGCTGCGCCGTGCTTTGCCCTGCTGCACCGTTATGCACCATTATGCACCGTGCTGTGCCGTGCTGCGCCGTGCGTTGCCCTGCTGCACCGTTATGCACCGTGCTGTGCCGTGCTGCGCCGTGCTTTGCCCTGCTGCACCATTATGCACCGTGCTGTGCCGTGCTACGCTAGTATTTGTTGCTCCGGCTTAGAGGAATATTTTTTATATCCATAAAAAATTACATTATCTTAGCTTCTCTGTCTTCGTGCCATTCCTCATCCATCCGCCGAGCGCAATTCCAAAACAATGACAACGTTTGCAACAGGAAGATGCGCACGGATCCGGCGGGACCAGCGATGGCAAAGCATACGTCAGCCATCACCGTCAGCAGATAGTGCTTATGTACACACAGTACCAGCGGTCGCCGCTCCGTGCACTGAACCAACTAAGACATTACGTCCTGTGCTGCCGACGTCGTGCGGGGCCCACTTCGCGACGTGGACACGCACGACGTCACGC
Organism: Ornithoptera priamus; assembly: GCA_029034505.1. Taxonomy (NCBI): domain Eukaryota; kingdom Metazoa; phylum Arthropoda; class Insecta; order Lepidoptera; family Papilionidae; genus Ornithoptera; species Ornithoptera priamus. The sequence goes on from JARDWD010000685.1 coordinate 189,450, forward strand.
GCCACGTCCCGCGCCACGTCCCGCGCTACGTCACGCGCCACGTCACGCGGCCTCACCGGTTGCGACATCTCCGCGCAATAATGAACACCGCTCGCAGCTTGCCCACCGGCGGCAGCTCGCCCGACGCGACTGCGGGCGCGTTGGCCGAGTGCGGGCGTGCACGCGCACGGGACGGCGGTTCTTGCAACGTGCTCATATTTCCGTGGTGTACTTCCTTGCTTAAAGATTGAAGGCATAGCTGGGCGGGGGAACCCAACCCGCACCGGCGCACCCGCGCACCCGCCGGCTGATGTCCGGCCTTTAGTTTTAAATCGTTATTGTTAAGGGGTCCACTCGAACGATCTGTGGCGCTGTATGTACTATATAAACATATATATATATATATATATCGCAGTCAAGTGCATCAGAGCTGCGGACAATATGCATTTGTGTTGTTGCAAGCGGACAGTCCAATAGGTTTCCTAACATACGCCCATTTCCGGTGGGCAGGAGATGCACTCGGCGAGCTGGACACTTCACCGCGTCTCCGCAACCGATTCGCTACGGTTTGGTGTGACGTGTAATTCCGTCGCACGTGATCGTATATTCCGAACGAAAGCCATTACATAGAGGTAACAAGAGTGCGGTGGCGACTCTGCCGCAAGTTACACTGTACACTGTATTTGCCCACTTTGTTACCCTGTTCAAACAATCTTCAGTGAAATGAAAACTAAATACTTTTAACATGTGTGACAATGTGAGGGTGCGGCGCGTGCGGCGCGTGCGGCGCGTGCCGGCGGGAAAGCGGGCAAGCGGCACGCGAGGGGATTCCGGCGGCGCGCGCCGCAGCCGCCTTTCCGCGGGAAATCCGCGGGGATTCTCGCGCCCGTATCGGTGTCGGCCATCGTGACGTACAGTCACACAACCACACAGCACCCACACAGTGGCCACACAGTCAGACAGGCAGTCAAGCTGGTGACACAGATACCAAGTCATTACAAATTACGCGTGGTCAGTGCTGGCGGCGCGCGCCGGGGGACGTGACGCGCGGGTCGACGCGGGGATGATGGTCATGTATTATTGATTGGGGGTGGTATTGCACGGGAAACCACGGACCTCGCTCTGTACAAAACGTTGTGTATTGATTTGTTGTATACGAGTTCATTTAGACCCACTTTTTTCTACAAAAGAACGAAAAGTGCACCAAGGCTATGAAAAGGGACATGGACATGTTGCCCATGCCCACGCCCATGCGTTTGCCCTGTACAGCTCCCTTATTTATAGTATTGGTGATAAGAGGTAGATTCGGTCCGATATGATGTGAACTGTTAAGTTCGTGACCTTGGTATATGAGATAAGTCTCCCTGTACCATTTCCATCTGTAATTTCACTGTGTGCTTACTGCTGTCTGATGGGAAAAATACGAGTAACCTTGTTTGCCTGATAACATTGCCTCTGCTTGGGCTCCACTCCATTGCGAAGAAAATGAAAGAGAATTTTGAGATGAAATGTTCAAATCTACGTAAAATAATACCAATATGTCGCCTTGTTTCTGTAGCCCTCTTAACGAATACTTTTTTTTTCTATTAAGCGTCGAGACAAGCGATACAGTTTACCTGATGGTAAGGATGCCCAAGATGTCTTGGTATGAGATGTTGTGACGTTACCCCAGTAATTTCACTAACTATAGCGACATTCATATGGGAACACAGTAATATTTGCTCATTACTATTTGTTGGCTGCAATAGGCTCTAAGGTAGTACCTACCTAGATGGTCTCCAGCGACAGTGATCTACCACCAGTGACTTGGCGAGAAACTGCCCAAATATGTTATCTCTTTCTTTTTTTTTAAATTCTTCATTTAATACTTATTCAATGAATTCACTATATAGACACTAAAAATAAAAAATTATGTGATTTTCTTTTCAATATGACGGACATTACTTAAATATGTGAACTGAGCGACCGCAGAACTGACGGCGACATCTGCCGGCTTTTACTTTTATTGCACTAAATTAGTTTATAAAAAAGGTAACGACATGAATGTATTTCAATGAGTTTTTTCTTTAGAAATTTATAATAAGACACAGCGATGCAACAGTTCCTGTGTGTCACTGAATCATCATAATTGGTTAATGTAAAAAATTTGTCACGAGGACGGTGGTATTCGTTTTGTAACAGCATGTCGGGAGATGGCGCCGCGCCGTGTACATGTTTAAATTAAAAAATGGCTACAAGGTGGCGCGCGACTTGACGCCTGCTAAAGCGAAACTGCTTTGTAGCGGCTTGCAAACCGTTGCGGAACTAAACGCGCAGGCGCCCGCAGGTATGTGCGCACCGTCAGCGATCCACTGCGGTTACATAGTGATATCCCCTTCGAGTAATTCCAACGAGCGCTACTTATGATGACAGTCAGACTAATGATGATTTATTTCCAACTTCAATGTTGAGGAGTTTATAATCATTTCGCCGCATTTCGTTATTAACACCTTTATTTAATAAGTAAATTCAAGTTTTATTAAATACATATTTATTTATTTTTAACTCGGAGCGGTCGGGTGTCCAGTAATTCTTTTATTGTAAATTAAATAATTAAAACACATGTTACTGCTATTACTGTTTACAAACACTGTAACAGTCCACGTAAGTCATATTAATGGAACAATTAATACTTCATTTCTTGTCTTTGTTTTATTCAATTAAGCGACGAATCGAGTGGAACTGCCTGCCCGTAATAGCGAGGCTCTAGTTAGAGTGATGATATATGATTTTATTTAGGCGTTCAACTGATGAACAATCTGGCGCTAGTCAGGATGAAATACACTATACCCCATTGCGCCCGTCGCCGGAGACATAAGGTGTTGAAACTCGTTACCCTAGTAGTAACGTTAGCTGCAATGTCCTTCAAACAGAGACACAGCAATGTTTGCGCACTACTGTTAGTCGGCTGCATCAGCCGCTGCGGTGGTAACTAGACGGTCTCCGGCAATAGAGATTTAGTACATTGCGGAAGGAGATTACAGTTTAAGTATTGAAAATGATACAGTCGAAGCGGTTTAAACTGTAATTTTTTTATAGCAATTACCAAGTGCGGGTTAAGTATTGTCATGCTGTGTCCGCGTGCGCGTGCCTTACTGCGCGTGCGTGAACAGCTCGTAGTCGCGCACGATGAAGCTGTAGTCGGGTGCGAGCGAGGCGGCCGCCGGCGCGCCCACCGCGTCCCCGTACGAGTGCAGGTTGCTGTAGCTGTCCGCGTTGGCGTTGCAGTTGTGCGCGATCAACAGGTCCGCGCCCGCGCCGAATATCGGGCCGCAGCTGTAATGCGCGAGCACAGGTCTTGTGTCAGGTGAGGTTTGGTGACAGAAATGGGCGCTAAGGCTTCATCTACTTAAACATGCGCGGAGAGCAGAGAGCTGACAGCGCTCCGAAATCCTTAGTTATGGTTTTGTTGTACGTGTATGCACTCACTCGGGGTGGTGGCACAGGGCGAACGGCTTCTTGACGAGTGGGTAGCGGGTGGGCGGGTCGGCCAGCGAGAACAGCAGCGCGCGCTCAGCGGGCACGTAGCCCCCCGCGCCCCCAGCCGCGCCCCACGCCGCATCGCAGTACCCTCCGATCACCTCGCCGCGCTGCAGCTGCCGCGGTGCAACAGGCCACTTGTTACTAACGCTAACGAACGCTCACATACACATGCACACGCACACACCCACACGCAGTGCAATTGTTACTCACATTCTATCACAATTATCAAAATCATTCCATTTGAAAATAAGTAATCTAATAAAAAAGACTCAGTTTGCTTTTATTATTGTTATATAACTAGTGGAATCGCGTTGTTGGAAGGCTGCGTACCTGCACCAGCAGCAGCACAGGCGCGACGCCGTCGCAGTGCGAGTGGAACGCCTGCGCGCTGAACCCGTGCGCCGACGCGCGGAACACCAGCCGCCACGGCTGCTTGGGGCTGCCGCACCTGCGCGTCAACCACCGTGCACCGTGCATAAGAGACAAGCGTGGTCGAGTGGGACGTAACGTCGGTGGACGTAGTCACGTCACTCTACTCATTGTATTAGCTACGCAACACTTTACCACGAAACAGCGTGCTTATTGTTCCCCTAGATGGTCGGTGGCTACGGAGCAATGCCACCAGTAAGCTTTAAAAATTTCAACAGGGAAACCTTGTTTCCGTTAGGATATGGTGGAGCTTCGCTAGTTAGGGATTATACAATAAATAAAGGCTCACCACGTGTTGATGAGCGACTGAAAGGCACTCTTGTCCTGCTGCAATATCAAGGAGCCCGCGAACATGTTCACCGCCAATCTGAAAAACAAACATGTTCATCGATCGAACTAAACGGCAATGACAGCAACGTGGTGGGTACCGGGAGACCAGAACAAACAGCGTTGATTTAGAATTCATCTACAATGTGTACTTTTGTTACATGGACGTTAAATCATTTCAATGTACACATTTTGTTTCATATATTAAAGAAAAATGTCACAAAATACAGCAACGCCAGCAGGAGAAGCAGCGGCAGCAGCAGCGGCAGCAGAGGTTATAACAAACGTCATATGAACACATCTTCTCACACACACCCTGCGTCTATACTCTATCTCTCATTTCCGTGCTGGTAATATTTGAGTGTAAGGTAGGTGTCTTCTTCGCTCGCCGAACAAGTTCCCGCTTGGTGGCGGTTGTTGCTCGGCTCAGTAGCCGTGGCTTGATTACCCAAAGTGAAGTTTAATGGAACCTACCCGGCCGGCTTGAGGAACGGTGCAGTTGGCGCTGGCGGAGTCGCGGAGGTGTGCGAAAGCGTTCCCGTGGCCTGGCCGTAAAGCGATGAAGATGGAACATCGTGGGTGTTTTAGTCGGCGCAAATCCGACATAACCTATCCTTATCACCGTGGGGACATGTAAGCGAAAGCATTTCTTCCACGTAATGCCAAAAAAAAAGACATGTCCGAATGGAGTCATTCTGGAAGCGGCGCGGAGCTGACCTGGGCTGCGTACGTTTATCAGGGTCCGGGCGCGGCGCCGCGTGCAGCGCCGCGCGCCGGTACCGCTCCAGCGACAGCTCCATTGGCACCGCGCCCGTCGGCTCCACCTCCTCTGCAAACACCGCGCTGTCTGCGTGCACACAAACACAGTGCATAATTACTGGGTGCCGAGCGCCTTCCAACAATAAAGTGCTGCTGAATGTTTTAAAGGCATCACATTGCGCCCGACTGCGTTACCACTAATAACGCGCTGACCAACAACAACGTATTGGTATTAATCCAAAGTGCTGTTCTGTGGTAGAAATGCACTTAATCGTCGCAAAGGCAAGTACGAGCCACGCTGTAAGTGCGTGCGTTACCGATGAGCAGCAACCGCACGTGCTGCATGAGCGGCGCCAGGTGGTGGCAGACGCGCGCGCGCTCCTCCTCCGTCCAGTGCGCGGTGGGCTGCGTGACACCAGCGCGCTGCTTCGCCCACGCCAGCGCGCACCGCCACACCTCTTCCTCTTCCAAACATAGCTGCCACGCGACACCAATATATATTTCAACAATCGGAGAAAAAGCTGTAGAGAGACTAAACAACTTGGCGTCCTCTAATTTCATTTTAATTTTTTTAATGAAAAGAAATATGGTATAAGCACTGTCCCATTTGTGGTCAACAACCTGTTCTTTGGGATGCTTTAGTTTTACCAAGCAAACATGTAAGGGTGGTCGCCTGGAGTCGGCCTGCAGCGCCTGAACAAAGTAAATAGCAAACCTTGACAGCATTTGGTTGCGTTGCCTCTGCGGTTCGGAAGTGATTGAATGAACATCAGCACATATTTATATACATAAAGTAACTGCATGAATGTAGTTTAATATGTACGCATTTTAAGTAAATTCGATAATTTCGCCATTTTTAGTAAAAATTTTATTTGATGTCATGAATATAGAAAAGTGTACACTATCCCGACACAATTTGCCAAAGTTCTAGTGTTTATATATTTATATCGAAATCGTACGAAGTCGGATGAAATGAGTTTGATGAGCGCCTCCTTCGGTAGGTTCAGGAATGCGTTGGTCTTGACGCAGTCGGCCGCGTTGTCTCCGATGAAAGATATACAGCGCTCCATGAATGACGACGCGCTCTTGCCGCCTGCAAGCAATTCATCGTAGCTACAGGTGACCAGCGAGACCTTGCGAAATGATTGACGCGTTTTGTTAAAATCAATATTAAAGACTTCACTTCAGAGCAGCTGAAAAAATAGTCGATTGAATATTTGAACCCCGCCCCCTCGTTATTAAAAATGTAAGGGAAGCCTGTAGAGTTCTAAAGAAAATTTCATTGTAACATATTCCACGATTTATTATTTTCTGTAATTACACCATTATATTGCAAATGGTGAACACCCTTCACATAAAGAAATGAATATCTGGATTAAACAAACCTCTACATTGTCCTACAGATTTAATCCTACATATAACGATTTTTTATTAGTATGAAAGTAGGCAAATTGATTGTACATTTAAAAAAAAATATCTGTACTACCGAGGTGACAACCTGGTATGGAACCCATTTGGTCTTAAATGGTCACCATGGGCCATTGATGTCAGTAACACTGAAAGTATCTTGTATGACACTGATCCTGAAAAAACCTTTATGTGTACTTTTGTAACATTTGTTACACATGGCAGAATCATGTATTCGAACAATGGCCTTCACATTATTATACAACTATTCTTAATGTTACTCTCAATTGTCTAGTATGTGTGAGCTATATAAAGATCATTTTGATATTTAACCAATTCACCAAGCACTCCAGGTATTCATAAAAGAACAAAAGCAATATCAGAGTTCAGGTTATTTCTTCAATGATCTCATAACAATTATCTAAGAAAGTTATACTTGCAATTAAATTTGGTTCTTCAATAAATTTATGTAGTTGTCAGGTTTTAATATTTATGTGGTAATGAAAATAAATTCCTCATAGCTGTTACTACTTCATTTAGTTTTTCCTATAATTTTATACAATTGACTTTATATTTTTCATATTACAATTTTTTTTCCCATACATAATTGGATCTATTATTTGATATAAATAGCCATAACAATACATATGTATGCTCTCTTTCCATTACACTTTTGTAGTTTTCAACATCCTATATGTGGCAATGTGATAGTCTCGCTCATTAAAGCGAACCTCCAAAATATTTATGGAACATACATTTTTAATGATGGAATAGACAATTTCAACCCTAATAATCCAGAAATATAATTAATATATATTCAATGCTATACTTTTTATTAGACACATGAATCATAATTTACAAGTTATTAATTTATACTAACTTGTTTGTAAACAATTACAAGATTTTATAATGTAAAATAAAAAAATATGAACAATCAAAGCATAGCATAATTATTTATTGATTTTTTATAAGTACGATAGCCTGATAGTCAATAATTTTGTATATATGGTGACTTTAAGCTTTTATATTATATAAAATATATAAATATGTTTTAAACAAGTTAGCTATATATATATATATATATAATGGTGAAATGATAAAAGCCGTGATGTCCAACTATCTAATGAGTTTTAATCAAACAAATAATCGAAGAAAACCGCTTTGCTCGTCCGTGCGAACAATAGGAAAACAAATGAAAGTCAAGTTGCAAATCTTAATTTAATGAGGAAATTAACCCACAGAGTTCTTACAATTAACGAAAATGTACCGTTATGGTACACAATTTCCTTCCAATCACCACTTCTGGCATGGAAATGTTCACTTAATTGGTAACATAACCTAATTGTATTTACACGGAGGCGTTTGGATTCACGTTCTGAATGAGTGTTATGTTGTCGCCTTTCATCATTATTCTTCCGATTTCTTTTCTATTTTTCGTTTTCATATGAACTTCCTCCGCGTCGTCTAACACGATGTTCATGTATTCGTCAAACCCCACGATGTGCCCTTCGATCCTTAAGTTAACGTTTTCGTACAACCAAATCTGGACACGACTTCTGTTTTGTAAGTATCTGAATATAAGGTTAATGGGTTGTACCATTACCTTTTGCACTTTCGGTGGGCCCTTGTATGCCATTTTTGTTTTCTAATATTCTAACTCAATTATTGATACAGACCAACCACTAAACGCCGGGTAACTAGCGTCCGTCAAAATTGGAAGCCGTAAGATCACAGACAAACAAATATGGCGGCCAAAACGCCATAGATAAGTAGTAATATGGCGGATGCATAAACCAAAAATTGATCTTTTATAATATTTTAAATCCATGTTCCTCATTTTAACGTACATAATATTTAGGTTTAATAGACAATATTTTCTTAAACAAAAAATTTAAAATCTACGGTAGGAGTAATTAAAGACTTGTCATAATTTTTGTTTCGTTTATGATCATTCACTTCAACACTGTTTAACTTAGCCATAAAATGATTATGATTAATATGTCTTAAGAAATATTCAAAGAACTGGAAACTTTGGCAATATACTGATAACTTTTATTTTAATCTAAATATAATAATATTAGCTAGATGAATATAAATTGTCCAGCTGATCCCCGCCCGGCACGTTGGCCACGACACCCTCGCAACTGCCTTTGGATAAATAATTTTGTGAAATTCATTCTAATCTGACCTCTAAACGGTAGAAGCAGTATCTTTAGCAAATGTTAAGTGTTTGCGGCTAATACTCTGGAGATTTTGTGTCGAGTCAATGAATCTTTGGATATTTTTTGTGAATATATACTTACATAGGTTAATTTGCATTGTGTTACTTTTGTTTAAATGTAAAATATATATTTAAACAAAAGTAAATATTTTAACTAAAAATAATTTACGTATATAAATAACAAAAAAAGTGTGCGATGGCCGGGAATCGAACCCGGATCAACTGCTTGGAAGGCAACTATGCTGACCATTACACCACCATCGCCCTTGCGGAAAGATTTAAAATAATAAAATGTTTGGAAAATAATAATATATATATAAGAATACACTCACCAGGTCTATCTTGAATTTCCATGGCAGCGGCTAAAAGAGTACAAGCACTTTCTACACTTAGTGTTGACGTCACGTGGTCCTCACAGGCAGCGCGAAGGTCTTCCAATCCCAAGTCAGCCGCTAATGTCATCATTTCAAATACTCCGGAGTCTTGCAATAAAAGCTTTAAAGTGAAATTGTTTTTTGTGCGAATAAATCCTAAACTCGTTTGAACATGGTAACATTTTACATTTAAGTTTAAAATTCTTCTAAACAAAAAAATATAAACACTATTGATGATTTCGTAGTTTTTTAAATCACCATCATCATCAGCCAATAGGCGCTCACAGCTGGAGATAGGTTTTCTCCAAAGGTCTACACTATGTGCTTTTCTACGACCTTCATCGGGTGCATGTTTAGTTACCTATCACGAGTCTTATGAAAGATGGCAGCATTATTACACTGGCTAACATTTTTTCTCAAATTCTTTTAGACAATTTATACACATTGAACGAAACAGATAAAACTTGTGAATAAGAATCATTTTTCAATTGACGCCATCAGCACGAACAGCGATCTCACTGTCACCGCTTTTTGCTATAAACAAGTAACGGGAATGCAATGGCGTACATCGGTGTAATTTTTGTATAATAAATATGCAAAATAGATACATTTTGTGGATAGAAGTAGAATATCTCACTTTGCCCGTGTACACGTACTGGATGAAGAGTCGGAAGGTTTCGGGTTGGACGTGCGGCATTCGTATGGGCGTCGGCTGCGCGCCCGCAGACGGCGTCACGCTGCAGCCGGGGATGCGGCACATCTCCCCGCGTTTCGTGCTCTGGAAGCTCTTGCATCTGCAACGTAGCAACCTGCTCGCTGTAACCCTGCATCACCGATAAAGAAAAACAAGGAAACAACAAGAAAACAACAGAAATTAACAATTGAAAGTTTAGTTTCTCTCATTTTGTTTAATTTTTGGTACTGAATATGAGATGTCTTTTGCGAGACTCATTTCAACAAAAGGGAACGAAATGAAAAATACGAATCAAATATTTGCGTCAAAATAAGTGAATGGAACCAGGACAGAATTGGAAACAATAGTTGCTGCAAGACTTCGGTGTAACAAGAGTGCAACACGATTTGTTCCGACGTGCTCCACTTCAAAGGCTGGACGAGTCAAGGCAACCCGCAGAGTTTGCACCACTCGCAGCACTGAAGTTCTAGTGTTGCAGTTTAGTTGAAAACGGATAATCTGCGATGGAATCTATAAGTTCGTTTGTGATAGCTGCTTTGTCGGAAGAAGACGTTCCAGGCGCGGGGATGCGGCCAGCCCCTATATTATTTAAATCATTACTGCGTAAAACAACTAACGATACTGTATTAATGGGAATTATAGATCATTCAATAGATCTCTGATGTAACGATGTATACGAGCTTTCCTTTGTACTGTATCTCACAATATTATTACACCGGTATTTATTGTTATTGACATTTTTATTTAATTACGCGACGAGGCGAGCGGGACGAACCCCTGATGGTAAGTGATACGCCCAACCGTAACAATAAGAGGCTAGTTGAAATGATATATACTGCAACATGTAAGATGTTGAATCTCATTACCCCAGTAATTACACTAGCCACAACGCCCTTCAAACCGGAACACAGTAATGTTTGCACAGTACGCTCTGGCGGTAGAAATAGGCGGTGCGGCTGTACCCAGCAATATTGCATTCCGCATCATCTAATAATGTGCGCAGTAGAGCAGCGCGCAGCCGGCGACAGCACTACATTTAACTGCAACAGAGTTACGTTCTCACGCTGCTACTTCTACTCGGCGATGAGAACAGGTGCTGGGGTTCTCTTATTCCTGCAGCGTGTGAAGACCGGGAACTAGTAGACATTGGGGAATCAGAACGAAACATTATAGTTAATCGATATAAGCGAGAACTGAGGAAGTATCTGTTATTTAATTGTTGAGTTATAATTATCATATAGCAACTCTCGGTGCAATTCGTATAATGGTCAGCCCTGGTGCTGCGAGTGAGGAGGTAATGATGCGCGAAGTGGGCGCGAGTGGGCGAGTGGGCGCGCCGGCGGCAGGCGACCACATTCATTAGGCTCGCCGAGCAGCAGACGAGGACATGACAACAAGTTCCGATTTTACTATTAGTTAAACAAATATATATCAAGCGGCTTATTCTATATGTTATCTTTCTCTCAACCCTGAGTCTGAGAAGTCAGGGTTCGCCATCGTTTTTCTTCCTTTCTTTTTGAGCTGTAGTTGGTCAAGGTAGGTCTGCTGAATGGAACTGAGGGACGGACAGTTCGCTAAAGGTATTCCCTTAACCCTCGGGGCTTTTGGGGTCTTGCAGTAACCGCAGGGATGGCGGTTAGACGTGATTTTTAGACATCGTGGTAGCACCTGCGTGGGAATTGAGGTTTCTTTCGAAGATTTCCGTGCCGATAAGGGAAAAATAACTATAACATATAAAAATAACTTTATATTACACTGCCCTTGAGATCTTACAGCCAGCGTGTCGAATACAGTAAATATCTTCAATTTTTTTCGAGAAGGATACGTCAGGCAGTGGACATCAACGGGATGGAATGTTAAAGGGTGAGTTCAGTTATATTGATCAATATTCTGTCTTCTAGGCGGTGCATACAGTGTATAGCGGCTGCAAGTTCAGACCTTGTATGGTTTTCATGCGAAACAATTGTGATGTAGGTTGTTTCTCTGGCAAGATTCCCGAAGCTCCCGAGCTGCTGCACCGGTCTTGTAAATTAGGATGCCAAATTTGCTTTACTATAGTTTAAAGTACACCAGCTAAGCTATTTAAATAAGATCTCATTCCTTGTGTAATTTCTTACTCGTTTCAGCACAGTGCGGAGCGACCCTTCTCTACTTAATGGTACGTTGTAAAGCGGGAGAGTGGCGGCCGACGTCCCAGCACGAGGTCAGTATTAGCCCGGGGCCGCAAGGGGTCTGGTCCCGCACTGCCCGCGCGCCCGCCGGAGGTCTGGAGGCGTCCTTTGTGCGGAGATGTGGAGGCTCCGTTCGATGAGTTAATATTGACAGGATTTTTAGTTGCTACGAGTAAATACACGAGGTCAACAAGCCCTTTTAAATTACGCACTGATGGAAGTTCTTACGTATGCCTCACTGGGATATAACGTATTACTCCTTACACATGAACTTGGCGCGTTCTGTACGGGAACAATGTAAAGTGATTTTTTTTGTAAAATATATTTAATTAATCAAATGCACCGCGTTGTTATCTATGCACTTTTGGCATGTCATAGGTAGTTCATTGATCCCTTTAATAAAAAACCACGGGGGCGAGAATTAATACAGTCTTTGAAGGCGGTTTGTACTGCCGCATCGGAGATGAATTTTTTTCCTTGTAAGAAGTTGTCTAAATTCCGGAAAACATGGTAATCTGTTGGGGCAAAGTCCGGGGAGTACGGTGGAGGTCGCAGACATTCCAATTGTAGCTCATCTAACTTAGTGGATGTTTGTTGTGCAGTGTGTGGTGGTGGTGGTGTTGCGTTGTCGTGAAGCAGGAGTGGCCTAGAGCGATTGACCAATCTCGGTTGTTTGGCAGCTAGTTCTTCCTCCATGGTCTGCAGTTGCTGACAATAGATATCTGCCGTAATCGTTTGGACAGATTTTAGAAAGCTGTAGTGGAGGAGGACACCGGCGCTGGTCCACCAAACACTCACAAGTAACTTTTTCTGAGTCAATTTTCGTTTAGGGCAAGATTTCGTTGGGTCTCCAGGGTTCAGTTATTGCGACGAGCGCTTCCGATCATCGTACAGTATCCACTTTTCATCAGAAGTAATGATTCCCTTTATAATCCGTTCATCATTGTGTCGGTGGAGCCAAGTAACCCAGCAGCAGCAGTCGACGCGTGTTCGCGAGTTCCATTCACTCAATCCATGAGGTAGCCATCGTTCAAGTTTTTTTACTTTCCCGATTTGCTTCAAGTGCATTAATACAGTTTTTTCACTTACCTCGAAGCCTGCAGCTATCTCTGAACTGCTTTGTGATGGTTCTGCTTCCACAATAGCCTTTAATTCTTCATTTTCCACTTTGGTCCCCGGCTGTCCCCGTTGACGATGGTTCTGAAGGTCGAAATTTGCAAAACGAAAACGTTTAAACCAAAAACGTACCGTGCTTTCTTTTGCGACACCAGCGCCGTACACATTCATCCTTCGAGCTGTTCCTGCAGCACTGGTACTAGTGCCACGGTAGAACTCGTACTCATAAATACACCGATATTTCATATTTTCCATTGTGCGGTAATAAGCGACGCTAAAGAAAATAACAATGTGGTAAAAACAAATGAATGTCTGTTTCCAAAACTCAAATGTACCCGCTAAATGAGTTTATAAATTTGAATTTGGAATTGTTAACCACAGAGCAGATATTCCAGATCAAAGCGGTGTCAGTGCGACGAAACGCTAAGTACATATGTAAAGAGCTAATATTTATTTAGTTTAGTGTAGCGTTCGGTTTAGTGACGCGATGCTCTGTACTGTTAGTCATACCCGCGACCAAGTATAAATGAAGACATTTGTGATTATTAGTCGTGAATAGAACCCACAAGCGCTCAACCAGCGGGAGCGGGTGTTGAAGAGCCAGAGGTTTACATTCTGTAGGAGTGCCGTACCTGTTTCAGCTGATGGTGTTACGAATCTGACATTAGTTACACACTTGTCACAGATTCGTGATATCTTTTACCGGCGGTAAGTCTCCGTTGCCGGAGACTGTCTGAGTACCACCGCAGCCTTCAGTTGCGGCAGAAGCCGACGAACAGTAATGTAGTGAACATTACTGTTCCGGTTCGGAGGGCGCTGTAGCTTGTGAAGTTACCGGGATAACGAGTCGTAACGTTTTCCGTCACAAGACACGACACACAAGCACAATGTAGTGCAGTGTACATCATCCTTATTATCATCATTATGTGCAAGCGTTGCACTTACTATCAGGTGAACGTTCCGCCCGTTCCGACGCAGCGTCAATTAAAAAAGAATAACGTGTATTTAACTGGTGATGGTTTCGAACGAAATTGCTTTTTCTGTGCACCTCAGTATAATGTATATATTATATAGTACATAGTATCGCAGATTGTAATCCTCCTGCTAAGCACCAGCGTCTGCTCGTTACTGGGTTCCAGTTTAAACGGCACTCTAGCTGGTAAAATTACAGTGAGCACCGAACCTTAACATCCGTTTGATATTTAGTGCAATGGAACGTTGCGCGCAGTGGTGACCTCAACTAGCACCTCCTCATCATGGACACGCGTATACCGCGCTGCCTCCTGGACGCCGTACGCTCGTCCAATAATCTATTACTTAAATAGTTTTTATAATAACCCAACTGTCTATTTGTGACGGCGGAGTCGGCTGACTGCGCACAAGGGCATAGCGTTAGACGAACCTCGGCGACTACTCGCTGGACCACTGTTTGCAATAGCTCTCGCGATCGGTACAAATTGATATAGTTTACGTAAAACGGCGTGTTAATGTACTCACGTGTTATCACGAAACAAACCCGTCGACGGGGAGGCGGGGAGGCGGGGAGGCGAGGAGGCCGCGCCCGCATTCCGCCGGAAGATTGATCAACGCTGAGAGCAAAATGTAATTAATTCGTACGCGTCTCATCTGATCGCTTCCCAAAACTTGCGCCGCATCATTAATCTTAAGCGGATGCTGTGGGGATTTGCTCGTCTTGCAGCAGTAACGGTCTCCTATATAATATAAACAAATGAACAATGTTTATTTACCTCCTATTTTTACACTTTACAAGTTAGATGATACTCCTTCATCACCGCCATTAGGACGCCGCGTTGTCATATTTATTGCGAGATCTCGATTTGCGACCCACCAATAGAGATATCTAATGATATCAACTAGCGTAAAGTCCCACAGCCTCCTGCACTGATAATACTTCAAATATTTCATTTTTATTCAATTACGAGAGACGACGAGACGAGCGGGACGAGCGGGACGGTCACCTGATGCTAAGTGATACTCCTGCCCATAAAAACACGGCGTTAATTACGTGTAAATGTTATTTATACAGAGAACCACATTACGCTCTTCACCGGAAACATAAGAGAAGTGTTTAAGTATTTGGGTCCCTGGATCGCGGGGGATATGAAAGATAACTTGGGCATCGAAAACGGAGCGTAGGTCGGTGTCTGGTCGCTGCACCATGTCGGCGCGCGGATTCGCCGAATGTACTAAACGTGTTAAGTCGACTCTATTTAAAGCATATTGCCAATCCTTTTATGCATGCGCTCTTTGGGTGGGTGCAACTGCATGCGCGTGCAGTATAATAACGCGTTCCGGGTGCTGAGGGTGTTGCCGCGTCGTTGCAGCGCTTCCGCCAGGTTCGCGGACGCGCATACAGACGGATTCGCTGCCGTCATGCGGAAGCGCTGCGCATCTTTACTTAATGGAGTGCGCGCCAGCCCCAGCACCATCCTGCGTGTGCTGTCAGACAGTTGGGACTCATCATGCTGCCATCGGTGTATCAATATATGTATCATGTATTTGAATGTTACTATGTGATTGCGATTGTTACCAACACTACTTTTAAGCATAAATGCATTTAACCTAATATGGATCACTTAGTTATCTGAAATAAATGATTTATTATTATTATTTATATATTATTATTATTGTTATAAGATGTTGAGTGTTGTTACCGGTTGCGTACGCAGGCAGGCGGGGAGCAGTCACGGCGCGCGCAGCCTCCACTTATTTACAAACACCTCCGTTACACACGGTTTATGTGTTCACACCCCACGGCCCCATACAGACCCAGCAATGACACTAGCTACAGCACCCTTCGAACCTTAACACAGTGAAGTTTGCACAGTACTGTTTGTCGAATGCAAAAGAAGCTGCGGTGGTCCTCCAGCAACCGCCCGTAGATAGAATACACCTTAAAGCATAAGAACCTGTCAGGAATGATGAAATATGGGGTAGGTAATTTACTTAAAAGTATGTAAACGAAATGGGCTAACGGTTGAGCCGCTCAAACCCAATTTGTATGAGGACGGGGTGGGGTGGATTAGGGTGGAGGTGGAGTGGTGGGGGCGCGCGCCCCGTGACGGCGGTGATTAATGTCGATGGCGTTTAGTGCTATTTTTGAGTGATCTGTTAAAGTGTTACGTTTATTGACAAGAAGCATTATAAGTTTAACCAGCAGATGCACGATTGTCTGCGGCACCAGCACCCTGGTACAGCGCGACCAAATTTGATGAATAATAATAACTAACAATTAAGACTTCTTAATAATAAATAGTCAGGCTCTTTTCCTGTTTCCGGCTGAGGTGTTACCATTTTTATTTACGAGCATGTTGTGACCAGTACATAGTGGTGAACCTGTGACGCACGCACCCTGTTCCACGTGTCATCATGGTCGTAAGATTTTGATCAGTTCAGTTCAGTTTCGATATTGGGTTTTGATTTCCGGTTGAATTCGTTTTAATATATTGTTTGAATCGATTGTTAGAATTGTTTTATGTTTTATGTTCACATTTAACATTTGTCTGAAGCATCCAATTATGTACGTGTTTTGTGAAATTACTGAATAAGAGTTATTGTCGTCCGTTGCAGGCTCGCGCAGCCTCCGTTCCTAAATAATCCTTTTTATAGATAGGATCATTTTCTAATTAATAAAAATATATATATTTAGTGGCGGTAGGTCTGTTGCCGGAGCTCTGTAGTCTTAGGCTGGCAAGAATAGGACTGAAGTAAGTCCTGCCTGTCGTAGAAAGCGACTAAAAGGGTCTAGGAGTTTCGCGGGCCTTGGAGGTGGGGGCCCTTATCACTCAACAAGCGAAGCTGCGTGGGACAACGTATGGCTCAGCGTTGAAGCCTAGGAGGGTTAGGCTCCTGCACAGAGGCGTGTAACATAAGTATAGAGGGGCATCGGTGCATTTTATAAGATATCCCGGAGCCTCTCCGAATGCACCAAAGCAGTCCACTGAGGGGGTTTTATTAAGCAAAAATCTCACATAATCCTGACTTCCCCTCAGAAGCAGGATATCTTTCAAACATTTCTCCCTCGAAACCAAAAAAAAAGATCTCTGTTGCCCGAGACCGTCTAGACAGATACGATCGTAACTCCTATGCAACTGACCAACAGTGGTGTGCAAACACTCTGTTCTGGTTTGAAGGTCGCTGTAGCTAGTGTAATTACTGGAGCGACAAGAGTCAACATATTATGTCTCAGGCGGCGAGCGCAATGTGGTGCAGTGTTTACTAACTAGCACGACGTTGTTATGGGCAAGCGTATCACGTACCATCAGGTGAACTTGTGCTTGTCTCATCATTTAAATGAATAAAAAAAAAAGTAGTGTTGTGTAATTAGGTTGTAACGTGTCGTGTCGCGCGGTGCATGCGCCCGGGGGCGAGGGGCGGTCGCGCCCCTAATTGTGTTTGAGCTTCTTTGGGCGATCGCGTCCAACGTTTACACGAGTTGATTAATAAACAAGCTTTACCACTCAGATTCATTTCCTCGTTGCGTTTGGTCAAAGTATATCACCGTCATCATCAGCAGATAGATGTCTACAGCTGGACGTAGCCTCTTCCATAGATCTCCACAGTTGTAGAGGTTCATACGGAGGGATTTGGGTCATTTCCCACCCCGCTGGCGGCCGGCGGCAGTGATGCAATCATTAAGGAATCCCACGTAAAGGTATCGTGCTTCCGGTTACAGTAAAAATATCATTACTTCCATGGCGCAGTCGCGGCCGCTCGTGTAGCACGCCACCAGGTCATTTCCGGGGTTGCATCTATTGGGGACTGCTACTGCTACTACTGCCGCTGCTACTACTACTACTGCTGCTACTACTGCCGCTACTAGTGCTACTGCTACTACCGCTGCTACTACAGCTGCTACTACTACTACTACTATGGCTTCTACTACTAATATTACTGCTGTTGCTGATGGTGCTGCTGCTGCTACTCCTGCTACTAATACTGCTGTTACTAATACTATCGCTACTGCTACTACTGTATAGTAACTAACTATACTAGCTATAGTTTGATTGCTGGTAAGGGTTTGAGCGAACAGGCGTCACCATTCACGGCTTCATTTTACGTAGAAGTTTACTTGGCAGCGAATGCTACTTCCGTTCATGTGACTCAAGTGCGAGTGTAAGATGTTCACGCAGCATCACAGAAGACCCAATTATTATTGAACCGAACTTTATTCGTATATTTCAAAATGTAAGCCGGACTTATGGGATTAGGACGGCGATGGGATGCAGTGCTGCAGATACATGCATTAGATTTTAAACTTTTTTACGTCTTTGGTAAACAGATGATCTTCCCTGTTACCTATGACAGGAAAGATTGTGATTTAAGGGGAAGGGATTTATAAGGGAAATATGGCCGAGGTAGAGACTTCCTTTAAGTAAAAATTAAGACTGAATGACTATGTTATGTTATCAGTACGTTAGGCATCATAACACCTGTCATACTTTGTTCTACTTATTTATCTGCCATTGCGTGTCTTCGCGGCCTAGATTCGTCTGGCAGATTGTCTAAAGATATTGTTACTGTCACCTACCGAGAAGAACCTCAGCTACAGCTTTGTCATTTCGAAATGATCAGATCGTTTCCTCTTTTCAAGACGTGTAACTGTGCCGAACGTGTTTTGAATTTCCGCTTCAATTTATTTCGCATATTTAAGACATAAACTAAAATAAACTGCTGTAAGTGAACCGGCCAAAACAGTTTCCATGGTCACGTGACCGCCACCGCCTCCACGAGAGCAGCGTGGAGAAAAATGGCCCAAATCTCTTTATCTGAACCCCTACAAACAACTGCCTCTGATGTTCGGTGGTACCGGACTCCATGCTGACTGTGACGGAAGTCAACAAGGCGCCTGAACCAAGGCAGCGCAGAATCTATCGATCTGGAGAACTTTGGGGGGAGGCCTGTGTCCAGCAGTGGACGTCTATCAGATGATGGTAGTTGTTACTATAAATGGATAAAATATTACCTATAATTAGGTTAAGTTTCTGCATTTCGTTCATTTTTAATTAATATAGATAAGGTAAAATTTAGGAAAGTTCCGTACTCTCTTTTTTGCCAAGAAAAAAGTTAAATTGTTATTGCTATCATATTGATTGATATACCTTCGCACATTTTTGGTGTTCAGTTCGCGTCCGGTGCTGCGGGCACACCGCGCCGTGCGCCCGCACGCGAACTCACTGACCACAATTACAGTATCTGGATTGAAATATTTTGTGAAGCAAAAAGCAGTTAACCAAGCACTCGGCACTCCGCGGCGCACGAGAAAAGTTTGGGCGACACCCGCTGCACCCGCTACACCCGCTGCACCCGCTGCACCCGCTGTGGTATAGACTACATCGTTTCAGCTTATACCACTATGGGCAAATCTAACTGTTGTGAATTTAATTAGATGAGCACATTGGCTAATGGTGGAGGGAACTGATTTAAGTATTCTGAAATGGGCCACCTACAGTATAGTTTGTACAATTTCCGGAATTATTTGATTATTTGCTTCAACATAGTTCACAGAATTGATTTCCTTCAAATAAGAGATAAAGATAACAGATAATTTAAAAGGTATGAAAGACGATCTTTTGAAATTAAAAGAGGCATCACACAACCTTAAAAAAGAATTGGAAGGGATTAGAAATGATTACATAGAAATAAAAAATCAAACAAAATATTCTAAGTGAACACAATAAAATCAACACGGAATTGGATTCTCTCAAAAATTCAGTACAATTTCAATCAAACAAAAGTGACGAAACAAGCAACTCCTCAAGAAATCCAAAGAAGTGTCCAGGGCTCAAGAATATCAATAGGGGTGGTTAAGAAAGTGGCGAGTATGTACGAGAAAGTGCGACGCGACACCAGCGCTGCCGTTCAGATGTCGGACGGAGTAGATTTAAAAACCAAAGTTATTTAACGCGCATTATTCTGTGAAATACAAGATTATCCCCATTTATCTCGGGGCTACATTCCATAATTTTCAATCCTTGTTGTTAAGTGTCGAATTATAATTTTTTTAAATGTCACCTCCAGGTTATCTAACTCACACACTTGTAAACACAATAATGTGTTAAAGATGAGTGGGTATGTAGAAATAATTTGCGACCTCAAATGCACAATGTTTTTATAGTTGGCGATTATGATTATGATTATGAGTAAAACCCCGATATTAACGTTCAGTATTGGAACGGTGCACTCTACTTTTGACGCGCTGAATATTTTAGACGATCTTACTAATCTTACAAGTGCTAATCCAGGCTATACTATAATAACAAACATTTTAATGTACGGTTGGTATTTCTATATTATATACACGGTGAAAGGTGTAAAAGATCTGGAGGGGCCTAAGTATAGCTCGTGTCCTGTGTATCTATATATGGAACACCCCATCCAGAAACAATGTGTCTGGTGTTATTAATTTTATAAACATTTTTAAAAAAATTCCCTATTTTCTAGGAAAAAATTCGATGATTTTATTTCTTACTCATTTTTATACAAATTTCAATGTAATAATTATTGTTTAATCGTTGTTTTATTAAATTAAATTAATAATCATCACTTAGAGACTAAAACTATTAAATTAGGTTCTTTGAAAGTTGTGACAGTAAGAAATAAGGAGTCGTACTTACATATTTAGTTAATCTAAAAAAAAATATTTTTAAAAAATACGTACAAAGCACATAAATAAGTACCCGACTTCAACACCTGTCCGACAAGATTTAAGAATGTACATAAACTTACTAAAATTTAGAAAAAAGAAACACTTTTTGCTCAAACTGGTAGTCACGTTTCCTGATACAAGCACGAAGCCTTTTCCTCAAGTCAGCTCGAGGGACCCGCCCTGTGAGCTGTTCTCTTATTTTGTCAGCAGCGACGATGACGCGTGACTTTAAGTCTTCTAACGAGTTATTTGGTGTTGTGTGCATTAAAGTATTTATGTGAGTAACAATAAGTAATATTCGCAAGGGGTTAAACCAGGACACCTTGCGGGCCGCGGGGTTGCTCCGCCTCAGCCAGTCCATCGCTGAGGTAAACTAGTGTCCAACCACTGTTTTACGCCGAGACGAAACTCGGCAGGACAACCGTCATGCTGGAACACCATTTCTCTTCTGGTTTCCAATGGTATATCCTCCAGATAATTAAAAAAATTATATTGAAGAAAATCTTCGTACGTCTCTGCATTTAAATTGTTGGGCAAGAAGACTGGGCCTATCAAGTATGTATGAATTATGCCCTACCATACGTTTACCAAGAATCTTCGCTGATGAGCTCCTTCTCTAATCACGTGGGGATGTTCACCTCCCAGAGCCCAATAATGACTATTATGAAAATTTGTTTTGCCGTCCCTGTCAAACTTCGATTCATCAGTCCACAATATTTTGGTGAGATAATTATTATTTTCTAAGTCTACATGCAGCATGAACCGGCAGAAGTCTAACCTAATTGCAGAGTGTCCTTTCTTTAGGGCCTGGACCGTTGGATAATAGTAGGAGTAGAGGCTTGTCGTATGCACCGTAAACCATACTTTTTGCAGGGCTGCAGGGTAGTTTTATGCTGCCCTTTGCAGCCGAGGCGGAGTCGCAGAGATAGAGTATCCTCCGCGATTAAGCGGTGCTGCATCGCTGATGCGGCGGCGGTAGAGCGCGGGGAAGATGCGTGTCGGTGTTGCGATTTGCCGCTCTCCCTATTCTAACAGTAATGTAGCTTGAAATAACAGAACAGACAAAAAAGAAACAACTATTTTTGTCTTTGTCCTTTGTATAATATTGTCATAAGCTATAATGAGACACGCCTAGTATTTATTTGAAATAAACCCAAAATTATAGTCAGTCGTTTCATAAGGAGAAATCCTCTTTGTAAAGCGAATTCTTAATTAGATCGTGTTATCTGTTATTTGGTTGAGTAATTTATCTCGCTCACACCTATTTGATAGACTGTTATTAAAACGAGATGCACCTAGTATTATAACCCGAAAAATAGAATTTATAATCTTACAAGAAGATAATTATCCTCGAAACGTCACTCCTCAATTAGTTGGTGTTAACTGTTATTTCGTTGATTAATTTATCTCACTCACACTCATTGTATGTATTGGTGCTAAAACGAGATGCACCTAGTATTATAACCCGAAAAATATAAAATGTAAAAAAATAACACTATAACTAATCGGACCGGCACCTTAACTCTACTTTGCATGATCGTGGAAATTTCCATCTAAACTTATAACAAAGAACAAGTTCACTTTAAGTTGATCGTGTCCCGATACCTTTTTAATGTCCATTGCATTATAAAACATATATTGTAATAATAAGCAAGTGTCACTATCGGTAAAACGAGCTTGAAGTTACCATTCCACTGTTTGTTGTAGTTGCAATAAACGTATGATTTCGTATTTTATATTTTTTATTATATTTGAGTTTCTATTGCTAAAAAAGTGAGAATGAGTGGAAGAAAGGTTTGTAAAATGTGTTTTTTATTTTTCGAGCAATTTCTGAAAAAGTTTGCGTTTAATTTAAAAAATATCACATAATAGAGTTTTCCATCACTCTGCAGTTATGTATCTCCTAATGTATGTGAAAAAATATTGTTACTCATTGTTTATTATTTGGTATTATTCTAGACACTCCTAGATGAGAAGGAAATCGAAGCTTATTTCACTCAGTTGACCACTGGCTATCTGAAGATAGTCTTGATAGCAAAAATTCTGATGATGAGATGCACGACGCTGATGAACTAAAAAGATACCTAAAGGAAGAAAATAACGAAGATAACGAAGTTGAGGAAACTGTAGTTGCTGGTATGGTAGATGAAACTCTTGACACTGATTCTCCTCTTGTTCAGGAAGGGGTAAATGATCAGAGATCTAATTATTTCCTCAGTTATCCCATTGACAAAAGAAAATTGATATGGAAAAAAAGAAACATGGTATATGTTACGGACAAAACTACTTTCTTGGGTAATGCTGGTTCTCCTGACGAGATAACTCAACTAGAAACCCCATACCAGTGTTTCACCTATTTTATTACAAAGTATTTTATCAATAGATTATTGCAACAAAGAGACCTATATATAATACAAGGTAACCCCAGCTCATCTAGATATTTTACTGAATCTGACATAAACAATTTCCTTGTCATCTTTTAATACACGTCAGTGCAGAAATTTTCCGGCACTAGATGATACTGGTCCCCAAAGTTTGGATATGAACCAATTGCTTCAGCGATGCAGTTAAATAAATTTGAAAAAATTAAGTTATCGTTACTTTTTAATAATAATGATCTTCATAAACCCGTAGGATACCCAAATCAAGACAGACTCCATAATTATTATTCTCATTTACTAGATCTTGCAGTAATAAATGCGTGGAGAATTTATCGAAAAAATACTAAAGAAAGAAACCACTATAAAAAAAATCTACTTACAATTAACCAATTCAGAAATGAATTAGCCTTTGTTTTTTGTAATAAAGAAACCAGTAAAGAAAAGAATCGAGGTCGTCCAAGCACCAGCGCCCTTGAAGATGAACTGCAATCAAAAAGAGAAAAGGCTTCTCCAGCTCCATCACCTTCAAAAGATATAAGAACAGATGGTACTGAACATTGGCCAACAGTGAGTGAGTCACTCTAGTGCAAACATCCTAAATGCAAAGGGTATTCCAAATTTCTTGTAGTAACGGTGGTGTCAATTTGTGTCTAAATAAAAATAGTAATTGTGTTTTGTTAATATCATAAAGAATAAGAAATATCCAATGACATCCTGTTTTATTGCTATTTAGTACTAGACTAATGGTGTAACTTTGCATGATGATGGAGATTTCCATCATATTGTTTTTTGTTAAATTTATGCTATAAATATGTACTAAGTTTTTAACCATTAATTCTTTAATTTCGAACATGAATTATATCACCTTGATTTAATTCACCAATAAAGAAAATATTAGGCAAAAAAGAATTAAGAATAAATAATAACACTTGTTATTTAATAATAGAAATTGGTACCTGTTATTTTTGCGTAACAGTAACAGTAATAACAGATATTATGTGTGTCCCGTTATGACCCACGTCTACATCGAAGTGACGGGCGCTTCCTAGCGCACCGAGTCCCGGCGCCGGGGTTTTTATTTTTTTATTTTTTTTATTAACGTGTGTAACAAAATGCTAACGGATTGCACACCCCGTACCAATACTGGGCCGGTAGTGGGGTAGTGTCGGATTCCAACCGACTAAAAAGCTTCACACGGTATTCCATCACATCCGCAAAGAATGCACGAGGGTCACGGGATAACGCTTGGAACAGTTCTTCCGCAACCCCCGTTCGGTGCCCGGATCGAACGGGCCCGCCTCGGGGAGGGATGTGAAGCATCCCTCCCAATTGACAAATTCCTATCACTTAGCGGCGACGCGTCGGAATACGAGACGCGTCGCCAGGTACGCCCCAGGAACCCTGTCCAAGGGAGGCGCCGGACCGACGGCCCTTGACGGTTGCGGCGCCAGGTTCCTCTGCCTAAGGAGGCAAGCGGCGGTCGTGCGCCCGGCTCCGCCCGTCGGCGACGAGCTGTCTGCACACTGCGACCGCCTCCTGCCGCCTCGGCGCCCGCTCTCTGTGACGCTCGGTCTCCCGCTTCTGCGACATAATGATATCGCAGAATCGGGATACCGCGTCCCATGTCGCCTCGCTTCCGACGCTGGTCCGGATCACGGCCGGTAGCGAGAGGTCAGTCCCTATCGCCGCTACGAGCGCGGCCCTATCCTCTCCCCATCGCGGGCAATCGGCAAAGGTGTGGGACGATGTGTTCACCGGGTGTCCACACTCGTCGCACGCTTCGTCCGTCCTACCACTACAGTGACGCTGGTGCAGATAGCTCCCGAAGCAATCGTGCCCCGTGAGCATCTGCACCAGGCGGAAGTTTAGAACTCCGCTGTTCCTATCCAACCAGTCCTCGAGGACCGGTCGGACGGACTCCACGGTGAGGCGACCGTGCGTCGGGTCTCGGAGTCGCCGCTCCCATCGCCGACGCACGTCCAGGCGCCCCTCTCGGCGCCACCTCTCATCCTCGTCCGGCGACGGACGCTCACCCCACCGCTCGAGCCAGCGCCGGGGTAGCTCCGCGCGGGGCATTCCTGTGCCTACCCGACTGCACAGGCGCAGACGCATGATGAATAAGGATGTCGATAATCTGAACTATTTACATTTTAAATATTAGGATAATAATAAGGTCTGTCATGCTCGTAGCTCGTTGGCCTAATGGTTAGAGCGTGCGGCCTTCAATCCGAAGGTCGCGGGTTCGAATCTCGGCATGTACCAATGACTTTAATATTTAAGTTATGTACATTTGTGAATTTTAGTACCAACAGCGAATTACAAATGGGGAAGAAAAAAAAAAAAAGGCTCCAAAGATTCCCAAAAAGAGGGTTGATGTCAGGCAGGCGGGCCAGTCGTAAAAAAGTTTAGCCAAAAACTATTTACAACATGTTCGGTAATGAAGAACATGTTGTGCCGACGCTACATAAAGTGGGACCAGGGCAGGAGAAAGAAGAAGAATAAGGTCTGTCATGTTAAATAATTATATGTGAATTTGCGTGAACAACCACAAAGGCCGTTCCTATTCTGGGAGTTATTGTGTTACTTGTAAATTAACTTGTTGAAATGTTTTGTTTCAGTCGCCTTTTACGATACGCTGAGTACTTTTTAACCAGTCCCCGTATTTTTTTGGTCATTACCACCATTGAATTACAAAATTAAAAAGATACGTTTATATTCCACTATTGAGAAAAGACGCAATCACGCCGGGCGGAAAAAACCGTGTCTCTATGTCATAAAACGGAGTTCATTATTTATAATAGTGTAATTAGCGTTCTTTAGAATATTTATAAATCCACAAAGTACAATTTACAGTCATGGCAAAATTATGTTACAAAAGGTATGTATTTACACAGTATTTTTATTCAAAATTACGTGGGACTACAGTACATGCGAATTAGAAGAGAAAAAGTTTCTTTCGTTATTGTCATTAATTTACAATTTACACATATGACAGCAAGGAAAACTAAAAATAATATCAAAGTTAAATTTTTGTTAAAGGACAATTAAAGTAAATACAGTATTCTTTAATTATGTTTACTAAACTAATGATATGATTAATATCTCACGTTGTTTGTAAGAATTTCTAGTGTTGTTCACTTCGTGCGATAGATGGCGTTTAAATTAATTAAATTGTTAAAAATAAACTATTTTAGCTGGTTCCCAGTTCCATTAGTTGGTGGTGTTAACGCGGTACGGTACAGCCCCGCAGCACCGCCGCGCGCCCTCCGACAGCGCCTTTTGTTATTAATAATGCATTTTGTTGCATTCATTCGCACAAGTTTGCCGCGTCAGTTCGTTGCCGCCGCGGTTTTCCCCTCATTACATCAGCTTCATGAAACCACAGCGGTAAAAAATACATTTTTTAATTCAAGTTTTAAATTAAACTATATATGCCATATAAATCCATAAAAAATATGTTAAATACTATGTTTATCTTAGTTCATAGTATCTCATTTGTTTTGACGTGGTCAAGTTTAATTTTTAACATGATGATTAATTTGTCAGAATCGTTTAATAATCTAAGGGGACAATAAAGCTGGTAGAAAATTGTGTTATTTGAACGTTACATTTAAATAAAATTTAAAAAATTACAATTACTACACGTTCGCCACGAATGGCCGAGCGCGGCGAAATGTTTTGCTAAGAGTTTGCTACAGCGCCATCTGTGCTCCCAGATGAATATTAACTTTTACAGGCTGGAGACCACGTCGCGGTGCCGCCGCCACATAAAGCGGAGGGAAGAGGTTCCCATTTTTAAGGAATGCGTTGACATTATGTTACAACGCACGACGTACCGGTGAATAATAACTCACAAATGTTTCGTTTAGCGCTGTCAGGTATCTGCTGGCGCACTTCATTGGGTAATTACGGGATTTGACGTCACCGGCGCTAAAGTGAATTTGCATTTCTGAAGCCCACGCCGCTCAATTTATGTGCATTCATGAAGCGGGCTAATTTCATTGCTCTGCAGGAGTTTCTTTCGGGTGGCTAATTGAATATCATTAAGGTTGTGTGCTGAGGGAAGCACGCAATTTGTTAAGGGAACTTTTATGAAAAGTCGTTGGTTAATGTAGTTTTAACAAATGTTTAAGTAATATTTAAAATAATTATGTATATTAAAATATAAATAATACTTCTCTGTGATTAGATACCTTCTTTAGACATTGTTCTACAACTCCCGTATGGTCTAGTGGCTAGGATACCTGGCTTTCACCCAGGAGGCTCGGGTTCGATTCCCGGTACGGGAATTCATTTTTGAAGTTAAAATAAAATTTCATTTTTCTGTATTTATGTATTCTAAATATCTGAAGAACGTCAACGTTACCATATGACTTACATTTTATATTGAAATCACTGCTTTGAAATTGCGTTAAATGTTATAAAATTTGGTGACGCGATGTCACTAAATACTTAGCTTAAATATATTCTTAGTATTTACATCCTATGTGGCAGTCGGTGCGAGGGCAATGACGTTTACTGCAGCCTGGCGCCGCGCGCCTCGCTTACTGGCAGCGAGTCACAGCACTGCACTACGGCAGCGGAGATCGGCCTTGACACAAACGTTTTTAGTTTTATTTCCACTAGCTGCTCCTCGCGCGCTTTGTTGGCTCTAGTATATACAGAATTAGACTTGAAACTCGTCAGAAACGTTCCACGAGAGCGACCGCAAATGACGTTCTATACCAACCGTTACTATAGCAACCGCATAATAATACCAAATGAAAATGAAATAAAACGATGAAGTATCTATGAAATTTAAAAAACAAATATACTGTAACTATCGAGAGATAATTCCGCATCGAATGCTCATGTTCCCGTGTCGGTGCGTTCACTAGTTTTTGCGTGATATATATAGTAAATAATTTCTTATACTTAAGCGCACCATGTATATGTAATATAGCAAACCTTCACAGTTATATTATGTTTAATATTACCGCTAGAAAAGTTTTGATACAGTGAGCTCATGCTGCATAGATCCGATTAAACAACTATCAGAAAGCTGCAGCTTGCCCCCGGCAAGCAGTTGCCGGGGTGAGCGCGTCTGTGACCGTCGCTCTGCGAGCAGGTCCCCGCGGACCGGGTAAAACTTTGAGCTGGTAATTCATATAAACAAGATGAAATCCGTAAAGTTTAGTATTATTAAATGTTGTCAATGTTATTAAGGAGTTGGTAATTAATCAAATTTAATAAGTTCATACTTTTAACAGTTATTTTAAATTGTCATGTTCATATTACTAGTCAGTGATAATGTATCTCAAGTAGATACAGGCTGTTCAGTTAAACACCTGTAACCATATCATTCAAAAGTACCGGTGAGCAGGGGCGAGGTGTAAGTGAGAACAATAAACAATTAAATATTGAAATATCCTCACCTGGCCAGCAGTATTATCCTGTGTGCGTAAACCTTCTCCTCCGCCGTACCGAGAATGAACACAATATCGGCCGAGTCCTGGTCCTCCGAGAGACGCTGCAGGTCGCGCAGCAGGCCCGGCAGGCCGGCCCGCTCCACCGACGCGGTGCAGCAGGTACCAGCCACTCGACCCGCCATTGTCCCTGGCGACACTTTCTTTTTTTTAAGAATTTTGATTCACCGCGAAAAGTAACGGGTGGAAGTGCTGTTGCCAAAACAAAACACACGGTGAATGGTGCAAGCACAAGGTCTGCCGTTAACTTGTAAACATAACCTCAAAGAGAGAGAGCTTCGAGCCGAGCGACAATGTGCGCGCGCCCCCGCCGACCGGCGCGGGCGCGGGCGCAGGCGCGGGCGCGGCCGCCTTCCGAACCGGTTTGTATTGTTTCTCAGGTGGAACAGTTCTAGCCAGGTGTCCGTCTCTCTCGTGCAGACGGGGTTGCGCCGGTGCGCATGTGCGACGCGTACTGTGCGGTGTTTTCGCGCGCACAGCCAACCGCCTCCGTGGCGCAATCGGCTAGCGCGTTCGGCTGTTAACCGAAAGGTTGGTGGTTCGAGCCCACCCGGGGGCGACGTTTTTTGGTGATTGTTTATACGAATAAATAACATTCATCAATTACTTGATAAATAACCCGCAAGCGTTACAAGTAATTTTGCTACGACATTGTTAGTCGCCTCTGTTGTACTGCATCGCTTTGTGTTGTCGCATTGGCTGGTTGGCTGGTGCTGGTGGTGGTAGTGTTTCCCGAACGTGCAGCTCGTAGCGGACGTCCGCGCGCCCCGCGGTGCTCACATCCGCTTTGGGTATCGAGACGGTACTCGTGTTTCCTTGTTGTAGGGCAGTGCGTCAAGTTCACGTTGGCGGTATGTTTAATTGTACAAAAGATTTACAGCAATGTTGAAGTAATTCATAGCCGTAAGTGGTAAAGCCTGCAGTATAGGAATACTTGTGTGTGCGTGCGTGTGCGTGTGCGTGTCATTACACTATGATGGCGTGTTGCATGTGCACGTGCCGCTTGCTGCGAACAGCTTTTTAATGTCCATTTTGTGTCGGCTTCCAACTGAGTTTTATACAGTTGTGCAGCACATGTGTAATGTGCTGACCGCGTCGCGACGTGTACTGCTCGTGCGGTCACCACGTGTCGTCCCGCCGTGCGTAGTATACTGCATGGTGTAGTGTCAAGCGCTGTTCACAGATGTAACGCTCAGAAGTGCAGCCACGTTCGCTGCTGACCGACACTCCGGAAATTGCATTGCACTGTCAGCGGCCCGGAGCAGCGCCGCCCGCCGCCCGCCGCCAGCTGTGGCACAGTGGCGGCGGGACCTGCTCCTCACTTTGAGGTCGTTACCTGACGTGTAAGTAGACGCAACTGAATGCAGCGTTTACATTGCAGCGTATACTCTGCAGCGTAATCAGCTGATAGTGGCTGTTACACTATATATAGATACGTGGGCGCCGTACAATCCGCCGTGTTCCGCATAGCACTAAACTCGTACGTCTAGACGTCTAGACGTACGAGTTTACTATTGTCGTGTAAACTGGAATATGGTAAAGTTTGTACACACTAGCGGCAGAGAGAGGATCTGTCGGCGGTCAGGCTTACCACACCTTAGTTGTGCAACAGATGTTCAATAGGAAGTGTTGCTGGTGTGTCGCTGCGTCAGGGTTGCTTCAGGTCGACGGAATGTGTGACACGCTCGACAATTAGACTTTAGTGCGCGTGTATTTGTGTTTGTTCAGATGTATGGCATTAGCGGACGCGGGCGCGGGCTCGTTGTCAGCAGTGCTGATGCTGACCAGGCTGCCGTGCGGCGTGTGGCGTGCGGCGTGCTGCGACGCGCTCACCGGATATCGGATATGCTGTTTAATAGTCCTCGGCTCTGTTTTCATACAAAATTACCACAATCCCAACTTTAGTAAGATATTTCAGAACAAAATGAAATATGAAGATCTGTCATAAAAGTTTATTGACAATAATTTACCATCAGGCGGGGCTCATGTGCATTGGACAGCCCAGTGGTATAAAAAGAATTTGTTTAATTTAAGAGTTAAAGAGTTACTTTAAAGGATTAGAGCATTGCTTACGATAGTTTTGAACTAAATACAATGCTTAAAATTAAGTATGAAAGTCTCAATCGCGAAGTCTGGTGCAGGGACACGACTTAAGCGGCATCGTCAGAGTTCATTGGTAACTGGTTAGGCCACCTGTTCATCAGGTCGTCGGATACCTGGGTAGCGGGCGCGCGCTACCGAAAGCCAAGTTAACAGACAAACACACTTCACGTGCTTACGTGAACAAATCGCTCGAGATACCTCTCCGCCACTCTATTTTGTGACAGCGTTATGTTCATGCTTTGTGCGTTTTAACGACAATACTTTAACTTGTCATTACGTCGGTTACGTTTGTTCAATATGATCAGACTTGTTACCTGTGCACCAGGGCTCCGCCAGCAGGCGGCCGTGCTGCTCCTCTTTAAACAGTCTGCCTGAAGTGCGAATGGCTGTTTCGTTGCTGTTATTTTATTATAGCGCATTTATGAGCTTTAAGGTTATCGTCCACCGCTGCTCGGCGCGGGCCGGTCGCGGAGCGCGGTGCGCGGTGCGCGTGCGCGGTGCGGGTGCGCGGTGCGCGGTGCGCGGGGCCGAGTTATCGCGCAGGCGCAGCGCGGCCGCTCGGCTGTAAATTTGGATATTTGTGATTTATTTGAACAGTGTTTTGACGCAACAATATTTATAACGTAATTTATCGACCACACTCCACATTTACTGCAACTTGTTTATCTATTAATTGAACGGAACGAGGATAATGTTCACGTGTATTATACTGTTAGTTTTGTTTATAATACTTTTAGTGCATAAATTTAACGATAACCCTCGACATAAACTACGAAATAGATCATTTATAAAACTTTTCGGAGTGACCATTGATCGTCAGTAATTCGTTTGATTCACTATGGAAAATCGTAGCCGGTAAATCATCTCGAGTATTTGATGACATTACAACCCCCTGTAAATGTACCTAATAGCGTTATATAAAGTAAAAGAGGTACTCAAGCTGCCCAAAAATGTGTATTTCGTTGTACTACAACAATTTGCTATTGTTTACTCGTCAATATCTTCGCTACTCCCACGTATACTGGATGCGCCAGTGCCGTAAAGTTTACTTCTACGTATCTAAATATCATTATAGAAATAACTTTGTTTAAAATTCAACTTTAGTCCCGATTACGAGTTCAAATTATAGTTCAGTATGAGTGAAGTTGCGACGGGATCTAATAGGGTGGGGGGTGGGTGGGCGGTGGGTGTAACTGGACTTCAATCAAGTTTCCGCTTCAGCAGTTCCCTGTCGATTCATGATGATGTCAGTGCTGCAAGCCATTCGACTATTACAGCTTATCTAACATTGGGCGCGTGGACCTGGATCCACGGCCTGTTATCACCAGTTTCCGCCGAAACTTCACGTTTTATAAATGCCTTTTTTATTCTGTCTAAATTCGAAAGGCAACAGACTCAAATCCATACGGCCTAATTGTGTTCATTTGGTTGAGAAAATGTACGAATTAAAAAAGATATATTTTGTTGTTTTGGGTGTGCAAAGTAAGGCGACGCGCGCGCAGGCGCGGGCAGGCGCGGGCAGGCGCGGGCAGGCGCGGGCAGGCGCGGGCAGGCGCGGGCAGGCGCGGGCGATAGCCGTGTTTGCGCGCGATAACGGCCGCGCTCAATACGAGGATTATGTTCTTTCTGGCGCCGCAGCAGCGTGTTTGCTTACACGTGTACACGATAACGACGATACGACACTGATTGGAGCAATCGATGTTTCCGTGTGTTCTCCGTGTTTGCACAAGCAGCGCCCAAGTGCCCCCGATCTGTTGACAGTGCGTTGGTCAAGACTGTTATCAGTTCACTAGCGTGTTAAAAAACTACGCGGTTTCCTTGTTCAAGTCCACGAGAAGTTTCTTCATATTAGACACACAAAGACACTTTTATCGAACATATAACTACTCGTACATTCATTATATGTTCAAATATTAATAATTAGTTTTTATTGCATTAGATTCCATTGATTAAAGGTGAGACTTCGTCTGTGCGGTAGCCCATTGACTGTAGATACTTTGTGATGAGGCATCAATATGTATGTACCGTATCGTTAAAGACGCAATCTTGTATGACCAATCATCGTGTATCTCTTTAACGTGACACATGGTCATTCTACTGGTGGTAGGTCTCTGTTACCAGAGACCGTCTACAGTATGTGTGCACTTCACAGTTGAGCGGCAATACTTGCTCGAGAAAGAAATTCTCTATATATAATATTAATTAAACTAATTGGTGTGGGCATCGCACCTAATGCCGCTTCGACCTTACTGTTTACCTTGATGACATTAACCTTCACTTTGCTTCGCCTAACGTAATTCAGCCCATTACACGTGCTGAAGCCATACGCTCTTTAGTTGTTATTCCTTCTCAACACATCCCGGATGTTAAGTTCTCCATTTAACTTTCCTACCGAAAGTTCTGAACGCCCGTGTATCGCATATCGACGTAAGTCTCTATGTTCGTGACGGACGGACGTGACGGACGAGGCGTGCGACGAGTGTGGACAACCGGTGGACACATCGTTGGACACCTTGGCCGATTGCCCGCAATTCGGGGGGGATAGGGCCGCGCTCGTAGCGGCGATAGGGAGTGACCTCTCGCTACCGGCCGTGGTCCGGACCAGCGTCGGAAGCGAGGCGACATGGGACGCGGTATCCCGATTCTGCGACATTGTTATGTCGCAGAAGCGAGAGACCGAGCGTCACAGAGAGCGGGCGCCGAGGGGGCAGGAGGCGGTCGCAGTGCGCAGACAGCTCGTCGCCAACGGGCGGAGCCGGGCGCACGACCGCCGCTTGCCTCCTTAGGCAGAGGAACCTGGCGCCGCGACCGACAAGGGCCGTCGGTCCGGCGCCCCCCTTAGAAAGGGTTCCTGGGGCGTATCTGGCGACGCGTCTCGTGTTCCGACGCGTCGCCGCTCAGTGATAGGAATTTTGTCAATTGGGAGGGATGCTTCATATCCCTCCCCGAGGCGGGCCCGTTCGATCCGGGCACCGAACGGGGGTTGCGGAAGAACTGTTTAAAGCGTTATCCCGCGACCCTCGTGCGTTCCTTGCGGATGTGATGGAATACCGTGTGAAGCTTTTTAGTCGGTTGGAGTCCGACACTACTCCACTACCGGCCCAGTATTGGTACGGGGTGTGCGTTCCGTTAGCATTTTGTTACACACGTTAATAATAATAAAAAAAAAAACATCTAAACTTAACCTGTTGAGTGTTAATCAGTCCGGGTTTCCTCCTTGTCACAGTACTACTACTGCTCTAAAAATCACTGAAGATATGAGATGCTATGGGATGTAAAAAGGTCTCTGTGATGGTGTTCATTAACTTTTCTAACGATTTTAACGCAGTCGACCACAATATACTCCTTGACATCCTCTTCCATCTTCGATTCGGGCCCAGTTCCGTGAAGTGGTCCACATCTTACCTTCATGGGCGCCAGCAGTCTGTTCGTCTCGGATAAAATCCTCGTGTTGGGCTGATGTTGATCCTGGCGTTCCGCAGGCGTTATTATCTCTCCAATAATTAACCGTTTGTATAAACACGATCACGTCTCGCTTCAACTGTGCGTACCATCTCTACGCAGATGTCTTGCCGATTTACATAGAGTTCTATGTTAAGAACCTTCATTGGGCCATGGACGAATTAAATGTAAATCTTCTATCCATTTATAAGTGGTCAAAACGCTTCCGCATATCGGTTAACACCGCTGAGTGCCAGGCAATGATTTTAGTTAGTTCTTGACTGTTACTTCCAGTTTGTTCCACGCGGATCCAATCCCACTTTCGAATTGCATCAAGTGGCAGCAGTGGCCTGCCTTCCTTACGATCGTTGTATATCTACCGTCTCACACATTTCCTGCGCCTTAAAACCGAGCTTATGCTTGTCACTGCTTAGTTTTGCCAATGATTTAATATGCAGACAATTACACCAACTTGAATAAGGATATAAATAATCTAGAACGACATTCTAAACGACATATTTTCAGACCTGGAACATATGGCCGTGTCGCTGAACACAGCTCTCTCCGTAAATCTCTCACTATACATCAAAGTGGTAACTCTAGAATGTGACTTGTTCTCTTCGCAGTTCTAAATTATCTTACATATCCTTTATACGGAAAAGATAATTGTAAACTTCTTTCTTCATCCGATGACAGGTTCAACGGATACATTTAACTACTAAATTAACTGTTAGTATTCTGCAACACTTCGCTGCCCTTATTATTTATCAGTAAGTCTTTCGTAGTTCGGGCAGCACGATCTTGGAACTTCTTGCCTGAGCATATTAGGAGAGCTCCAAATAAGGAAGTTTTTAGAAGAATGCTAAAAGAGTATTAGCTGGAGACACATTACTAGTTCCTTGTTGCGTATTATATTTATCTATGTGTATTTATATATTTGTATGTTTCATGTATTCATGTGCATATGTATTTATTTATATATAATTTGTATGAACACTGCCGTTAATTTGTATTATAACATAACCTACCATAGCGTCTCCTCACTTCCTAAGCTGACCTTCAGAGAATGCTGACAGGCATTAAGTCCGTCAACTGTGGCCTCATTTTAGGTTTTCAATAAAATTTTATAAATCATAAAGAAAATATATTGTTTTGGTTTGTGCGCTCGTACTGCATTTGTGTTTTAATTATTTTGCTAAAAAAACATTGTAATTATGCAAATCACACAAATCATACACCCCCCAACAGGTTCCCGCCTTGTCGTGAAGGAGGGGCTTAGTAGCCGTGACTGGGCCCCCACGGTGAAGCGAAGAGGAACCTATCCCGCCGGCCCGAGGCGGCCGCTCCAGGTTGGAGCTCCGGTGGTCCACCGCGAACTTGTCTCGTATGCGCGTCGGTGAGCTACAGGGATGGCTTTATGCTGCCATTCACAGCCTAGGTAGAGTCGCAGAGGGAATACCTTCTGGAACTAAGCGGTGCCGCTGATGCAGTGGCGGTGGGGCCGCAGATGTGTGCGAGAGCTTTCTTGTGACCCTGCCTTAAGCGACGAGGAGGAACATCGTGTTGGTTTTAGTCGGTGCAAGTCCGACATAACCTGGCCTTGCTTCAGCGAGGACGGGTATGCGCAGGCATTTCTCCACGTTAAAAAAAGAAACAAATCATACTCATTAGTTCGGTCGAGCCGAGTGTCAGTCGCGGTGGTGCACAGCTAACGATCTGCTCGTCTTGTATGATAAGTAATGCGCAGGAGCAGTAATAGATATATAAACAAAAGCAAAGCTGAAATGTCAGACTTGATAACGGTGAGAGCGCGGCAGGTAGCTCGCTCGCCCCGCTACCCCCCATCCCCGTGAAACAAAAAGATTACAAGTCCCTGCGGCTCGCCCGCACCCGCGACGCTCACCCACTTCACCGTACCCTGGTCTACCTTGCCGCACAGAGCTCGCAATCTAACAGACCCTTGTGCCATACTTGGCACGGTCGCGCGACGACGTCGCAAGTATGGCCCAAGGGTTACGATAAACGACGTTATGACGAAGTTTATCTTTCAATATTATGGTGCCATCGTGCATACGTGCACGTGCACACTGGCACCACACAACACCGGA
The DNA here is from genome assembly GCA_029034505.1 of Ornithoptera priamus. NCBI lineage: Eukaryota > Metazoa > Arthropoda > Insecta > Lepidoptera > Papilionidae > Ornithoptera > Ornithoptera priamus. The sequence continues at coordinate 225,616 of JARDWD010000685.1, forward strand.
TGTAGTTAAATTAGGCGAACACTTAGCGTCAGGAAATATTCTAGTAGCCTTGAAGTTGTACCATGTAGAGAAAACCCGGCTCCGTCCGCTTATTTAACAGGACGCCGGTGGAGCTGGTATAATGGCTGGATTTGCGAGCCTTGTTCTTTTTTTAATTTAATTATACTTTGTGGTGGCACCGGCACTGCTGGCGAGGGGTCACTGCTCGAGCGACGCTTGTGCGACGGGCGCTTCGGTTATGAGCAGCGTGTGCCGCGCTGGCTCTACCGGCGAGCTGAGTACTGCTCGCCGGTAGAGCCGGCGCGACCTCTCGTGTCCTTGAGGCGCAGATCAAAGCGTGCGTGCTTCTATTAGCTGTGATTGCGGCGGCGCACTCGAGCCGCGCCCGCGCCCGCGCCGAGCAGCTGCAGCGTCGCCGGATTAATTAGCTATTCCGTCACATGGCGCAGGTTTCGAGGGCCCCGCGAACTGACGGATTCGCGAGATATTTTTTCAAGTCTTCGCCGCGAAGAGTGGAGGAGGTGCGCTTTGCATCACAAAGCTTTGAGTCAATTAAACGTCGAGGCTCGAGTGCTTCGAGCGATGCTCCAGTCTTTTGGAGGCACCGCTCGCCGCGGGGGTCGCCGCGAGAGGGATGCAGGGGTTGGTGGGCGGCGCGGGCGGAGGCTGCGCGCGTTCGAGGGCGACGCTCAAAGCTAATTTTTTAATAACTAAGCACAAGTATTGCACTTGACACACGACACTACCGCGCAACTTGTAGAACCTTTTATTGCCTTTGTCAGGATGGAATTGCACAGAGCTGGTTTGCTATCAGCTTAGCTTACAACGGAGATGTATGCACTACAATTAGATGAACATAACGATGATCTCTTTATAGTTGAGCGCGCACCGGCGGAAACGGAATTAATATTAATGCACTGGATCTTTGCGATTTGATGAACTTAAAGTGTTATTCACAAATCTAAATACATTCAAATGAATAGGACATCGTTGGTAATTGTATGGACATTCACTTTTTTTCCCGAACCTCTTGTTGTAATACAACCAACCAATCATATCAGCACAATTTTTTAAAGAAGTGTCAACTAGTTCTTGGCCAGCGAGGTGGATGGTGACGCAGAAATTTTCGAGTTCCAACATTGAAAGTATATCATAATAAATATATTATTGCGATTGTTATAATTTAACTATGTTTTAATTTCATCACTTTGTTCAGTGGCGTTGGTGGTGTAATGGTCAGCATAGTTGCCTTCCAAGCAGTTGATCCGGGTTCGATTCCCGGCCAACGCACACTTTTTGTTAATATTTATTTTCATAGTTAATGAATACATTCACCTTTTAGTTGATTATCGTTTGTTTGACACGAATACGTGTGGTACAGCGTGCTCTGCGGGACCTACTTATTTTATTAATAAACGTTCAAGTTTACTCGATCGCTGTGGGGAATAAGTTTTACTGTTGTTGTGGCTGGGTGCGCTAACACACATAACTGGATGTTTACTGGCGGAGCAGTACCAGTGAAATCGCAGCTTTACTTTAACTTGCTAAGTGGAACCGGTACAGGGGTCAGGTCAGATTTTTAAACATATCTTTTACAAGCTTCATTTTAATTTTCTGTTTCATTATTTTTACATTTGTTATTTAAAGTACAATAATTATTATTTACATAATTATTTATTTTTATGACACATTAAATACTATGTTGTTCAATTTTAGTACACGACACAAATTACTGCTTAAGGCCCAGCTGATAATTTCGTCGAGAGATGGCGCTGCCTGTTAGTAATAGTTCTCGATAGTAATCCGAGAAAGATTTTGCGAAAAATATTCAAATTGATAAATCGTCTGCACCAATACACAATAATACTGTATGTACGATTTAAATTATAATTTGTCACGCTCACAAGATTCATTATAATAATTGAAATCAATATATAGTTTTAATAATCGCAGCACAACTCTGCTGTAGATCCAGTGACACTTCGCTTTATACGGTTTGAAGATGTGTGGATGGGACCCCTTGCATGCTTGAGTTTTTATTTGGTAATATACTAGATCGTGGAGTCCGGGTCCGCAAGTCCAGCATCGGATGAGTTGTTGATGACAAAATTAACTAGCAAGCGATATACACAGAATAGGAAATGGGTCTTCGTTACCGGAGACCGTCTACGTGGTAACTGCTTCTGTTGTGAAACAGTAGTTTGCAAACATTACTGGCTTCCCGTTAGAAAGGCATTATAATGGATGAAATTGCTGGAACTAGGCTTGACATATTGAGTATGAAAGTCACGAGCGCAGTATGGTGTAGTGTATATCATCCCAACCAGCGTGAGACGTTGGGGCGTGCCGCTTCCTGCACAGCGCACTTCCTACAGCTCGACGCATCGTTGAATATAATAAATCGGCTAAGCTGGTAGCGTTATATCTATTCCCGGCTGAAAGGTGACGGGTAGTTAGTGGGGTGCACGTGGTCTGTTCCTCTGTCTTTGTGTTTCCGTCCGCGCTCCGGCTCGCGGTGCACGAGGCCAGGCATACATGGGTGCCTTTGAAGCATCAGCCTCCGTCATCGTTTAGTATTTGCAATCGTTAGTATTTTTAGTGACAAAGGGGACCCTCAAGTACACATTCTCACCATGGGCATCGCACATCCTTTACCATCAGGCGAACATTGCACCTGTGTAGTATTTATCCATTTTCGGAGTACAAAGATTCGGTCGAAGGGAGCCGTGTTACGAATAAAACAATCTTGCTGTTGGTACTTGTGAAGCAGCTCCGCCTCTTCGCGGAGATTCAAAATATCTCCAATTAGGCTGAAATTGTGCGGAATTCTGTATACTCACTGCCTGCACCGGAAATTGTGTCGACTGTCAATATTGGGGAGAACTCCGTGCGGTGTCGGTGTCGGAACGGACTCCCGCCGATCCCTGTTACCGTGCACCAGGGTAGATATTTGCTCCGCTTGTTGCTATCACAGGCAGTTAGTTTGCCCCGCCTCATAATTGTGCGTGATTGTCTTGCTCCAAAGTTATTGAAAGTTACATATCGGGGGCGGGCGGAGAGGGGCGGCAGGGGAGCGCAGGTTTCCGGGGGGTAACTGGATATTCACGTGCTAAAGTACATTAGACACGACAAGGGTAGGAGACTATAAATTTTAAAGTTGCCGTATTTCGAACTTTCTATTTACATCGAGTTTTTTTTATTTCACGAAGCGGCGAGACGAGCGCGATGTTCACCTGATAGTAAGTGATACTTACTGTTGGTAGCCTGTCCATAACAACGGGGCGATAATTAGAATAGTGTACACTGCATGACATTGTGCTTATCGCATTGAGACATAAGATGTTGTTTCGTTACCACAGTAATTATACAAACTACAGCGCTTTTCAAACTGGACCACAGTAATGTTTGCACACTATTCCTTAGTGACTGCAATAGCAGCTGCGGTTTTTCATGTACCGACTATTCAACAGCTCCTGCCACCGTATAACGCTTAACACAGCAGTATTAGTATTGATGTACCGCTGCATGGTGGTGGGAGCAGCTGGCTGGGCAGTAAATGGTTACTTAACGTCCTTTGAACCGGTCGCAGTGCGCTGAGACGGCAGACGGTCATTGACGGCGAGTGGGCACGGCGTCTCCTATTGCGATGGTAAACAGAGATGCTGCAAATGAACTGAAAGGATCTGGGTCGCGCTTGCGGCTGCCTGTATGCAGGGACTACTCTGAGAACCCCCGATGTTGTACAATTTTGTCTTATCGCACGCTTCGTTACATTTACTTCGGGCTACTCATAAAATAATGTATAGTGTTCAGATCATCACATTTAAGAAGAAAGCAATAAGCTTTATCTGCAAAAAATTACAAGCATATATTACCATTACAATATCGGAATGATCGAAAGAATCTTCTAATTCACTCTGTATCTAGTGATCTATTAACACTTAGTTAAACAATACTTTCTAGTTCTACTTAGTATTCATTTATGTTCAATAGTTTGATTTTCGTTTCGTTTTTATATATGTACTGGTACATTGTTCACGACTGTCTGTGGCTGACGATTTATCTCAATTTAACTTACTATTGAGTGACAATAAGGCTGAAGGCAATGAAAGTTGCTAGCCTCGTATACTCTAGCATACATATAAAGAAATAGTTATTATAAAATATTTCTTTAATTAGAATTTTGTCGTGACCAGCTCCGTCGGTAAAGAAGTGCGGAGTCTGTTACGGCCGACAGATGGCGGTGTAAGGAATGCAGTCTGCTGCGTCGGTAAAGCGGAGCCGGCATTGGCTGAGAGGTATGAACGATAAAATTGTGTAATTGATTATTGTGTTTAAGTGTTAGAAATATTGAAGAAAAGATTGACACTGTGAATGATAAACGTTAAATGTCGTTTTTTTGATAACAGATAGGTTTTCTTTAGTTAAGAGCGTTGTAGTGTATAGGTTTTCTTGTTGAATTTATAATTATTCAAATAAAACTTTGATTATAGAGCAACACATGGTTTAATTCACCGTCAATAATAGAAAGGAGAAGAAGTTATGAATAGAAATAAACATTATATACGTTTACATAGACTGATAGAAACTAGCGTCACCGCACTTTTCGCACCCCTTGCTAGCCTTTATTTAAAACATTGCCAGTTACGTCAGCCGGAATTGACGCAAAGATATATCAACCGGGCAACATTGTCAAGTGTCGCCTATAAGTTATTTTTTCCTACTTATACATCGATAAGACGTGGAGAGGTAATACACTCGGAGTAAGGCTCCCGGAGGTCCCGGCGCCACTCCAATTCCCGCGCTGCACGTGAATACATATTTGTTTTACTTTCTCGGCGGCATATTCAGCGATGGTAATACTTGACTTACAGCTTACTTATGACAGCTTACTGATGGTAAATTAACTTTGATACCATATCTTTCCACTACATTTGTTAGAGTTATTATTTCACTCCAGCTCTGGCAATCTCAATCACCTAGATGACTCGACTGAGAGCCTGTGTAAACTGAATCTAAAACATCGACAACTAGTGCTGCTGATATGAAAACCCTCGTGAGCTTGTTTCGTTTTGCATCTTTCCAACATTGTCGGGTTTTTACTTTGTCCTAAATTACACTACTGTTATGTTGATTTTAACATTTTTTTTATCTAAGCGTATTGTCTTCATTATTTTGGAACAACATAAAGTTTGATCATCTAAAGTGATTCGCGAAAGGTGCGGGGTGTGCGGCGGCGCTTCCTTCGCCCGATCCACTCAACAGCGAGACGTCGTCGCTCGCAGACGAAAGTGAGTTTCATTAGGCAACAGCCTCCGAAACAAAAACGAGTGTACGCAACAATTCGCCCTCGCTACTTGAAGCCGCGCGCGCGCCCCCTGCCCCCCGCCCCCAGCCGTGCGCCCCCGGGGGCTCCGCTCCGCGCTTAAAAGCCATTAACCGCGCCTTTGATCTGCGCCGCGCCGGCTTTGATCGCGCCGCTTCGACTGGCCACTTGTAACTATTGCCCGTGGTCTCCGGCTGCAGGGTTACTTTTTCCACATCCGAGAGAATGGTTTTGCTTTCCTGCTGCGTTTTATATCAATTAGTTGTCACTGTTTATTGTTCATTGTGTAATGAAGTTGCGCAGGTCGCGCGCTGTGCACAGTTACAACTTGCAACTGCTCCTGCCAACTTGATCTAGACAGCCTGATCAAATGGTGCGGCTGGTCTCGTGCACGTCACTGTTTCTACTGATGCTGCCACTACGTATAAAGGATAATTATAAAAATCAGTTATTCCACGTTAGTATAAAGGATTGTATGAGTAAATCCATCGGTAAGCTGACCATTAATATTCTAATAATTTTGCAAAGTTAAGTAAAATCTTAACATGATGTAATCATATGAATCTTAGTAATTTATTTTGGAAATTGAATGGAGTTTGTATAAAGTTTTCAACTAAGGTTAACAAGAGCAGAGTGGCGCAGTGGAAGCGTGCTGGACCCATAACCCAGGGATCTGTGGATCGAAGCATGCTCTGCTATAACTTCTTCTTTTAATATTTCCAACATTCCGCTTTCTTGAGAACTGGTGCCCGAGATCGTGTTTGTAGTTATTGTTAAGTAATAATTATATTTATTTAAAAATGGTCACAAAAATAAAAGTAAGGGGAGAATTATGGGTGGGGCGAAATAATAGACATTGATTTTGCAACATGTAACATGTGTTAAAATTTCTGTTAAATGCTAATTAAACTATTCGTGAAAATAATGCAGTGTCTAGTCCCACTCGTGGGCTAATAGGGCGCGAGAACTACTTTATAAGCTAAGCGTCTACTTGAAATCCAAACTCTTGTACATGACATGAGCCGACGTTTGCTTGTATATATGAATAATGTACAAGTGAACCTGCAATGTTCGCTGAACTGTATTATAATTAATTATACTTGAGACATTTCATGGGCCGAGCTCGGATCTCGTCCAGTCGAACCTGATTCCGGAGAGGGCGAGGTCCACAAAAGATTCACTCGCAGCGTAAACAAGCCCGCGGATAAGAAGCAATTCAGCAGACGCGGCAGACGCGGCAGACGCGGCGGTGGTGCAGCAGATATAATTATGCGCTAACATTTTTGAAACCGCGACCTTAATCGGGGCTTGCGCATTGTTAGCGGATATCCGCTTCATGTACATTCATTGAAGTTCTGTTTGTATATATTTTATCCATATTACTCGTTCATAACATGAGCAAGAAACAACAGCACCTGGTCTGCGCGGCCGCTGACTTGGGAGAACGTACCAGCGGAACAGTTTATTAATGTTCAACATTTTGGGAACGTGCTTAAAATATCTTCCTAAAACAAAATAGTTTTTTTTTTAAATAAAAATAATAACGTTTATTTCTAGCAGAGCGTGGTTTCGATCCACGGACCTCTGGGTTATGGGCCCAGCACGCTTCCACTGCGCCACTCTGCTGTGTACACAAATAACGAAATTAGGTCAAAGTACTTGTAATCGAAGTATTTTCATTCACAAAGGTAACCGGAAGTAAGTAAGGCAATCGGAAGTAGGTCCCTCTGCCGTTGGAAAACGGTAAGTTTTGAGTTTACATTTTTTTTTTAAATAAGTAGTCACAAAACGGCTCCAGTGGACCGAAGACTTGCTGAAGATCGTGAGCATACATTGGACGCAGGATGCATCGGACTGGTTGCGCTGGTAATATTATATTAATATGAAAATTATGAGGTGTTCAAGTAGATCTCTTTAGCCTGTCTTGGGGGAGTGGTGATCTTGACTAGCGTCACATTGTTATTTGCAGACGCAGCAGTCCTTTATCATCAGATAAAATCATAAACTGGCCTGTCGTGTGCCAGACACAAAAGTGTGGTGTATTAGAATCAGTGCGCAGGGGTGCAACGTCATTCGCTCCCGCCGATGGCTCCTGGTTCAGCTCGCTGGTCTCGCGGCGCTGCAACGCGCGTCGCTGTATGGAAGATGTTGCAATGTGTTCACGTCACTGCAGTGCCGGATGTGCAGTTTACTTCACTCGTACAAGTGTATTAAGATAAATATACTTAACTTTTCTAACATAGAAATATCAAAAAATTATGACAAATTTTAAGAAAAAACTGGTTAAAAAGTTATAAAAATTTTTATAGATTGAAAATCCTAACAAAACATTGGCTATAGCAGAGCGTGGTTTCGATCCACGGACCTCTGGGTTATGGGCCCAGCACGCTTCCACTGCGCCACTCTGCTCTCACTCGTTACGAACTAAATTTGCTTTTACGTACTCACAACAATGAACGATCGTTTATCTGCACTGCATCTTTTATTAGACTTAATACTTGACTTCAAATTGACACGGTGCTAAGTGACAACGAGGCTGTGGAGGGTGGAGCCTGCCCGCCCTGCAGACCCTACCACAAGCTACGACGACGTATAACATGATTCATTCGCACCTTTAACTACCTCTCGGCATGACAGGGTTAAATGTTTTACAGGGCGGCTGTAAAATGTAAAAGTGTATTCATCATCATCATCAGCTGCTAGATGTCCACTCCTATAAGTATATTATGATGATTAATTTATTTATTGAAATGTTTGTTGAGACGCTAATTGTACCCTGGTGCTGTATTAATCTTTAATTGGGAACCGAGGCGGGAATGTCATCATTCGTGTACGGAGGACGTGAGTATAATATATGTAGTGTATATATGAGTCGCGGTATATCTCTGTTATGTATGGGGTATGTCGTAAGTCGACATACATAATGTATTAGTGGGTATGTGTAAAAGTTGCGGCGGCTGCGCGCACCGACGCGTCGCCCAGCGAAGGCAGTGCGCAGATTGCTCGCTGCTCGCTCCCTCGCTCCCCGCTCCCCGCTCCCCGCGAACGGAACAGTCTCCAACTTGAACTACCTTACAACTATTATCAACTTTTATACAAAAAATATATGTCACCTATGAAAGGATTGTCTGTCTATCGATAGGGGTATTTTAAATAAACAGGTAAACGTTAACAAACTGATGATCCCTTTAGCATTCAATTTGTTCAATGGGCTGCAGTCGAGGACGTCTTCCTTTCAGAACAGCCGCCGAGGAGGCCTTTGTACTCTCACGCCTGCGGCACAGCTCTGGCGGCCGGGTGTCACCAGGTACAGCTCACAAAGGGGGTCGCAGCAGTCAGCCGTCGGCGAACGAATCGTGTGATGTGCCCGATTGAAGTTTAACAATGATGGTCTCAAAGGTTAACACGCTCGAGCGACACGCCAGCAGCACATTTATTGGACTCCGTAATAAATATGTTGGTCCATTGTCTGTTCGTATTCAAACTATTTGTGTACGGGTTGCACGGATCCCTCCTCTAATATCTTAATAGAACCAGATGTTTATTGCTGCTGCTAGTCATACGATGAACTTTCACAGTTCAACATATCATCATCCTTATTATCAGCCAGAAGATGGTCACCGCTTAGCATAGATGTTCTTCTGGGATATCTACATCGATCGATCAGATCAGCTCGTGGTTTCAAAATTCACTGTTAAAAAGATATCAGATGGGAAGTGGAGACGCTATTAAACTCACACCCTGTAACATGATAGTCTAATTTTGGTATACTTTTTGTCGTAAATGCAATGTTATCCAACAAATATGGATAAATAGATAGATAACAAATAAAATATCGCAACTTAAACGGTCTCCTAACTGAAGTGATTGCAAGTGACTTGGTGCACGGAGCGGCGCCGCGGCGGGCTGCAGAGGAACGGCACGACTTCGCGAGTTAAAAATTCCCTAAGCGGGGATCGCGAGTCGCAGGCTCTTGTGCTTCTCATCAGAGATTCCCTTTGCCGCCCGCCGCTCGCCGCCCGTCGCCCGCCGCCCGCCGCCCGCCGCCCGCCAGCCCGCGCTCAGAGGTATCTTACTTGCGATTCGGAAAACTGCGCGGCGATATTTAGAGGCCGGTAGCGAATGACAGCGGCGTCCGGGTAAATATTAACCCTTAAATATCCTAGTTAACCCTAAAGTTACTAACAAACAACGATACAGTTTTGTTTCATTTGCAGCAAACTTCCTTCCGGAGACGACTTCATCCACGTCAAGTTGCGTTCCCCTGCAGCCGCTGTTGGTGCTAATGTAATTCCACGTCCAGTTGGTGGTCCAGTTCTAGTCGAAATTCAATGAACCTTCGTACCGACGTCTCCTAGCTGCCATCCATGCTACGAGTTTAAATCACAGCCGCCATCCCCATTACCGAATATATTTTGGTAAATTAGGGAGCATTTTATTTAAAGATATTTAATCATGATTACTGTACCCACTGTAGGGGTGTAAACGGTACCGCACAATAATTCATAGGAGCAAAGCCAACCTCACCTGCTCGTGGTGCACCCTGATAATCAAGAAACGAGACTCTGGCTTCCACCAACCCGTTTGGGCCAGCGTGGTGGGAAATGGCCAAATCCTCTCCATATGATGGCTCCTGGTACCCGATAAGTCGCAGGAAGCCGCTGGGTGCGGACCATTCGATGTGGGGATATTTGATAGAGGACTATGTCCAACAGTGGAATTCTGTCGTTATGTCAGGTATTAATGTGTTTTGGCAGGGAGACCCGGTTCCTGGACCCCATTATTAAATAATGTGAGCGAAATTTAAAAACATCGAGCAGTGTTTGTTTGCTCCGCGCTCTGTGGAACTGATGGTTTTCAATTTTAATGCTGTTTCTACCAGCTGAAGAGTAAGATGCCGTGAAGATGAATAACGGTTTATACCGCGGTTATTGTTATTGTTGTTGGTAGATAGAGTTTGAGTCTAGATTCTTGATGATGTCAACGCTGCGAGCCATTCGACTTTAAGCAGCTTATCTGACATTGGGCGCGTGGACCCGGATCCACGGCCTATTGAGTTTGAGTCGTTATGAGGAGTATGTACGTAACGCTTCATACTAATCGCCTCGGTCGTCATACAAATACACAATGAGGCGACGAGACCAGCGGGACGTTCACCTGATGGTAAGTGATACACCCGTCCATAACAACGTAACGGCATATTGCGCTCGCAGTCTGAGACATAACGTATTAAGTCTCTTTACTCTACTAATTACACTAGGCGCCCTTTGAACCGGACAAGTAATGTTTACATAGTACTATTTGTCAGCTGCAATAGGGGCTGCGGTGGTACCTACCTAGACGGTCTGTAGCAACAGAGATCTACCAGCAGTATTTTGTAATACTTGAAACAGTGTGGCCCCGCCTCGTGACGTCACACACGCCGCGCCCCGCACCCGCCGCCGCACCGCCTTACCCATACGTATCTATGTGCAGCAGCTCCGTGAGGGTTGCATTCACTTGTCCTATTTTAAAAAGAAGAAATAAACTTTACAAAGAGTGTATGCGGCAAGTTAATTCCCATTTTAAGTTTAGTTAACGGCCTCGAATGAGATCTAGCTTCATTGGCGCCGCAGTGGAGACGCATTGATTTATTGCACTCGTCAAAGGCGATCATCACTCCAACAGCAGAATGAGAGTACACTGCACACAACTTGGTAATACATCGTCAACAACTTTAATATTTAGATCATCAGCTACTATTTCCTTTTGGTCCCTTTGTGTACAACAGCACAGACTCAGTGAATGGACGTCTCTCCCCGCGATGCGCGAGCGGGTAGTTTATTAAATAGCAGTTCCGGCGGTATCCCGGACACCTAACACCCTCTCAAACGGCAAAGTTTCCGCGGGCGTCTTCAAGATCGATTCTTTAGGGCGCGCTGGATGTTCCGCTCGCGGCGGCACGCTGCACCCTCCGCGCGCCCTCTCCCTCGCACCCCCGCAACGATACCACTTTCTCCTAGCTCGCAAACGTCACTGCGCGCCGACACGCCGACACGCCGACACGAAGTAAACCCTGTTCAGGTCATTGTAAAGTTGCATCTGTGTCGGCGGCGCGCGCCGGAAGGGAAATTGGCGTTTAGCCCGCCAGCGGAAAAGCGAGTTTCCCGCGGCGGCGGTCACGCTGCGTGCAGGACACGCTTCAAGCTCGCGCTTGCGGTGCGCCCGCGGTGAGCCCGCCGCGCCCGCTGTGCGCCCGCCGCGCCCGCTCCGCGCGCCGCGCGAGTCGCTCGGTGTCGGCGGCGCCGCGCGCCCGCTCCGTACGCCGCTCCGCACGCCGCTACTGCCGCGCTAATGTTTACCTCCTATTATATAATAGTTCACTTGTTTCCACTAACCAACAGTTGCGAAACGGGAAGTCCGAGGTTCGAGTCGCTGATGTGACCGCCGCGTGCGCGAAGGCCGAGCGGTGCCACTTCCGGTTGCGCACATAAACACGAATCGGTGCCCGTTCTCGTATACGTATTGACTTAGTTTGACATAAGTGTATTAGTTGCTGCCGGGTCCGGAAGCTGCACGTGCTGGTGCTCCGAGGAATCGAGGAGTCGACTGAGCGGAGGCTAACTGCAGTGAGTGTCTGATTGCCTAGACCTAAACGTAAATAAACAATCTGTATTTACCTTGAACATAGACGTACAAGTTATTTTTAAAGTAGTGTCATACATGAAAACTGTAAGCAGTCGTAGGAAGTTACGATTTAAACAGTGGGAAAACCTCGAGTGGAGGTTGCGCTTGGGTCGTTGACCTCCGTTACCATGGCGACGGCGGTCACCATGTGCGCGGAGGCCTCTCGGGGGTCTGCGATGGGGACCCCGGTGTGGGAGTAGCGTAAGGGTGCTACCGATGAGCTAATTAAGTGCTTACATTGAGTTATTGCTCAATTTGTAAGAAACAACACGCTATTGATAGAGTTAAGTTATAGCTTGAAGTAAAAGTTGCGGCTACAAACATATGGATTGTATTGTTCTAGCAATATTTTAAAAATAACGTAAAGGTGTCCACCGATTGGTCCACGCTGACTCGAACCGCTTGCAGTGCATCAGTTCACCAAGCCAATTGTCGCTGAACATTATCCTCAGTTCCTTTCTCTTGTTCGGTTCGATGTGGTGCAGCTGCATCCCGGTGCAGCGCGGAAGAGTAAGAGACAATAACGCTTAAGCCGCAACCTCATTTTAGTCATTTTGTCGTATCTTTTTATCTTGGCTTAAGATTTCTTTTAAATTATTCTTAAGCTCCTTTCTAGGTTGATCCATTGCATTACAAGATAATTATAATAGATTTAACACCTGAAAAGAACAACGTAGTGAAAAGACAAGGACGAACTTGAGATAATATTCAGAATTTGTCATTTTCATAATTTTAGCCAATTTCTGAAGTTAGGAGCCTTTGCAACTGATATCGGGCGCCACGGGTCGTGTCTGCGTTACTCAATAGGTTTGCCGAAATGCGGTCTTTTGTTAAGGGTGTTCCTGTCCAATTAAGTAAATAGTCTCTGCCTGCACACATTCACACATTCACAAACACACAAACGCACACACACACAATACAATGAATTAGTAAGCTTCGCCGCAACTTACTTCGCGACGGTGCTGTTTTTTTAACGTTGAAATGATATGACAACGCACAGGTCAGGCAACGCGAACCACCGGAAGTGTGCGCGACCTGCAAATAGAATTTTTAATAACATTATCGAGGAGTGGGGGAGGGGGTTGGGGGTGAATGCGGGGGCTGAACAAGTTGTTACGGAGAAAAAAGGCTAATATGAATTGAAATAAAACGCATGAAGGTTCCCATTCGTGTCTAACCGTGAGTGCGCTGCGTGTCCCGTGCCCGGCTGCAGCGCCGCGCGTGTTCGCGTGGTTGAAGGTTGCGAGGCGCTTTGCGACAACCTGCTTCTCACGTGTCGGACCTAGCCGGAACACAGCGGTGATGTCATGCGGAAACATTTACTACACGAGGATGGTACCTCTCCAGGCAGGTTTGAAACTATTTCCATCAACTACACTTTATTGCTGTTTGGGAATCGAATCCTGGTATCACAGGTGACAGCGCAAGCGATCTCTGCAAGCTCTACAAAAGTACAGTATAGAATGTGTAATGTTTGTAATTGTGCCTGTACAGGCGCAAGCGCACGCGCTACGTTACCATCGGCATGCCTCCCTCCCGCTGACCCCCACCGCGCCCACCACTGCTTACCAGTACTACTGCTAACTCGTACTGCCGATGGCGGGTTTTTAACTAGTTAGTCTTCGGAGAAAATGTTACATGTAGTCACATATTTATTCAGTCTATATTATTACTATTATTGAATCTATGTCCACCGGTGGACGTTTCTCGGCTGATGGTGATATACTTATTCAGAAGTAAAGATACAAAATGGATATATTTTTGTTTGAAATATTTGTTTGAATTTGATATCCATTGCGGCGAACCATAACGAACTAAATCATTTATGGCGCTAGGTTAGCTTAGTGGCGAAGTTGAACACTAAGTAATCCCTTACTAACTTGTTAAAATAAAGTCTTAAGCCTTCACACAGCAAACCGTAACAAAGTTTACCGCGTGTGCTGATAGAAACCTTGAACAACTTGTATTTTTTATTAAGAAGACTGAAGCTTTAAGCTCGTAGCTCGTAGCTCGTAGCTCGTAGCTCGTAAGCAGCAGCTCGGCTTTGTGTACGTTTTAAAGGAATTTGTTTTACATTCTGTGTATGCGTGAGTTGTCGCCATTAACAGATTGCTCTCAATCTTTATGTCCACTGTCTCATGAGGTAACTTGCAAGAGATTCAGACGCCTGATTAGGCGACTATTTATAATGCTGTTGCAACATTTGATCCGCAGCGGAAGGGGCAGCTCGGGCTGCGCACAATTGATCGGTAAGGCGAGCCGCGCCGGCCGCCGCTATAGCTTCACACCTTCGGCGCGGTGTCGGCTTCCGCCGCCGAGGGTGTCGCAAATTAAATTGCTCTTGTATTAGGTGGAGGGTAGTTGCTCCCCTCGTGTCGCCGCAAAATATTGTCTCAGAGGCCTCTATTTTTGGAGTTTTATTCATTTTAAAATTTCGTATTGTAATGGGCACTCCAAAATTTATTTCGCTATTGGACAGCTCTAACTTAAGGCTCTGTAACTTCTAGTCGCGTTATGTATAATAAAGTCACCTACATGTAATGTAAGTACATTATATTTTTGGTTGATAACAACTTGTCGAGCCGGCCCAATCGTAATACCGTGCGACTAGTTCGATGCCGACGCATTCAAAGATTTCCTGTGATATTCACTCCCAGCCGCATTCCTCAATATCCCACTGTTACCAATATGTCCCACTGTTGGACCTTTATGTCCTTCGCCACTTATATTTACTACTTAATTTGACTATCTTAGAAATAACATAACTTTCATCTTTTCATACTGAAACAAAAACAACGATGCAAGCCAAATTATTCTCCAGTCATTAGTATACTATACAGAGGGGGGTTTCATCTCGAAATCACTGATTAATGTAAAAAGTAATCATTATTTTTATTTCCAAGGTCCTTATAAAAAATTTTTATAAGGCTACATCAAAAAAATTATAAATAATCGATTATATTAAAATTCTGTTATTAAAACTAGTAACAGTATTTTAATATTTTTAAGTTCCTAAGCATATTCACGGCGCGTTGTGTGAAGTACTTATTTATGACATAAGTTGTGAAATAACTTGCAAAACTGTACGTTACAAAATTTACTCACTTCAAGTGCGCTTCTCGACCCCTTAAATACATACAAGGGTTACTTTGAGTGGTGTTGGGACGCGAAAATACGAGGCACGAGATCCGCTAAAGTATTCTGTAAAGTCGCCGGCGAGGTGCAGGCGGAGGCTGCAGCTTAACCACTTTATGAACTCGTTCAAATGTTTTCATTTTTTTCACCATACCCCGTCGCTTCCGATAGTTCACAGGATATATAGTATGATTAATGTAATATACAAATATGCATACAGCTAAAATATGCATATATTACCAAATTATTATTAGGGAGGAGATTAATTAATAATATTGGAAGATAAACTTAACACTCCCGCTAGGTGCAGATGATGCAGGAGCTTTCCTTTATGATTGAGATGCTTTACGTTTTAATTAAGTTTCATCTTAAAACAATTACTTGGGATCCGCGGAGAATGCGCGCGGATTGCTTCGCTTAGTTAATATCCGTAGCGGCGAGATGCTGTTGTTGAAGAGCTGACGGCTCGGCCAGCGCCTAGCGACCGGCGACCGGCGACCGGCGACCGGCGACCGGCGACCTGCGACCGGCGACCGGCCTGCTCGTCCTCACACCTCTAGCGATTACTTGTCAAACGAGACATAATTTAGTAATTAACTCCATAATGTTTGCTCTTACTGGGCGTTACTATTACTGCTTATCCAGTCGTGTGTGCATTGTGCAGAAATTTTATACAAATGTTATATATATTAATGTTAATGAGAATATTATTACAGGCGGTAGGTCTGTGCGTTCGGAGACCGCACATGCAGGTACCTCCGCAGCGCGTGTTGCAGGACACAAACAGTATTGTGTAAACGTTATTGTGTTCTGGTTTGAAGGGCACTGTAGTTACAGAAATTCCTAGGGTAACGAGGTTCTCATGTCTCAAGGCGACGATCACAATATGGTGCTGTGTATATCATTTTAATTAACGCCACTTTGTTATGAGCAGGCGTATCACTTATTAACAGATGTACGGCTAGTCTTGGCGTTTGGTATAAAAAAGGAAAACTTAAATCGATTAAAAACAAATATAATAGGAATAATAAGTGAGAGATTCGCTCTTATAACAATCTGGCAAGTGCAGTAACGAGCCGAGAAGTGGCGGACTCGCCGGCAGCCGGCCTGGGCCAACCCCGCACACGACTGTACTCAGGACATGGATATCGCAGAGCATACGGTAATTGGGACGTCCGCGTCAATGCGTGCAGCATGCTCACCGCAGCGGTTGAGTCGGCGCTGCTCCGTGGCCGGCGTGTCGAGTGGCTTCAATGCGCTCTGTGTTTAGTGCGGAAGCTCCGCGGCCGAAACGTCAGCTCAAACAATGTCTAATTACTTAAGTTAGATTAAATTTCTTATGTATGTATCTGTATCGAATTTAAATAAAAGTAGAAAACAAATAACCATGTTTCTCTAGTTAATGAGGACCAACGCGAAGTATGCAAATATATTATAGATCGGTGTTGAAGACACGATAAATGTTAAGCGAGTAGTGCTTAAAGACTGTGACGACTATATATGACTATATTTTTAAGTAGGTTAAGTTTAAAGTTAGCGGATAACCGCTGAAGTTTCAGTGGCTTCAAACACCGCTTTATTTGCTTTAGATCGCAGTGGTCATAATGTAGTAAACTGGTTGTCGCCCCGTGGAGTACATATCGGACATTGTTAATAGCGTACTATATGTAAATATGTATATTTATCTTGTCAGCAATCTAAATAATGTACGTAAAATCCTAATAAATAGACATTCTCACATTTCATTGTTAATTAAGATTCATTACGAGGTGCTGTGCGATACGAGTACGTAAGACGTACGTAAATGAAAAAACATAAGCGTATATTTCAATGAACGTAAACCACAAGTTAAAGCTTAACTAACTTAACTCAAATAAACAATTTAACGGTTTGTTCACGCGTAAGTTTCCCGCCTGCAGCACCGCAGCTACGGCATGGGCGCGCTACGGCGTAGCCGCGCGGCCGCCGCGTAGCGCGCCGCATCCCTCGCGCGAGCTTTCATACATGAAGCCTCGCTTTAATTTTCTTGTGGGCCTAATTATTCGCCGGCTTATTTACGAGGCGGCGGGCGGCGGGCGGCGGGCGGCAGGCGGCAGGCGGCGGGCGGCGGGAGGAGGGCGGCCAGGTGAGAAGATTCTTGCAGCAAACCTTAACTCTTTCAAGTTAGTGTATGAGTAAGGGACGCCGACAGTCGGCGAGGGTTGAATTTAATTTAATCTAATTAGGGGGATCTGCGCGAGCTTTCTGATTTTTCAGCGTTTATTTTATAATGGGCTGCGCGCTGCGAGGCTGTTCATGTTTTTAATGTGCTCTCTTGTTTTTTCATGTTAAGCTTGTTTAGAGCAGCCGATGAAAAGCTTTGAAATGATCTCAGTTGATTTGATTCATGATATAAAATTGCATCAAGTATATTTAACGTTTTTCATACATAAAAATAAGTGTAAAAGTGTTTGTGTGTACGTAGGGGTGAGGGGGCGGGTATCATTTGCGGATAAGATACACAGTGAGTGCAGCTGACACCAAGTCCGCACACAATTGCTTTACTTATGGACTTCTTTAGGGCGCGCAGCACGCACATACTAGTACTTGCATGTTTCGGGAGATGGGGTGTGGCCCAGCAACTGTCCGCTACACATGCAGCGCTGCGTCGCGCTGCAACCCCGCCGACCTGGCCGGGAGCGCACGCGACACGCGGACGCGGGCGGCGCGGACGTTGGAACGCAATTAAACATCTCGGAACGACATTAATTAAAGCCTTCTTTCTTCTTCCTCGCCCGCGCCGCACCACCCCCCTGCCCTGTTAGCCGGCACCCCCGCACCCCCGCACTGCCGCGGCCCCGCCTGCGCCTCTCTAAACTAGCCCTCAGCGCTCACTAAAGAAATTTCGTTTTAATTAAGAAATTTCTGTTTTTCCCCGCGTGCTGTCCGAACGCGTTTAATTATTAACGAGTGGTCCCGCCCCCACCCCAGCGGCGGTCTGCGCCGGAGTAAGTTTTGTTAAGTTTTCTTTTGAGTCTGACCGGTTTCTTAATGTCACAATGTTGCCGCGTCCTGAATGGGGGGCTCTCTAATTAAAATTTTCATTTTTAAACTTCCTGCCGGCGCGCTGCTAATTAATTAATTGGGTGCTTGCGCTTGGCCCCCCCCCCCGCTATCTGCATACGTGCCGGTTGTTTTTTTAATTAATTCCTCCGTCAAGTTGTGGCTGTAATTTTATACAAATCACATGTGTTCGTTTAAACTTACTTGATATTGGATCGATAAGATACAACCCGTCTGTGTAACTTAACTGCAAATACTGCTTTTGCTTGACAACGTAAAGAAATATCATTACGTAATACCTTACTGAATAATCTTTACTTAATTTTTTTGTTATTGCACTCTGTTCACGCAAATACAGGTGTCCAAATAATTTATAGGTAGATTTTTACATATTCTGTGAAACGGAGGCTTGCCATGTGATAGGTAATACAGAGTTCTATAGTTCCGTTTCCGAGTTATTTGTGAAGTTCCTTAGTGCCAGGGGTGACCGTACCCGCGTGGCTGTCGGACTACCCTCATGCTATAACTCTTCAGACATGGCACTGCTGTGTCGCAACGATGAAATTACGAAACCAGAGCAATTCTAAAATTTAGCAAGCAAATTTCAATTTTAAATCTGATCGTTGCTTAATTTGTTGTAAAAATAGATTCAAGTGTTAAACGATAGTCATTAGCAAATTAATATTTAAAGTAATAAAAAAATAACTGATATATATATATATATATATATATATTATAAATAAAAACAGCGCTGGTGGTGCTGTGCTGTGGGATAGTGAGCCGCCGTCGGTCCGACCGCTGTCGGCTACGCGTACTGCTCATTAGTGAAGCTGCTTCAGCTCATCGTACATCGAAGTGTGGGTCTAAGAAGAACATTCTGGTTAAAGACCTTACGCCCGTGCTAGGGAAGGAGTACATGTTAACTCTTCAGAGCCGCGCTATCCCAAGTTCAGATTTATTAAGCATTAGCACTGCCTTTAGGAATCCGATACAACTTAGTGCACTATTTAGTACACAAAAATATGTTGAACAGTTACGAGAGTGCTGGTTCCGTGTTCCAGGAAGGTAGAGGTGTTACCAGTAAGTCGTGCTGTACTCTTATCATACATATTCATATTTTAACGAAGCCACCTGCGAATCTCGCGCACTCTCTCGGTTCGATTAAGTTGACCAAGTGCTATAGAAAGTTTGCACCCCGAGCGGAGCCTGAAAAAGGAATGTGAGGCAGAATCTTTTGTCCGGAGCCGTGGGGGTCGCTTAATTAAACAAACGGCTGTTATAACGGACCCTGGGGGCAGACAATAAGCCATTATTGTTTTAAACTGACCCGCGGCGACGCGGCTCCTTTTTTTTCCTCTGGTTTTCTTAGGGCGGCACTTATTTGGGGCGCAATCTCTCGATGGCGGCCCGCGCCACCCCCGCTGCTGTTGTGCGCATAATAAGGGAATAGGGCCGTTTATTTTTATTTGTCGCTGTATTCCTCATTTTCTTCCTGATTTCTTACATTCATTTATTTACTTATATATTCACGCGCCTGTTGTAAATAACATTGAACTATAACTAATGCGCGACGCAGGGCACGCTGCACACGCGGCGCATATTTTGGAGCGTGTAACGCGCGGCAGGGGTACTGCAAAAATTGCATTTCATTATCCCGGGGGTGGAGATATATACCGTCCGGGTAACTTGTACGTCTTGGCGCAACGAATATTCACTCAAAATGTCTGGTGTCGAGATTACCGTTTGTTGCGATTATTTACGTTGTTTTCGTATGTCCGCACTGCGCGGGCGCACTCGAAGATTACGTGCGCCACTGCAAAAATACACAAACATGTATACAATTATATATATATATATGTATTTTTATACAGATCCACTTAAATTAAATCAATGATCTCCATAACTGACAACTAAGTTACCGTTACGATCTAATGATTCCGTTTAACTAAATATTTTGAACGGAGTATATTATGTAAATAACAATATATATATATATATTAATGGGGTGTGGGGTAGGTGGGAATCACCTGAGCTCGTCAATACAAGAATTATTATAAAAATATATTTTTTACCGTTTTTAACAAATGTTACTCTTATGCGTGTTAGTACTATGTACGGCGTCCTTCTACAGTCTTTCATCCCTTACTCTCAGCTCTCTCCCTCTCTCTCTATTACATTAATTTCTTTCAAAAACTTTATTTCGCTGTAGTTTATAATTAAATCCTTTATGTATGTAACCCGGAAATGAAGAACAATAAGGTTACATACTAGTAAGACATTGTAGTGGGGCTCAATCTCTTTTCATACGGACCACAAAAACGTACGTCAGTACATTAACATTTGTAAAGGGTGCAAAATTCAAATCGGATTAAAATGAAGTAACATCAGGAGGGACAACCACTAAGGGTTGAGTGTGGCTATAGAAAGACATTATCACGAAAAATGAGTGTGTCACGCGGTGGTACGTAGTCAGGCCGCCGGGCAAGCTGCGACCGGCTGTCAATGTGCGGGAGCTGCAGCATTCCGTGCGCGTACGCTGCACCATCCACCGCCTCCTGGTCTTCGGTGTGAAATTGTCACGCGGTTGTTCTCTGTTGACTAAAAGCGTGACTTTTAGCTTTGTGTTCGCTTTCGGTGTGTGCGAGAGTTTATGCAGGGGTGTGCAACCCCACTTCATTAGGGCCGCACGTGTGCTGCGTTCGGGACACGACTGGTCACCCCTGATGCCGCTCCCCTCCCTCTCGACACAGCTCTCTCCTTTCATATGAATGCTTAACCACGGATTTGTTCTTTAGCTCGCGCCGTACCTCGGCGGCTCAGTGCGTGCGCACAACGAGCACTAACCGGAAGTCCGGCAATATATCTTTAAACATAATTCAAGTTTATTTCCACATATACACAAACGTTTACAATTCATCTACCAGTTCTCTGGTGGTAGATATCTGTTGCTGGAGACAGGCTAAGTTACTGACCATCTACATTACTGTGATTCGGTTTGGAGTGCTCTAGCTAGTGATATTACCGGGGTAACGATAGTCAATATCCTATGTCTCTGGCGACGAGCTCAATGTGGTGCAGTATATATCATCCTAACTAACGCCACGTTCTTAGACGGACGTCTCGCCAGTCTCGTGGTTTCTCAGTAAACAGGAAATGTTATATCCTGTTATTCCCAAGTTATTTCTATATGTTTACAATTAATATTAACACAAGTTTTCACTTCTATACTAGATTACTAGTTTATCTAAAATCATTGAATTTTATTTCGGATACCCGTCCGCGCATAACTAACATTATGTTTGTGTTAGTATATATCATGGTTAGGGTGGTTGTCCACTACATCGATGCGGTTGCGAGGATGTTTACACCGCGTTAATTTGCAGGAGCTATTTCTCCAGTAATTTGATTACAAACGACACTAAAAACGCGACTGCCGATCGGTGAGGCAGAATGAATGCTGCAGTTGGAACAGTTACCAATGGTTGCAGTAAACAATGCGTGTTACAGTAAACTGGTGTAGGGTGCACCAGTGCACTTGTCACCTAGACTTGTGTGTAAAGCGAGCCGCGTGTTGAATTTCAGCGCACGTGCACGGGGAAGTAATGTCTTCACTTGTACGGTTTAATAGTGGCTGCACAATGATCCGGGGCTCAGCCGGGACTGGTCCGCGAGCCGTGCGACCCCCGTGCGACCCCCGTGCGACCCCCGAGCGACTCCCTACACCGCTTGCACCCCGCTAGCTCACAATCATTATTACAATTAAGGCAAGGCTTGACTTGCGAAATTTTCGATTTAAAATACATTTAGGGTGTTCCGCCACCCTCGACGCGGCCGCTGCCGGTGACCAGGTGAATGGATGGTAGCACGCCAACATCCGGCCGGGCCCCGCGTAAATGTGTTTCACATTCATTTATCGCAGTCGTGATTTAATTATAAACCGTTTCATTACCTCCAGCCTCATTGAAATCCAAACACTGATGTTCACGTGTTCCTGCTTCGCGGCTGGTACAGGCACAGCGGTAAAACTCACCAGTATCCAATGATCTCTGGAAATGAGAATCTACCACCATAACACCATTGCATGGTTTGGGTTGTTGGTAAATAATGGACAGCATCCGCAGCGAGCCTGTTCTACCAGCTTCGGCCTTATTGCCACTTAATATATAAAAAAACGAACTACTGGTGGTAGGTCTCTCCACTGGTGGTAAGTCTCTGTCGCCGGATACTAACAAACAGTATTGTGCAAATATTACTGTGATCCGGTGTGAAGGGCGCTGTAGCTAGTGTAATTACTGGGGTAACAAGACTCAACGTCTCATATTTAAGGCGACGAGCGCTGTATAGTACTGTGCATACTATCTTACCTAGAGTGACGTTGTTATGGGCGGGCGTATCACTTACCATCAGGTGAACGTCCCGTTAGTCTCGTCGCTTAATTACATAACAAAAAAAATTATAAATAAACCTTAATTTTATAAAAATTGAATGTAAAAGCAAACAATCTAATAAAATTAGTTACCAGTAACAAATACTCACTTGTACTTCCGCATAGCGATAAGCATAAAATTTCAGTCCTCCTCGTGATGGGATCTGGTTCCGAGGCCGTACAACGTAACCTTTCGCTTCTTACATATCAACCGGAAGCGGAATAAATGAATGCAGATGAACTTAGCGGCGCCTCAGCATGGATGTTCACGCGGGAAGCTGGACAAACGGCATCCGCAAATATGCAAATATCATTGAGCCCGCACCCCCGCCCCCGCCGGGGTGCTGGGGCGAGTGGTGGCTGCGGGCGGTGCGGGTGGTGCGGGCGGTGCGGGCAGTGCGCCGCTATACGACATTGTTCATTGCAAACTTTTTTCCATTTGTGCTTACCGCTTTGTTTAAGTTCACCAGTTTTCACTTGCTTCCTTTCACACTCGACACGTCAACAACGCTTCATTAAGTCGCGCCCCGGCTCGCCCCCGCTCGCCCCCGCTCGTCTCCGCCCGGACGCACCGCTGCGGACATCTTTAACGTCATTTTAAATTAATTCCACCCACAATCAAGTGATATGTTCTAGACCTAAAAAGCAAGAAGCTACGCAGCAGCTCAGACAATGATGCCTTAACTGTTGCGTACGCGGGCAGGGAGCACACCGACGCACCCCATACATACATAGCAGTTACCGGAAGCAATGTGCAACACGAGTACAATGTGTACTTCTTTAAAATCTCTCCGGCCCGGTGGCGGATCTCAGCCTCTAGATGTTGTAACTAAAGATCAACCTGAACTGTCACAGTGAGAGCCTCATGCATAAAGGTCTTTAACAGGGACCAATTGCCATCGGTTCATTTAGATATTTGTGCGCGCGATCAACTGAGAACTGACTGCGGGTGGTGCAGCTCACATCCGTTTCCGTAAGAGTGTCTTGCTGCACATTTGCTTATCAGGTACTCGCAACACTAACGCAACTGATGTACATAAAGATCACTGGCCCGTAGTAACCACACACATCAAAGTAAGATAACAACTTGAGCCCTACGTTTATTTTATATTCTGCACGCCTCCTCCGAGTGGTGGTGCCCAATAATTACTGGAGTACTCGTCCCGCGCCGCCGACCTCCGCCCCAGAGGTCAGGACGATGTCAAAGGAGACTTCAGTCACTAATTATAAGAGAGCTGAAATTTTGAGCGAATTGCCGCTAATTCCTTTACCGAGTTCGCGGGGACACCATCGCGACCTAATTTCGCGTTTCCGTTTCCTCTTTTGTGACGACCGCTCCATCCCGACCTGGCCGCGGCGCCGTCCTCGCCGGATCCACTAAATTTCCTTTTCCATTTCATTGGCTAGAGGAAAAATAATTTAGTATTTATAAAATATATCATATTTTTTGATTTATTCATACAAACACGATTTATTTATGAAGAATTTAGTTATATTTTAAAACGATTCACTTCCGTTTGCTTTACGGTCTATGTCCGGGGTTGTATTGGAAAGGAGTCACTTTAAATATTCTCGTTTCCTTCAGTATGACTTGTATTCAACGTTCACACACATTTTTGATTTGTTTTAATGTTTATCCCGTACACTCTCACAAGTTACAGTGGAGCTTTAGTGTGTGTCCTGTATATTCAACCCCCTTATAGTTGATGGGTATTTACATTCTTTATCAGTTTATAAACGAACGTTTAGTTAACAACGTCTCCAAATGAATGAAGCCTGTAACCGCATCAGTCCGGATAAAGCGTTTGTTAACCATCATCCAATTTAAGTTCAAATTCATTGCTGCGCTTGCACTGCAGCGTTTGCACTGCAAGCGCCCGACACTCGCGCGCGCTCCTGATGGTAATCAGCAAGAAATTTGTGTGTGCAGCTCATCAGTAACCGAATGCATCGTAAAAGGATATATAGCGAAACGACGCAATTTTCGGGGCCTCACCGCCCTCGCCCTCGCCCTCGCCTTAGCCCTCGCCCCCCACGCCCCGCGCACCGGTGCGCCCCCGTCAGCGGTGCGCGGGGGTGGTGTGTGTGTGTGTGTGTGTGCGTCATGCGCTCCGACACCTCAACTAAAAGTAAGAGCTTTCCTCCTCCGCCGGTACCGGCGCGGGGACAAGTGCGCCGCGCCATTTTATTTCTTACAGAATAATTTAAAACAATTCGCGGTTGTATGTTTGAACGCATTAACTGCAGTTAAATAGTTTACGGTCGTTGAACATTGTCAAAGTTACGTATGTTAGATATAGTCTGTGTGTGCATTGTCTCAGTTCTGTGCGTTACACGGATCCTTATCACGCTGTGCTCTTTGCTTTTACCTTTACATGAGATTGGAAAAAGTTGAGGGTGGAGCGTGCGAGGGCGGGCAAGACAGGGTTGTAATTGTTTGTAAGTATAGTTGGTTAAATTATGTATGATGAAAATAGTTTACTTGAATTATATGAACAACGTCCACTGCCACTGTCGTAGGAAACTATTCACTTTGTTTTAGTATTACTATTCCTTTATCTGAAATTTTCTAAATTTCGCCAATTATTTAAATGCATTTAGATTTCCATGCGTTGGAACATAATTCATGAGAGGTGTAACAGATGCCGTCGGGAGCCCTTCTCGGCGCGAGTGTACGCGTAACAAGTACTCCATCACAGATATTGGTGCTGCCGCAGCCCGTCAGCTGGTCCGCAGCGGCGCCGCGAGCAACCTACGCACCCACCAATGCACCCATACCCCCACACCCCCACGCACCCATGCAGCCACTCTACAACTGAGGAGAAGCTATCTATTAAGTACATAACTTGCTTTTGTAATTCCATTAAGTGATGGGACAAGCGGGATGTTCACCTGGTGTTAAGTGATAAGCTTGAACATAACGTGGCGCTAGTTAGGATGTTATGTACTCGTACAGTACCATTTTGCTCTCGTCGCCTGAGAAGAAAGATGTCATGTCTCGTTACCCCAGTGATTGAACTGGTTGCAACACCACTCAAAGCGGAACGCAGCAATGTTTACACAGTAATGTTTGTCGAGTGCAATAGGCGCTGCGGTGATACCTGGACGGTCTCCGGCAGCAGAGACCTGCCACCACCAGAGCTGCAGTATTCACTATACATTTTTAATCAATAATATGTTTCAAGGTCCGCCACATCCAAAATTCATTGAGGAGCTGGCATGAACTCACAAAGATCATATAACCTATGAACATACAATATTCAAATTATTAACACTATATATATATATATATATATGCTATGTAGAAGAGTGGTCTATGTCCAGCAATGGGCGTCTATCGGCTGATGATGAAGTGATACATATATATATATATATTCTCTGTTAAAAACTTCAATGTAAACTCACTTATTCAGCCTTTACAGGTTTTTGTAACTTTTCACTGACATTAGTAAATAATGAGCGTAATTTATAATGAACTGAACATTGCCGCCGAAGTACGTCACGTTCACGTGCCGCCTCCAGCTGCATTCGTTGGTGAGCGGCTCGTGGCTCGTGGCTCGTGGCTCGTTATGTGAACTGGACACGTGCGAGTACTTGCACGGAACAGCAGCGAACAGTCTTCCTGGTGACGGTAGAGAAAATATTACTACTAATCTATCAGTAAAGCTACATTGGTGTAACAGTATGCATATACGAGTATTACGAGGAGGGATCAAAAAGTAGTGAGAGCCATATATATATACTCCTTGGTAGGTAAATATATAAATAGTTGCATAGCTCAGGTACATGTTGGTAATGTTAATGAAGAAAATAATCATCGATTCTGTTTTGTTTTTTGGGTATGTAGCCATTTGTTTGCTTCGTGTGGGAACGTGCTCCCGGAAATGGAGAGAAGCGAAGTGCGAGTCGTTGTTAAATAGCTCCGTTTGAAAAAGTTAACGACGCAAGAGATTCATTGCGGTCCGGAGGGAACGTTAGGAGAGTCTGCTCCGCCGTATTCCACTGTCGCAAGGTGGCCTTCTCAATCTGGAGTAGGGAGAACGAGCACGGAAGACGAACATCGTTGCGGCCGTCACCACGTCCATCGACGTCACTCACCCAAGAAAATGTTGCGAAAGTCGAGAAAATTGTATTGATCGATCGAAGAGCTACCATCAGATATTTAATTCAAGGAACGAGCATTTCATATGGAAGTATCCAATCCATATTGAAACGATCTTTGAATATGAGAACAGTCTCCACAAGATGGGTGACGAGAATGTTAACCGACACTCAGAAACAAAACACGACGACGACTTGACGTTGCGAAGATATTGTCGGACAAGTTTCAAGAAGATTCTCAAAACTTTTTGTCTCGTTTCGTGACAATGGACGAAACATGGGTTCATCATTTTGATCCTGAGACAAAACAGCAATCTTCGCAATGGAAACGGCCATCATCACCGACACCGAAGAAGTTTCGTGCCGTGGCATCGGCTGGCAAGGTTATGGCTTCTATATTTTGGGACTCGGAAGGGATATTGTTGATTGATTACCTGCAGCGTGGAACCACTTTTACAGGCCAATATTATGCAGCTTTAATTACTAAGTTGAGGAATGCCATCAAAGAGAAAAGGAGAGGGAAACTTCGGAGGGGCGTGCTGTTTCATCACGACAACGCGCCCGCGCACAGGTCGGCAGGTGAAATGGCTGCCTTTCAGCAAGCTCGCTTCGAATTGGTTGACCACCCCCCTTCTTCACCAGATCTGGCGCCTAGCGATTTTTATCTGTTACCTAAATCGAAAGAATACTTAAGAGGAAACAGATACGAAGACGATAACGAGGTGATGAATGCTGTGGAGAACTTTTTGAAGGACCAAGAGAAAACTTTTTTTGAAGGGATTAAAGCCTTGGCAAAGCGCTGCACTCGGTGTGCAGAGAGACTTGGAGACTGTGTACAAAAATAAATGATTAAGTTATCGTCATTATATTCTATAGATCTAGATATAGATATAGTCATTATATTCTATCTCATGCTCACTACTCTTGGATCCCCCCCAGTAATATATTTGTTTGAAGCGCGCCGTAGCTTGAGTTTGACGTCATATGTAGATGTACATAACGCAACAATGTTATTATGCTGGGAGATTTGTAATATGGAGCGTTTTCAGCAAAGACCTCCACAACAGTGATCCTGGAATCAGCTAGAGAGGATTCTGCTACTAGGCAAGTGGTTCGCCACTGCTCCGCGGATCTGTTATCTCGTTATATTTTGCTGGTACTAGGTCTCTGTTGCCGGAAACCGTCTCGGTAGGCACCACCGCAGCGCCTATTGCAGCCGCCAAACAGTACTGTGTAATCATTACTGTGTTCCGGTTTGAAGGACGCTGTAGCTAGTGTTAATACTGAGGTAACAAGACTCAACATCTTAAGTCTCAGGCGACGAGCTAAATATGGTGCAGTGTATATCATCCTAACTAGCGCCACGTTTGTAATAGGCAAGCGTATCACTTACCATCAGGTGAACATTCCGCTTTTCGTTTATTTGATAGAAAAAAAGAATATCTTTTTTGGATGGTTTAGTGTAAATTTTATTATAATAATGGACATAAAAAAATGTTACCAGCAAGTAGAACTTGATTAACTGTAAAGTTAACCCGTGCTTAAATAAGTTCACAGGGTTTGTACATGACAACAGTTACCTGCAGGGTCTCCTTCTGGCACTGGACAACAAATTAATATTTTTATTGTGTGATCATTTCGGCAAACCATTCCACTTGATGTGTGAAGTTGATGAAGTAGTGGCTGGAAGTTCTGATGTACTGCTGAAAGTATAGATGGTATAGATGGCGTATGGCAATAGCGCGATCATGTTTGCCCAATGTCATCTGGATGTGTAGCAATTACAGCGGGGGGTACTGCGCGTTTAAAACACGACTGACTGTTAAGGCGGCGCGGGCTGCTGCAGACTCCTCGCCATGAATGGTTAGCGTTGGAGCTGCATGAGACGTCCGACTCGCGTCAAGCATTTTTTAATTTCTGCGGTCTGCTGCCGCCTGCTACAACATTCCGCCGTCTCCGGCCTGAATTCTATTAAATCAACGCGACCCCCATCTGGCCTCCCCTAGACCCGCTCCGCGCCCTGTGCCCCGTGCCCCGCGCCCCGTGCCTGGACCTCCGCCTGCATATTTAACCTGTACCCTCCCCCTGCCACCGTCGCGCGTCTCTGCCGCGATGGCCAAGGCTCGGTCCGCGTTGGTGTTTGTGCAGCGAGCTGGTTGCTTTGGTTTCGAACGCCCGCAAAGTTTGCTTTGAGTTTAATTCGACACGTATCCGGATAAACCTGACGCCGGTCCAGCATCAGCCGGAACATACAAAAAGTTTGTACGGAATATAAACTGTCGGCCTTTGTGCCGCGGTCAGCAATAAGAGAAAACGGCGCCATCTGTCGGCCGCTTCGGCTTCCGGCCGGCGACTTCCGGCCGGTGGTTGTGAAATTTTGAATAGGATTATGATGCAGCTTATTATAACAAATTTTGTATCCTTTTCTCTACGTTTTAACGTTTGTAGAGTTTACACAGATAATGTTATCCTTATTGTTCTCTAAAAATGTTGAAAAGAATGGTAAATGGAGTAGGGTAGTAAAAAAATTAAGTAATAAGTGGATACCATCATTGGTAGTCGAAAGAGGATTCGGAGTACACGGCACGGCTAGGTGGTGGGTCGCTCGGCGCCCGGCGCAGCGCCGGACGCGGCACCGCTGCGGGGAGCGGGGCGGGGGACGCTTTGTGCCCATGATTCATAGAATTCATAGTAAATTTAATTAACTAATCAGATATAAAATTCAATAACAGAGAGCTCAGACGGTTCGTTTAAAAATGAGCTTAATTGAAGTGGAGTTAATCACATCAGCTCATCCTGCCACGTACCCTGCCGCGCGCCGCTGCGAACGGATCTGCTAATTGTTTTAGAACGGAAGTGCACTTCTTTTTGTTTAATTAATTTATCAATAGTGAATTTACTCTCACGTACAAAGATAGTTTGCACATTTATGTATACAAACTTTTTTTTACGTTGATCCGTAAACTATCTAAAGGAAGTATACACAGCTCCTGTTGTATATGACATTTACCTGTTTATTTATTTGAAACAATATACTAAATAAAAACGAACCTGATTCTAAGCATGGTAACGGAAACACGCGGCTACGGAGGCGTGAGCTTCCGCGCGCGTGGCTACGCGCTGTCCACGGTTCGGTGCCCGGTCGCGACGTCTCCGCACCCCGTCCGGTGGAGCGGCGCGCCCCGCCGGACGGGATGTAAACTTACGCGAATTCTATGCTCCAGCGAATCACACCTTTTATTTATTAGAGAAAAGTATTTGTTTACTCCTATTGTGCCGTCCGCGCTGCCGAATGAGGACTGTTTGCTGGCTCGCCCGCCGGCAGCATGCACACGGGGCGACGAAGACAACTCGGTCTACATTATTCAAGGTTCTAAACTCGTGTACATCCATGCAGTTTGCACCAAGCATTGGAATAAATACTAGAAGCAAATAAAATCTATGCAACTCAACGAAACATACACAAAGGAGTGCCCACGGATGCGCAGCGGAACTAGTGACTGAACAAGCAGACAGGCGGACAACTCACTCCTACGTCGGATGACTCCATATTTTGCGGATTAGTTTCTTCCACTCAAACACAGAGCTCATATCGCTCACCGCAGCGCTCTCTCGCCGCGGTGCCGGGGGGACGGAGGGGTCAGTTTCGCTCCCGGGCAACTTGTCCCCGGAGCGCGACATACGGAACCGGAAGCGTGGCTACGCGTACGGCCACTCGCAAACTTTGCGGTCGAGTTTAAGTGTGCAGTTGTTGAGAGGTTTGTCTGCGGGGACTGCACGTCCGGTGCGGACGATGCACATGCCAACGGTACGAGTTGACAGGGCCGCTGTGTTGGCGAAACCTATGCGGAACCCTTTCCGCTACTAATGTAATGAATTTATATTAACTGTTCTAATGCGGTCAGTTGAACTGTTACAGGCGCTGTCAGTATCGCAGCTTTACGTCCACGCAGACTTCGTAAGCTCGCAGCGAGACCACAACGTGTTCACTTTCTGTTTGATCTTACTTGACATTCAGAACTATATAAACTGACTTCTAAGTTAGTTAAGTGATATTAAGTAATGAATCTAGAATTTCAACAAATTTTATTTGGCGTTGAAACTTCTATATCAGTAGCAACGTGTGACGAGCCTCGTCGGTGGCGTTGACGCACGCGCATAGATAACTAGAACAAGGTTTTTCTTTCAAAACTTAAACAAAAGTAAAAAATCTATTAAATTTTTCACTACTATCAGTATAAGAGAAGTGTATATGTACTGTTTGTTATATTGAGGACGCTTTTTAGATTTGAACTGCACATATAACAATATCCACACGCGGCCGTAACATCCCTCCCCCCACAAACCGTCTCGGAGCTCGCTGCTATCTGCATGCCGGCGGTCACACGACCGACGTCGGGGGCGGGGGGTGTGTTGACCAGGCCGACTCCTGTGTGGGGCACTACCACGTGACACATACGAGTACAAGGAGGGGCGTTGTATGAGTTGAAGATTCAGCACTAAACGCTCATGGTGTCTAGTGTAGGAGTATCTATTGTACATTGTAGGTTATTTATAATTATAAATCCAGTTGGAAGTGCGGTTCGAAGACTGCTTCCGGTCCCGTCCAGGTGCTAGTCTGCGGTCTTTTTCGTGGATGTTTAACAGTTTCATGAACTGAACACATAGATGAGTAATTTTGCATTACAAAGGAATTGCTTTTCTTTCGAGTAAAGACCGAAAGGGGCGACTACGGCATCGAGCCAGGATATTTTAATTTACTGTGCTTTTTAAGTTATAACTTATGGCAATTCAAAATTTAACCCTGTTGTTGATAAACATACCTCAGCTTTGACCTTTTGTGTCATTGCAGTGCACATACGAGTACGCACGTGCACCGGCGCCGTGCACCGAATTCATTTTGCATTGCGAAGCTTTTATGTGTATTTTACACTTTCGTGTGTATCTTCTGTTAATACATTATTTATCTATCTATCCATCTATTTATATAATCATCATCGTCATCATCAGCCGATAGCCGTCCACTGCTGGACAAAGGCCTCCCCCAAACATCTCCGCATCGATCGGTCACGGTATTTACCTAGTATTATATAACAGTAGAATAAATGAC
This sequence comes from Ornithoptera priamus, assembly GCA_029034505.1. NCBI lineage: Eukaryota > Metazoa > Arthropoda > Insecta > Lepidoptera > Papilionidae > Ornithoptera > Ornithoptera priamus. The sequence continues at coordinate 257,422 of JARDWD010000685.1, forward strand.
GTGATAATATGATGAGTGATTTTTCATTTACGCCGAGTGTCTATAATTTTGATTATTATATTTAAACATACTTTCTGATTAAATTTCTGGAATGTTTTTGGACACTTCGGGTTCACTTACCGCCGCCTGCCGCCCGCCCGCCGCCACGTCGAGGGTCTCGTCGTGGGGCGGCTGTTGGTGACGGACGGCGCGGCCGGTTCCTTGTGGTAAATATTTGTTTGGACCTTACGAATTCTATTCAAAATCTACTGCCTTTGGGAGTGTTCGCCGCAATTTTATCAATAAATCTTTCAATGTTGCCGTAGCTTTCTGGTGTAGTTATATACAGCGGCTACGCGCAGTGTAGCGGCGAGTTGGAAGCTCTTCATGTGACACAATGTTGCCGTAGCTTTCTGGTGTAGTTATATACAACGGCTACGCGCAGTGTAGCGGCGAGTTGGAAGCTCTTCATGTGACACATTCGTATTTGTTGGAATTAGATTTCTTTATACCTTCTTTAGGTATTAGTCCACTTCAGGTCAGCCTAGTGACATGCGTCGCACAAACCTGAAGATGGTTTGAAGAGACTAAGTCATGGTAAACTATATAATGTGAACGCCACGGAAATATTCTTCATGTTAAAATTTACTCCGATACAAATTGTCGTAAACATTCGCTTGTACGTTAAAATGCAGCAACCCTGCCTGCAGACAAGTTGTAATGCCGTGGAAATTGAAGAGCTGTTCCCCACGGAAATATACGTACTTTGTATTTCATGGATCAGCGTATACGAACTCTTCTTTGTATCCACGGACCACAGCTCTGTCGTGTTGATTCCTTATCAATTAACATTCAGAAATGATGTATGCCTTGTTCCACGCCGTCCCTTTTTATTGCCGAAAATACTTTCTGGGGTTTACATCTCGGATACGCCTCCCTCTCCCTCTGCCACAACCCTGTATCTCGCGTATCGTTTCTAACTAGGGCGATTAAAGTTGTTAATTACAGGCTCGACCAGCGGACGGCCGTGCCCCCGTCCTGTATAATTAAGTTCACACTTAACCCTTTTACGGAAGCTCCCCCACCCCGCCGAGTGTACACCGGCGGTACGTACGCTGGTGCGGTCAAGTTTATTATTAGAATATAGCCATAACAAATAAACGCATAACAAAATGTTAAAGCTCCATGACGAAATACTTGTTATCTTTCTTTTTCAATAAACAGTAAGCACTAACAGTAAAGGCTGTTTGTTGCAGATGATTTGCATAGTACAAAATAATTTACATATACAACACACTCGTATAGCCTATGTAGGAGTACCGTCACATCCGGACATGCACGGGCCATACTTCTGTAGCTACCCTTTGTATCATCGTCCGCTAATTGATATCGTAAAATATTATATATTGCGATATGAAATACTGTATTTGATAAATTATCTGTTATTAATTCTACTGAGCTTTCGGCGGTGGTGGTGGCGCTGGTGTGCGGGTGTGAGGCACCGGTAAGGGTGGGGGTGGGGGTGCTGTGTGTGCATAAATTAGCGCAACGTCGATTAGCCGCCATCCACCCGCCGCCGGCGCGCTGCCAGCCGGCCCGCGCCGCGCGCTCGCCGAACACTTGCACATTCCTCGTGAATTCTTCAAGTATACTATACTACACTACAACGACCGGATATAATGTATTTATCTGTTCAAGTTTTCCTAAATATTAAGAACTAATAAAAACTAATACATTTTTAAAAATATTTTAAATAAAGCTATGAGCAAATTCTTTTCAGCGGCGGCATGATAACGATGTCAATTAATGAAGAAAACTTGGATTTCAGTTTGTTGGCCCCGACCCTACTCTTGATTACCTACAACCTCAGCTTCTGTTTCAAGCGGTAGTATGTAAACCTTACTGTGCTTCAGTTTGATGAGTGCTGTAGCCAGCGAATTGTGTTAAAGAGATGTATCATCTTGTAATCCAAGCGAAGGCGATGTGTGATTAAAAAGCTTTGTTAAACACATGTACAATACAGACGGACATTTTCTGTTAAGACTATCTATCTATATATATATATATGTATATATATATGTATGTATTACTCGCCGCTAGAGGGTAGTAGGGGTCAGCTCGTGGACGCGTGCGCCGCTCAGGTCACCATGAGCACTTCGCACGTAATAAAGAGATCGCGCACAGACATGTGCACGTTGTTTACGGTTTACTGCCACTACACTTGTTGAGGTCTAGTTACTGGTTGTCAAATAAATACAGGTACAGTTTAGTATCTAGTTATTAAATAATTTTGGTAGTCAACAGTATAGTTAGTATTATATTACTGTGTTCTAGTGTAGCCGCTGCGGCTGCGGACGGTTGTGCAGGTGTAGGACCGAGGGCGGCGTAGAGACAGTAGAGAGTGCCGTGAATATATTAATCACCTTTAAAATACAAACAAAACTATCAAAGACACGGTGGGGGTAGTAATGAATTGTAGTTCAGTGAGTAAAAATGAATCGAAGAGCAACTTCCTGCAGCGTGCGTTCGCGGAACTAATGGAAAGCAATCTGTTCGGTGGAGCTTCCGCCGGCAGCAGCGGCTCGCGCGATGCAACTTGTTTCACAGACCAATTAAAGTGTACTTGGGTGCATTAGTTGCGATGGCTCGGGGTGCGAGCGCGGTGCGAGCGGGGTGCGGGCGTGGTGGGTGGGGCGGTAACTCACTTATGCAGCCGGAACGGTGACTGTGCGCTCAACAGATTCAATTTGCTTGCTTTTATTGAGTGAAAATTGGTAGAGCGGCGCGGCCGGCGCTGTCTCTGAGCCAGCGCGCCGCCGGGTCCACCACTTCGGCTGCAGAGATTGATTCCGTTCCTGCGCTCGCTGCGCACCAGTGCGCTGCACTTTCTCTTCAGAGAGTCTTCTTTGTGAATTAAATGAAATTATCTTGCGCCGTGCTAAGCTCGCGTCACGCTCGTGTACTGCGGAGAAGTGTGGCGGCTTGTTCTGCTTATCCTTCAAACGTACTCTTAATTGTTAGGTAGTGACACAGTTACTAGTAACTGATGGTTTGGATGCTTCTTTTGATAAATCCATGAAGAGGTTGAAGATGCTTACCAGTACATTTTTGGAATTGTTAAGGAATAAAAAATAAGAAACGAGACTCTGGTTCTTAATTCAAGGTTAGGCAATGCGACACTGTTCCACTGGTGGTAGTTCTCAGTTGCTGGGCACCGTCTAAATAGGCACCACCGCAGGTCCTGCTATAGCCGACAAACTCTTGTGTGCAAAGGTTACTGAGTTTGAAGGACGCTGTAGCAAGTGACATTACTGGGAATACGACATTTTACATGTCATGTCTGAAAGCAATGAGCACATTATAATTAGCGCCACGTTGTAATGGGCAGGTGTATCACTTAAAAAAACACTTTTAATCGGATTGAAGATACTTTATATCCATTGTAAACGGATGCAGATGGATTGTGCAGCGAGCTGTCGTTAGTACCAATGTGACTGCTCTGCTAAGAGTGTAACGATGATGATGAAGCCGCAGTAATATACATAATGGAGTGTACATGCAAGGTAATGAGTAACTTTTTAAAAATTTCTAATGACATCAAAGTGACAACTACACCTCCAGCCAACCGCAGAAGTAACAAATAGTCACAATAGTGGTGTGCACGGGAAAAGATCCAAATAAATCTCTCGGATGAGGCTCGTCAGGGCTCCGTCCCCGCAATAAAGAGTGAAATATATCTCATTACAAAAGCGATATGCTACTAATAAATTAGAGCAATACTTAATTCCGCTACACGCTAAAGTCCTCGATGAGTTATTATGGAAAGTTTTTCAATAAATCGGTGGTTAATCCAGCCGAGCCCTCACTTGGAGCGGTCAGGCCGAACTTAAGTGGGTGGCGGAACTTAACTTTATTTATGCTCTTTATAAATTTCACACAAAGCTTCCGGTTTGCTTTGGCCGCTCGCCGGCCAAGTTTGGATTATTATCTTATAGAATATCAATTGGTGCGGGGGCTGGGGCTGGGGCTGGGGCTGGGGCGGGGCTGCGGAGTGCGGAGTAACATTAAATCATGGGGAAGTCATTTATGGGCGCATTAATCATGCAAAAACTTTATTTGTTCATAAGAAATATTGTTAAAGAAACTTCAATAATATATTTGATTGTAACATTGAGCTGGAGCGCAGATCGCCATGACGTGTCGTTCTGGTGGAACCTTCCTGATCTTGTCGGCTCACGGCGGTCAACTAGCGTGTATAGTCTGACTCGGTGGTCCAGCGAGTATATCAGACAGTCATATTGAAACCGGAGATCACAAATATTTTAAACAACCTAAATAAATAACAATATTGAGTTACACTTTGAATGGCAATTACTAGGGTAACAAATGTAACATGTTGTCTCAAATCGGCGAGCGATGTGTCGTGTTGTGCATCTTAACATGCACCATACTGTTCAATTCAAACCCTCCTATTGGTTTCTTGTATAAAAATAACTAAATCCCGACAAAGCTGCCGTCATCACTACAGTAACTTACCAACAGCAGAGCTGCTATAAGGAGGTTCGTCGAGGCGCCCTCCATGGCGACTCCTGGTTACTGTGTAATTACCTCAACTAAAAATTAAATTGAAATAAAATATCCGAGTACGTGTCTTACAAATACGAAGCTGATGAAAAAGACATTAACTAGTTGTGGCACGCGCCGCCGCACCCCTGCGCGAGGGCGGCCCGGGGGATCCTTGAGGATTCCTTTATGATTATTTGAGAGTCAGTTCATTCGAGCGACGTTGTGAAAAAAGCTAAGCTGATGACTGCAGATTAAAATCTGCCGCATAATCTGCAGTCAAACAAAAGCGACAAAATAACAGTGTTGCAGTGGAATCTTGTTTAACATAAAAACATCTAAAAAATAGATAAATAAGTCGACTAATTACTTATATTATACGAGTACATTTCATCATGAACACACGCCAACAAGTATAAGCTATTTAAGTTTTATAACTCTGAATCTTTTACTTATTCTTCGCTATCTAATTTTAAATTATGTTAACTCTAAAATTCATACATTTCTATTGATCATTGGGATTGTGTGAAACGTGAACGGATGTGCGGAGACCAGCTCCTGAGCGGCAGTTGTTACGGAAACAATGGTAGAATGTGTTCACCGTCGGTTAACGTCGCGTCGTTAAGTACAATTACAGAGTCGTAATGTCATCAAGTACTCGGCGGAGGCCGTGCCGAGGAGGGCCGCGAGGGTGCAGGATGGTCGCGGGTTTTGTGGCGGTCGGACGGACGCGCGGAGCCAAGCGTTGCCGAGGGATGCCAGGCCGTCGCTTCTTCGCAGCACATGGTGCGGGGCGCGATCGGCAAATCGCTTTGTAATCGAAACTTTCCGTCCGACCTCGCCCCGCTTTAAGCTCTTGTTTTCTTATTTCCTGTATTTAGTGATAAACAGTGAACAACGTAAAAAATACACTCTCTTTTTTATCGTATATATCTTTATGTAGGAAAAGATACGCAGCAGTTGAAATAAAGCCGCGCCTGCATCAGGCAGCTGCAGTAATTCACCTTGTTTTTTATTCAAACAAAATATTATTAATATTTATACACTGGCATTCGCGCAAAAGTTGTGAGGACACCGCCTTTGTCTATGTGCTGCGCGGTGAAAAGAGCATCCGCCCTACCGCCAGGGGTTCGAATCGCAGTCCGCCACTGAACCAAGGGCCGCGGGCGCGCCCTGCCGCCGGACCAGCGCGACTACCGCCGCAGCGCGCGCGCGCACGTAACCCTTGCAGCAAATGGAACGTTAAAATGAAACTATCGTTTGCTATTACGTAGGTGCAGTGAGAGGAACCCCCGGCGGGTCCCGTGCACCACCACACCGCCAACCAGTCCAACCCGCCGGGCAAGTCACATCGGAATAAATTTTATGTCCCAAACGGTTTTTGATCATTTAACATCTCATTGCAACCCTTAACTATATCATTTTATTGGTAATTCCGTTGTCTCTGCCGTTCCTTTTGTTGTCTATTTTTTTCTAGAAAAATAATAAATCCAAATATTTGGAACAGTAAGTAAGGAGTATTAAATATATACAGTTTAACTTTATATACCATGAACATTATTTAGGTAGACGTTGGCACAGCCCGGTCCAGCCGCTGCCGCCCGCGCTGCCTCGCCCCCGGGGTAGTTTTGTGGCACGGGGAGCATTTACCGACACCGATGCGATATGAAACTGCTCCACGCTACGTGTACGCGGGGTTCTGGTAAATGAAGTTAGTCTAGTTTAAGTAAATTATATTATGCGCCGCCGCCGGTAGCCATTTCCGGGTACTGAAGGACCTGCCAAAAATCAATGCGCGTAGTTTTTTTTATGATAATATACTTCTGAATTTTTTAGTAAATTAAAAATGTTTCATTCTCAATTGAGGTATCACCTGGCGAGTGCGCTGGTGAGGGTGACCAGCGACAGTGGCCTACAAACGAACGCGATGTAAACACTGCCGGTGCAACTAATTGTAATGATGTAAGCCAATTAGTTTGGTGTAAAGTTATCTTTCATAGAGGGGTAGTTGATCCAAATAGTGAATGCTTTACAATACGATCTTATGATATTCATACATTGGTTTAGTCAATTCCTGTTGGATGCTGTGTGTTTGATTTCTCCTATTAGTGTTTTTTAATTTAACATGAAAAAGTATTATAAGTGTTTAAATGTGTAATGCTGATTCAGTTGCATAAATTTGACAAAAAAAATCTCTTATTAAAATTTTAATTATTCGCTTAATTAACACTTGTGAAAGCTAAGTAATCAAAAAAGAACAATATGAAAGGCGCTAATGTCTGGATCAATTCTTGGCGCCGCTTCCAAGTTTTAAAGCAGTTCTTATTCATTCGCAAGTTATTCAGCAGGAATCTGAAACATCCGCGCGTTGCTAACAGCCGCTCGTTTTTAGAGAACTCGCCGTCGCCGAGTTAAGTCGACTTGCCGGCTTCCGGAATGAACTCCGCTCAAGTTCCGCCAAATTTTCAATAGAGCGCGGACAAGTTCCCACCTGGCGGCGCCGCGGCCCGCGCGGGCGCTCCGCCCCCTTACAGCTATTTAAACTAAATGACAGGTAATTCTTGAACGTTCTGAACTTATTCATGAGACTGGAGAGTTCCGTAGTTATGCCCGAGTTGTGAGTTTGGAAACTTTCTTTTAATCTATCCATAAGTATGAGTAGACGCGATGTCTGGAACAGCTCTTTAGGGAACCTTCTCAAGGATTAGTTATCCCTGCCGTCTGTTAGTTGTATGAAAAACGTTATCGCCTATCAGAAAAATCCGATGCAACTAGCCGACTATTACTTGGACATGTGGTTCTATGTTAAACTGGTAAACATAGAGCACACACTAACGGTCTGGCATGCAGCTCATGCACACACAGTCACAGTCATATACAGTTCTGAATCATTAACTTTTGGTGGCTGCTGCGAAACTTAGAGCGGCAGGAATTAAATTCCAATCGAATCACCGGCTGCGAACTTTCGCAGTTCCGGATCAAACTTATTCAACTTAGAGTTAAAGTTTAAATTGCATTGCGGTGCCGCTGATAGTGAGCCCACGGAGACAGGTGAGCAGTAGGCTCACCACGAAGTCGGCGATCACTGGCGACATTACCAATAGTTAAGTCTATAGGATAGAACAAAAATGTAATACTTGCATACATGCATATTAATGTTTCGTATTTACTGCTTCATGCACTTGTCAGAGACCGGCGCAACTGTGGACACGTTCACTAGTCGGTAAACGATACGGCCTAGCCCCAGCCACGTGCTGGTCTCCAGCCTGTTTACAAAGCACAGCTCTGCACAGCTCTGCACAGCTTAGATCACCCTGAAACGTGTGATGTCATGTATACATATAAACTCACTAAGTTTGATTACAAACAGTTTCTCGTAGCACGAAAGGCAGGATTTGTTCGCACGACCATTTTGTTGTAAAGTTCTAGTGAAAAGAACCCAGTCGGACCTAGATTATTCGAAATCGTAGATTAGGTCTTTGGGAGTATGTCCTAAAGTAGTGTAATGCATCATGGCGGCAGTACTGAAGGCTGTGGTACTGAAATCGAATTAGAGAATAGTTCGTATTTGATAGATTATCAACCGGGGTGCAGTATCTCTCAGTAAACAAGTGCGCTGGGGGCGCGACGGACGAGAGAGAGTGGGGGCTGGTGCTCAGTGAGCTGGACGTCATACTGCACTAATTGCGAACACAAACACTGCGCGGTCAGCTTTTGATTCACGACAACAACGGGTCTCTCATATAAGCATTCAGTTTTACCTAACCATTATTAGGTGATGCATGTTTATCATGAGATGCAGCTTCCGGTGCAGTTAAAGTTTTTATCTTAGAATAAATTACTGTGTATGGTGTTGAGGAATATATGTGGTGGAATATATCAGTGGGAGTGGTGCGGGTGCGGGCAGCTTCATTACGCGTTAGCCGCCGAGCCCGGAATGGGATTAGAGGCTGAGCGTAGCCGCGGGCGTGGGGAGGGTGCGGGCGCGCCCCGGGGGACCGGCTGGGGACAACACTATTGGTTTACTGTTTACACTGAAGCGATCAGCGCCGGTATTGCAGCGCGGCGCCGATGGCTTTCGAAAAACTCGTTTTATTCCGGAGCTCCCTTTCAAAGTGGTCAGAGCACAAAGTGTAGCCGATATTGGACAGCCGTGCACACCCCCGCACACCCCCGCACAGCCCCGTGCACTCGCGCACGCCCCTGTGCACCCGCGTTGCACAAACCGGTGCCTTTGAGAAATAGCATCACACCACGTATTCGACGGAGGCTGTAAGCTCGCCGTCGGACCACGCACTGTTCCCGTGTTAACGATTTCGATATTAGCTTATTTTTTTTTAAATATTTATTGTAACATCAAAACCTAGGTCACAAAAGAGGTACTTAATGCCTACGTGCATTCTCTAGGAGTCAACTTAGATATATATATACGTACAGTATAAAACTGTGTTACAAACATTTTATTTACTTTTTTTAACGATAAATGTTTATCAATCACTAATATATTAAAATGATAGATGTGAATATAAATGTATCAAATATATATGCAACATTATTTGCAGGCCATAAGGTATATACTATTTATCCAGAGCCAAAAGCAAACGGCGGCAAATTTGAAATCTATATACAGGGTGTTCCAACTGACAGAAGGATAGTAACGTGAATGGCAAGTGGCAACATTTACACATCTGTGTGAATCTCAAAGCACGGCTTTTGCAATTTCTTATAAGAGTGCGGGAGGATGCTGCGGCCGTTATTACTTCCTGGGCTCCTGAAGCCGCCGCTGCCTTTATTACCGCCTGCAAAAGTTCCTCCGCTGAAGTATTCAAAGGCAGCTCTCTTTGTCCGCTCATTGTGCTGGCTAAATGAGAGCGCTGGGTCAAACGCAGCCATTGTGTCATTGCCGCGACAACTTACTTTGTTCTGGAGTGTTCAACTGACGAAGAAAAAAACTTTTTCTTTAATTAGTTATGACGTAGCATACAGACTCTCCTCGAAGAGTTGCAGGCAGCTCGGTAGCTTAGCGTCGGGGCTTTTGTCTCGTCGTTCAGTTTCCTTCGTCGCTGGACATTTCAATTCACTTAAAACCCTGTGTTACTGCCGCTCCTGCGCAACCTTTTAAACTTAAGCCTGCTAGCTCTTCCAGATTCCGTACCAAATGATATCTCAAACATCATTTTTTAATTTAACATACGTTTTATATTTATATTTATATTTATAGTAAAACAATTGCTTTTAACTAAATCGATATTAAAAGAAAGCCTCGCGGAGACGCCTCAATCGATTTCTACGCTATGCACCCAGCGTCTCCGTGGCGGAGAAAGGGGCTGATACGCCCGCAGGCAGCAATCAATCAGGCAGGATCACCGGCAATCCTTCTTTGTAGAAGGATTACTCTCCCCACCTCCCTCGTTGTTCTCTCCCGATCCCCCTACATACGCTAACCAATTTACGTGTTAGATGTTCAATATTTTCAGCTGTTGCGGCGGGCGCCAGTTCCATCCGTAACTGGTCCATAACCTAACTAGGTTAAGGACCAGTTAACTAACCTAACCACTTACTTAACCAACTAACTTAATCACCGCTTCTTCTCTTAAATGTCTTCACTGTGTACTTTTTAATTCTCTTTTACATTAGTCCAGCTTGTTCACCGATCGTTCCGGCAGCCGACAGACGCCTGCAGTATTCGGAAGGTAGTTCCGGTGACAAGGTGATTGCAGCGAAGCGGGCGCGGCTCGCGGAGCTTCCGGGTGTTACAATAATATGAAAACAATGTGGGGCGGGCGGCAGCTCGTTCAGCTCATTCAGCGGCGCCACTACAGCCGCCCGCGAAACACCTCCGTTGCTATTGTAAAGTGGGAGGGAACAAAAAGGCCACCTCAGCCGGCGCGCCACAATGCCGGCAACTCGTTTCTGTAATGTTTTTTTTACACAAAAAGGCACGTGCGAGAGGTGTCGTGCAGTGCCGTGCCGTGCAGTGCAGTGCAGTGCAGTGCAGTATATATATTTATACATAATCCAAATGACAACCAGGGGTTAGGTATTCACTCTGCTACCACGACAATACATAGACATTAAGTTTTAATGTGATAAGTGTTTTAGCGCGATAGGACAAGTGTGAATAGTTAATACTTTAAAGTATGACATGATAACTTACTTTGCACCCCCGTCCTCCATTGTTGCGTTGTTTTATAGTTCACAAGTTTCACTTCATTGGTTTATTGTACACTTGAACACACGTGGAACTTGTTTCAGCCGCGGCGTAATCGCTTATAACTTACTTACTTACATTATTAGCGAACGCGGGCTCCACGCCGCGCCCCACTAACCGCCCTGCACAAATAACACCATAAACCGGCCCCTGGCCACCCTCCGCCGGTCCGCTGACCAGGGCAGCTGTAATTGCAGCCCTGTTTACGAGGTGCTGGCAGTGCTGGCGGTGCTGGTGCGTGAGCCGCAATAAATTATCGCCATTTATCACGGCGGGCGGGCTCGGGGAAGGTGTGTTACAAGTAATTAAGAAATTATTGTGGTTGCACGCATGTGCTACATTCATGAGCACGAGTATTTCTAAGGCTTAGGCGGAAAAGAAATTATATCCGGTATTAAGATACAAATGTAAACTGTTCGTATGCGAGCTGATGTCAAGCAACCTGCAAACATTGTTTCAGATGCAATGTATCCCGTTGCACCAAACTATTGTGACGTTGAAGGCACATACGTTTCACACGAAGCAACCAGCCGAGCGGGACCTTCACCTGATGGTGAGTGATACGCCTGCACATAACAACGCGGCGCTAGTTGGGATGTTATACACGGCACTACATTGCGCTCGTCGCTATGACATATAAGTCTCGTTACCCAAGTAAATAAACTAGTTAAACGCCTTCCAAACCGGCAAACAGTAATGTTTGTATACCACTGTTTGCCTGCCGAGGCGCTGCGGCGGTACCTACCGACACGGTCTCCAGTAACAGAGACATACCACCAGTAAACCAGCATCTCATTATTTATGTAAAAAAGTTTACTATACTTATAATAAGTTTTGTTTGAGTAAGTAATATACATTGCCGATGGGGAGGTTACCCCTTTGCGTGAGATCTATTGTCACCGTCTGGTGCGCTGCACGCGTGTGGACTGCGCCAGGCGGCGGCGGTACTCGGTCACTTTTATAATGCCGAAAGACAACAAGAGCTGTGAGAAGAGAGCGGCTGGGCAGCTCCGGCGGCTCCGGCGGCTCCGTCAGCTCCGGCAGCGTGGTGCAGCGGAGTGGTGCCAGCTGCGCGCTCGCACGGGATTACGAGTGACGCGCTCTAATCCCGCGCGAGTGCACCCAAGTGGGGATTTTGGGATTCGGGGAATATTAATAGTTCATAACTCACCGAGAGAGAGTAAGCGCGAAACTGTCGCCGGAGGGTACTTGTTGTTTTATTATATCTAAATTTTAAATTCAACGCAACCCCGACCTTACACACCCCTTTACTAATTGTTTATATTATTTAAAGTTTACATTGCTCGAAGGACTGACAACCGATGGGGCACTAAGGTCATCGGATGGCGACCGCGTACCGGTAGGCGTAGTGTTGGCTGGCGACCACCAGGTGGTCCGACGATCTAGTGAAGGTTGCGGGAATCAACTGGATGCGAGCAGTGCAGGATCGATCGATGTGCAGATCTTTATCTGATGATGATGTTTAAACGGCTTCCATTGCACACACGAATTTATTTCAAAATGGAGCCGAATACCTGTTACCTTGGATAGCAAGTAAATTATTCGTTGGATAAGGAAACTGGAGGAGCAGGTGTCTAATGATTTACAAATGCATGAGTAATTGTTTTTTAAACTATAAAAAAGTTTTTTTTTACATAAATATAGACTAGCGCTTGACAACAATTCTACTACATTAAGCGGACATAAGGGGGATGTTTACAGGTGTATCAGGGATCAAAGGACAAGGATTAAATCGATCTTTAAACAATAATAATTAGGCTAATATCCATTTAGTAATTGGGATTAAGATGATGAGGACTCTTACATTTAATGGCGGAAGATGCAACTCATTCTGTTCAGTGTGTATCGTCAACGAGCTTTTTCTTTTAACTTTAAGCTGCACTCGTATAGTAGTAAGTACAAAGCATTTCCTACAAACCTCCCCCTCCTGCGCAAACTCATTTAAGCGGCAGCACGGCGAAGAGATAGTGATCGGTAAACAGATTGTATCCAATATGGCGGCGTCGCAGTGCACTTCCGGTGGCCGGCGCGGCTCTTATCGGCTCCACTTCCGGCCGTCCCCAGCGGCTTGCGGAGACGCGGCGTCCGGTGAAATGACGTTATTGGTGCAGCATATGTCTACCGAGCTATTCGCAAAAGTAATAGCGCCGGGGAACTAAGTTTAACGGCTGGATTATTTTAAGTTGGATATTAATTACTGCAGTTAACGGAGCAGCATCAGAGAAATGAAATAAGCGAATGTGGTACTTCCCGACACCAGGTTCTCGATGCAAGGAAATATCGCAGCGATGGTTTCTGTTCCCTAGAAGCTGCCGACAAACTGTTCTAATATTTGGATCCTCAGTTACGGGAAACTTTTCAAGTTCCTCCCGACGGAACTTTTCATGCATCATGAGGATATGTCACGTTTTTTTAATAAAACCTTTGTTTTAATAACATCATAAATAATTTAAAATTAAATAATGTAATTAACATATAAATATGTTAATTACATAATTATGAAATAAACAATTTGATCATTGAACCTCACCTGGGGCCGTGGTGGGTGTACCCCGACAGCGGCTTATGTCATCATCATCATCAGCCGATAGCTGTCCACTGCTGGACATAGGCCTTGTCCAAAGATCTCGCCATCGATCGGTCTCGCGTTGCTCTCCTCTAGTGGGTTCCCTTGACTCTCACCAGGTCGTCGCTCCATCAAATGTACCCCTGCGAGCGGCCTATGTACTCGTAGATGTATAATAAATTATCTTGATTTGGGCATTTTGTTTAAATGCTTCTACTCATCACTACAAAGTCCTGAAGCCATGTAGGTTTTCCAGGTGAAATCAGCTGAAATCAAATTTTTCCTTTCCGCACAAAATCGTTCTTGTAAACTAAAGAGAAACACAGAAACCTGATTCGTGCCGTGTCTCCGTTCAGCAATCAGCTGCTTTAGTCTGCCGGCGTGTTAATTACATTGCACGTCCGCTGCTTCGCGGTGTGTGCGTGTGAGCGTGTGTGCGTGTGCGTGCGCGTGCGTGCGTGTGGGCACGTGCGCGTTCGTCAGTGCGTGTGCGAGCGTGACGCAGGCGGCGGGCTGCTGGGAGCGGGACCGGACCAAATTTTCATTCCAACAATCGATCAATTGTTACATTTATCACATAATCAAGAGACAGGTATATTATAAAATTCTAAACTAGTGTTTTTTACCTTTAAAATTTTCCATTTGTTTATCCATCAGAAGGTCACTGGTGGTAATTCTCTGTTACCGTAGACCGTTTAAGTAGTTACCACCACAGTGCCTATTGCAGCCGACAAACAGTGCTGTGCAAACATCACTGTGTTCCGGTTTGAAGGGCGTTGTAGCTAGTGTAATTACTGAGGTAACGATGTTCATCTTCTTATGTGTCAGACGACGAGCGCAATGTGGTGCCGTGTGTACATCCTAACAAGCGCCGCGTCGTTATGGCCGGGAGTGCCACTCACCAACAGGTGAAGCTAAGCTCCCTTTCTTCTCGCCGTTTAATTGAATATAACAATTAATAAATAGAAAAGTTTGTTAGAATGTTACATAAAGGGTGATAACAGATTTTATCAGATTAGAGGTATGTGGTGGTCTCCGGTTTGAATGGCAAGTGAAATGGTTATAGGAGACGAACGTGTAGTCATTCCCTCGTACTGAACTTTACTTGTATAGTGCAACGCTTGCATCTTGTGGCCGCGACCCCGCCGCCCCGCCGCACCGCCGCACCACCCCGCCGGCTAAGTGGCGTTTAATTAAAAATATGTCAGGTCGCGTCACCGCCGCCCCGCCGCCGCCCCGCCGCCGCCGCCGCTCCGCACTCAAATTGGATTTGTGTTGTTCTTTGGGATTTCACCCCCGGAGCCTTCACGGGATTTGTTGGTTAAGCAGGCCCACTAAATTTGTTTATGCTAATTCGAGCATTTTGGGTGATTTTAGCAAAGCTTACGATTTCACAGCACGGCAGAATTATGGCCAGGTATGAGTGTATTCCCTTTTGCACGTTCCAGATTATCCTCTCTCAGTAATCACAAAGTCAGCATCCGCGTAATATTTATTTCGAAGAGGTGTTGTTGTAGCTAGCCATTCCTTAAGCGAATGGTTGACTGAAATAAATAAATTTCCTTTTATATTACTGGGCAGAGTATGACAGAACAATTATAGTTCGTAACATGTTGCTTCGTGCCTGAGACGTTAGACTTCGTTTTAAGAACTGCTACAATAAATTTCTTGTTGAAAAAGTTCCAGTTTATCATATTAATAAGACATTTATATATAAATGTAGAACAATTTTTTTTAAAAGAACATATTATTAAAGAGATACTAGTAAAAGCAAAGGTAATTTAAATTATTTATTTCATTTTATTGTTTATTATTTTTTTGTTAGCTTACTTCGCAAACGCTTTCCATAGCCTGGTAGGGATGTGTAATCGACAGACATGCAAATATCGACAAAATAAATGTATGAAAATTTCATTATTATAATATGTATAAAAGATTAAATATAATAATGTTTTCACAACATATTCGTATTTTTTAGTCTTGCAATAGCCACTGCTTTCGCGTGCAGCGAACAAGCGGGCGCCATCTTTTTTGAGTCAGTACGCGCGCCGACGCGACGCCTTGTGCACGCTACCGCCACGTGATTAACCTGGTTTTGTCTGTTATTACTGGTACTTTGTTAAGTTTTGTTGTTATCTTTTCTTATTTGTTTTTTTTTGCACCACAGTGCCGAAAGAATAAAAAAACTGTTTGAATAGTAAACGTCGCCATTTTGTGATCCGTTTGCACGAGTATTTTTAAGAGCGATAATCAAAATGGCGGACCGCTACTATCATTGAAGCAAGAGTGCAATAGATTTGCTGATGCTCTTGGTATCTATTGAAATTAGGAAAGAAAAGTATGGAGAATCAGCAACGGAGATGGCGGCCGAAGATAAGGGAAATAAAATATTATTGACTCTTAATAAAAGAAAAACAGAGACTTTTGCCAATCACCGAAACTCACAAATTTGACGCCCCTGAAAATAATTTATTATTAATTTACAGAACTGCTCCAGTCCAGATCCAAATGAATCTGAATTTGACTTTGACGTTGACCTCTGCTGTACACCTTCCAACAAAATGGTTTAAATACCTACCAATTCATCTTTTGTTTTCATTCTTATTTCTTTCAATGTCGTTAAAATGTATTTTGTTAAATAAACTCTTTTCGATATGAACATTAATAAAATACGAAAGACGTCCTATGGCTATTACATTACATTACATTACATTACATTACATTACATGTCATTCAAACACACAAACGTGGCGGGTATCAGCAATATGTTACAGACTGCAGTCTCAAGTAATAATCTGTATTCAACCATTCTCAGGATATGTATGTCCCAGCACTTCCCGCTGTCGTTTCGTTGTGTGTGCTTCCTTAGGTTGATTTTCATGTTGTTTACTGTGTATGTAGAGAAAAAATTGTACCAGTCTTTTGTATTGGTTTATTTTCCTTTTGCTGGTGTCTCTTGCATTCAACACTGCTAGGTTGGGGCAGTGTGTACGGGCACTGTCAAATGGCGGCGCTGATAATCAGTTTCGTAGGATGGTAACGGCGTCGTAACTATATCCATTTAAACGTTTGTAAACAGTTTCAATAAAAAGTTAACACCTCCATAAAATATAATATTTTTATAACCTGATAAGCATGAACACTAAGCAGCGACAGATTAGCACTTAAACAGGCAAGCGTGCTCGTAAAGCGGAGCCCCAGGAATAGTTGTTAACGTTTAGCGGGGGCGGTGGCAGCGGCCGCCGTATAAAAGTTTAACAATGCCCAATAAAATGTAACGGGGCGGGGGCGCGGGGGCGCGGGGCTGTATGAACCCCGTCAAACGGACGAACCGAATTAAAATGTACGCCGTGGATTTGAACCTTCGAGTGCTTTACGGGCACGTCGTTACACTCCGGCGTTCGGGGGCTGGGGTGGGGCCGATTAAGTAACAATAAAGTAATGCGATAAATAAGTTTGAACCGCATCGCAACTTAATTATGAGTGGTACTGCGGTTACGCAGCCATAAAAGTCATAAATCCATTGGCTTTACGATATTACACGGCCGTAAAGGTCGCGGCCCGAATCGACTGTTTGCCAATGGCTGTGGAGGATCGCCCAGTGCGCGGGAAGTCGACGGCCGATGTATTTAATGCTGTTACTGTCTGGTGCAATCCAGGGTTGTATGTAACTGATAGACAACGAGAATCAATGATTTCTGGATAATGACGTTTTGCGACAAAAAGCAAGTAAGGTATGATTACTTTTGTTGAATGTTTTATAATCAATTGCAATGCAACAAAAATGGCTAATTATATTGCGAATACAGATATTTAAAGTACGATTTAAAATGGGGGGAACCCCGGGAGATATCGTCGTTATAGATTAGTTGAGATCAGATGTTATCATGTTTGTTTCCATTTGAGACGTTATGATTGGCAGCAAAGGTTTATTTATTTGATGTGAGTGGTAGAAAGGTTCAGTGTGACTGATGCACTCGGCGTGCGGCGCTGATCCGCGTGGGTCTCCTGCTGCAGCCGGGTGCTGCAGCTGGGTGCTGCGGGGCGGACTGTAGCGAGGGCGCCGCCGGGGCCGAGTGCCCGACTGTCGCGACGACACGCCAATATTAATATAACCGATAACAGTCCAAGTGTTAAAAATAACGAGCGTGTTAAACAATCGTTAGCCAGTTCTTAAGTCACCGTTCGGGCAATGTAAACAGAGCGCGCCGACGGAGTAGCGGGTGCGCCGGCGCGCGCGCATACCGCTCCACGGCCAGCGCAGCAAGTGCGACAGTGGCATGCCCGCCGGCCGGCGCTGGCTGCCGCCTGGAGGGGAGCCGGTCGGGGAGCTGTCAGCACCGGTAAATATTTACGGTATGCGCGCGTGCCGGCGGGACGTCCGCCGCGTCAGGTGAGACTCCATTTAGGATCCCCCGTTCTGCGTGCATCAGCCGTCCACCACCATCGACGACACACGCGGAGACATCGCGTTGCTCTGGTCATTGCGCTCTTTAACAACTGTTATCAGCATCGAGTAGATCCTGTACGTCACCGTGCTTTAATGTGTAATGTGTAAATGCAACGTGTGCACCGCACGCATTGTGCAATGAATGAATGGTGTATTTCCACGTTGTCTCGTACCAATACTTTATAAGGAATGATAATAGAAGTCGACATGAAGTAACCAAAAGTATACCGTATCCACGCTGATACTCCAACACACCGAGAGCGCGTTGATCGCATTGATCGGTTAAGGCGGATTCTAACCGCGACCCTATACTCGTACATCCACCCTCCACGTGTCTTTGACACGAGTAGATACTTATATCTATGTATTCATCTAAGTGACGAGACGAGTACGCTCACCAAATACTGAGTGTTACGTATGTTTTTAATAATGAACTTCGCTTTCATAATCCTGAGACAAAGATACGTACCGCAGCAGCACACGCCTCTTATAGAAATAGTAGAAACAACAGAAGTATCATCAGTCTCGTTACTCCAACAGTGCGCCCCCCCACCGCGCGCTGCTGATGGACACTGTACTTACTGTCTTTAGATAACGTTTGTTTGACTGTTTGGTGACGTAAGTAAAAGCTATTAGGTATCTACGTAAAGGCACAGTACGAATACATACAACTATGGTTTGTTGTATGTATGGTTAAACCTGACAATGTACGGTCGTAGCTTCGAATCCAGTAACCGAGTATGGTAATCATGAGCAATCTTCTAGCACACACAGAGGAAGTCCGGATGAACAACACCAAAGCCAAAACCAAAGACAGAGTTATTGTACTGAACCAACACTAAACGAGAATATAAAAATTTCGTTGAAATGTTAAGTTGACATTATTTATCACTTGAACTTGAACATATGCTTTTCTTCTGTAAAAAAACTACCAGCAATACAAATATTGTATATAATACCGGTCTTATATAGAAGGAGAGCACAGCATCAGAGCGTCTTTGTGTATATTTTCTAAAAAGTATTCAAATACAGATATCAAGCAGATTTCTTTTACTTAAAGTTCGTTAAGAGCAGGGATAAACCAAATGTGTGCTCATCCTCTTTAACATTCTTAAAACTGCTCACAAACATGTAAACATACATATTGCTATATGTATATGTAACGGTTCCTCTGAACGGAAATGATGGACTTGTTGTGAATGTTCGAGTGTGTCTATGGATTGTTTATAGTTATCTGGTGGGTAGTGATTAGTAAATAGGCAATGTATTTGCGACTCCTGTAATACCTAAACCGATTTTCTAAGAAGACACATAGCAGCCTAGGTTAGCGACCTCCGCGACGTCCGGACGGAGAGGGCAAGTCACCTCCAGGGCGGGCTCTCCCTCGGGACACCGCGACCGTCTCGGGCGTGTGCAGTTTGCCACGGTTTAACCATTGCACGTACAGTGTCATGGCTGAATATAAAATCGAATCGATATTATCTCCAAGTGTAACCGTGTGGCGACGGAACTGCTTGAGCCACTGTTATGGTTCGAAGGTGACTTAACGAAACCATTGCTAATCGGAAATCAACCACTCCGCTGAACCATTTCCTAATCTCTGACGCGAATAATCTATATCTTTAGTTAAATAGTAAACTTACAAGAGACTTTTGGTGGTGTCGGTGATGGTTCCAGCTACATTACGGTTGTATGACAAAACGGTACGGTTGTATTGTATGGAGGTGAGTGTTGGGCCGCCAAGGGTTCGGATGAAAGGAGATTACATGTGGCCGAGATGCGAATGTTAAGATGGATGTGCGGTATGACGAGGATGGATAAAATTTAGAATGAGCATATTAGAGGAAGCCTGAAAGTTGCGTCAGTGACAGAGAAGTTGAGGAGCAAGAGGTTAGCGTGGTACGGGCATGTTGTGCGGAGGGATGAAGGACATATAACAAAGAAAGTAATGAGAATGAATGTGGATGGTTATAAGAGTAGAGGAAGACCAAAGAAAGTGTGGATAAATTGTGTGAAAGATGACATGTGTAAGAAGAGTGTGAATTTAAATATGGCGGCTGATAGAGAGATGTGGAAAAGAAGTACATACTGTGCCGACCCCACATAGAATGGCAAAAGGGCAGGAGGAAGAAGAAGAAAATTGTAAAAATCACAAACTCAGTACAGGCGGAGGAAGGTGTGCCCCGGAGTGTAATAATGTAGTATCGCAGGTCGCGTGGTCCCACCGCCGCGCCGCACCGCGCCGCACCGCGCCGCCATCTTTAATGACCGCCACTCACACGGAACAAGTTCGCTAATACATTTAAGCGGTTTATTTAACGGCTGCGGCTGGCGGGCGGCGGGCGGCGGGCGGTCGCGCGGCCGCCATGTTCGTAACACAAAAGCCTGATTTAGCGCCGCAATTTTCATTTGGTGTTATTCTTCAACCCCCGCGCGGGGCTGTGCCGATTGTAACTTGTGTAAACCCCTGACGTCCTCATTAATTATGTTCGCAAGGGCTCTGTAAAACATTATTCCGAGTACGGATAATGTTAACCATCTTGATCAGCAGCAGCGCGACCGGTTCACAGCGCGCACTAGTGTGTTTCGACTCATGCGCTGGGCACAGCTCTCTTAGGAATAGGTTGGGGGTCTTTATCGTTTAACAAGCGAACTTGCGTGGGACAGCGTATGACTCAGCGGTGGTGCTTAGGAGGGTTTGGTCCTTCTTCAGAGACCTGTTCACACAAAGTGTAGAGGGGCACCGGTGCGTTCTATGAAAGATTCCTGCAGCCTCTCCGAACGCACTGATGCAGACCACCGAGGGGGTTTTTGTGAGTAAGAATCCCCTGACTTCCCCCCAGAAGCAGGATATCTTTCGAAGATTTCTTCCTCGAAACCAAATAAAAGGTACCCCTCTTATAAAACCAAACTGACTAGACGAACGTGTTTACCTAACGTCACGCTGTGATCATGTCCGATAATTTATGTCTTGTTACCGCAGTAATTTGGTTGGATATAATGTTATTTAATACCCTTATTTATATTGATAATTTTCGGTATAAGACATCTCATTGAAACTGGCTGAAATCCAATGTCCAGCGTCACCCGTCACACCGCCGCGGCACCATCCTCCGCGTCCTCTCAGTTTGTTCATTAAGTATATCTTAACGATCGTCTTCTATAATTTACATTTTATTAAATTTTTGTATTGTATGATAATCCTTACTACAGCACTTGCGAAAAGTTTATATTCGACTTCTAGAGCGGCGTTATGTCCTATCGACATTCACGCGCGTTTTGGAAACAGCCTCGCAGTTCACTGGCGGGGCCAGGCCGCATCAGGCCGCGACCGGCCGCATCGGGCCGCGCCAGGCCGCATGAGGCCGCGCCGGGCCGCATCGGGCCGCGCTCGTGTGGACGCGTCGCCACGTAAGTTGGAGCTCGTCCGGCCCTAATCAAATCAATCGGCAGCCCGACGCAAGATTCCGGAAAGTTTCGTCCGGATTAGGATTCCTCGCGCGGGCCAATCACCCGGCATTGTGCGGCGGTGACCCGCGCAATTAAATTACGCCGGCCCGGGTTCCGTACGTCCGCTGAATGCGTGAGTCGGTGCAGGCTGCCGGCTGCCGGCTGCCGGCGCGTCCTGTTCACTTGCGTCATTACTTCGTACCGTGAAAGTCGTCTCAAATCGCAGCTGACGAAATTACTTTCGATGATGTACACTTTGCGTTTGCAGAGTTTGATTGGCGAGGGTTGATGTATCCGTCAGTTATATAGGAAAACACTTAAGATTTAACAGATCTTTGAATAGCGATATTAGCGATATCTCCATTGGTACGAGCAACGTGTACGTGTTCCCGTATTTTGAATGGAGCTGACAGTTCGTCTGAGGAAAGCAGCCAATATACCAGATATGTTAAACCCATCCCTAACTGTATCTTTGTAAGATATACATGAAGTATAGGAGTATATCTAGAAGTCGGCAGTTCGCAAATCATCCGACATCAGGTGAACTTTTACCCTGCTCACCATAAAAATGATAAGTGGCCCTAACGGAGTCGTTAGTAATTCCGAACCCAAAAACATATATTCTTGTATGGAATTTTTTCTTTAACCACAAAACTAAGTTAATAACGAAAACTTAACTGTATATTCTCCTAATCTTCCTAAATTCACTTTCAACTTAAACGATATCCGTAAGTCCTGGTAAAGATGTACATACGGCAGCATATAGTAATTTCACTAAACTTTTTTTTTTAATAAAACTTGGTATTTATGTTACTTTTTGCTATACTTACCATGAGGAAAATTCCCACCTTTTGTGACATAATTGCTTAAAATACTAAAACTCGCGTTGATCCTGGAACCAAGCGCTGGGTAATTGGGTCTCCGTCACTCTGAATTGGTTTTCATATGAAATTGATAATTGCAAGCAAAATGTGTAAAATCAATTTACCTTTACTCATGGCATTTCCAAATGATGCAGGTCACCTTCTCTATTGTCCCCCTAAACGGAAATGTAATTGGTGCAAGTTAGAGGATGTTCTGATCATGATTACAATGAATCAGACAACACAAAAGTTTGTTGTTTCTTTACATACAAACGAGCATACATCTTCAGTCAGTGCGTAAGTTATCTCGATAACGCTATTTCCCCCACCTTTTACCACCGCTGTTTCGTTACCATCATTCAAACGGTGAGATGTACGCATGACTTAACAATGTTTTCACCATCTGCTCTCTTTAAACACACACACGGGATTATCCGTTCTGCGAGATGTTTGTTTTCCTATCCGCGCGTCTCTCGCCTGGCGATAAGGTCGACAACCCGCACGATGGGTCTACCAATCCATCTGTGAATATCACGCGGGGGCTCCGCGGAGGAGCTGGACCGGTGCACTATCTAACCTGGAGCCCAGTGTTAAGTGCCAGTGCCTAAGTACCCGCGTGGGTACGAGCGAGCAGGTGTGGTGGTGGTGTGCGGTGAACGCAGCTCCTCAGCCGAATGATTTGTTTGGAGGACATCCGCCCGGAGTCAACGTCCTAGGTAATATTCATTTCATGATTTTATCCGATGCGACAGATTTGTGATAGAATTTTTATCTCTAATTGGAAGCGATCATTTTTGATACGGTTTCCCTGTTCGAGCGCTGGGCGGATGTGTTTGCGCGGGCGGCGTTTTGTTTGTCTGATCATCATGTTGATTTTAATATTTCACGAGGGCAGGCGGCGCTGCCGTACATCTACGATGAGATCGTATAACTTAACATTTAAAAAAACTATTTCCATGTCAAATTCGGCTACAGTTACGTCATGCATAACACGGTGTGTGCTATTGTCGCTGTTCTAGCTGAGCAGCGGTAACCAGCTAGTCATTGAACAACAGCTTAGTGTACAATGTCGAGATTGCACTAGATTATTCTAAGTTAACACTAGATTACGTAAGTTAACCCTAGGGTACTTTGTTTCAAATATCTATTATTATTATTTTTAAACTACAAAACGAGGAGACTAGTGATACGCTTAGTAATAGTAATGTGGCGCTAGTTATGCTGATGCAAGGTGCACCGCGCCATATTGTACTCATTGCTTTAAGACTCAAGATGCCAAGTAACTTCAGTAATTTCACTAGTTACAGCGCCTTTCAACCGGAACACAGGAATATTTGTATATTACCGAAATAGATAACCTTAATCTGATGTTTATCATCGTGTAACCCAAAGTGACCAATGCAATGGACAGTTTGAGGGACCACTACAAGTTTAACATCTTTCTTTTGTATTTTCTTAAAAGGAGAATAATTTAGAACAAAAATGATTAAACAGGGAATTTAGAAAGGATAGTCGAGTTGCTATCGAGGGCTCCCCTGCGGGTGGGAGACGCCGCAGGTTCTATTTTTGTCGTTAAACAATCGCAGTTATCTCGCGAAAACTTTGCGATTTACGATAAGTACTTAATAAATTACAAGATCCTCAATTGTCCCCCGCGTTTCTGGTCCGCGGGGTGGTGTCGGCTGTGATGGTTGTGCTGGTTGTGGTGGTTGTGGTGGTGCAGGTGTGGGGCGTGGAGGGGAGGGGAGGATGCTGTACAATGGCTTCATCAAACCACGCCGCCGGGAGCGCGCGCGACGGAATCGAACTTATTATAATATAAATCGAGAGCGCCCCGCGACTGACGGGCGTATGTTCACGCCGGCAATTAAAAGGGGTGGACTGCGAGGGTGGAGCTGTCATCCATCACGCCGGATTACCGGGGACACTATTATTATTAGCTGCCGCCGATAACCGGTTTAATCCGGCTTTTTGTTCGGCAATTTTCGAACTGCGATCGGTAGCGGACAGAGTCGCTCCACTCGCGCGTGCGTACCTACTGCACATACAGGCAGACGGCGCCGCGCGAGCTGGACCTTCCACCCGGTTTCTACTTTTCTACAAAAGTTGTGTATCAGCCGATAGAAGTCGAGTGCTGGACATCGCGCTACCTCAAAGAATATCTCAACTTTAACCAGATCGTCTGTCGACTTTGTAGAGATCTTTTAGCACGTACACCATTTTCATTTTCGTTCGTCTTCCGGTACGCGGCCGTTGTTCGAGGCTTTTACTGCTCCATCGGCCTGTATTTCTATGAGCAATGTCCAAAAAGTATATTTTTAAATTATAGAAAAGATAGATGCACCAGTGTTATCCGGATACCGTTTGCTGTATTGCTGGTGGCACGGTGGCAGTTTCGTCAAGTTAAGTCAAATAAAGATTTAAAATATATCTTATTTAAACAAACTGTGGATATTCATTTATGAATTATCCATATCCTAGATTGTAAATTCATTTTCTACTACATCCTAACCCAAGAACAATAACTGGTCAAGTACAATTAAATATTTTATGGGACCAACTTGAATATGACGTACGAGTATAGTTGTGAGGTAGTTCCGGCCAGTAGGTATTGTAACGTGTTGTCTGCGAGGTAGTAATATAAAATGTGTTCGTGTGAAGTGGTGCACGTACTTAGCCAGCAGCCCGCAGCCGCAGCCGGCAGCCTGCAGCCTGCAGTCGGCAGCCGGCAGCCCGCAGCCTGCAGCCGACGGCGGGCGCAAATTGAGCCGCGAGCATCGTTAGCCGCGGCGCCCGCGCGGGATGCTGCTCGCATTGTCTGCAATAACCGTCTGTGAGGAATATTTTAACCTGCGTAATTAAAATGGAGTGCGGTAGGTGTTACACTGTGACAGGCGCGCCATTGTTACGATCGCGTGGAAATAATTGAGCCCCGAGAGCCTCCAATGACGTGAAGTGTCAACTTGTGTGTGATCCTTTTTCATCTCGGAACAGCATCGCGCTGTGTGTGTCTGCCTGCTGGCAACTCGTTACGCGCGGCGTGGCGGCACTCCCTGTGTGTGCCGGCGGGTTCCGCAGAATGGATCAGGTTCACATTACCATCATTACAGCTCGGTCGCTTATTGAATATGACACGATGGTACCCGTATGGTGTTAATAACTTTTCTCGAGGAATGCCAATAACGACGACTGAAGAAACGAAACTAATATGAAAACCAATACGTTGACATACCAGCGGTATTGGAAGTATGTTATAATATTTATTGTCAACTCTATCTAAAGGCACTGAATCGGTGCAGGACCTACGGCACGGCAGACATGTGCAGGTACACAGATAGACGTGAATAGAAGTTGTAACGTTTTATTCACAAGCAGCAGCGGCGGAGTGCGCGACTTGCAGGCGCAGGAGGCACGCGGCGTGCAGTTTCAAGTGATGTGGAAGTCCATGCAGCTTAATAATAAGAAAATTAAATATTAACAAAACTAAAGTATACACATGTACCATTACATATATATACTTAATTTTTGTGATGCAAACACAACAAAAATACAAACGATGCATACCGTCAGCTACCGTCGGCGAGTGGCTGCGAGCGAGGCGATGCCGCTTTCCTCTCATTCCATCGGATTCCCTGAGCCGAGGAAATTGCAGCCCGTCGCGTCTCTACCCTTACTTTTTATTACCTTTTATCTCAATTTGCGTCCCCCAACCCAGTTTTATTGGTTGCTCGTTTTGCATCTCGCGCTTATTGGATTTATTGTCTAAATATTAACTCTCGCAGGAACCTCGTCGCACACAACTGAACGTGCGCTTTATCCGACGCGCGTGCACGTTGCGGACGAGTGCACACAGCGTGTATTGCACTCGCGGCACACTCGCTTTTGCGTATTCAACTACATCTTACAAACGTCCTATTTCACGACGTTAATTATTCACGCGTTCTCAGATGCAACGATTGATGTGGTGTCAGGCCGTGTGCTGGATGCAGCTAACTATTTATGAAGCTTGCAAGTAGTTCCCCGCACAGCTTCCACTGCATTCCAACGCCACAGTACAGCTCAGAAACTAAGTAAATGTGTTGTGCTTTTGTTAACTGTTACAACTGTTATTGTTAACTTCACCTATCGACACATCGATGGAGGATATGAACATTCACAGCGAACAGTGCAACTAGCTCAGTGCGATTATTCGTGTCCGTCTGCTGGTGCTGCGTGTCCCCTGAAAGGTTGAGTACGTTATCAGTTTGGGCGCACAGATGTAGTGACACAGCAAGAATCAGTTAATAGCATCCGACAACGGTCATCGTGGAGTCATTAGTTGGTGCAAGCGACGGCTTTCTCATTTCAAAGAACCTTCCGAGGGATGAGTCCACGAGTCCAGCGCCGGCGCGACGGAAACGGCTTCATTCGCGAGCCCTTTGCACAACTCCTGATGATTGCTGCAATTCCTTTTAGTTGACTTTCCTCACTCGCCGTGCTCTGGAACACAGATTGCCTTATCTTAGATGTTTGACATTACGTAAAATAAATCGCGGTAGGTTTTTGTTGCCGGAGACCTTCCAGGTAGGTGCTGTTTGAGTCGCCAAAGGCAAATCTTTTATTATACTCATACAGGCCGGTCCTGTCCAGTCAACGGTGGATGGAGCGGTGCAGGGCTCCGTACCGGTCGCGGTACCGCTGCAACAAAAAGCTTCAGCTGGTCGCGTGTCCATTCGTTACGTTTCCGCATTTCCACAGAACATCTGGTAGATTCCTCGCGGCCGTTTGTCACGCGGCGGGGATGCGGTGAGGTGCGGCTGGGGTGCGGCGGGGGTGCGGCTGGGGTGCGCTGGTTGCGGGGGTGGTGGGTGTATTTGCCACATTTTCACTTTTTCCGACTCTCCGTTGAATAGGCTCGCGTGTGAATAATTTAACTCCGCCTTCGTCCTTTTTGCGGCGGTTAAAAAATGAATCGTCCGCAGCTCGCGGGCTGAGTGCATCCGTTAAAAGTTTGAGCATCCGTCGGGGCTTTCGGGTGACAATATGAGTGGTGACGAGACGCGGTTATACTCGGATATTTTATTAAAGTCCCTCTCGAGAGTCGGTGATGTGAAGGTGAACGTACAACGTAACTCTTGGCTCAGTATTTCTTAGTTCTCAGTTCCTGCACGCTCAGCTCCGTCT
The DNA here is from genome assembly GCA_029034505.1 of Ornithoptera priamus. Lineage (NCBI taxonomy): Eukaryota > Metazoa > Arthropoda > Insecta > Lepidoptera > Papilionidae > Ornithoptera > Ornithoptera priamus. The sequence goes on from JARDWD010000685.1 coordinate 284,688, forward strand.
GAGTATACACTTGGGATGTGTACTTCGTGCAATACACACGCAGTGTTTTTGTCAGAAGCGAATTGTTAAATTACTGCGTACTGAAGGTTTGGGTGGAGCTCATAGGTTTTCAGATAAGTTAAAACTTAGCCATGGTGCTTGCATCACTCACGCGTCGCTCGTTGTTTCCGATGCCCATGGGCTCTCATACTTCACATGCTGCTAACCGTATCATTTGTTGTTGTTTTTTCTACAATTCACACCTTTAATTCATAATATCAATGAAACTAAAAATAACTCTTTATTTTCCGCCAGCTCCATGTCACCATGGCCAGGGGTTCATTCATTAAACAGTGCTTGGGCGGTGACGGTGCGCCGAGGTTGGTTATGAACGGAGCTCTCGACCTGGGCACAAAAGGCGGCCGCTTGAGCCAAGACGCGATGAGCTGATGAAGTGTGGCTGTGCTTTGTGTGAAGTACTGCCGCTGATGGTGCCTCCGTGTCGTCTGCAGCAGTACATACCATCTAATTATACAATAGTATCAACTTTACGAAAACATTTTTACCTACAATAAGGAATAAGACGAGCAGAATAAAAAAAAATCAATATCGAAATTAAGGACGAAAAAACTTAACTTTGTAATAAATAACCTGTACCTTATTTATTTATGTTTTCTTGGGCTTAAGTTAATTGCGACTTTAATCACTACATGGATTGCTGTTACTTGATCTTCTTAGACTTGCATGTGTCTTGCATATTTCTTGAATAATTTCATCTTTTCATTCACACAATTTGAGTCAAACAGATAATTTTATATAAAGATCTACAGGAATTTACAGAAAAGAGTTAAGTTGGTTCCAATGGAGACTGTACGAAGATATTTCTCTCAATGTTATCACTGCGCAGTAATCTGAAGCGGTAGCGTATACTATGAACCAGTGTTTCGTTTGTCTGTAAGAAAATATTAAACAATTTTTGTTCATTTGTAGTACTCCGGATGTTGATGATATTTTAATTAGAACCTTAACGTATATTCACCCCTCGTCGCTTGTGGGGTGAGCAGGGCTGCCAGGATTTACCGCCTTACTGCAGCTGAAAATTATTCCCTGTTGGTGATTTACTGCTGGAGCGTTTACACCTGCATTATATATCCGGTCGTCGTTCGATTGTCGCGTTTGTGGCGTGGCGCCGAGGGTGCCTTTTCACGCAGCGTTAGGAGCATTTAATAGTTTGTCTGGATCACTAATTACATACGGTTGGGAACTTTAATTTGTTGCGGAGATACTGCGATCATTTGTTTTGTCTTCTGATAAAAAATGAGCCGGCCAGACGAGCAGGTCGTTTACCTTGTACCATACTCAAGTTGATTTTACGCAAGATACACGATTCGCATTCAGATGTATAACTAAAGAAAATATTTAAACCAATATGAACTATTCAAATGGTACACTACATTTCTGGTTCGTTAAAAATAATAGCCAGTACATCAATCAGCACATCGTCTTTAGGTGAGATGCCGATGCCATTGCTACTGATTGAGACCAATCGGATATTTAGTTATTATTGGGATTGTATAAACTTTATTCAAATAATAAAAAAATCTGTTCAATATTTATAATACCAACTGCATATAGAACCATTTGCTTGGCGACAATGTATCACCTCTGAAGCATAACGCTATGACTAAAGTATAATTCCACTTAATATCAAATTCAGTTAGTGCTGGTAGTACTTATAATCAGATTGGAACTGCGATTATATCATAGCATCCACTGGGTTATAACAACCCCTTACAGATCACCCGTGTCGCGAATACATCTACAGATTCCACCATCCTTGATCCGATACAAAGATATACACTTCCTCTCCACTGCGGCAGTCATCCGCCGCTCGTTCCTATCAATTTGTTTGTACAAATCCAATGATCCGACTTTAACTAGTTCGCGGATGAAGCGAGCTGGTATCATCTTACAACTTTTAACTGCTGCAAAATAAAGTTTTCTCTCTTATACAGCTCATTCTCTATTCTCGGCTAACAGCTCAGGTTGCTCCCACTTCGCGGCGAAAGCTACGCTATACATGAGGTAAGTAGACTTAAGAGACCGAAAGTTACAGTTTTCCAATTGATGTTCCTAAAATTTTATCCCAAAAATAAAATCTAAAACCAAATGATGTATTGACAGATGGAAGAAAGAAATCCATTGATTTATACGTATATACGATGATGAATGTTCTTGTCGGCGAAGGACGTTCAGCCAGGTATCATCGCATGTCCTTGCCTTTCAAACAAGGTTTGTATAAATATGTTTTGGTTCCGGTCTGAACGGGTTTGTAGCTACATAACTAACGTTTAGAAATGAGAAAGCACGACGTGGTTCAGTCATCTTAATTAACGCCATATTATTATGGACTCATCCCGTCTCATATTTTGTAATGTATTTTAATGTCCATCACGCTATCGCCTTCAAGGATATGAGGGAAAAGCCTGGGATGAGCATTTACGTAAAGCTTTAATACGGGCTTTTTGAGGACAGGAGAGAAAGCTGGCCCTCCGATATGCGCCACGAACCCGACCCGTCGCGGATACCTTCCAATTTGAGGCTTACGCGCAGCCGCATTAAGTGGATAACGGCTCGCAGAGTTATGGGGATGTTCACATTACTCGTAGCTCGGGGAGTTAAAAAGAAAAATGTATTTTACGGTCGCGCGAGCCGCGCCAAGGATTCCGGCTTTCGGTAATTTCAGCAGCTCGCTACACCGCCGGCTCGGGTTTTAGGCTAATAGGCTTTTTGACGCTCCGCCGGCCCAAAGGATTACGCGCACCGGCAAGGCGAGGAGCAGCTCGCAACTCCTCGCCTCAAACACTTTTATTACGTGAATCGTTTCAAAGCTTGTACCGATTGTGCTGCGTGTGCTGCGTGTGCTGCGTGCGCTGCGTGGTTCCAGAAACGGCTTCGTACCACGAATATCATAGTGATGATGATTAAAGCTCAGAAGCCACTACTAAAATAAACGCGTTCTTACTAAATAATAATAATACAGAATATATGAATGTTACATATAAATCTAAACACAATTTTTATAGAGAATTTAAGTTCCTGTGTGTTAAGGTGGGTGTCAGAGGTCCCATTCAACAACTCACGGGACCCAAGTCAACCTGACCTGCTCGTAGTGTATCCTGCTTATTAACAAACGAGGCTCTGGCTCCCACCAACCCGCATAAGTCGAGCATGGTGGGAAATGACCCAATTCCCCCATTTGACCCCTACAGGGTTCCTTCGGAGATTTGTTTCTCACTTATTAAAGGCAGTTTGCAACGAGCCTGTGGAAATATTAGAAACTTAGAGGCTTTGTCTTTTTATGTGGTCACACCCACAATTATATTGTCCAATAAGATATAATTAGCTGTAAAAACAAATATTGTACTAACGAAGTGTAATGTGTTTACTATTTGTATATGTATGTTAGACTGCTAACGTCCACGGAGATAATCTTCTCCCTCCTGCCCTTTTCCTAGTTATGTGGTATAATCTTAAATGAACAAATGTGTAAAAATTACTTCACAGTCCATTGAATCAGTCGGGTATTTCTCCGTCAGTATTTACCATCTGCATACATAAAATTCTCTGCAAATATTGTGGCAACACATGTTGTGTACAGCTGCAGTCAGAGTTCGACACACGCGTGGGTGTGGATAAAACGCCCGAAGGTAGAGTAACACTTCCAATTAAGCGCTGCCCGCGAGCAAACAAATATTTGTGTGGTCCGGTCGCCGAGCCGCGGCGCTACGCCGTAGCACAATGGCACCGCGTAGCGTGGCCGCTGCGGAGCCGGGGCCACAATACGTGAAAGCCTGCAACGGGGGCAGCCTGCGAGGGGCATTGGACCGCCGCCAGCACGCGAACAACCGGACGGACGATCGATGCCGGATATAAAGACCCGCTCGCCGCTCGCCAGTCGCCACTCGCCGCGGGGACACATTCTCCTTTTGCCTTTCTTCAATACTTTCATCTTGAGAAATGAACACAACGGACTCGTGTATCCGGTGCGATATTTATGTCAATGCGCGCCGCTTTGGTCAACATTCACACACAATGACTAACTTAAACATAGGAATAATATAAATTAAATTAAAAGGTATTGCGACCGGATGTCGGACAGGTCTCTCTCATTTCAGCGTCAGTTGCAGTAGATCTAATGCTGCGTCGCTGCTATCATCCGGAGCCCTTCCGGTGTATCGGAGAGATAACTGAATGATGAGGAAATCTGCCAATACACATAAGAAATAAATGAATATAGCAACTGTTTAAAATGTGTACGTAGTACATAATTGAAGATGGTTTAGAGATATGTGCTCCTAAACCCACACACGCGCATATGCACACTTTGTAAGCGATAACGCATGCGGCCAATGCAACATAACATAGAACCAGCTTAAAAAAGAAGTGATATTTGACATAGTTGCGAAAGTATTAAAACCATTCTGAAAATGTGCATTTACAGTTACCAAGTTACCAGTTGCAAATTTGTGCACTAATTACGAGTCAGATAAAACTGAACGAAAAGTATATGACTTGTATGCGAATCCATCGACTTCCGTTATGTCGTCACATAGAACAGCAGTAATATGAAAAAGTACGATATAATTAGTTGGCCAACTATTGGAGACAGCTTTTAAGTGCTAGCTTTTGTCTTATGTATTACGCATTCAGTCGACGATCACAGATCGCCGTCGAGGTCTCCCGTATGGAAGCTTCCGATAATGGCAGAACAGTGATGCAACGACTAGGGAAAAGTATTTACTTATTAAACTTAACCTTTAAACTAGAAAATGTTAACACAAGTATCGTTCATCTAATCGAGGCTTGCGGGCTACGGTTCAGTTTAAACCTTCGCTCACGCTGCACTCGTACGTAACAGCGTGCGGACTTGGACCTTTTCTCTGTAGTACCAGTAAGTTGCTCCTATAACTATTGCTTATGTAAACTTTTAACATGTTCCCTACCGAGTGCGAGCTGATGCTCCGTGTACAGTCGCAATGTTACAAAAATCTAGTTATATAAAGAAAAAAAAAATTGTTTAATTGTATCCCGGAGAGCAACAAATTATATTTTATCAAATTATTTAAAGATCTGCATCTGTTGCGGTCAACATGTTTTTGATAGTACAGGATCACCGAGTTACGTTAAGGTACAGGTTCTCCGCGCGCACTCGTCGATCCATCTGCGCCACAGCTTCCGCCGGCTTCAGCCAGTTGTCCGCCACTTGTACCGGAACCGGCTGTTACAAACAGACGTTCCCGCGCATTACCATAGTTGCGTGATCGATTCCACTTTTATATTCACGTCAGAATTTATTTGCTGACGGGGGGCGGGCCTGGCCTGCCCCACATTACTGAATAAGGAGCGTTCTGCACTTCCTCGCTTGGTGCTGTGTTTAGACTATGCCATAAACCATCTGCTGCGATCCCAATACCGACTCGAAGACGTCACGTTACAAGCTAAACGTTCCCTTAATACGAGGCGTGTAAAGTGGTAAAAGAGTTCAGGAAACTAGCGCCACGTTAGGATTAAAGAAATATTCGCATTCATTGCTTCCTGTATCTTCAAAACGTATAAATATATCAGTTGGGCTGGTCTCTGCTCAGGTATAGTGCCGCGGGTTCCTCAGCACCACAACGAAGTGTTGATGAGTCGGCAGCGCCCGCGATTGCTGTACTTCCAGGCTCATGCATACACACCACTTGGACCCCGGTGCACGCACTATCAATTTCCGCTATTTAATTCCAAGTTAATGACAGTTCTGCCTGCAGCAGCAGGAGGAGCGGCCGGTACCTGGTGGCCGGTGGCCGGTGGTCCGCAGTTCGATATAGGGCCGTTTGTTGGCGCGGCTTTGTTTCCGTTTCCGACGAACCTGCGCAATGTTTCAACACTCGCTTTCGATTGTTCTTTTCTTTCGAGTGGTGCTGTTTTTCTTTTCTTTGGGAGTTGTGTTTGTTTTAACTTAGAGTGAGTTCTTTGCTGGGAAATCTTTAAGTTGGCCAGTCATACCGTCAGCCGGCCCGCGCACGGCATTGGAGCGCTTCGGGCGCGCGCACTAAGGATCTGAATGGCCAACCCCGAGAGCCAGAGCTAGGAAACATTTTAATTTATTAAATTGAAGGTGCTTCCGGACGCAGCAAAGTTTTAACTTTGTTTTTCCTATCTGCCGTTCGGTAAATTATTCTCTGTGAGTGTTATTGGTTTACGGGCGGCAGAACTTCCCGATACGAAAGAATTATATGAAGTTCTTATGAAGTACCAATCGCCGGAGGCTGTCGAGCTCTGCAGTTGTAGACGGGCAAATTGTTAAGACGATTCTGCAGACTTAACGCAGTGGTCGGAGCGGCACAGCTGGGTGTAAAATGTAAATCTTTGCCAAAGCAATCAATCAGGGTGCACTCTCGCCGCTTTGCGGGGACACCACACGAATATCTAATTTTGTTTGTTACTCCTCTCGTGGCCCCACTCACCCCCCGCGAGCGGGCGCACCGCGCAGGCGTCGAACACCCCTAAATCCTGGCGGACGTTTTGATGGATCACCCTTAATGACAAGCACTGAAGGGGCGACCGAGTGTTGAGCAAAATACGTGTTGCGATATATCGATACAGTTTCTAAAGTTACACCAATTGTATGCGTTTCTAAGTTAATACTTTTATTTTATACTTTATATATCGCATGTGTCAAAAGAAACTTGAAACATCGATAATCTTTTACATCATTATCTCACCATGTGTCCCAACGGTCCTGTCTGACCGCATCCAGCGGCTGGCCATCTGATAATCGCCAGATTTTAATGATCTTTTCTAATATTAAAACCAATATAACCCGATATATATTGTTGTAGAGTTTCCGTGCAAGCCTGCTACTTAACGCGAGACAAGTACCTCATCTATTTGTCTCCCCCCCTCTCGCGACGTCGATCGACAGACAATTTCATTGGAATTTTAAGACTATTATATACTCGTGTAGCCTTCTTCTAAGTACTGTGATATAGAATATGTACTTTTGTAATAGGTAGTACTTCGTGAAAGTTATCGATATGCTTCCGGTGCGCGGGTGCCGCACGCTCCCGCACCCCTGTCCCGCTGCCCCGGCTCCCCCGCGGTCGCGCGGCGCCCCACCGCCCTCCGCCCCCTCGCCGCATGAGCAGCGCTCGCTCCGATTGTATTAGACAGCAGCGCGGTGCCGTTGCTCACGCCTTCCTGCCGGGGTCCTTCCCATGGTGAACACGGTGCTGCTGCGCGCTTGACGCTCTGCTCCGCAAACGAAACTTGGAGACGAATAGGAAAAGTTTGATTTGTATTTTATTGTAGTGGCACGCCGGCACAGCCCCCTATTATTGCATACATTAAACGATACTCCCCGTCGCTGGTTACACTTTGTAGTTAGTTTTATCGTTGTAGCTATCGCTGGTGTCGGAACTGGCTGGCTACGACGGAACGTAAATGTATTCGGAGCCAAATTTTCATACAGATACAACGAAACGGAACTGCCCCAGTTTACGTAAATACAACTTTGTTAGTTTCAAACTAACTAAAACTACGATCAAACAAAATCGTAATAAACGCAATTTACTGCAAGTTTTCATATAATAGTGCAATAAAAGGTTTTCCATAGTTTCGTCAATGTAACGAATGTCGGAAACGGAACTGCAACAAATGTTTGCGATGGCACCGCTACTAACACATAAAAGATACTTAAATATTATTACCAGTGCATTGTTGGTGCACTGCACACACCAAGCAAATTAAGAATATAGCAACTACGAACTTAGGTAGGGGGGGATAAAGTTGGGGACATAAATAAACCTGTCAGTATAACACTTGATGAAAATTGAAAACGTTAGCAGACCACCGGATGTCGAACTTAAGGCACAGTGTTAACAAGTGTAGACTTGAACAAACAAGTATACGATCAGACTACATTGGTATCAGAGCAACAATTGTTTTGACGTATGACTTACTGTCAAGAAGTATTAGAATATTACTTTACCAATGTTATGATGCTCTCTGATCCGAATATAGATGTATACAATGCAAGGTAACGAGAGGAACGAAGCGGAGCCTGGCTCCTGGCTGCGGATACGTTTGTGACACTCAAATAATCTCATTGTTTGGTTAAATTTTATATTTCTGTAGTACGATTGTATCTTGCTAAACAAATACCATTGTCCGCCACAATACGATTTTAACAATTAGCGTGTATCCGGATATCCGGTGTCGTTCGTCATTAAAGCGCGGGCGACGGCACCGACCCCGGCGGTGCACCCTGAGCTGCACCCGGCTCTGTATCTTTTAAATGCTGTTATTTGAGGGCACTGACGTATTAATTAATCATGAAAATAGGAAGCCAGGAGCTGCGTGCATTGTTGAAAAATGCATGAGCGACTAGTGGAAATAATGAAGCGAGTCACGAACCCGCCCCGGGTCCCACCAGGCGGGCGCGGTGCCACCAATTACCAAAGCAATTTCCTTTCATCGATTCCATCGGACGCCCCCGTGTCATCCTGTCCGTCCGTTTGTGTTACGTGTGTGCACATGCTGGGGGGGATCAAAGAGTAGTAAGAATGAGATAGAATATAATATTGGTAACTTAATCATTTAGTTTTGTACACAGTATCCAAGTCTCTCTGTACACCGAGTGCAGCGCTTTGCTAAGGCTTCAATGCCTTTCAAAAAAAAAGTTTTCTCTTCGTCCTGCATAAAGCTCTTCACGGCATCCATCACCTCGTTATCATCTTCGTATCTGTTTCCCTTTAAGTATTCTTTCAATTTTGGGAATAGATAAAAATCGCTAGGCACCAGATCTGGTGAATAAGGGGCGTGGTCAGCCAAATCGAAACCAGCTTGCTGAATGGCTGCCATCGCACCTGCCGACCTGTGCGCGGGTGCGTTGTCGTGATGAAACAGCACGCCCCTCCGAAGTTTCCCTCTCCTTTTCTCTTTGATGGCATTCCTCAACTTGGTAATTAAAGCTGCATAACATTGGCCTGTAATAGTGGTTCCACGCTCCAGGTAATCAATCAACAATATCCCTTCTGAGTCCCAAAATATTTAGGCCGTAAGCTTGTCAGCCTATGCCACGGCATGAAACTTCTTCGGGGTCGGTGATGATTACCGTTTCCATTGCGAAGATTGCTGTTTTATCTTAGGATCAATATGATGGACCCATGTTTCGTCCATTTTCACAAAACGAGAAAAAAATTTTCAGATTCTTCTTGAAACTTGTCCGACAATATCTTCAGAACCTCAAGTCTTCGTCGTGTTTCGTTTCTGAGTGTCGGTTAACATTCTCGTCACCCATCTTGTGGAGACTGTTCTCATATTCAAAGATCGTTTCAATATGGATTGGATACTTCCATATGAAATGCCCGTTCCTTGAATCGTAATTCAAGGAACGGGCAAGAGTTACCATCTGATATTTATATCTGATGGTAGCTCTTCGATCGATCAATACAATTTTCTTGACTTTCTCAACATTTTCTTGGGTGAGTGATGTCGATGGACGTGGTGACGGCCGCAACGATGTTCATCTTCCGTGCTCGTTCTCCCTACTCCAGATTGAGAAGGCCACCTTGCGACAGTGGAATACGGCGGAGCAGACTCTCCTAACGTTGCCTCCGGATCGCAATGAATCTCTTGCGTCGTTAACTTTTTCAAACGGAGCTATTTAACAACGACTCGCACTTCGCTTCTCTCCATTTCCGGGAGCACGTGCCCACACGAAGCAAACAAATGGCTACATACACAAAACACACAAAAGACAATCGATGATTGTTTTCTTCATTAACATTACCAACATGTACCTGAACTTAGCCAGTACTAATTTTTTCTTACCAAGGTATATATATGTGGTTCTCACTACTTTTTGATCCCTCCTCGTATATATATATATGTATATATATGCATTCGCTTACGTGATTTGGACTCCGTTTGGAATGAGACAACTCAGTACTGATATACTATTGAACGATTAGATAAGACCGAGAGCACTGCACCGAGCTGATCGTCAACCTTCACTAGTTGGATACGCACTTTAAGAAGAATGATTACATTATTCATCATTAAGGAAATTTAAATAAATGATATTACAGGAAGTGGAGTAAAAATTGGTAAACCTGTGAGTAAGCTACGAGTGCAATAACTTAGATTTGCTACCAGAAGAAAAATTCCATCTGATTTTTTGCACTGTTCTATAAGTTAATTTAAGTTGCATTAAAAATAACTCATCCAATTTATCTTCACTTGATCACTGACCACCGACTCACGAGACGAGCGGGACGATCACCTGATGCAAAGTGATACACGTGTCCATAACAACGTGGCGCTAGTTAGGACGGTACGCACTACATCACATTGTGCCCGTCGCCCGGACACAGGATGTTCAGTCACTAGCTATAACTCCCTTCAATCCGGAACACAGTAATATTTGCATAGTTCTGTTTGTTGGCCGTTATAAGAGCTGCGGTGGTATCTATCTGGACGATGTTCGGTACCAGAGACCTGCCACCAAATATTACCACGCGGCAGTATATAGTACTTCAAAGAAATCCTTTTTTTGTTACAGGTAACAACAACATTTATAGATCGGTAAGTAATTACAGAACGCAGTCGGCGCACCAGCGAAGTAAATATAAACCAAAAGATGTGTAGCCGGCGGGACAGTGAGCTGGAAGATGAGACGGGAAACGGAAGCGTGCTGCAGGCGCTGAGTGCGCGCGCCCGCTGTAAATCGTTCGACGCGCACATTTCGCTGTCGTCGCATGCGCCGGCGCAGAGCACCTACTGTTGTAGGGTGACCATGGTACTTACGTCCGGATACACCATTATTACGAATTACAACAGTTATGAATATATTTCTAGCACATTCACTGGTAGTAGATCTCTGTTTCCGGAGACCATCTAGAAAGGTACAGTTATTACTGTGTTCCGGTGTGGAAGGCGCTGTAGCTAGTAAAGTTATTGGGGTAACGAAACTGAACATTTTGTGTGTCACTTCAACGAGCACAATGTGATGCTGGGTAATACCATCCTAACTAGCGGCACGTTGTTATGGGCGGGCGTATCACTTAACATTAGGTGAACGTGCCGCTCGTCCCGTCGCTTAATTGAATAATAAAACACATATTGTTAATTAGTAACAAAAATCATTCCGCTTGTACTTTATGCCAATAGAACATATAATGATTTACTTCCGTATTCATACAACTATATCACAGTTCTCCGACTGTGTGCTGATAAGCATTATCACACGCACCAGCTGCATGTGTGATAAGTATTTCAACTGCTGCAGATATGTCAACGACCAAATCTCTAAAACCTTTTTGTGATAGAAAATTACTGTCCCTCAAGGTTTTATTATCCTCTCAAAAGGAACCTGAGGCGCCAGCTTTACCCTCGTAAAAAGTCGCTTCCGTTTATTGCGGATGGCTCCTGACCGTACATCATCTCCACCGGTTAGACTCATAATCTCTTAATGTGCGACTCTCATGCAGCATTCGTTTAGAATACTGCCCGCCGGTTTGAACTCAGCACTCGGCAGTGTAGACTTTAGTAGTTCTTCATCCTGATGTTCACCGCTGATAAATGTAGGCTTCGTCTATAAAGAGGTTTTACTGCTTTTAGGTTACTGTTGCTGGAGACCGCCAGGTTGCTACTACCGCAGCTACGGTAGCTTCACACAGATAGTACTATGCAAATATAACTATGTTCCGGTTTGAAGGACGCTATAACTAGTGAAATTATTGAGGGTAACAAACCCAATACCTTCTGTCTCAAAGCGACGGGAACAATGTGGAACAGGTTGTAACACCCTAACTGAGCAGGTTTATTAGTTATATAATAAAAAAAAGTAAATATTAGAGCGGTCACCCTGGCAACACAAACAGAGTGGACACCGTACACCTCTCTCCCGATCAGTGCGCATTCGTCATGATCGTTGCGAACTGCGCCCGCACTTAACGAATTTACTGCTGCCGGTCCTGAACGATGCGCAGTGCGCAGTGCGCAGTGCGCGGCGCGCGGCTCGCGGTGGGTGGCGGCCGGGCACACACTCTACCAGCAGCCGACGGACAGTCCCACATTTATTAAACTTACACACTGTCTACATGCACGTCCACCGCTGGACGGAGGCTTCCCTCAGATTAATGCATATATTACATTGAAATTAATTAATAAGTACTTTGGTCAAGACCAGCTCGCGTCTTATTATTATTCAGCCGCCGTTGCCCAGTAATCAATGGCGGGGGCGGACTGACCTGCTGGAATCCCTTTGTCTCTAATTGGATTTGAGACTATCACAAGATTGTTCCGTTTCCGTTTGTGGAATTTCATCGCAATTACCTTGTAAGCCCGTCAATTTTACAACGGAATACAGAGCGGGAGTCAGAATTGTTCAGGTATCCCAGGTACCCTGAAGCAACGTTATAGAACCTAGATTGAAATAGAAAATGTACTTGTATGCAATATGGGATTTTTTTGATAATTTATACAGTTTATAAAGGATATCTTTGTTTTTTTTTTTAATCCTTTTAGTGTTGAGTCGCTATAAAATAACTATTGTGTCATACGTAAATGCATTGTCTAAAAATGTGAACAGGTATCTCCATCTGCCAAAGCTAGGATAACGAGGATACAGAAGAAGGAAATTCTTTATTACTCCTCGAACAACGTCTACAGAGGAACTTTGTCTGTACGTATTGTGCTGTGTCTGAGTGAAGCGGCTGGTGGCTGGAGGAACGTGTTTTGTAGGTCAGCACACAAACAAGGAGGCTCGGCTCGTCGCCGCTGCAGACGCGGATCCTTTCAAAAATCCACATTAATACTCCCGCAACCCCTTTCAGCCGCACCCAGCGATATCATCCCTTCCCCCGTTTGCCTGCCGCATGCGGGTGCGCGCTTCATTAGCAAATGCGAAAAGCATTTAATTAAGAATATTAAAAACGGTTACGCAGATATCGTTACTGGTTAATTTATTAGCAAGCGCGGCGGCCATTTTAATCGGATGATCGAACCCTGACTGCGCGAGGAAACGCACGCGCTGCACCCGCCCTGCACCCGCCCTGCACCAGCGGTACCTACCTCATTAGCACAAAGGGTCCGCTTTTCATGTTTTCGTTCGCACAAATTCACTTTAACTTAGAGTCTACCTGCCGCGTGCGCAGCAGCCAGGATCACGGACAACGTTTCTAAAGGAGCCGTTCAGGTTTGCAATAACCCTCCATTTGGTTAATGCATGAACTAGCTGTATGGTATATAACACGAACCGATCACCCCATCACACAATTTACTTCCAATTGTTCTGATGTTGGAGGTGCTGATGGTTGTGTTCGATGCTGTACAATCATCGTTGGCTGTTCTAACTCTCTCTGCAACGAATACGAGGTAGATGTACCTGCTGTCAACACGGAACACTCCCGGGCACATCGTCACTTCACGTAATGAGGAATTGGAGTGAAGTGTTAGCCCACTTTAAATATATGAAAGCCTTCCTCCGCATTGTTCGTCTCTGTGCGCTCTCCTTGATGAAGAGGGTACATGCACACACATCAGCACCAAGCACACTGTCTGTGTGTGTGCTACTGTGCGCGCTGGCTGCCGTGCAGGCCTCCAGCACGTGTCGCTCCCCGCGCATACCCGGCGGCTGCGCGGCGGCGGGGCTATCCCGCCGTTTGCGGTGTAACCAGCGGGCCCAGGTTCGAATAATGGATTTGTTTATCTGGTGCGAGCTGTCACAACTTGTACGCGTGTCGCGTGTGAGGATGAGTTGCAGCAGTTAATGTAAACCAATGCTGATTACTAACGAATATTATAAGTGATATTCAACTTGTAAATAAAGCAAAGATTCGTTCATCTGGCGATAAGCGGTGACTAGAAGAATTTGGAGTGATTGGGACGGGATCCGATGCACCGAGACCTGTGGCGATATCTCGTCAGCATAGCATTTATACATAAATATGTTTGCATGCTATTTCTTGTCGACAGGCACCATCCACGAAAGCTGACCAAATGAAAAACCTGTCAATAATGTGTATATTAATCTTTGATGTATTTAATATCATTTTGTATTGAGAAAATGATACTGAATATCTCCCCCACCCTGGAAACGGTGACGGCTCTGTGATCATTACTAGAGTACTATGCTCGTCAGTATATGTGTAGACAGGTCTAATACCTCCCTTTGGGGGACATCTTTTAGTCCAAAAAGAAGGACGTCAAAAAGGTGTCTTTAATTATGATGATGATGATGGTGATGGTGATGTTGAATTCCACATTAACGACTGTTACTCGTGTTTAAATATTACGAGTATTAAGTCATATGGTTTGTAAGATGTGTCAGGAAATGTTCAATTGATGCACACAGTGTTGCACTTGTGTACGGTGTTCATGTCAGGATGTACCGTCGACGGGTTTCAATGGGCAGGATTAGCTGCGGAAACAAGCCAGAGCACTGTAGCTGTTCCATCGAGTGTGTGACGCTGCGCGGGCGGCGCGGCGCACCGCTATCGCGCCGCTAGACCCGTGTGCGAGTGGTGGAGGGGGGAGGGGGGCAGAGAGGGAGGAACCGTGCACTTAAAGTATTTATAGTTCAGTCCTGCATCGCCTGCGAGTCCTTAATTAATGCAGTAACAGAACATACAAAAGTGTGACTGCTAACAGCGTAATGTAGTGCTGTGTAAACATCCTAAGTAGCTCCTTTTTATTATGCACATAGGTAGTGACAACCAACGGGCGAACGAGTCACCAGAAACATGTGATTCGTGATCTCACAATGAAAAGTGATTTTTTTTGCGTTTTACCCAAACTGAAACTACACTCGCAGCGCCAGCTGATAATGAGCTGTAACAACTACTCCCCACTACACTACCACTCTGTTTCTGTATATATTATACACAACTGTGTATAGTTACGTACTTTCGCTCTCGGAACCAACCACCGAGGTGATGCTGCTTGGATTGACTCCTAGAAGTCCCGCATTGTATCATCATCAGCCAATAAACGTCCGCTGCTGAACATAGGCCTTCCCCAAAGATATTAATCTTTGCAGGGGTTCATATGATTCATATGAATTGGGAAATTTCTCACCACGCTGACCCAATGCTGGTGGTGAGAGCAAGACCCTCGCTTGTTGATTAGACGTTTGCACCACGAGCAGGTGAGGTTAGCTTTAATTCCATAAGTTGTTGTGCGGGACCCCTTGCACCCCGAACTATATATCTTAAATTAAACGATTTCAACACGTGGAGTTTACTTACGGAAATGAAAGGTTCATTAGTTATTTAAACTCGAGTAAAAGCTCAATTCACACGGCGCCGTGTAGTCGGCCTCTCACGCGATGGACCGTGCGCTTCATACAGGTAAATCTGCTGCGCCCTCTCTAACCCTATCTGAATAATAATCTCCCTAGTCACTCAAACGGTACGACATGTGAGTAACACGGCGCCGTGTAGTCGGCGCCCTCATACCGTGTCAATTATTGAATATATATGATATATATCAATGAGGTTAAACTCCTCATTCTTCATGAGAACAGCAAAGGAGTGGAACAACTTGCTCAACAACTCGTATTTCTGTCTAAATACCAATTAGTTGTCCTTAAGAAAAGAGTTAATAAGCTGTAACTAAGTTTAAGTGCACCTTACCATCATTTAACATTAGGTGGGGTTGTGGTGATCTTGCCGTCCGCACCAGCATGCCTGCTCACCACGGACACCGGACCATTTTACTGACACCCTGACACCCCCCACGTCCAACCGCCGCGGCGTCCTACGCGGCGTCCGATAGCGTGCTGAAGTAGTACATTCTACATACTCGAGACATTTTGTTATACAATGAAATAACGAGATGACGAGATGACGAGATGTCCACCTGGTGCACCAACGTAAGTCCGGGAAGGCGAGGCGTTAGATGGAATGTTTACTCAGCACTACGTTGTACTTGCAGAGACCAACACCAATAGTTTTACTAGCTACAGCACTCTTCAAACCGGTTAATGAACAATCATATAGGTTACTACATACATACTGCAAGAAGCAGCAGCTTGCAGCAGTCGGTGATCACGGAATGGGTTCCATCCCCACGCGCACCAGAAATTGCGTGATCTGGTTAACGAATTTTAACTGTATATAGTTAATAAGTAATTGTTATTGTTGAACCTGTCTTGATACAGTTTGCACTGAATGATTTTAAGAAAAAAAAAAACGTCAGTTATCTTGTAATTTTGGTTACGTCAAAAAAATGTTTATCTTCAGCCAATTAACCAGACCTTGGCGGTGGTAACCCTGGCTCCGCTATCAGTGTAAAAGCATTTCGCTAGATATCCGGGCGTCGTTAAAACGTTGAACACGTTTATCGGTAAGTTGGTCGGGGCCCGGGTTCGAACCGCCGACTCTATTGCGCTTTTTGTTCATCTTGTGGACCGCAGCATTTATAAATACCACATTCGCCCCGTTACTACAAAAAGTTGACTGTTTTAGTGAGGGGCAGGGGGATGTGCCGACATCGACAGTTTCCGTCGTCCACGTTGGCACGTGACTGCGTAATCTGCTGCATGTAAGTTCGATGACGCATCATCCATTGGCAACAACAGCTTGTTAAAATCTTTATCAACATCGTCATCAGCTGGTCACAGTTCACCACTGGACAGCCTCTCCTCGTGAACACACACACCTTAGCTTGATCTTCGCCGGACGTGTTCTCAAGTCTGAATGTTTATATTTATTGTAACATTCCTTAACATCATCATTATCAAATTTTCTTTATCCACTGCTGGATGTAGACCGTCCCCAATGTCTTTGACCAATTGCGATACTCAACTTCCCGCATCCACCCACTTCCGACCGCTCTGATGATGTCGTTGTTCCATCAGGACAGAGGACGGCCTACAGTTCTGCGACCTGTACGCGGCCTCCACTCCAACACTTCATTTTCACGGCACACAACATTCCTTAACACAGTTCCTATGAATATTATGAAACTTTACCGATAACAATATTAATCTGAAAAGGTACATCACTAGTAGTGATGTCAAGTGGTTCCCTTAAATATCAAGTGGGTGTACCTGTCGCGTCGCCGCTGCGTCGCCGGCAGCCTCCTGCTTCTGACCCTGAAGCACAGGCAGCGCGGCTGCGACACACGCTGGGCAGTGATCCAGCTCGGAGCTCACTCGCTAACTAATTAATCACTCGCGATACCTGATTTACAATTAAACGTAATTATTTTATTGAAACATATGCTATGAAAGAGAAACAGTTATTTCCCTTTGATATGACTCCTCTTCCGGTTGGGAGACTTAATTGTTAAAGCTCGCCAGTTTCCGTAAATATCATCATCTACGCGACGGAACTTTGTCATAACGTTTTCGTTTTGCTACTCCATGGCGGATGGTAAAGCGTGCTCGTCTAAATTACTCCGACTGTCATTTTTTGACAGCGATGCTGTTGCGGCGGCAGGTCACACCAGGCTCTGCCATCGAACCTGTGACCGGCTCACAAGGCGAGCGTTTATCCGCCGCGGCGCACGCGCATACCGATGTAGCAATGAGCTATTTTAAGATACCATTCTTAGCTATAAAATGTTTAGTTTTGTATCCATGTCCTTGTTTAGTCGCAACTTTATTAGTGTACTAAATACTAAGATCGGTTTTTGTTTGCGAATAATTGTCGTACATCCATTTCTTTTTGTTTTGTGTCGCCTAGGTTCAGGAAACAGACTTCAAACAAATGCTACATTTGAATGTAAACGTGCTCCACCTCCAACAAGGGTCAAGAAGTCTAAGGAGGACGGATGATGGAGGACTCTCGACGCGCCGATAAATTAAAGGGCAGTCCTTTTAATACAAACAGAGGCGCTCGCCCTCCTTCCCCCCTCCTCCTCCCCGACGCCTCAATGGAGGACAATCAAGTGTTTCGGAGCTCTCGGCCCAGTTTTTTCGCAGGGAAGCCGCCTGTCCGGAGCATAATTAACAATCAATCATGAGGAGTGCCTAGCCGAGTGCCTTCTGAACTTGATTTAGGATTCGTTCCCGTTGTGCTTGCTGGAGTCTATGCACTGGTGGAGCCGGACGGAACCTGAAAACTGAAATAAATAAAAAAATCGGTAAATAGTAGTTAGACAAAACCTACTTATTGTTAGATAAGACCTCAGAAGCTGCTGCAGCTGGTAGTTAGTTTGTGGGCGATATTGGATTAATTTAAAAAGTGTACTTAAACTCCATTTGTTGAATATAACGCACTCGTAGTATCCTGTGTCGTCCTGCGCATGTACTTGCACGTGCTCCTGGAAGTTGCAGTCAAAATAAATATGCAAATAAGTGGTTTGTATATTTTTTATTGATTAAAGATAAATTAATGAAGCCGACGTGTCGTGCGGCAGGAGCCCGCTCCCCCGCAGCCCCATCCGCACACCCCCGCACCACTCAGCGGCTCCAATTTACCGAAAATCCGAGGGCCCACTACAGTTTTAATCAATTCGCCTCTTTATTGAGATCAGCAGCCTCCGATTAAGCTCCGATGCAAATAAATTTCGTAGCTTTTCGAATGGCAACCGGAAATATTGCAAATATATCGCCCCCCTTCTTTGCAGTCTACCGAAAAATAAAAATAAAAAAATAACGCAATGGAAATGTGCAGCTCCATGCGGAACCCGTCGGCGGCGAGTCAATGGTTAATGAAATCGTGCGTTTTGTGGTTCAAATTCAATAGTTAAATAAATGTATGTACTCGTGTTGCAGACACTGGGCGAGGTACTAGAGTCTAGACCAGAACTACGAGAAGATCAACTGGCGAGCTTAGAGCTTTCACAGAGCAACACTGTAGCAAAACAATCCCGTTAGCACCTGCACCAGTCGAAACGTTAGTGCACCATGCCGCCTCTTTACCCAGCCTGTCAACACTGGACGCGCAGCGTCAACAGTTCTGCTTCCTGCCCTGGGATGAGCCAATCTCTCATTCCACCGTTCGAGCAGTATCTGTCAAGAGTGAAACCTTCGTAAAATTGCTGCCCACCCATTTGTGTTTTAGTTACCGTAGTAATACACATAACTAACACTAACCGCGAAGAATTGGTGGTAATATTATTTAACTTACTAAGTTACTCATTACATACCTTGAAATCCTTGTCCATACAAAATATAGTTCGCCGGCTATCTGATAAAGTTTCAAGTTATTCTATGGTCGCGTCATTAACATATTTAATGATGACTTTAATTACTTCTTTACACTTGTTAGTAACACATCGAAATAAGTATATTTGCGTTAAGTAATGCACACGATGATAACGTTCAAGTGTACGCCGTAAACCCTGGACTCGCTACACACCTCTGATTAAATTCGCTTCTATATTCCTCTCAATAAAACAACGAGCGGCGCCAACCCCCACCCCCGCGCACTCACCGCAACGTCTCCACCACCGTGTTTTTGCAGTTTTTATTAACAATTTTATGTCCAATGAGTCGCAAGACTCCCTAGGACTTCGTCGACGTGTGGTCCAAACGAAGAGAGGAGGTTATCTAACAATGACATATGTCGTATTCAAATGACGGATGTCGTCATCTGCCGATAGTCGTCTGCTACTGGATAAGGGCCTCCCCAAAGATCCCCACATCGATCAGTGCTGCGCTGCCCGCATCACCGGCCACCAGGAGCCGTCGTTCGTAGCGGTTCTTACGGGAGGATGCGACTGTTACTAACTGATCGTTCCTCGACATTTCCTCAACGCATTTGTAGAAGCTGTTGTGTATTCATTCCGTATCAACAACAACATAAACTACCACACGCAGGTAACCGTGGTAGCTTAGATTGTAAGGCGGTGGTGAGTGCTGCACGTCTGGGAGAGGAGCGGATTCGATCCCCCCAAACACAGTGGTTAAGGAACAGTGTGCGGAAACCGTCATATTTCAATAACGGCAACATTCTTGGACATTTCACATGCACCTAACCGCGTTTGGGTAACGTGGTGAATAAACGATCTTGACTCTCTTCTCCCCAGCAGTGCAGCTACAAGAGGAATTGTTGTCTTTAACTTATCAACGTATGTAGAATTTGTGAGAAGTCTGCACTGATGGAGCAGCGCTATGGTACCTGGTACAGATGGAAATTAAACTGGTCATGGACCGAACTGTATCTAAACAGTAGACATCAAAATGTCCTTATATTTTTTTAAGCATTACGTAGTATGCCGTTAATTGAGCAGCATATCACTCTCATCATCATGGAATTATTGTGCGAGTGGAAAATAAACGAGAAAACCTTAATCGCAAATTGTATGAAATAGTGAAAAGTTACTTTCAGTAAAATAGTTAATTGTTATCGCTAACGTTTAGTAAGTTATTGGTGATGGTGAAGTGAAGAATATGAAAAAAACCTCATTTATATTATCAATGTGCATTAACTGTGATTGAATTTAGGATTATTATGGTGAAGATGGTTACTAAATAAAATGCGAAATTTGATGAGAGAAATGCACAAGAACTGTTGATCGAACATTAATCTGTAAGTGGGAGGGGCGAGGACTCGCGACCGCAGGACACAGGAAACAACGTGTCGTGTGTCGGAGTTCAGTCGACGCGCCCAGTCGGAGCTCGTGACATGCGCCGGCCAACGAAACGCATTATCCTCTTTTTGCGTAAACCCACATCGGGCTATAAACCGCCACACAACATACGACACCGTAGCTGTGCTGGCAGGCCGCCGCACTCGCGACCCTCAGCCCCGGCGATAGGGGCGGCGCGCCCCGTGCGCCTGCCGACCGGTGTGAAATAAAATGAATATTAAATTTTAGACATTATTGCGCGGAGTTACGGCCGATAAGTTATTGTGTAACCGGACACGGCGACATGTTTGTTCACGGCCGGACGCCTGCCGCGGCGGGGGGTGGCGCGCTGTGTAACACTTTGCCCCTGTACAGAACCCAATCACATCTGCACGGACAATATATGTTTCATTAAAATACGTAACTACAAAAGAACACCTGGCAGCAATCGTGTACCCTCGCGAGCGTTCTGTAAGGAACTACCAGTTAACACTTGGTAAGTATCCAACGGGTGGTATAGCTGTGACCTCCTTGCATCTATTTCTCATACATTTACAGGTTATTACAAGATTGGATTCCCATGAAAACGTGTTCTATGACGTGGATGTAACAACAACATCGGCTCCTTCACAGAGAAACGTATTGCAACAACTTTATAGGAAATAACGGTACAATGGGGGTGTAAAGGGTCCTCCATAACAACTCACAGGAACCAAGCCAACCTCATCTGCTCTTGATATACCGTGCTTATCAACAAATGAGGCTCTGGCTCCCGCCAACCCGCATTAGGCCACCGTGGTAAGAAATGGCCCAAATCCCCCGAAATGAACCTCTACATACGACAGCCCCTACTGCGCAGCGGTACCGGAGGCCATGCTGACTTTATGTGGAGATCTTTGGGGGAGGCCTATGGCCAGTGGCTAACGATGATAATGATGAACGGTGCCAAACACCAACATAACTATTGGCAATACTCCTCCGAAGTGAAATATCTTACCACGCACATTGCGCCAATAGCTGCACCAGGTACAACCTTAGAAGGTCATAATTCTACAACAGCTGTAAATTGCCACACAAAAAAAATTAAACCCTTTCGTATCCGCTCCACGATGTACTGCTCTCTCCTGATAATGTACACTGCAACTAATTGACAGTTACAGAGTAAAAAGGAGATCGTAGAAGTAGCAAATTTCAATTGAGCAGGAAAAATACAGCGACAGGCAATTTGTGAGGGTCACCGGTAATATATCCTTCGCCGACTCCTGCCCGGCGCCGGAAGGGTGAAAAATAACGGGCGCGGTGTAAATAATGACGACGTGATAACTCGTTACAGGTAGAGGGGACGCAGGAGTTTAGATATTGCAGAAATATATCTGGAAGTAGTTAATGGCGTGGATACGGATCTGCTTGAATATCCGATACTCTGTCTGATCCGATCTCTCTTAACGGGGATATGTATTTACGTATATTGTTTTAAAGGGCATGAAGACCAGTGCAGTTATCAGGATGAGGTGGTTCAACATATTATTAGTCTAGGAGGTAAGTCCAACGCAATCCTGTGTAAATATCGGCGATGCGGACAGCGCAGCACCGAAAGATGCGGGGATCTTTGGGGGAGGCTTGTATCCAGCACTGGACGTATATCGGCTGATGATGATGATGACAGTAATTGTATGTGAAAGTGATAAATCTAAATATACTTTCTTGGTCCTTTTCCGGTGAGTCATATAGATTTTTCAGATAAAAATGAAAGTGCAGAAGAAGTATATACTGAAGAAACTGAAGCTTGCAACACTAGTCTGTTTGTTTGCGTGTAACTATTGGAGCTGATGTAAGGGTCTTGCGTTCAAGTAAATAAATCACTTGGAAGCTGAGTAAATCTGCGAGGAGCCCGTACTGCCGTAAGTCCGGTGGATTCCGGCGGAGGGGCCGGAAGCGCAATACCTGCAGGAGCTCGCCTGAAACACCGGCTATTATTCAAAGATTAAGCAGGCAGCAGACGGCTCTTCCGCTTTGCATCTAATTGAATTTCTGATTGGACGTAAGAACACTCTGCGATGCCTTTCGCAGTTTTTACAATTTAAATTTATTAACTATTCATTATTTTTTAGCTGTGCGTAAAGCTTACTTAAACTTTAATACCTAAAGCAATATTTAGGTTCTAAAGCCTAGTTAGGTATGTCATTACCTACTCCCACTTACTATACTCGCAAACAATATCGACAACGCGAACAGTGATTTTGCATATTCACGTAACTATGAGATTTGTTTAATTGCAAGGAAGCTGTTATAATCTACTTTAATTAACAATTTTTACTAAATTTATTTGATTATAAACATAAAGTGAACGCTAACTATCAACGGACGTTAGTCGGTGAATAAGTAACCCTTTCTTAGTTCCTCAAACTCGGGTCTGAAATGTGGAGGATCGTGAAAATGATACTGCTGTGTTAAATATTAGAGATATTATTGAGAAGGCTGAGGAACCTTCGGCGAGCAATAAAACCAAGCATCTGTACCATATTACAGTCTTACAGTTTCCAAGTTCGTCCTTCGTTAATCTCGCCAATATTACAAATCGGGTATAAAACGTAAATATCTGACGCCGTGTCTGAGGAAACTGTCACTCTTAGGTCCGAACTAAGTTGTCCAAATAAACCAGGTTCGGTCGGGTCACGCGGGAACAGCCCGGCACCAGGGGCTCGGGGAACTTTCTGGGGCAAGTAAGAACGCCCCGGAAGTGCCTGCAGGCGAGCTCGCGAGGTACGGACGGAGTTGGTTTCATGCACTCAATGTTAATATGAATATCAGTTTGCAGTTATTAAAGGTAACGCCCAACGCTGGAGGCGCATTGGAAGTTTAAATCAGTTCACACAGAACAGGATGCTGCACTTCGTAAGAGGTTTCAAAGAATTACTTCTATATACTGGAATTTTTTACAACCATCTCCTCCTTCGGAAGTGTTACAGTTTCCGCAACTGGTATTTCTGAATTTACACGAGTCATGATATTTTCATTACTCATTTCCTCAAACTCCAGCATCACGCACGTCTTTAACTTGCGATTACTTTGCCCACTTTGTTCAAACAACTTCTCTAAAAGTGTTCTCGAAAATCATTGCATTTAAAACAAGACATTTTACAATAACATAAATAAGTTATAAAAGATGTTAATGTTATACAACTTGAGAAATTAGTTGGTCCTCGTTAGCGTTTCGTTGCGGGCGGAACACAGTGATGATTAACATCCCTGTGTAGGTGGCCTTGGAGTGACATTTGGCGATTTAGAAAATGGACAACGCATCAATGTGGAGATACGAAGTAAATACTAACTGTTGTGGTTATAAAGTTGTACAAAACTCATAAAACGTTAAGTAAAACGTTACTACCCATGTGAAGCAGAAGTAAAGAACACAATCGTGGTCTTGAATGTATACAGTCATGTATAAAATTTCCTGAAGTATAAAGGCATTAAGCCGTCTGCGGCGGCCGGGGCGGCTGGGGCGGCCGGGGCGGCCGGGGCGGCTGGGGCGGCCGGGGCGGCCGGGGCGGCTGGGTGATGCGGGTTCACCGGAGTGGTTACGATTTACCGGCCACCTGTAAACGGCGACGTCGGTTAAGTTTTCATACCCCTCTAGTTCCGTGCATTAACATTTAGAGTCGCATGAAAGGGTTTCCACTACGCATTGGATTTCTTTTTATTTCGCCACATCCCCGATCACAATCGCTTTATCTGCTGAGTGGCGATAACATCTCCGATTATAGAAAATTCGAACCAAATGAAATCTCTACCCTAAGTAATATACAGGTGTACTAGATCTGGAGGTGCTAAAGTATATCTCGTATCCTGTCTACTATGTATGGAATATCCCATTCAAAAACAATGCTTCTGGAGTTATTCATTATTTACATATTTTTCAAAAAATTCTCGATTTTCTAGGAAAAAATTTGATAAGTTTATTTCCTATACAAATTTTAATGTATAATTATTGTTTTATTAAATTAAATTAATAATCATCACTTAGAGGCTAAAACTTTTATTTAGTTATTTGAAAGTCGACAGTAAAAAATAAAGCGTGATACTTACATTTTTATTTAATATAAAAAAAAATATTCATAAAAAATACGTATAGAGCACATAAATAAGTACCCGACTTCAACACCTGTCCGACAAGGTAAAAGAATGTACATAAACTTACTAAAATTTAGAAAAAAGAAACACTTGTAATAAAACCAAGTACCATGAAATATCAAACTGTAGAGACACAAAAGTATACGCCGCGCCGGCCCTTAGTTTGACCCTTTTGTTTTTGTTGTAACACGTGCGAGCTTGTTGTTATTGTTTTGATACTGAGTTCATGCTAAAACATGTGCAATGTCATTTTTATGTAATGAGTCAGTACGACAGTTACAATTTAACTAGTTTCGTGAGCGGACGTACGTCATCGTTGTCTTCTTAATTACGAATACGTAATCTTTTCCATACCAAACAAATTTAATTTGAATGGCAGATCGCGGTAGAAGCGGTGAAGAATACGCTCACATTTTCTATTGTTATGGACTTAGTGATGGAAATTATTTACAAACACGAAGAGAATATCAGGTACGTTTACCGAACCTACCTGATATTCTCTCACCTACCAAGTCATAGTCTTTGTTGCGGCGTATCAACGCGTCAGGGAAACTGGCAGGTGTTGAAGTCATG
Source organism: Ornithoptera priamus (assembly GCA_029034505.1). Classification (NCBI taxonomy): domain Eukaryota; kingdom Metazoa; phylum Arthropoda; class Insecta; order Lepidoptera; family Papilionidae; genus Ornithoptera; species Ornithoptera priamus. Next base: position 309,942 of record JARDWD010000685.1, read on the forward strand.
TACTTATTTATGTGCTCTATACGTAATTTTTATGAATATTTTTTTTAAAATTAACTAAATATGTAAGTACGACGCCTTATTTGTTACTGTCACAACTTTCCAAAAACCTAATTTAAAAGTTTTAGCCTCTAAATGATGATTATTAATTTAATTTAATAAAATAATAATTATTACATAACAATTTGTATAGAAAGGAGTAAAAAATAAAATCATCAAATGTTTTTTATAAAATCGGGAATTTTTTGAAAAATATGTAAAAAATGAATAACTCCAGAAGCATTGTTTTTGAATGGGGTAGTCCACATATAGTAGACAGGATACGAGCTATACTATAGCACCCCCACATCCTTTCACCCTGTATTTGCAGTCTGTATTGCAACAAGAGCGTTGCTATCATTATTACCAGGAATTTGAAGAAGAGTAATACTTGTTCACAAAGACATTACTGAGTAGATATTGTGAGAAACCTAAAACCTCAATCTTTAAACATAATTTTAGTATTTTGGTCTGTTTCTGTTATATAACTAATTAATGTTGATTTAGGGGAGGTGTAGATCTCGTTTAATTCTATTATGTTTCTTACTTAGGTACTTTATGATTAAATCTTCACGCATCCCTTGAACTAAAGATTATTCAAATGTGTGTGGTTTGCGGTCTCTAAGCGTCTAAAGCTCTAGAAAGCTTAAGTGTTCTCAAATGTTGTTCCACAAATACGAACAAATCAACTCTAGAGCATTCTTAACTGGTATATTACTTTTGAATTATATTCTGTTCTCGCGTTAGTTTTGTAATTAACTAACTAGAGATTTTCCATATTGATTAACTTGATTTCGCAACAATACGATAATGAACCGGTGTCTGTGTGGGACACGATTCACAGCTAAACTCCGCCGTTCCTCACAATGAATCTCGTTAAAAGTTGTCGTGATGAAGTCGCGCCGCCCGGTCTCCCCGGCGGCCTCAGTTCCGTGTGACGGCCGCGCGTCCCGCCGCCACGGATCTCGTTATCTTAACGGATACCCAATTAATTTAACTAATTCGGTTTGGACGTTTCACCGGAGAAGCAGTGAGGCCAATTAACGCTCGGTAACCAGACACCGCTTCTCGGTGTAGCAAAGCAAAAACAATATCGGAATTTGTGTAAACGGACGTCTTAATATATTTTTTACATAAGTAAGCAGAACTCTCCGGGGGAGGGCTACGTCCAGCTGTGGACGTCTATCGGCTGATGATTCAACAACTATTAGTAACGGAAAGCAGCCATGACGATATTAAAAGCTAGTGATAATTATTTGAAATTTGGAAAAAGTAATTAATGTATTATATTAGGGGTTATACTGTTCCCAGAATTTCTACTACCGGAATCTGTCTAAGTTGATACCATAGCAACTCTTATGTAATCCGGCGAACAGTACTGTATAGACGTAACTAAGTTCCAGTTCGAAAGGCGCTGCGAGCCGGAATACTGAGGAAATGAGTTATAGCGTCTTGCCCGAAGCGACGGGCACAATAAGGCGCTGTGTATCTTGACACTGGCGTATCACTTACCATCAGGTGATAGTCTTGCTCGTCAAGTTGGTAGTCGACTAAAAAAATCAAGTTTGAGTGGGTGTCCCGGCGCCGGTGTCGGTGCGCAATGCGACGCGACCGCATTGTGTTTGTACTGGTAACGCGCGGGATGTTTATTTTTATCTCGTTTACACACATACAAATAGAAAAAAATAACACATCTCCGAACGGAATGTGTTTAACAATCTAGTGGGTGGACGGGGTACCCACACCCTCTGTATTTATTAAGGCGGCTATGTATAATAGTGTAGCTGGCGCACAAGAGGGACGTTGTTGGTTTAACACATAATGTGCCCGTGAATCTGTCTCATGACGTTGTAGCTCTTAATGAGTTGTAGTTTGGTTCCGTCTATATACAAATATATATAGATCATTACCATCAATTGTTCACTGCTGTACACAGACCTCTCTAAAACAACGCCACTTAGCCCGATCTACCGCTATCGCATCCAGTGCACTGAATCATAATTCGTTCTGGACCTCTGTGACGTCAGGAGTTATTAAGCTGCCATTTAGTGTTCCAAACTAAACATGTGTTCTGATGACACATTCGGAGCACCAGCTAAATTATTTAACTAAGATAAATACACGCTGTGCTTAGTTTAATGATAATGAGGGAGCGAACAAATTAGCCGTGCCGCGGGGAGGCTGGGCGGTGTCTCCCGCGCCGCACCCGTCGCCGCCTCCTCCGTCCGTCTGCGTGTCCGTCCCGCAGCCGCCGTATCGGATTGCGACACTTTTTCTCTCGTGTGTATATCTAAATCGGAGGAGCTGGTGATGCGCAGGGTGGACATGCGCGAGTGTTACATTGCGTGAACTTGATATGTAACTGTTGACTTTAACCATAAACTTTGACTGTTTAAAAGTACATTAAACCAATACGCCTGATTGTAAATGATGGGTCAGCGTATGGGAATTCTGTCAATTTTATATTAGGTGTGTATTATGTATGTATATATATATATAGTTTTTCCATCGAGTAGTAAATACATAAAAACTTTGCGCATTACAGATATCCGTTCCATATTTCAGCCTCGCTGTAAAGTTCAGTCGCTTGAGGAATTAAGTTGGGCGAGACGAAGCCGATACTTTTTCCACCACTTGTTGTGAGTTGGCTCCGCGAACTTCGGCAACTATTTGATGACAGACCCTTTGCTTCAGGAAATCCCTCTCTACCTCTAGCAACTGCGCGCTGGTACATGATTACAGGACTTTGAAAAATCTTATGAATTTTGTACGACACCCGAATGAGATAAATGACATTGTTTAAGTAATTTTAAACACTCTTCAAGCAAATAAATTAAATTAATATGTAAACGGTTGAAACTAAACCTGAGCCAGCGCAATATATTGGTAAAGGTCAAAAAAGTCTTGACATGTCTTATTTGCAGTTGTTCCTCTTCACTCGGATTTTAAACTGAGGGTAGATCGGCGAAAGTGTGTCAATATATTGTACCGGGGCTATTCTACATAAGTTATTATATCCTGTGCATAAAGTAAGCATTTTGAAAATTAAGTTTAGTCTAACCGTTTAATTATAATCTCATATCTGAAACTCAACATCGTTTCAACAATATCGATAACAAAATTATAAAGTTGTAACAAACGATAGGAGCGGTCCGCGTGTCACATACGAACATTGTTACAGACATGAAATTTTTGTTACCGCTGTGTCCACAGACAACAGGCTTTATATCCCGGTGACACAGCGCGCGCTGCTCGCAGCAGGTGATGTGCTGGCCGCGGCCGGGAAGGGTCAATAGTTCCCAACACATAAACAATCATTAGCTGTCGTTACGAGGTCACCGGATAGCCTTGCATGGGACCCAGAGGTCTTCCATTACCTTTATGTGATCCGCACAGAAAATATGTTTGGATTCTTTGTCAACCTCGCCCGAACCCAAAAATATAGACATAGCGGACTTTCTTATTTGTATCTCCTGAACTAATTGCTCTTTTTAACGCTGTCTATAGATAAAAATATTGAAATCTCTGTTCCAGTTTAAACGTGAAAATATACCAAAGGCATGTATAATAAATAATAAAAATATGATTACCGTATAAACTATTAATGTAACAAATTGATTGGGACGGGCTTGCCGTCTTTCACTCTCGTACTTCCAATATTAGTATATTTACATTACTATATGAGAACGATATATCGACCCCCATAGCCACAATTTATGTGTGGGAGGGGAGGGGGTTTAAGCTGGTGATATGATTTTTCAAATCTATTTGGCTACTAAGTCTACTATTAAATAGTATGAGCGTTCATACGTGTATCGCCGTGTTCCGGTTGCCAGGAGTATCTCACTCGGATGGAGCACGGCTCACTCTCTGCGGTATAATTGTCACTGAACACCGCGTGAAATTGAGATCAAGTGTTAGCCCATTAAAGAGACATACAAAATGTCCGCATGACACGATGTAATAACGCGGCTGACGCGGCTGATGCTGCTGATGCGGCAGATGTCGCGTCGCCTGCAAATTGAATTCCTGCCGCTCCCCGATATGAGATGTCGTATCAATTTCGCAGCCGAATTTCATATTTACCCCTCCAGCTTAATCAAATAAGAGAGCTCCCCACCGTATTATCTATGGGACATTTCCTTTATTTTACCACGCGATATATATATATATATATATATTCCAATTTTAATGTTAAAGGAGATCCGATCTTTGTGATCTACACTTCGTAGATGCCGCTCAAAGACGTGCTAGGATTTTATGCTAAACAGCAATGCTGTGTCAGGTAACGACTCAGTGGCGCAGAGTTTAGCCAGTTTTTGAGAAAAGTTGTGATGTTTAAATGATGATGAAGATAAGAATGTGGAATTAAGATCCATAGCGAGACAAGCTTAAATGAATATTTACATCGAACACTGATTTCAGTCGGCCTACATCGGTATATGTTATTAAAGGAAGGTTCCGTTCTCTGCTGTTCGGTAACATATTTCACATTAGAGTCTAAGGGATTGCTAATGGGCTGTTAGAAATACTTGTAGGTATTGTGAGGTGGTTAGGGGTGGTGTAGCCGTGCTGTGCTGTGTGCACGGCGGGCCCAATCGAACGCACAGCTCGGCGACACGTGGGCCGTGCCCGAGACCGGGCGGCGCACTGCGCAAACTGTGGACTTTGGACTCTGCATAAATTTGTATGATTTTGATTCCACCTTGGCCATTTGATATCAACCCGAGTGCAATGTTCACCGCGGACGATCAACAGGAAACTAAACAATAGTAATTAAATGTTTTTCTTTAGTGGCTTATAGACTAAATTTATGTACATGTTTATTATATCTATAGACTCGATGACAGAAATGTTTCACCTGCAGTAGACTAATAGCTTTCGTGCCATTGCAGCAAGGGACACCCGTATTTATGCTGCACACTGTGAACTTTGCCTTGTTTGTTTGTGTGTGTGTGTGTGTGTGTGTGTGTATTCTGTTCAAATGTCATAAACAATATCTATTAGGTCTTAGAAAAGACAGTGTGACTCGAATTTTGAAACCACTTCACAAATGCTTTCTTGATGTATCATCATTTAGCCAGTAGATGGCCATTACTGGACATAGGTCTCTCCTAAGGATGTCCACATCGATCAGTCCTTTATTTAGCGGTTCTTCGTGACCTTCATTAGATAGTTAATCCACGCGGGCACTAAACTAAGTCGTTCCTGCTCCTTCAACCGTCAGTCCTTCGACACTATGTACTGTGCATTGTCTTAGCTGTAAGTAATGTGCAATTGTTAAGTATTTTCATTACTATTATCTAATAGTTGTTACTATAAATAGTAACGTTTAGTGCCTAGGGTCAGACTGTCGGCGGTAGCTGGCGCCGCCTGATTGCTGATTGCATTAGCGCGGCCGCTCGTTAGCCGAGCGCGTGTCCGTCCGCATGCATGTACGCACGCACGCGACGCCTGTGCAGCGTGCAGCATGCAGCCTGCAGCGTCGCTTCCGCACATATTATCGGGCGAGCCGTTACGACGCCGGCCTGATGCTAATTGTATGGACGGAAACGATTGTTCCATTTTAGTTCCGTTTCGTATTGAACGGCTCACTGTGCAATTTTGTAACCCGCTGACGGAACACAGCGAGCCGGACAAGGCTATTGTTGAAGTGCTAACCCTCATGATTCATCAAAATGATTCTTGAGATCCACTTTAATATCACAGTTTTTGAGATATAATAGTTAAAGCACCTAAAATAAGTAATTACATAATTGAGTTAAGCGATTACACTGGAGTCGCGAGCTCGCACTGGATATGCGCAAGCGTGAGATCTTTGAGGGCTGATGATGACGATGATAATTTACGTCTAAAGAACCATATTTCATCCGCCGTATTAGGCGGAGCCGCCGCCTCTCAAACCGGAATACAGTAACGTTTTCAAGTTAAAGTGTGGAATGAATAGCTACTCTGATAGGAGCTACTCCGGTACGAGTACATAGTATATAGCATATGCATAGCATGAGTCGGTATATTTTGAAATATACAACCTCACAACTCCTCAAGGTTATTCGTTCGAAATAATAAAAATGCAGAGTAAGTGTTAACTGGAGGAGCGCTCGAGTGGATGCTGAAGCGGCGGATGACCACGTTCAACTGACTTTATAAAAAAAACACCGTGTGAAGAGGCATCCGGAATATTAACGAGTCATCTGTACACACACGCGGACAGACGGACTGACTCGCTCGTGCTGTATTCGTGGTGGCCGTCTCCGACCCTCTGTGTCACGATTACAGTTAAGTTAGTTTGTTTATAAGCGCTAATAATTTAGTACTTTCGTCCTTTCTTATCAAAAACCCTTACTTCGGAAACCTATTTACTGAAAGAGGGCTGTCATTAATTATTGAACCCATTTCTTCCAAATTTCAAACAAATAATTGTCTTGAAAGATCTCGCATAAGTAATAAGCTAAAACTGCTACGTTTTCTTTCAACACTTAAAACTGTGTGTTATTTATATAATGAGTGATGCCAGAGGTTCCTGAAGAGACGAATGAAACCAAGTTGATGTACATGTAAAACGTATTTCGTTTGAAAAGCTTATTCATGCGATTGAAACAAAATCAATTGCGGAATAAGCAAAGCTCCTTTGGGGGCGTCGTGCGCTCCTTTGGGGGCGTCGCGCGCTCCTTCGGCGCGTTTCTTTGAAAACGGCGCTCAAATAAAAATCAACACACAAAGAGGATCCGGGGCGCTGCTTCCGGCGACGCAGCCTGGAGGTGCCAATCTGCCAATATGAAGGGAATTACTGGCGCGACTTGAACCTCTGCCAGCTGCCGGCTCCGGGAGGAGTGCGGGCGCGGCAAATAAATAACGACGAACTCCACTTGGTCTTATATGTAAAAATCTAATGCTGCAGTTTGTCGGTAAATCTAGGCATTTAGCTTTAATTTTAGACCAAATAAAACTTCACTTAACGTAGTATGTGAAAGGAAACCACCATTTCCTCAAGTGACTAATATAAAGGCTGGTGTCATCTTCCATTTTCCACCAATTCATTATTTTAAATAACTTCTCACAGTCAACAACAGAGTACAGCTATGTCGGGTAAACAATTTGTTTACAAGCTCCTAATTTCTCTCAACTCTTCGCCACCACCCCCAAACGCCTTTAAATGACCTGTGATAGCACGGATAAACCTTTTTGTTAATTTATCGGTGAACTGAATTCCTCTCATCATCGCCATTAGCAATTATTGTTCAAGTTGACTGCAAAGACTGGTTTGCTAATGGGCGACCGCTAATGCCCATTATGCCCCGGCCCCGGCCCCGGCCCCGGTCCGGGTCCGCCGTCTGCTCGTGACTCGCGGGTCAGCACTGATTTCGGGTCAATGAGTCAGCAACCTCCGCGCCCTGCCGCTCAAATATTTTCACAAAAACAATCTTAAAGTCACGCTCCTTTTACCTAATTCTGTCGAATGAACAACCGCTGAAGTGAGGGAGTTTGTTTTTTAGACGCCCCATCATCCCCATTTAAAGATGTGATAAACATCATCATCATCAGCTAGTGACAGCGAGTTTTTAAACAAAAATTCCTATTCCCAAGAAACGCTGTTAATCACCTTTACGTAAATCCTCGCCCCTTCTGGTCAGCGGTTGTGGATACGTTGCACTCCCCCCACATTAATATTAAAATACAAACATTCTATAAGAATATGTGTTTTTTGTTTGGCGACGTGACCAGACCAGCGTGACCTGACCTGCGCATTACAATGTGGCGTTAGTTAGGATTTCCGCACTGCGCCACATTGCGCTCGTCGCCACTCAAACCGGAATACATGTTTGCACGGTACAGTTTATCGGCTGCAATAGGAGCTTCGGTGGTGGAACTGGTGGCGCACCACCAGTAACCTAAGGCATAAATTTACGAATATCTTACGAACCAGCCATTCTTTTTTGTTCGGTCACCACATTTACAGACACAAGTGAGTAGTGATGTTACTACGCGACGTCACGTTGATCGATTTCAAAGACATACTTCAACAGCAATAAGGTGTCAATAGGCGGCTGCAAAGCTACCCGCGCACCTCCCAATCAGGAGCCGGTGGCTCGGGCGGAGAGAGGCGGGAGGGCGGGTTGGAGGTACGCGTGTCAGCCGGAGGAGGAACCTGTCACGCTGGATGAGGATCGATTGCGACGAGCCGTGCGGGCCGTAGCCGCGCGGCAGCGTGCCCAGATTGCCTGTCACGCGGCCGACGGGACATAGTTGGAACGCAACGACTGCTGCAAGTGGAACCGTAGCCGGCAACATTTCCAATTCATGGAAATTTATTGATAAATGGCGACTCTTACATGGTTTACCCGTGTCTGCGCTGGTAATGTGACTCCATTGTGGTTCTTCGCTTCATTAATACAAGTGCTCCAAACATTTCCAGCTTGATAAGCTGTTCGCTGCTGCACAGCTAGATTCGGTAGATGTCAGCGCTGCAAGCTATGCTATTGTTACAGCTTATCTGACACAGGGCTCGTGGACCCGGATCCGCGGCCTGTTCGCTGCTGCACATTAAACACGAAGCCTTCAAATACTCCACGCGTCGCCATCGCACAAAAGATTTTCTAGTACCTAGTATCACCGCCAAGGTCTATTCCTGTCTGACAGCAACACTGTGCAAACAATGCGATTAATTTTGGAGGGCATCTTAGCTGATAAAATTACTAGAGCGATTTCATGTCACACCTGCAAGCCATGAGCGCGGTGTGGTGTGGTGTGGTGTGGTGTGGTGCTGTTTTGCACAAACCATCGACCTATCAATCCTCGATTTGCGAACACTGAACAAGTTAAAAATTGGCGAAACATAAATCAATATGTCCGGTGGCAGGCTGTCCGTTGTCCGGACGCATGCCGCCGTGCCCGGGCTCGTTGTACGTCGCGCCGGACCACACCGGCGCTCCTGTGTTCAATGTATTCTTCGCTGCTGCAGACTAACAAACGTACAGACGCGGCAATTAAAAAGGAATCCTTATGAATATTTATAAAGGAAAGAAAATTACAGGCAAAATGTAAATAAAAATTATTGTCAAGAAAATCAAGTCGAATATTCATCATCGTCATCAGCCCAAAGACGTCCACTGCTGGACCTAGTTCTTACCCCAAAGACCTCCACATCGATCAGTTCTGTACTGCCCGCAACCATCGTTTGTAAAGGCTCCTGGGGGGGGATTTGGGCCATTTCCTACCACGCTGGCCCAATGTGGGTTAATGGGAGTCACAGCCCCGTTTGTTGATTAGCAAGATGCACCAGGAGCAGGTGAGGTTCGCTAGGGCCCCGTGAGTTGTTGTGCGGGAACCTTTACACCGCTTAAATATTACTATAGCTTAAATTGGATGAATAATTTGGAAGCAGTTATGATGATATAAAGAGAACCTTATACAGCCTGTCCAGCGTACACCCGCTGGATATTCTGCTTACGTGACTTAAAGGTTAGTGGACACTGTCGTTTTAAGAGTTGCTGTCTTCTTATTATCATGTGTTTCTTTTGTTTAATTTTATAAAAATATAAGAAACATGTCTGCCACAAACTAGATCCATATAGACGAAGTGGAACTCCTTGGAATAAACCTATGTCCAGCGGTGGACTGCCGTTGGCTGTCGATGATGATGATAAGAACAATGAACACCTGACGATATTTCTAATTTGAATTTCCAAAGAACAATACGCCGACTTGGTTTCTGTGCGGTGGGTGTAAGAGCGGTCAGGTCTAGACTGCGGCCTGGTGCCCCGTCGTGCAGCTCTGATTGAGTCCACAGTCCGCGTTCAACACAGTCCGCTTGTTATTTCCACACCTCGCACTTCCTCGTCCGCCTCCCCGCAACCACCGCCTCCCCGCCGCCCCGCCGCGCCGTCGCCCGCTCTGGACAGTTTGGACTGTATCTCGTTGGGCGTGGAGCGCCGTTTCCGTCGGCGGCGGCTGCTGTTGTCTGTACAAACAGACGGCCGGTTATATTTGACAGGTTTATCGAGTGTGGAACGATGCCGGAGGGAAAATGAACTGCGGTACCGAATACCACATTTTCATATCGGGATATAAACCACTCCTGACTCCATTTCTGATTAACGTTTTAACCCCCGATCCAAAAGGAGGGTTCCGTTCGCCGGAGAGTCCATCTGTGTTTTGAACGTCTGAATCGATATTGAATAATTAATTTGAATTATATTAGCTGGTGTATCACACCACGTACCATCAGGTACACGTCGCTCTGCCCATTATTACCAATATCCAGTTATCCTGAGACCTGACCGGTCGCCCGTCGCCAAACGCGTGGATATTAAATTAAAATCAATTACCAGCAATTGGGTGGCGCGTTTTTTTCTCAGAACCATTGCCCCGCGAGCCGCGACGTGATGATGGATCACCCATTGCTCACAGCAGATTGTCGTAATGAGGGTCCCTCTCGGTAACTACATCCTAATTTATGGCCTGCCGTACAGCGCGCCGCCGACGAGGAGCTGGAGCTGCCAGCGCCAATTGAACGCGAAAGATGGATCGTTCTTCATTACGCTCGTTCATTGTTACCATACGACTGGATCGAGATGGAGTTGACGTGGAGCTAACGTGAACTCCTCAGAAACATTCTTGTTTCATAACATAACTTAGAGCGTGGAGATAGATGACATAAACTCCTTATCCGTACTTCTAGAACTGAGCGGGATCAACTAAATGTATCCAGTACTCCACACCCAACCTCCGCGCTTGTCGTGTTATACAGCTAGGTGCGCACGCGCACGGGGCAGCGCGCAAACAGATAAATTTGTTCATTGGAGCCGTTTCGGGCGATGTCCAAACAAACACCGAACGGGCCCGCCGCCCGAGAGTGAGCCCTACGTCGCCTGTCCAAGGTTCGTTTGGAGCGCGAGGGTAATGAGCTATAGCAGCATCATTTTCGAGTGATATTTAAATTTCAAATCGTTTTCTTATTTTTTCGTTCTGTAATCATGATGTTCTGCTTCTGGAATCACTTCATAAACGGTTCGCGGCGGCTGCAATGTGGACCTACCGCGGCCGCCGCAGGGTCGCTTCCGGCGCGCGCGGCTCCGTTTGTTTTGTTAGGGCTGAGCTGGCGGATGCTGCGGCCGCACTCGTTATATTTAGAATAGAATGTATTGGACGGATGCCCATATGAGGTGAGATATTTATACCGCTATTGAATTCACCTTAATTGTTTTTGCTGCGATTTTCAATATAAAAATCGCAAAACGATTGAAATTTTTTTCACACAAATCATTAAAAGAATTTTATCCAGTTAAATGTTACAAGAGTGTTAACCACCTCGCCAACCCTTATTGAAATCGTTTGCCGCTAACGTAGCCGACGAGGGAGTGTTCGTGTATTGACAATATTACAAAAAAGCCATTATTACCTAAACTACAACAATTGTTTATATCATTATCTGCAAGCTTTAAGCTGAGCTGCTGATGAGAGATCAGTATTTTAAACAATCAAACATAACAACTATTAAGGAGCACATGATGTAAGTGGTGCTTAGTTACACATACACATAAACATGATAACTTGCACACATTGTGCAGCTCGTGCAATTTAGAAAGATAATGCGGAGCGGTCGGACAATGCGCCGGGTGCACTGCTGCAGGACTTTAATAAACAACAAGTACACTGTGAAAACTTTTTAAACAAAACAGGTGAACCCTTCAGGCTTCCGCCGCAGAAGACGTTTCGGCTGAAGCTGAGCGTTGCTGCTAGTTAAAATGTTACATTAACGAGAAGACTCCTCGTGGTATAATCATGACGCAACTTAATGTTTCGTAGACAATTTGGAAACTCTGTGTAAGTAGAGAGATAAGTTAAAGAGTAGACCGTCCAGCTTCATTCTCTTAGGATAACTAAATTAAGATCTATTTAATGAAATAAAGAGCATACAGCATCAAATCCAAGCAACGAAATTAGTCGACTTAATTTTGCAGTCTTCTTCAAACTGTAGTTGACGCGCATAACTTAGTCCAGTGTCCACACTCCGGTTGCGAGTGCCTTTAAAGTACGAAACGTATTATTTGTACCAAAAGGTGCCCGCTTACTGCAAATGAGAGGAATAAGATCTGTTTCATAATCGAAAAGAACAATCCTCCGAGTTTTTACGTGTTCCACATCAACATCAGTTCGATGCGTGTTAGGTACTTGAGGGCTGTATCTTGAGCAGCGTAGCTCTTGGATATATCTTAAAGCAATGGTTTAACAATTTATCTCGTGCACGTTCCATAAATTTCAGGTCCGAAGTTTCTGCAGCAGGATTATTATTAGACGTGAGAGTCTCGTGAGTATTCCTGTTGTTGCGGTGTATTTGTGTGCGCGTCAGGTCCCCGCCGCGACAACAATGCGACAACAACAGTTCGTAAATGATATTATTACGTCTGCAAGCGAACGGACAAAGAGCTGCAGCTTAACTGAACGAAAATGCGAGGGTCGTTATGATGGTGACGGCGGCGGCTTCGCAAAGCGAGCCGGGGGTTGTATCCCGGTGAGGGAGAAGGTGCTGTTCCCAACTGATCTTTGCGCGAACAGTATGATGTTGATTTTATTTCGATCTTTAAAATAAAACTTGTAGCTATATTCAGAAATAAATAGTAAATACGTGAAATGTAAACTTGATATTGTAAAGTGTTTCCGGTTTTACTAGTTCCAGAGCATCTCCTGCAGAGATAGGTTTAACAAACTAAATGCAATGTTTTCATTTGTTTCAAAGTTAACTTGATAACAGTTAAGTGGTTTGATTTTCGTTTTAGTATCGCGTCTTCACAGTAATAATCACCAATTTAGAGGGTGATATCGCGACGGAAATTGAGAATGGGTCCCCATGAGTCAGTCATGTCTGGAGACAGTTTTGTTTTCATCCGAGCTCGTAAATGTAACGCGGGACTCGAATTAATGGCTTAGCCGCCGAAGTTATACACTAACCGTACTTACTGTACACGCTCGTAAAACATCACCTAACTTTATGAAAGTATGGTTTGTTATTTAAACCATACCGATAACACAAACTGTTGGCAACCGTCGTGGGAACCGTCTACCACGTGAAGACCACGAGGAATCTATTTGGACAGGCGATGCTGAATTATCTACTGACACGGGAGACGAAGTATAATCTCATGCACTTAGAAATGACTTGTCATAGCGATATAGTTTAACTGTAGTAGATGTATTAATTTGCAGCGAAGAGAATGAGTTTAGGATTATGAAAGAATTTCTTGTGAACTAGTTCACTGCTCCTGGTCGAAGTTTGTCTACTGAAGATGGACCAAACAACGTTAGAGCATTTACCACGTAATGGACGTTATATAAAAAAATATTGGTAATACGTACAGGAGGAAACGTGTAGGTACTCCCTCGTGTTCCTCCCTTCTGGTGGAATTTACCGGCGTAATTGAGCGTGCGCGGCGAGATTGGCAGCATCCGCAGACATACGACGGCACTGAAAGCTTGCAACAGGCCGGGCCGTTCCGCCCGCGGGGTCACAGCACCCTGAGCGACAGCTGAGCAGTAGGGCGATAAGACACGTGGATAATGTCACCGTCGCTACACGAGCCGAACAGCTCGGTTTGGCTGATAACAGGTACGTCTTCAGACGACGACAAATGGAGTAAGATAGATGAAATTGTTTATTTGTATTACATTCATAATCATCAGCCAATAGACTTCCACTGTTAGACATAGGCCTCCCCCAGAGGTCCCCGCGTTTGTAAGGGTGCATATTGGGAAAATTTGGGCCATTTCCCACCACACTGGCCCAATGCGGGTGGGTAAGATCCAGAGCCTCGTTTGTCGATTATCAGAGTGCACCACGAGCAGGTGAGGTTAGCTTGGGTCCCGTGAGTTGTTGTGCGGTACCACTTCCAGGACAAGTACTTTTTGTTTTCCCTTTTCATAAATTGTTTATTTAAACAGATGATGACGAGAGCTCATCCTTACCTAGTCACCAACTTACACAGATGAGAATTACATCTCCTCTCGTTTCTATATCACATAAATAATCAAATATTGAAGTAAACTGGTGATTGGTGACTTCCGCTGAACAGAAACGGTAATCTTGCTTTGATTGTCGGACGTCTCCTGTTCGAAGCTTCGTCCTCTGGAAATGAGGTTCACATTTTCTCATCACATGCTACTTGTTTCCTTATCACGCGTGTTGGGGCTCAGGGTTCGATATGGGTTCTCTCCGTGTGTATTATCTCTTATTCACAGTAGCACTAAGCTTTGCAGGGGCCAAACGGGCTACAATCGGCCCAAAGTAAGCCTCGTAATTTGCTAATGTATGTAAAATACGTCAAATAAATTTAGCCCCGACCCCCGACCCCCGACCGTCCCCTGTAATCACTTCATCCGAGCTTACAGTGAACTTACACACGCCGGGATGTGTGCAAGAGGCTGTACAATCAAATGGGTTCTAATTGCTTTAAATTACTAGTCGTACTTAGTTTTGTGGAGTAGTTCTACCTGGTGAATAGGAGTGAGCTGCTTCCGTGGCGCTGCGTCCGACCGCTTGCCCGTGTAACACTGAAATCGACGATTCAATTGTGACGACACAAGGAGTGCAGTTCAGTTGGTGATAGTAGTTCCTTAAAGCCAAGCTAAGCTGGTAACTATCCATCCACCTTTCGTTAACCTGCAGACGTACTAACATTGTTGTGTTCCACGAGCATAATTATCTAAAATCATTCTAAAAACACAAAAAAATTAAGTTCATCTTACTTCTGGGTGCCACTTAAGCACGATGATTATTTTTAACCAAATAACTATTGAAGAGAGTAAGGGGTCCCGCACTACAACTCACAGAACCCAAGCCAACCTCACCTGCTCGTGGTGCACCCTGCTAATCAACAAACGAAGCTCTGGCTTCCTCTAACCTGCATTGGGTCAGCGTGGTGAGAAAAGGCCTAAATTTCCTCAATATGAACCTCTACAAAAGACGACTCCTAGTACCTGGTGATTTTACGTGCAGCACAGAATCAATCGTTGCGGAGATCTTTGGGGCAGGCCTATGTCCTGAAGTGGACGTCTAGTGCCTGATGATGATGATGAATTATTGAAACACTGATGACAGTGTTTAGGTTAATTTTTAACTAAAACATTGTAACGTTACTACCTCGTTCTTCCTAACTTCTGCTGTTGTGACGTCGACCTGATAGATCTCCGATGAACGTCCTAAGATATCTAAAAACATAGTTGCAGCTTACTTATGTCACTTGAAGGTTATTAAATGATAAATTCGTTTAACTTATACAAGGAACATGGAGTCCAACATTGAAATTGTGAACTGTTGTATGTCACCACGTCGTGGTGGTGGCGGTTAACCCCGAGCGACCCCGTATTTGCATAAGTACATTAACATAGTCATTATTGGGGCAAATTATTTATGCGATGCCCCTCTCTGCACCCCACTCGCGGGGCTGAAGTACCCCTTGAACACTAATACGCGCTACCTTTCTATCTAATAAAGTATTTAGTTTTTATAGGGAGAAGTTTTGTCAGGGTTTCGAGAAAAATAAAGCATAGCTGGTATGATGAACAGGACCTCGACAGTATTTAGACATCATCAGTAGAAGGTAATTTATTTTTGATGAAGTTAATGTTGTTAGACTTATTGATAACTTTCATAGCTTCACCGAGTCCCAGGCTCGCGGGCCCGAGAATCGTAATTAAAAAGCTTCCCACCATTGTATAACTCGCTACCGGAAGGTTCCTTTCCTGAATTACATCATCGTATCATCAGCCTTTCTTTATCTGCAGACATACATAATTTTTCCGCTGTCTTCAACCACGTGCGCGCCTCAGTTCCTCTCATCCACTCACACTCGGTTCTATTACTGCTGTATATACACCATTGGTGTCAACTAAGCACATGTACAACTTTTGCAAATTTTAAATAAAATTTAAGTATTTTTTAAATTAAATATATTTAGAGGCCGTACAGCAACCGGTGCTCCAGGGCAATCTGCGCCGTGAGTGGTGTGCGGCGGGCGACACGGGCGGCACGGGCGGCACGGACGGCACGGGCCCCTCGCCGCCGCCGATACAGCTAATAACTGGAGCCCTCGCGATAACCACTCCACGACCTTTTAGTTATTTTTATGAGCACTAGAGGCGGCCACCGGCCCACCCTGCGCTCGACGAGCAGCAGTTCACAAATTTCAGCAGGTTATATATTCGGTTGCCTGAAGCAAACAGCTTTCGGTGTTAAGCCTAGTTGTTGCGCTTTGGCAAATTTTTTAAATGACTGAATGTCATTATGATCTATATAGACGTCCACCACTCCACTATGGACACTTACCATTTCCGCTCCATCTAGCCTTGTGCCGTCTGTAACCGGGGACTTCCGGCGACCGTCACCAGAACGTCGGTCGAACTTATGGATGGACTTTCAGGACTAGTGCTGTATCCAGGGTTGTAGGAATTATATCTTATTATTATATTTGTACTATTAAAACATAATGTACACTTTATTACTTAAGTTTTGTGTGTCCGGCTGGCAAAGTAAGCACGGACAGTTAGTACAACTCGATGCGATCATCATCATCATTATCATCCTTTATTTATTCAGTGCTGGATATAGGCTTTCCCCGATGTCTTCCACCAAACGCAGTCCGCAGCTTCTCTTGTGTGGTCATCAATAAAGAAATATATTATACGTTAAGAGAATGTGAGAAGCGAAGTCACCAGATGCTCAGGTCGTGTAACTAAACCGGGCGATTTACTCATATAAACCTTCCACGCCAGTCCCATAAAGTTACAAGAATATTGTAACTTTATGAGAGAATGTAACAGAGTTGTAAAAGTTTACTGCGGTCTGCATGTTCACCATGAGCAAACAGACAGATGTGTACACGAGCGGGCGGACGTCGTAAGCCGTCGCCGTCGCAGTCACTGCGACTGCGCGACCACCGCGGGGCGCGTCGACGGCTCGGCTCCTTGTTAATAAACATGTTAATGTGCACCGCACCACCGCACACAAACAGCTCACACCGCACCGCGCTGTGTAAACATCCTAACTAATGTCATTAATCATATCTCCAAACTTCTATCCGCACGATTTCAATGAGCCGCAGTTAATACTGCGCGATCTAAGCTTCCGCCTACTTTGATGACTCAGCTATCTCCAGCTGAATTTCCACTAAAGTTCAATCAGGGAACTGCTCAGCTGATGTACGCTTGCTTAGCTCGTTATGTTAACTATTGTTTGCACAATATAAACAACCACATAGCTTAGATTGCACACCGTCACGTGAAGTGAGGTGCACGTTGTTTAATATCAAAGTCCCAATAACCGTTAGCCGTACATTCTTTTTGGTTACTTTCTCTCCATTCCATAATGTGTGAGGTTCGGTGTTTACTTTGACACCTTCCTGTTGTTGTGTACACATTCTTTTTTCTTTTTTGGACGATCTTATCCCCACCACCGCATCCAAGGCAAAGAAAAGGCATGACGTTTTTTGGGACTATTTCAAAACTTATCATTTGTGATTATTGCTTATGCAGAAAGTTCTTTACAAACCACCCATCACCAACTTTTAACTGGCTCCGCGACGCAAAGCCATACCATTTCCATCGTAAAGCGGCTGTCCCCAATTCGATCCCAAGGAGACATGCAATGGAGTTTGGATTAGCTCTCATCACATCTGAACACATTTGTTTGCGCGCTGACAGGCAACAAAAATTTGCACTGCAGTATATAACCATACCATCCAGCTATGAAGACATACCACCAGTACACACGTGGTAGAATTAGCAGTTAAAAATATCCTCGGTAACTCAATGCCCTCCTCCGTGCAGCTCGTTACCCTCTGCATCTGGTTTCATCGTTTATATTTGATTACAATGTTTGGTTGCACTAACAAGCCGTCGGGTTACCACAAACACGACGTTTGGAGGACTGGTCCATGCATCAGCGCGGTGACTATTTCCGACGGCAGCAAGTGGTGTGCAAACATTATACTCACTTCCGACTTATTAGATGTTATTATTTGGGTAAAAATAGTTACCATCGCATATGTCAAGGCTGTACTCGTACGTACAATGCGGTGACAGATAGTATAAACATCTTAATTAACATCTAATTGCAATGAACGGTCCATTGCCACCTGGAGAAGGTCAGCCTGTCTTAAATTTTTATAAAAATTATTGTTACCTGTATAATTACTAAGTTGAACTAATTTCCCAAGTTATCTAGCCAACAGATTTATGATGTCAATAAGTTAAAACATAAATAATAAAATTATTTATCTATTGCAGCCGACAAACAGTGGTATGCAAACATTACTGTGTTCCGGTTTGAAGGGTTCTGTAGCTAATGAAATGACTAGGGTAATGAGACTCAATATCTTATGTCTCAGGCGACGAGCGCAATGTGGTGCAGTGTAACATCCTAACTAGCGCCAAGTTGTTATAGGAAGGAGTATCACTTACCGTAAGGTGAATGTCCTGCTCATCTTGTCGCTTAATTAAATAAAAAAAAAATCTGTTAAGTTCGTAAGACCTAGGTACCCTGGCGCGATCTCAATTGCTAAACGCATTAGGTCATAACAAACAGCCGCGCGGACACATGTTCATATAATTAGCATCAACATACATTTCAATGACATTACACACACACGCACACACACACACACACACACACACACACACACACACACACACACACTCATATATATATATATATGCACACACGTACAGATTGCGCACATGTAAAAATGATAAAAACGTGTCCGGCACAAAGCGGTACGGTTGATAATCAACAAACGGCTAAACCGAAACTGTAGCCGATGTGGTTCTGATCAATCTCATCACTCAAGTTAACGTGTTACATTTGTTAAGTAAATACAATAAAACAAGCAAAGTTTTTGTTGAAATAACTTCAAGTGTAAACAAAATACTCCATAACGGCTTATCAGGTCTCGGCGGAGGACTCAATACCTAGTATTGAAATAATTGTTTTTTATTGAAATACAAGACGAGCGGTGCGGTCACCTGATGTTAAGTGATGCGCTCGCCCGTAGCAACATGGTGCGAGTTAGAATAGCATAAACTCCACCACATTCCGCACGTCGCCTTCAGACATAGGCCGTTAAGTCTCGTTACCCCAGTAATGTCTGTATACCCCAGTAATATTTGCACCGTACAGTTTGTCAGTTGCAACAGGTGCTGCGGTGGTGCCTAGATGGTGAGAGACCTACCTACCCACCGGTAATAGTATACGTTTTAATTTGCATATTATACTGTATGTAGTCGTTACATCCGCACGGATCAATAATTTAACATTCCTTTAAAAGGGACATCAACATTAACCGGATGATCAGTGACTGATCACGCCACATTAGCTCACGGCCACGGCCACCAGCCACCAGCACCAGCTGCCGCGGCGAGTGTTCGCGTTTCGTATTCAGACCGCGATCGTGACACATTCTCAAGAGGACGCAATTAACAAGAATAATGTTATTCCGAAAGTGTCTTCGACGGTCTGGTGAAGGTTGCAGGAAACAGCTGGATGCGCGCAGTGCAGAACCGGTTAGAGCGGAAGTCCCTATGTCCAGTAGCCAGCTACTATCGGCTGATGGTAATGATGAACGGTTACAGAATATATTGATTACTGGTTTTCGGTTGAAGAATAGCAGCGAGACTTGCGTAAAGAGGTCCAAGTAATATTTTAATCATCGAAAATATGACGAAGCGGAGATAGATCGATTTGCTTGGTACTGTGGAGTTACTCACCATGACGTCACGATACTTACACCACGCGAGTGTGACCTTCACTGAGCTGGAACTTATACAGAATTGAAAGAAGATAAAACCGACACGTTCATGGAAGCTTGCGTAGCCACGCGACACCGGCTATCATCCACCTGGTCCCCATGCTGTAAACTCGTGTGAGTGAATCGAATTCTCAAATGGGAAATCCAAGACATATCATCATCATGACGCTGTGAGAGACTGGTTGGAACATTCCCACCACTCCCTTACCCCGAAAGATATATTCCAAGGCAGTAGGTGTCATCTTGACGAATCTGTTAAACGGGGATGGATAAATTACAACTTCTTAAATTGCGAAAACTTGAACCAAAAGTTGAAGCGGTTCCTGCGCACCTTTACTTGCTAAACAACTGCGCGGTTTATGAAAATTCATGACGATAGCTTAAAGTAATACATTAAGCACAAGCATACAGGTTATGCGATTTTAGTTTTAAGACTTTACCGATTAAAGGTCATTTTCCTGGTGATCTATAGATCTTTAATGTAGAGGTACCTTAACGCGTTTCAACCATTGTCTGCCGCGCGCTCTCCGCGCTTCCTACCACAATTATGTAAATAGCGAACTTAATGACCCCTCTTATTTGGATCATGCATGCGCTCGTCTTGAGGTCGCAACAGCCTCTCACCCGGCAGGCCTTTGGCGCGACACGCGGCTTACATTCTCATAAAGTTCTATGTAGAGTAGCAGATTTATAATCATTCAGTTATCCGGAATAAAGGTCATTAATGTATATTTTTAAAATATCAGTAGTTATTGCTGTTAATACTGCAGTGCTTATTTTTATCGTTCGGCAGTAATGAGTAAATATTACTGCGACGCTGCAACTGGTAATTTCACCAAACTTCATTAGTTAACGTATTAAACTTAAATACTTTTAGCAACTTATATCTTTAGATGTCGAGCATATTGCAGTATAGTGCAAACATTCTAAGCACCGAATAGTAATAAGTATACGTATAACTTATTGCCAGGTGAGCGCGTAAGTACTTCTCATCTTAATCATGTAGAATAAGAGAGGAAATATTCCTTGATTGAAACAGTGTGTGCTTGTAGCGCCTAGAGGTTATTGTGGTCAAAGCTGGACCTTTTTGTAAACTTATTAAGTAGTAGGACCACTTGATGCACAAGGATGAACTTTTATCCTTATTTTTATTATGCAGAATAAGGAAATATGTTTTCAAGTTGTTTCTTTAGTATTAATATCGTATAAAAATTCTATTTTAAGTTAAAACATTTGACTGTGACACATTAAGCATTGCAATATCACTTACTGGTAATGAGGTGACGTATGAATTATGTTGTCACGTGTTTACATGAGAACTAGTTTCAAGACACTGCGAGATGGTGCTGGTGGTGGTTGTGGTGGTACAACGAAGTGGATGTAATGTAAGGTAATCCGATAACGCGGCGCGAGTCAGCTGAGCAAGCAGCCCGCCTCTCGCGGCGGCAGTGTGCAGTTACGAGGGCTGTCAGCATCGTGCGGAATAGGGACCTCATTAGGTAACTAGTACATATTGACTGGGCTGTCAGTAAGTTACGGCAGTAAACTCATAAAGTGCAGTTTTACACCCAGTTCACCTCCAGAATTCGATTATTTAGCTACTGTTGTGGACGACCTACTGATAACTTAAAGATTATATTAAAATTTATTACTAATGATATTCCCAATTTAAATCTACTGCATCCAGGTTATGAGGTCAGACCATACAAAATTAAGAATAATGACATCCAATTAGTGTAATAAATATCAGATTATGCAGTAAACACGTCGCCAAAACAATTCATAACTTTTATATTTTTGTGGGAAGCAAAAATCGACATGCACAGCCCTAACGGCCCGGGGTCTGCGGAAATACGATCCGATACAACCTGCCTGCTCCTCTCCCCCGGCGGGCGCGCTTCTGCCGCCTCTGCACTCCGCTCCCTCCCTTCTCATGTTCGCGTTACGTCCTACTCCAAGTTAACAGATAACATCACTTGACATCTTCCCACCGAGCCTCCGTTGAACTTAAGGTGCACCGCGTCGCCTGCAGCCTGTACTCTAATGCAATCTACATAGCTCCACGAACATTTGCTTTGCACTACAAAACAGGTGAACGTATACTCCTGAGAATAAAAATTTAAACAGACACCCAATAATAAGTGACACAATCCGCTTGAAAAGGAACAGAAACTATTACATTAAGCGTTGGTCCACACAGCAGCAACATCGTACTTATTACTTTAATGTCAAGATTGTGTACCATTTGTCCTGGTGAACTTTAACTGGCTCTGCGTCATGTAACGGTTTGTTATGAGCCAGTGTATCTGTGTGTATCTGTGTGTATCTGTGTGTATCTGTGTGTGTGTTTGAGGAGTACGTGTGGAGGATTAACTGCTCGACAGGAAAACCATTACCGCTAAAGGTGGTAACACTACTTACTCTCTAACATCTCCTCGTGATACATAACGTTATAATAAATTTGCCAACTATTTACATCTATAGTCAAGTGTACAGGTATTTTATAGTCGTATACTGCGTGTCCTAGAGTGGGAGTGGGAGTGGAAGTGGGAGTGGACATGGCCCACAGTGGAGACTGCGTCGGGCCAACGTAGCGCAGGATGTCCTCTGACTAGACGGAGCGACGATCTATACAACAGTACATGGATGTGCATAACCGGAGGTCGACTTGAACGGCGTTCTTGGCGAGAGGCCTAAGTGAGGTATTGCATCCAATTCTGTAGAAATGATGACCAGAACTGAAATATTCAGTTCATCGTCATTCACATACTCTTCAGATATTAGCAGCTAAGCAAATCCCGAAAAGGTTAAGCGAGTGTGATCCGGCGCTGGCCCGCGGTAACTCGTGCGCAACGTGCAGTGCGCAACGTGCAGTGCGCAGTGCGCAGTGCGCAGTGTGTGGTGCGGAGGTGAACAAACCGCGCCCGGCTCCGCTGCACGTGAAACAGTTGAAAGCCCAGGGTCGGCTTAGTCATTGTTTCCACAGTTCACGAGTCGGCCGCCACGTTGCCGCGGCCGCACGCCCGCCGCCCGCCGGAAGTGACTAACGCGTTTATTTGTTATATAGGTTATATTTTTAGTTATTGAAATTAACGACTTTACAATAGTTTGGTTTTATATATGAAAAAAAAAATGTTAGACACAAGAACAGAAGGTATGAAAAATATATATTTATCGACTGCAGGGAGGTCTGTGTTGCCGGAGACCGTTTAGGTACCCTAGAAGAGCCTTTTTTTGTTTACGTGGGGTAAATGCCTGCGCATACCCGTCCTCGCAGGAGCAAGAACAGGTTATGTTGGACTTTCACCGACTATAATCCCCACGATGTTCCGCCTCGTCGCCTTATGGCAGGGTCACGGGAACGCTTTCGCACACATCCGTGACCCTGGCCGCGCCGACTGCATTATACAGCCCCACCTCGGGAGGGACGAACCGCACCGTCCACCTCTGTAAGAGCACGCCAGAACACATAGCGCACCCTCCTCTCGGTCTCTCACAGTGACCCGGGCAACAGATTCCCCAGAATCCGACACTCAGAGGCCATGGGAGCCAAGAGAAAAAACTCTCTCGACTCCCCGCGGCGGATCCGTTTTTTTTTTGTTTTACGTGGAGGAAATGCCTACGCATACTCGTCCTCGTGGCGGCAAGGACGGGTTATGTCGGACTTGCACCGACTAAAACCCCTACGATGTTCCGCCTCATCGCCTGATGGCAGGGTCACAGGAACGCTTTCGCACACAACCGCGATCCTGCCGGCTCTGGCCGCTTGCGCAGCCCACCTCGGGAGGCAAGGATACAGAGCGGACCTCTAATCTGGAGCGGTGGCCTGGGGCCCGCCGCGTAGGTTCCTCTTCACTTCATCGTGGGTGACTAAGTCACGGCACTGAGCCTCACTGCCACGATAAGGCGAGAACCTGTTCGGGGTGACCATCGCAGAGCCTACTGCAGCCGACAAACAGTACTGCGCAAACATTACTGTGTTCCGGTATAAAGGGCGCTGTAGCTAGTGTAAACGTAACAAGACTCATCATCTTGTGTCAAGGCAAGTGCACACCATACTAAGTAGGGCCACGTTGTTAGCGGGCGGGCGTATCAGTTACCATCAGGTGAACGTGTCACTCGTCGCGTCGCTTTGTTGCATAGGAAGTAATATTTGTAATGGATGTCTATATCAGACAGTTCTGGATGATCAAAACTAAGGAAAAATTAAGAAAATAATGATCGCTAGGCTAAAATCACACTTACTTTTGATCGCTGGACTTTGTAAGGAAAAAGAAATGAACATCACCCTGATGTTCGGATACAGCACGATTTAATCTCTGGAGGTTATGCTTGGACCTAACCGAGAATTAACTGCCTGGACTTGTATTTCTTGATACTTTTACTAACTTATATATTAACTTATACACTGACGAGATATCTAAGCCAGGGTATTGACGGTTCTTCAGTTTCACCATTCACACGTGCGGTTGGCGAGGTGTATTTGTTTGTTCTCTTGTTAGCTGCCGCAGTCGGTGTGTATTTGGGTGTATGCACGTCATCATGACTGTCTGCTCGCAAGTCGCTTCAAATTGTTCGATGATGTCTAATAACACTTTGCTCCTACTCTGCAGACGTAGCAGAGTTTGGTGTCGATTCGTAACTTTACCTAATAGACAGTGGAGGGTTAATTAGGACTAGGATATTCATCTGCTTACAAACGACACGGCCAGTTCATAACGACGTTTCTTTTCTATATGTCTAAAATAGACTAACGAGTAAGTGGTACAAACAGTTGTATATGGTCACCGTCGCCAATGAACACCTGGGAAGTGGCAGCTGCGTTACCGACCTTTGAGTCACTCGATCCAATATTAGCGGTTCCTGCGCTAAAGCGGAGCATTAGAAATATACACTGTTATTGTATGTGTATGTGTATGTTGTCGACCTGCTTCTATATGCCAATATATATCATATTGTAATTATAATATATCATATTTGAAAATAATACGTGTATATAGATATACATGTATTATTTTCAATAACATTTAAAGGTAAAGACGAGTTCGGTCTATGTTTTAATCATTACATAGATTATTATGTTGCTGTTATAACTATATGTGTGTATACATGTCTTGCCGTCCACCAGCTCAGTTAGCACCGCCTCTTCGCCGTGTGACTCTAATGTGAAAACTCAAGAACAAAAGAGCTCGGGCGGTCCTTAATGCGTTGACCTGTCCGCGAGCGCGCCCCCGATGCACGGAGCTGATGCGAAACCACCTCCGACTTCCTCATGCATTGCGCGCCGTCTACACTCCCTGTCAGCTCTCAACAGTGTAAACGTCAATGTTTTACATACAAGTATAAGTTCCCACGGCCAGGCACGGAGTGGAGCGCGTTGTTTGTGTGCGCGTTGTGTGCGCGTTGTGTGCGCGTTGTGTGCGCGTTGTGTGCGCGTTGTGTTTGCTCACGCGCACGCCGCCGTATTGTTTGAGCAAATGTTTTCGCGCAAACACCGCCGCGGTCACCGCCAGTCCTGCTGCGAGATGGACGGCTGTTGTATGAGTTCCCTTTCAACAACATGCAAGTTCTCAACGCTTACTCTCGCATGGTTTCATTTTTGGCGCGGATACTGTTTTAGAAACGCTCCCGTTTCCGCTCCCGTGACCACAAAATTTACTGCGTTTCAGTTTGAAGCAATAGGGGAAGTAAGCAGTAGCGAGTGAGAATACGAGGATAGTGAGAAAACATCTCGTATTTAAAGGCGATGGGCGTATATCTATTTATACATAAATATGCAACTTAAGTAGCTACTGACAATGGGCCGGCGTATATCTTACCACAAGGAGGACCTCATGTTCGTTCTTCGCTTGCGTTGTGCTAAAATTAAGTGGTGAGGCTGTTCGGAACGAGCAGTGTACTGCGTATTCTTCCACATGGTGGTGTATGTGTTATATGTGGTATTGCAACGGAATATAGATATTACCGCAATCGATAATTGTAATATATACATTTGAAGTAAACATTACGGAGACGTCATTGTCTGCTGACGCCACTCATTCATCAAACAACTGTTAACAGCATACTCCCGCCCTCCTCCAGAGACACTGCCTCGTTAACTTCAAAACGGTGCTGTAAAGATGATTTTACACATATATATGATGAATGCGTCAAAAATACTCGTGACATGTACATGGCATCCAGTTCATGGTCAAAAGTTTTGGACTAATGTAAATATGCTTTTAGAGTCTAACACTAGATCTAAACGAGGTCTAGTTTACCGCCTACATGTATATATGATCACCGGCTTACAACGATGAAATACTCCAAAAAAAAACCTTCGACCAGTTCTACTTGGCAACAGAATCTAGAAAATCCGTGACGATCCTCAATCCGATGAACAGATTGCTGAGAAATAAAAATGACAGTTTCCATAAATGAATCGAACCCTGATTCATTGATATATTTTCCACTTTGTTGCATCCGCTGTCAACTGGTGTAAAGGGTCCTTTACAATGAGCAGCTGGTGCTCCCGCATCGGCGACAGTGTTGCAGTGGCGATGCAACTCCCTCCTGCTTCCCTTCACAATCCTGGTATGCCGATGACCGGCACCAAGTTTATTTTAAATACTTCCAACGTATTAGTTGACGATAATCACAACAACGGTGTGTGTATGCACAAAATGAAAACGTTGCTGGTGGTAGGATCTCTGTCGCCGCAGACCGTCAAGGTAGGTACTACCGCAGCGCCTATTGCAGCCGACAAACGGTACTGCGCAAACATTACCGTGTTCCGGTTTGAAGGGCGCTGTAGCCAATGTAATGATAGAGGTAAAAAGACTTTACTTATGCCTCATAGCGACAAATGCAATGTAGTGCAAGTGTAGTGCAATGTGTATCATCTTAACTAGCGCCACATTGTTATAAGCAGGAGTATCACTTACCATCAGGTGAACGTCCTTTTAGTCTCGAAGCGTGTAGAATAAAAAAAAACGTTTTAGAGAAATTTATAATGTTGGAAATATTTTTTTTGTTGAAAAGCGTTAGTTGGAAAATCTATTAATTTTCTGAGAAAACCTGGTGTCTCTGGGCTCCCGTATATCATAAGCATATTTCTAAGGTCGAGTATAGGTTTACCAGAGTTAAAGTGACAACTCCGGAACCGAGCTGCAGGCAGCCGGTTTTATTGATACATTAATAAGGGAACAGCAGAGTTCGACAGCGCGAGGCCGGGTCGGGTCGCGCGGCTGCGCCTGCGCACGTTTCTAAGAATGCGTATAAACTTTATCGCTTACTATTAACTGGCAACTGTACTTTCATGTCCGACAGTAAATATAAACAAGCAGTAGTCCAGCAATCGGCTTCCCGGCTCACTAGCTGATGGAGAATTCAGAGTATAACTATATAACTTGACAAACTTATATTGTAACAAAGTGATCATGTATATATATATATATATATATATTCTAATATAGTTTACTCTGCTTACGGTAAAAGGTTAATTTTATCTCTCATTACATATACTATATGTTCCACATAACCTATAAGAGTGTAATTTCATTCATGTAGTATTCTTCTTGTTCTTCTTCTTAAAGTGCCTCTCCAACTAGTGAAGGTTGGCGATCAGCGCCGTACAGGCCTTCCGTCTCTGGTTCTGCGGAACAAGAGTGACACCGCAGATAGTCCAGTCCATTCTCTGACAGCATTACCAAGTTTCATTCATGTAGTCTGTGAGAGAAGTGCTGTACTTCAACTTGGTGATGAAAGCTGCCGCAGGTACGGTACGAGTTGGTTTCTCACAATATTAAATAGATCATTATACTTTTCGCGTACCAAACGGACACCTTACGTCGGTGACTAACTGGAATGTGTCCAGGAAGTGCGACAGCATCAAGGCATGCTAATTGAGTGTTGAAATCAGTTCTAAATCTGTAAATAGCTTTCCAGATGACGTTAACCAGAGCTTAATGGAATACGAACGGAGACGTTCAATGTAGATGGATACAGAATGATATTGTTTAGATAAGCTGTTAAACCTTATGTCTGTCCCATCCATAACAAGCGTGTCCACCACCACCATCAGCCGACAAATTACCGTTGCTGGACCGAGACTTCCTCCAAAGATCTCCACATCGATCGGTCTTGTGCCGCCCGCATCACCGTGCACCAGGGATTCGTAGGTTTGTAGGGCTGTTATGTGAGGGGATTTGGGCCATTTTCCACACCGCTGGCTCAATGCGGGATGGTGGGAACCGACCCAAATCCTAAGTTACCTAATCCCGCCTCCAATGCGTACGTCATGATAGAATAACGGTTTCATGTGGCCCTTTGTTGGAGACCTATCTCCTGCTGCAGTCGTCTGATGACAGTAATGATATGCTTTATGGTGATCGGTGTTACGATTTTAAAGGTGGCTCAAAAATGTAATATTAAAGAGATGATTATATTTTTACCAATGGCTGCTTCTTTCGATGCTCGGCTATCATTAAGCCAACGGGTGGTCTTTCCAAAGCCATGGCGTGAGGTCGTTTAGTCCAGATATGCTTCTCACAGGATCTTCACAAAGAACAACGTAGTGATTACCGCGATACTAATATCTGTGCCAATGAGCCAGTGAGCCAATGAGCCAACGAGCGGTAACCTCGGCGCTGACGGCTGCACAGGACAATGTGCGCAACTACAAGTACAAGCGAACGTAATACAGAGAGAACTCATTTCCGTTTTGTGTGTTTGTTTCCAATCTGCCCTCGTCGCATTCACCCAGCGCGAAACAATCCGGACTGTTCCGACGTGGTGCAGCCGCTGCACCCCCGTTACCCTTTTCCCTGCTCCGCTGCCCCACTTCCCGAGCTGGGGGGTGCAAAAGTGCAGCGATTACAAAACATTTTAAAACAAAACACCGGCCAGGCTCATTCTGAAATCATTGCGAGGATTCGCTTAAAATATATAATGAGTTCCGGATGTGATGGCGCCGCTGTGCATTGACCAGGGTGTTTACTTTGCAGGCTGGATTACTGCGGATCATTTCCATCATCAGTGCTATTGAAACTGAAAAAATAAACTAAGTTTTATAAATTTTGCGAATACAACAGACAGGCAGGCACGCAGATGGATTTAGATGTGTGTCTGCGGGTGCTGGAAAATTTTGCAGCGAAAAACCTGGGATATTCGCTTAAAGGTATCTGATGCACTCTGGGTACCCCTGCAGCGCCTACTTCCGCCGACAAACAGTAGTATTGAAACATTACTGTGTTCCAGTTTGAAGGACGATGTAGCAGAAGTTGCTGGAATAACGAGACCTAATATCTAATATTTCAAAGCGATAAGCACAATGCGCTGCAGTGTATATCATCCCAACTAGCTTCACTTGTAGGAAAGTGTACCACATACCATCAGATGAACATGTGACTCGTCTAATCATCACTTCTTAGAAAAAAAAGAGACAACAAACTTTTGATGGTAAAAAAAGTATATATCAGCGCATTACGAGCTACACTGCATTTCACGTGATGAATTAAATTGACATATGGCAGGACTCCGGGGCCCGCCAGCACCCGCCAGCACCCGCCTAGCGCTGACACGTTTAGGACCTGCTAAGGAGCTGCTTCTGCCACCGGTGACAGATTTAGCGTGGGACGTGGCCGGGTCGCCGCGCCCTCATCCCCGCACGCCGCGCCCTCCAACAAAAAAATACACATTAATTTAGTCAAGAGCATAACTAGTAACTCAGAGCTAGTAGTGAGCATAACTAGTAACTCAGAGCTAGTAGTGAGCATAACTAGTAACTCAGAGCTAGTAGTGAGCATAACTAGTAACTCAGAGCTAGTAGTGAGCATAACTAGTAACTCAGAGCTAGTAGTGAGCATAACTAGTAACTCAGAGCTAGTAGTGAGCATAACTAGTAACTCAGAGCTAGTAGTGAGCATAACTAGTAACTCAGAGCTAGTAGTGAGCATAACTAGTAACTCAGAGCTAGTAGTGAGCATAACTAGTAACTCAGAGCTAGTAGTGAGCATAACTAGTAACTCAGAGCTAGTAGTGAGCATAACTAGTAACTCAGAGCTAGTAGTGAGCATAACTAGTAACTCAGAGCTAGTAGTGAGCATAACTAGTAACTCAGAGCTAGTAGTGAGCATAACTAGTAACTCAGAGCTAGTAGTGAGCATAACTAGTAACTCAGAGCTAGTAGTAAGCATAACTAGTAACTCAGAGCTAGTAGTAAGCATAACTAGTAACTCAGAGCTAGTAGTGAGCATAACTAGTAACTCAGAGCTAGTAGTGAGCATAACTAGTAACTCAGAGCTAGTAGTGAGCATAACTAGTAACTCAGAGCTAGTAGTGAGCATAACTAGTAACTCAGAGCTAGTAGTGAGCATAACTAGTAACTCAGAGCTAGTAGTAAGCATAACTAGTAACTCAGAGCTAGTAGTAAGCATAACTAGTAACTCAGAGCTAGTAGTGAGCATAACTAGTAACTCAGAGCTAGTAGTGAGCATAACTAGTAACTCAGAGCTAGTAGTGAGCATAACTAGTAACTCAGAGCTAGTAGTGAGCATAACTAGTAACTCAGAGCTAGTAGTGAGCATAACTAGTAACTCAGAGCTAGTAGTGAGCATAACTAGTAACTCAGAGCTAGTAGTGAGCATAACTAGTAACTCAGAGCTAGTAGTGAGCATAACTAGTAATTCTGTCGTCGTCTTAAGACATAGGTTTCCTTATCCCAATATCCACTAGCTACAGCACTATTCAATCTGGACACGGAAATATTTGCACACAACTGTTTGCCAACTGCATTTGGAGCTGCGCTGGTACCTACCTAGACGGTCTGCTGCGACAGAGACCTGCCACCAGTAGCTGATGATCAGTCGATGTACTAACCAGGAATGAAAGACCTGTATTGTTGTCTGTTGGCATTCATTTTTCAATGGAGCTAGATAATAGAATAGTCTGAATACATTATCTGCGACAATGCTAATCAATCCGCAGACATCCGGCCGCGTTGTGATCCAGCGGCAGGCGGGCGGGCGGGGACGGGGACGGGGACGGGCTCGCTCATACCAACAACAACAACAACAACACGGACTGAAGTATTCTCGCATTCACCGGATCATCTGATTAAATAACACGTATGCCACTGTGAGACGATGAACGTCATCTGTTACTACTGAATAATACAATTCAATAGTTAGAGAGTAGTTACGGGACGAGCGGAACGTTCACCTGATGCTAAGTGAACCGCTCGCACGTAACAACGTGAGGCTAGTTAGGATAATATACACTGCACCAAGATGATAAGATGTTGAGTGTTACCCCAGTAATTACACTCGCTAGAGCGCCCTTCAAACCGGAATACAATATTTGCACACGCATGTTTGTCGGCTGCAGTAGCAGCTGCGGTGGAATTTACCCAGATGGTCTCCGGCATCAAAGACCTACCGCTAGTAAATATTGCCTTTCTTTGTGTTAGTATTTTTTAGTGAGTTTACTATAACAAATATACTAAACACCAGTTAGTAGCTCTCACCAGTCCTTAACGCAATCTCCAGAAGGATGACAATTAAAATAACTAACACTATGATTATTGTAATTTCTTATAGGTAATAGGGAAACCTATGAGGCCCATAAAGGATCCCAGACTCTCTCAAGTTCCAGATAAGGTCCCAGGGTCACTGTTCCAGTTGTTAACGTATGAGAACCAGAGTATTTTACCACACCAGTGAAAATGAAGTCAAGTGTTATCACATTATAAAGAAAACAACTAAAGTAAAATGCAGTGACGGTCATTGCATATGAAATTTTAGAACTTTTAAAATACATGCAACAAAATGGTAAGTTTCCCGTTGGACTTGAGGGTCATTAATATATATCCGAGCTGCTGGTGGAAGAGATCTTGTTGGATGGCAGCTCGGAGCAGCGCTGATAGATCCGGCGGCAGCGCGCCGGCCGTCACGGGCTCGCAGCGCGCACGGCCGCCATTTTGACTTTGACACTTAAGTTATGGCGGGAATTACGCGCGCGGGCGGACGTGCCAGCTTTTGTTTTGTTCTTTTGATTTTCTTTCATTTCACTAAATTTGAGATTTTTAAGCTAGGGTGGTTCGTACTTTTTGAATAAAAAAATAACTATGAACAGTTTTCAGTACATTTTTTTTAAATCTGCTTCAATGTTTGTGATACACAAAAAGTCCTCAGGACGCTAAATGAATATTTAATAACAAAGTAGACCTTGCTCTTTGTTCATTTCTATTCAAACTTTGTAGTTTTTTCAACTTTATTTTAGCGTCGAATAAATTTTTTTATGAAAACATACTAATATAAAAATCTTTTTTATTTCATACGACGGTCATAGAAATAGTATCAAAAGAAATAAATAATTAAAGATCAGATAAAAAAAGCAGTGCTTTTAAATTCCACATTGTGTTGAAGCGTTCCCCTGCCACTGCCGCATAACGGGCAGAGTTCATTTTCACAAATATTTACGTGTACCGGACACGGGGCACGCCCCGCGCCCCCATGCACCCACGCCCCCACGCCCCCGCGTCACGCGACGCGTCCACCGCGCGCCTTCTCCACCGCCGCCGATGCTGAGCGCGCCGCGCGAGCACCGCCGCCACGTACGTTACCATGAACAACACTATCAATTCAATTTCCGCTGTTGAAATAACGGAAGTCATGAATAGCACCACAGTGTTCGGAGTTTTTTAAAAAACATATAAAGTCGACTTTCAGTCAATTTGGCACACAATTTCCCCCTAAATATACCAGTTACATAAGGTCCAACTATAACCAGTACAAAGTAGTGGTAAAGCTTTAACCAGTTTTAACATTCCTCTATATATCCATACTCACATCGACCTGACAGTGCTGTACCACAAAGGTTGCAAACAGGCTTACCATACTATCCGCCTGGTGGTAAGCACTAACCCCAGACTATGAGTGTTAGGAGTACCAGAGACATCACGAGCGCATTGCCGACCCTGTTGGAAACTTATAATCAACAACTCCTTATATTACCATACAGCCTTATAACAGTTAAAATAATAATCTTAACAAACCCCCACACGTATCACTATTATGATCACAGCATCCCTCTGATTGTCATCCGATTGCAGAAGGCTCGCTTATCATTCCACCGTGTGAATATATTATAACATTTAACACGCTGTGATGGCATACTTAATCAAAGTAGCACGTTAAAATGATTCATGGAGTGGGCACAGACACGCATCGCGCCGGCGCCACCGCTTGGGCGTGGGCGTGGGCGTGAGCGTGGGCGTGGGCGGTTATATGTCGTAGCGCTCCGGTTGCGCGTTGCGTTATGTACGGCCGGAATAGTTCGTTTTGACATTCTCCATCAATTGGTCCATGGTTTCTCCGGAGAGGTCAGGGCCGGTCGCGTGCAACGAGTTAGCAACACGAAAGGTTAAGCTGGAGAGCTTATTTGCTAAATCTTTTGTCTCCAAATGGTGCTAACCTTTTGAGTCTTACCATCACATGTCCCAAACGACAATTCCTGAGCAAGACTCTTGTCAGCTACGAGAACCGTTGCCGTTAACTGAACGCTTGGCGAGCTGGTGGAGTTAGTGCAAACTGTTAAACACTATCTATATAATTTAAGTGTGTATTGTGTGTTAAATACGTTGTGTTAATTATATGGTTAATTAATAATTTACTGGTTGCTTTGCAACACGTCACCCGGGCGAACTGCGCGTTCGAGTGACGTACTTCTCAATGTTACGAACGGATTTTTTTTTTCAGATCGAATAATGTACGTACATAAAACCCCTTTGGATCCCATACTAGTCGATATATGACCTCCATGGCGCCAATCGAGCGAATATATACATCCAAAAAAAAAACTTTATTACCACCAATATCGGGGGGGAAATCAATAACCCTGACATTAAATCAGATGTACGGCAAAAGGGAGGAATCGCATAGTATTCTTATTGAAAGTAAACAAGTCTATATCTCTACAAGGCCTCCGCTACATGAATTACAGGGACGACATACACGGGGATAAATTCAGGCACCCTCGTCACCACCACCACCACCCCCCCTACACCGTGTCGTCGCCCCGCGCCGCCCCGCGCCGCCCCGCGCCCAATGATTCAATAAAGCCACGTAAGAGCTTCATTTTGATGCAAATGTGGGAGCGTGCGCGCGCCAGCTCGCCGGGAGACGGAGAGAGTGCGATTCTTTACGCTCACATCCGGATAATAATCGGCTGTTTACATTGTAATCGGGTTATCAAATGGATTTATTGTATTTATGATACGCATCAACAACCCCCGCGGATTGGCAACGGTGTTACAAGGTGACTACACATTCGGTATACGTCCGACAGCGGCCACCAGCTCAACTATTAGATTTTTTTTGGTTTGCAACAATCTTTAAATCGGATTGGGTGATTGTGGGAATATTGAACTCTCAAGTCGGAGACGGAGACGTCTGTCGGCTGATGATGATGAAGTAAAGGAACATGTTTCTAGTTAATCGTATACTATTTTTACTAATAAACATTTAACCACGCTTTAAACGAACATATAATCTAAACGGACACTGAATCACTCAACCATGCGTACATAAAAAGTATAAAGCCGCATTACCCCTCATCTCCCTGCCTCTCCCTCCAGCTCGACAGCTCCTCGTACCGTCTTCACAGCTGCGAAGTGTCAAATGTTTTGACACATTTATCGGATTTCGTCGTCACTTTGTCCGCACACAATGCTTACCGCAGCCTCCTTCCCCGATGTCGATCCTGGACGGTAATCCGGTGCCCGAGCTGACTGTTCCTTAATGCCATTTGACATGTGTGACAGCCGCCGTACCTGCTGCTGGTTGCAACCTCATTGAACCTATTGTTGTTATTATAAAACATTTGGTACATGCGAATAGACTAACGCCCGTTTCTATAGTTAACGGATGCTGCAGTACGGTGAGCACGTAAAGTTTTCCTTCAAATAATGATATAATGATACTTTTTCTTATATTGAATATAATGATCCTAAGGAGGTTTTTAATTTTATTAGCCATTATGTACAATTTTAACATGCACTAGTACTTTAACCTCCACGGCCACGCTATTAAACACTAAACCGAACACAACTTGAGAATAGTTTCCGGAAATGCAAACCATATGATAACAAGCTGCTTTTGATATAACTTAACATACTTATATTGTTTACAAGGTAATGAGTACAATGGTGGTATTTAATCGCGATCTAAGTCGGTGGCTGCGCGGGCGCAGATAGCTCGGTAGCGCTGCGATCGTTCCGCGCGATAACAGCGCAGATCGCCGGTCTGCGCGCGCGCACCACTCGTACTACAAAGCGAGTACCAGATGCGGCACATCTATCTGTACTGTATCTCTATTGCAATAACAAATTACCACAATGAGTCTACTGAAATATAAAAAAAACCCTGTTTCAGTGAGGTTTACTTAATATCGAATTATCCTTACCGCCTTACTATAAAGTACGCTTTAAACTGGAATATAGTAATTTTTTTCCTCTTGTGTTTTGCAGCAAAAGTATGTTGGAACAAACGTTAATATTTCTTTAGCCTCTGCATCATACGCATGTGTCTAACATAGATAAATAATTAAAATTAAAAAAAATCGTAGTACTTTATAATTATTGAACTAAAACAAGTCTTTTTTGACCAAAAAAAAATTTTTTTTAGGATAGGATAGTCTTCCACTTCAATCGCCGCCAACGGACAGTCGGGTATGGAGCAATTATCGAAAGTGGTAGTATTGCTCCCACAAACGTTACTGTGTTCCGGTTTAAAGTTCGCTGTAACTAGTGAAATCACTTGTGTAACAAGACTTCTTCTGACAATGCGACGCAGTGAATATCATCCCAACTAGTGCCACGTTGTTATGGCAGACGTATCGGTTACCATCGGGTGAACGCCGCTCTCGTACCGTCGCTTCAAACAATTAAAAATATACGTCGTAAATAATTCGATATGCGTGAGTTCTAAGAGACATGGTGAACATGGCCAGAGCCTGCGACCAGCTCGTCTGCACCCCGCCCGCTCCGCGGCGTGCCGGCGCGCCTTATCGCGGCGGAGGTATCGGGTCGCCGGGGCCCGGGCGCTGCGCATTAAGATAGCTGATAGCTGATAACCCGACTCCTTTCCACACTGACCGACTGCACGACTCCGCTTTATCTTAGGCATGCCGTTCCTACTCGGCCGCTCTAACTAATTCGTTACATTTTTACTTGCGACCTAATTAGAGATACAAACAACACTTCCATTTGGTCTCCATTTCC
The DNA here is from genome assembly GCA_029034505.1 of Ornithoptera priamus. NCBI lineage: Eukaryota > Metazoa > Arthropoda > Insecta > Lepidoptera > Papilionidae > Ornithoptera > Ornithoptera priamus. The sequence continues at coordinate 346,032 of JARDWD010000685.1, forward strand.
GTCGACAAAGTTATATACACTGACTATAAAATGCTAATAGTAACTTAATTAACTTCTACTTAAACAAAAAGGTGTAATCTTGAAATATTTTTAAATAACAGCTAAATGAATTAAGCAAAAAAATTGAAAACTTGAACAAATTCCTTGGATCTACGCGGCTACTCTAAATACGCAGATTAATTAAAATACCCCTTTCAGTTTGAGGGTGTTAAAAGATTACTTAACGTTTTCCGAATTTATTTATTTATTATAAAGGAGAACTCAAGGATTTTAGAGAAAACATTAGTCTATAATTTAAATAAAAAATGTGAGCTACTTGTGAGCTATCAGCAAAAGGATTTAGTAATGGCTACTATATTGTAACTACTCCCAGCTCCCTAAAGGTCGCCACTTCGTTAACGCGCTAGGAGTCGCAGCGAAGTACCGCGTTGACTATGCTATACCGCAACGTAAGCTGTAAGGCTTCCAAGGCGTAGATAAATTCTTGTACGACTTTGAAAGTTTGAATCTCGGTCTATTCAAACTTTAAGTTGGCCATAAAGTTAACCGACTTAATAGCGTCATCTGAAAGTTTCGCTTGTATTATTGGTCAAAGTGATACCGATCTTCAGTACTTACCCCACTGCCTGAATTGTTCGCAGTTCCCCCAAAGATCAATGTTATTATAAGATATCAGCAATTCAATGGGAAGTTCGCAGCGCTCGTGCATATCTTCCTTATAGATCATAGAACGAATCAAACGAACTTGAGATAAAGAGGGTGTGATTTGATCCTCTAGAACTAGACTAGACCTGAGCAATCGAAGATTAGCAGCTGTTTAACTTAGTAGTCAAATCTCAAGATTTTTATAGTTGAGTAGTAGGGTGTAAGGGGGTCCCACACAACAACTCATGAGACCCAAGCCAATCTCACCTGCTCGTGGTGCACCCTGCTAATCAACAAACAAAGCTCTGGCTTTCGCCAACCCACACTGGGCCTGCATGGTGGGAAATGTCCCAAATCCTCCCAATATGAAACCCTACATACAACAGCCCCCAGTGTCCAGCGGAGTCCTTGTACCGGAGGCCATACTGACTGTATGTGGAGAATTTCGGGGGAGGCCAGTGGACGTCTATCGGCTGATGATAATAGTTGAGTGCCACAAAAAATTGTAATAAACAAATTTATCGCTTGAAACATCTAATCTATAGTTAAGCACGAAGGTAAAGAGATGATTCTGCTCTTAACAAAAGAGAGACTCGCAAACGGCAGCGACGCAGCTCGGTAACCAATCAAACGTTGAGGAGTTACGCGGCGGGGAGCAGCGCCGGCTGCACTGGCACAATGGTCCGCAATCGGATTACTGCCGCGATCGCATCAGTTATTGAATCCAGATCAAAATTGATTTTATAAGCGCCTACGAGCTGCTGCCGGCAGGGGGATCCTCGCCCCGCAATTACCTGCCGGCGGCCACATGGAGTTATCAAAATGTGCTATATGATCAAATTCTCTTGTAACACGGAGTGCTCTGAGCCCAGCTTCCGTTCCGGAGCAGTGGTAGTTTCAGTAATACTTTGATACCGTTTCTGAAACCGGTTGGCTATATGGCTTTGGTTAGTTAATGTATTCATAACAGCTTTCGTGAGCTTCTACGGTCTATTGTGTAGGTGTCTGAGCAGTGCCCTGGGTGATCATGCTTTGTCGCCCTTGACCTCGCCGTCACTTAACGTAGTAGAATTGGAGATTCAGTGTTAGGTCATTGTGGATCCGCGAAGGATAGTGTAAGCCGGTCACCGCTACGTTCTATAATAGATTCCGGAGCCTCTCTGAATGCACCGAAGCAGATCACCGAAGAGGTTTTAGCGAGTAAAAACCACACATAACCCTGACTTCTCCCCAGAAGCAGTTTATCTTGCGAATATTTACCGCCGGAACCAAAAAAAATAGTCACTGTGGATAAAATAAATCGATACCACATCCGTTCTCCTTCAAACGCATGTTTATACAATCTTATCAAAGTCGACAGTAATGACACTGGCTGTGCGTGCGTGTGCGTGTGTCTGTGCGTGTGCATGTGCGTGTGTGTGTCTGCACACTGCGGGAGCGTGTGTAAATGGGTCGGGTCGACGTCGTGACGTGTCCGTGCCGTGCGTTTGACGCAGCGGCACATAAAATGTTACGAGGTTATATAAGAAACAAAGCGAACTCTGATTCGCAAGGGAATGTGGAACGAACTGTTCATTGTTCCGCGCCCAGCAGCACAGCCACCGGCGGGCGCTGCCCGCTGTCCGTGTGCACTCACCCTATTGTCGCAGAACTATTAAAATGCAAAAGCTCCTTGACCTCTCAGTTAAAGCGCTCCAAGCGACAGCCTCCGCGCTTTACTCCTGCTAAAGATAACGACGTTACCTCCTTATTCAATTGTGTCTATCTGTTGCAGTATTTCGTTTGTTTACTAGTAGCGAGTAGACTGTCAGGAAGTAATGCAGTAGTGTCGTTTGATCAGTAAATCCTAACTGGGTGTCACGCTGTGAACAAACAAGTTACCGTATACAGAGATCTTAAATAAAACGTGTTCATTAATTTGTAAAAGCGCGAAGTCCCTCATCCCTCAAGTTGCCGTAAAATTGAGCAATGAGACTCCCGAACAGCACTTAAAATCTCCGTTGGAGATGTCTCATTGGCAGAGTTGGTGCAAGTTTAAACTGTTGCTGTGTACATAACCGGCAAACTTAAATAAGCTCCATGGTACGGCCTGCTCTCCCGCTGACTGAACTTACTCGTATCTTAACTATCACTTATATGCACAAGACTTGTGGGAAAAATATTGCACCAACAAACATTGCCGTTATTATTTTATAAATACTGCTAACAAAGAATCTTAAAGTTGATCTCTCATGTTTATCTCACACATCGTGAGATCTTGTCCGGATCAGTTCGTGCAGGCTATTGCAGGTTTGCAGATTGTAAACTGCTTGACCTGACCAACCTTTTACTTAATGCCGTATCCCAAATAGTAAGGATTTTTTTTGTACTCAGCAAGCGAAAGTGGTGAAGGATACTTCGCCAGCTCAAACCACATATAGGAAATATTCCATTAGTTATAGCTACCTAACGGTGTCACTTAGGAGAAGATCCTTATCACCCTATGATATGATGATGATTATGAATGACCACAAGAACGGTCATATGTACGACTACAGGGGTACTGTCGCTTCGTTTATCAGACCCCGGGACAGAAATCAACTATTCCCTTGGAAAAGCCGACGCTTTTATAAATATGAGTCCTGTGATCCCTCTAACAGCAGTGGGGGTATCAGTGGAAAGTAGTTTTTACTGACTCTCAGTCTTCATGGTTCAAAGCGAGTAACGCGGCGTGATGGCAACAAACATCTTGTCTAACGATTCATCACAATGGGTATGCGCGTCATTTGCTACCGGATGTACCTGCGACTCGTCTTTCCGCTTGTTTGTATACAAAACGCACATTTCATTAATTCATCTGTAATGAAGATGACAATGAGTAAAATTGCAGAAATAAAAAGAATCTCGCTTACCACTTCAAAAATCACATGCGCGACGATTTCAACTCGAGTGGGAGGCATTGAGGATGTCAAAAGAACCAAAGCGACGGCAGCAGGTCTGGAATGGACCAAAGCAGTCTCTTAACGAGCTACATTCAGCGCCTCGCCTCGGAGCCGCCGCGAGCCTGCTAATTAGCGACGCCGATTATGCGGAGACGAACGACGCGATATCGCCCACATCCTCACCACCACGCCCAGAATTACCACCCAAATAGAACCACAAATGAACCCTAGCTATACCTTCCTATCCTTTATCCATATCCCTTGAAAGACGCTTCTCTTTACTTATATTCTTCCGATCATCTATTCTCTACTTACTTGAATTCAATTTCTCATGATTGATGGCATGTCAATGATGCGGAAGTCGCTGACGAGAACACACAGTAACGATATTATGAATTCAGATTGACAATATTAGTTCACAACCTCAACTAATGACAACTCATAATTGAACCGGAAGTCGTCGTGGTAAAAATATTTAAGTTTTCCTGAACAGGCAGGTACACGCTGAGAGTAAACGACGGTATCATAGTTACCGTTAGAGGAACTCTTCTCTGTGAAATTCTGCGGAAAGTTTGCACAACGCTAAAAATGCAGCAAGTGTTAAGAAGTTAAATGTTTAAACAAAACACAACATTTATAAATATTATTGTGTGATATTGTTTGTATCGGTTCAACAGTTTGTTGTTGTTACGCAGGTATCGAGTCGAGAGGACTCGTCTAAGATTTTAGATTTTCAAATTACATATTCTTCTTAAAGCAGTATCATCTCTCATTCATAGAGTTGTTTAAAAAGAAAACCAAGATTATATACTGTAATGTCATAGGTATTTGTACTGTTGAGAGAATCAGAGAATTTATTGGTACTCAGGTACTACTGCAGCTTCCTTTTCTGCCGCTAAACAGAAGAGTGCCAACACTACTGTGTTTCCGTTTAGCTAGTGAAATTACTGAAGTAATGGGTGTTAACATTTTATGTATCAAGACGACCAGCGTAATGTGGCGCAGTGTATATCATCCTAACTAGTGTCACGTTAATATGGGTATGCGTATAACTTACACTCGTATCTTGCTCATCTCATGACTGCGTCGAATAAAAAAAATGTTAAAATAATAAAAGTTCATAACATAAAACCTGTATCCAGCGTCCATTCTTCTAGGACATCGATCGTTTGTGATGATGGTGCGAGATTGAGAGCAATACAGTACCCACCAGGAGGTCACATTAGGAGCGCCCGGCGACACCCTCCGGTCAGCGCCGAGATTGCGCTGTCGTGTTTGTCTGTCTGTCTTATTGATATTAATTATTCATTTATTGAACGGTGCACTCTCAGTGCAGTATGCCCCAACCCACGGGAGGAGGGAGGCTATCAGATTTTCTTATTTCGAGATAATTATTTTTATTTATCAGTTAATATCAAATTCAGCAGCTTCAAGTCGACAGTTATATTAATAACTTGCTTAGGTGGTTAGCATGGATTATGAAACAATAACTTGTTATTGCTTAATTTTCTTGAACAAGTTCATCAGAAACAAAGATATTTAGAGAATTAGTTTTCGTGCTTTTTACATTTAAATTGTTATTAGAGCCAAATCATAACTTTCAAACGGTTCAAACATAACTTTGGTGATCAAGAAAATAATAGTTCGTTACTGAAGTTTATCTACTTCTACGATATTATATATAAATGTTTCTAACAAACTTTAAAAATAAGATACTTAAGTAGTTTATGAAGAGCTCGATGGAGATAGAGTCAGTAAAATTAGCATAAAGGCTAATTCAATTGCAAAATTATAAAGGTTGCAGTAGACATTGTCTAAGTAGGAACAAAAGAATCTTTTCTGAAGGTTTCCGAGTGGAAGCAAATTATGAGACCACATTAGTTTTGTATTAGTATTGATATTGCAAAATTGTGAAGGCATTCATGAGGCACTGGTTAGAACCGGCTACGTACCCGCCGAGCTGTAGTGGGAAGGAATGAATATCATGCAATCAGTTAGTGCACTTCACGTGCACACTTGAATTACAAGCAAGCAACTTTACAAACATAAATGCTAAGTTAATACAGATAAAACAGAAGATATTCAGTTTTTTTTTCAACATAAGTCATATAAAACGTTATTTAAATCATACATCATAATACAAACTGGTGGTAGTTCCCTGTTGCCGAAGACCGTCTACATAGTTACCACGGCATCTCCTTCCAAACAGTAGGTTGCAAAGAGAGAGACATAAGAGTGTTTTAGCTGGTCAAATTACTGGAGTCTTCTAAGCTATCTAAGCAACTAGTACAATTTTGTGAAGTTTTTATCATCCTAACGATGGTTACGTTATTATGGATACCGTGATATGAACGTGTCGTTCATCTCATCGTTTCTATGGTATTAATAAAAGTGCAATGTTGTGGAATAAACCGCTGATCGCTTATGCTTTATACTTCTATTTAAGTGATATAAATAACGTTTGGACAATGGTCACGACAGGCGACGGCTAATCTCGTGTGGACGTCCGCCCGCCGGCCGTGCCGCCAGCAGCGCCACCAGCAGCGCCGCCGTGGCCCGCGGACACCCACACCCACACCCAACGGCTAATGGTTATAAATGATTATCACGTAACGGTAATTGGTACTTTGATCGTTGTGAACGGGAAGAGACGTGCGTTAAGAGTATTGTCTTATACCATTGTACATTATCTATTAAAATCAACTAAGTGCCAATTAAATCAATGTGCTGGACTATTGCATCGATTAGTCAGGGGCAGAAAAGGGTGGAAAGGATTTATAACTACCTATTTCATGACTGTTTCTCTTCCTGCCGACTTATTAAAAAAAGGTAATATCACATAAGATGATGGAGACAGAGGACCAAATTTAATTTATATTTTACGACATTATAAAGTACCGCATATATCCACCATTTGCCACAAACGCAATACTGCAAGGGGAGCAAAAAAATAGTCGAACTGTGTCCCTATCCAAATACAGTAAGCAAATGTTACTTAAAACAGGATGGGATAGAAAGCTTACACAACGCGCGCACGGCCTTGCGTCATGTCCTACCTGCGCGCGCGCATGCCGATGGCGCAGCCATGCAAATGCTCCAGTGCAACACTAATGGCAAGCTCCAGCTCCGCAGCCACATTATGTAACATGGCATTAGCTTAGGTCTTACGAAAGTCTAGAATCAATTAGGTCATTTAAACTTACGTTGAGTAAACGATTAAAAGAAACTATAGAATAAATCGCGAAGTAGACCTGTGCAGCCGTGACGGTGCCACGTTCAGCTGAAAACGCAAATATCAAATCAGCTACTAAACAAACATCATAACAGCTCATTTACGTTGGACTACCTCTCATTGTGAGGGCGATGGGGTCATAGTCACCGCGCGGGCACAATGCGGATTAGTGATCTCACACTTTTCACGATTCTAATTCATGTGCAGGTTTCCTCGCGATGTTCTCCTTCATCGTTTGTATTTCGCTGTTGTTACAAATGTACATAACTTAAGTGATAAAGTCTCGGTACAAGTTAAGATTCGAACCCGCGACCTTCGGAATAGATGCCGCTACGCTCTAACCATTAGGCCAGCAAGCTACTACATCTTAAACAAACGTAAATATAAAATAGATTCAAGTTTAGAAACGAGATGCCTGTAACGGAGAGTAAATTATAAGCTGTATCAGCAGCCTCCAAACTTCTGTCGGCAATCTTTCCCGTCACAGGTAAACGTTTATTTCAGTAGACGGTTTGAAGTTTTACTCGTCGCCCCTCCCCCAAACCTGGTGTCACAATAGTGTACATAATTAATAAAGTAAATCTAACAACATCCAAATGTAATAAAGTAAACGACAAAACATTCAGATTCGCAACACAAGCCCTCGTGGATTCCATTAGAGGGATTCCCAGCGGGAGCGGGAGCGGGAGCGGGAGCGGAGCGGGGGCGGGAGCGCACGGCGGAGTTGCTCATGCGATCCCGGCATTAGCAAGGAACAATAAAGAGGGTAAGCGGTTCGATGCCGCAGGTCGCGTGCCTGCCGCCTGGAGCCCTCACCGGCACCGCTGTGTGCACGAGGGTACCATCTCTCAAATGCTACATCTGATTTAAACACAACTCCGTTTGCTTCCTCTCTCGCGACCATTGTCCTGATTGTATTACGTTCGGATAAAATATATAAACTATAACTATTATAGACCATTCATTAATACAAACAAACAGGAAATAAAGATCTTTGCTCCGGTGTGGCTGCATACAAACGTTGCATTAATATAATGACGTCATCGGAACTCACAAATTGGTCTGTACCGGTGAAACTGTGCAGGAGCAGCGGATGTACCCGACCTTCACATGATTTACTGTAGACTTTTATGTCATTGGGATTGGTGTAGATATTTGGAGACACCATGACCCTGGTTATCACCAGATTCATTCCTCTATCGCATCCGTGCACCATGGGGTGTAAAAGGTCCAACGCAATAAATCACACGACCCAAGTAAAACCTCACCTGTTCGTGGTGCACCCTGATAATCAATAACCGAGGCTCTGGCTCCTACCAACCCGGATTAGGCCAGTGTTGTGAGAAATGGCCAAAATCCCCTCATATGAAGATCTATAAGTGACGGCCCCTAGTGCCTCACGATACCGGAGTCTGCGCTGACTGTAGGTCGCAGTCAGCTACTGGATGCGAGGAACGCAGGACCGATCGATGTAGAGATCTTTGGGGGAGGCTTATGTTCAGAAGTGGACGTCTATCGGCTGATGATGAGTGGATGAATGAATGAACCCATGCACCGCGGTGGAGTGCCTCTACCCACCCACACGACGTATAAAACAATTACTTCATATATATATATATATGGCCGCAATAAATATTGCATTAGCAACGTTTAAATAATAGAATAAACATGGCCATGGTGCGATCACGGCGGTGTCTATGAATGTCCTCGCCCTATATCGTGTGCCGCGTGTCGTGTGTCGTGTGCCGCACGCCGCGCGTCGTGTGCCGTGTGCTGCGTGTCGTGTGCCGTGCGCCGCGTGTCGAGTGCCGTGCGCCGCGTGTCGTGTGCCGTGTGCTGCGTGTCGTGTGCCGTGCGCCGCGTGTCGAGTGCCGTGCGCCGCGTGTCGTGTGCCGTGTGCTGCGTGTCGTGTGCCGTGCGCCGCGTGTCGTGCGCCGCGTGTCGTGTGTCGTGTGCCGCACGCCGCGCGTCGTGTGCCGTGTGCTGCGTGTCGTGTGCCATGCGCCGCGTGTCGAGTGCCGCGTGTCGTGCGCCGCGTGTCGTGTGTCGTGTGCCGCACGCCGCGCGTCGTGTGCCGTGTGCCATGCGCCGCATGTCGAGTGCCGCGTGTCGTGCGCCGCGTGTCGTGTGTCGTGTGCCGCACGCCGCGTGTCGTGTGCCGTGTGCTGCGTGCCGTGTGCCGTGTGCCGTGCGCCGCGCGCCGTGGCTGCGGGTTCACATCTCGGACGTACACCGCGATGCCGCGCGGCTACGGTCTCGGCGTATGTTATGTTTCGTATAATACACGTCGCCGTGTCGTTACTACACGTGTCATTATGTAAAAACTACAAATGTATATACTACAAAGATATTTCAATAAGCACGATTATTCGCTAAGGATGTTTTGAGATGTTCACATTCCACATCAGACAACCAAAGCAACCGGAAACTAGCAGAGGCGAGCAAAACTAAAAATAACGAACAGAATTCATACATTTTAATGTGAATAATGCATACGGCCGCTGTTTGTATTGGATAGATGTACGTGGTGCAGCCGCTGATGAAGAGGAAGGTCGTAATCTCCATAAAATCATTTAACGTCTATATCGGGACAGTGGGTACAGTTGCAGGATCTAAATCAAGAAAGGTTTTCTGTTTTGCAAAAACATTTCCAAGTAAACAAGTTACAACTTAATACTTCTCACAGCGGCTTAAAACCCAATCCAGACACCTAAAATAACTTGATATCATTTTACAGCTTTAATAAAATTTACATACGAATCCAGTTGCTAAGCAACAAGCTTTTTATAATGTATAATATTGAAACGGCGATATTCGTGCGTATAACAAGTCCAATTCGTGTACTTAATTAACATAAAACCTTGTTTGAATGCAAGATAAGTCAATGAAATACCTGAGCTAGAATTAGAACTTCAAGCTGTTGGCGACAAATGATTTAACTTAATGTACCCACTGCTAGCACTGAGAGAGGACTGCCTTCTCTCAACTTTATATAAATGCTACCCAAGTTAATTAAAATTTAAGACATAAATTACTATTTTTAAAGCTATACCTTTTAAATCATCATCAGCCGATAGACGTCCACCGCTGGGCATAGACCTCTCCCAAAGATTTGCACTTCGATCGGCGCTGCGGTGCCCGCATCCACAGGCTACTCGACCATGGCCTTCCATGGAGGTTGCTATGAAGAATATGGGTTATTTCTCTCCACGCTAGCCTAATGCGGGTTGGTGGTAGCCAGAGCTTCGTTTGCTAATCAACAGGCTGCATCACGAGCAGGTGAAGTTGGCTTGGATCCCGTGAGCTGTCGGGCGGGACCATTTATACGTTTGGAATACAAACATTCATTTACGAGTACTTTGCACAGCCTTGCCTGCTCATACAGGTTTAATTATCAGAACATCTAGACATCATAACTAATTGGTAACAAATTTAAACAAAAAAATCGATTAATCGCATGTTAAAATTGTTAACAATATACCAATAACCAGAATGGGTTGTGTTTGCCCAGCGGTGGAGCTGGCGGTCGGCGGTCGACATTCCGGCCGAACAAAATGTCAACGGACGGATAAAGATGTATTAATAATCGGTCGGCGGGCGACGGAGATCTTATCCGGTGATGTATGGACGCGCCGCGGACGGGTTCCGTAGTGCTACGTATGTATAACGTTACTATTCTATATATTAAACAATACCCTCCTAGTGTACACGCGGTAATACGCGGGGATACGCGGTAATACGCGGGGATACGCCTGCCTATAACAACGTGGCGCTGGTTAGGATGATATATACTGCACCGAATTGCATCCGTCGCCTGGACATATCATGATAAGTTTCATTACCCCAGTAATTACACTAGACACAGCGCCCTTCGAACCGGAACACTGTAATGTTTGTTTGCTGCAAAAGGCAGTGGTACTTACCTAGACGGTCACCAGTAAGAGAGACCTAGCACCATGCAAAAATTAGATGCATCTTAATAACATCAAGTTAGTTCAGTTTAAGGAGTATTTAACTAGGTAACTATTGAATAAGAATACATCTTGTGTTCGGCCAGCATAAATGCGGTAGTGTAAACATATTAGAACCGGAGTACAACTCAGCACCAAGTGATTGTCCTCTTAATTCCGCGATACGTTTATTGCGCTACCTGTATCATTTCCGCTGTTGCCGTGTCCGGTGAAGCGGTTTGTACCGCACAAACATTTATTGCCGCCAACAACACAAACAAAGCTGCCAGTAGAACCTGTGCGTATCTAACGCGGCCCGCGACACCTACGTGGTGAGGTGCGGTGATGGTCTCCTGCACCCACGCCGGGCACACAACTCACACATCCGTCCTACAGCATAACGACAAGATATTTGTTTGTTTGTTTGTTTAACTTAATCGTAAGATATTATAAATGAGTCATTTACTCTTACACAGATTGCTATATTGTTCATATAACATGTTTATTTTTTTATTCGACGAAGCGACGAGACGAGCCGGATGTTCACCTGTTGGTAAGTGATACGTCTGCTCATTTTGCGCTCCTCGGCTGGAGACATAAGAAGTTAACTCTCATTGCCTTCACTAATTTTACTAGTTGCAACGCCTTTCAATCCGGAACACTAATATTTGCGCACTACAGTTTGTCGGTTTAGACCGTCTCCGGCAACGACTACCTACCACGAGTAACAAGGTTGCAAGATAAAGAAACAGAGGGAAGAGGAAACGTTGTGTGAATAATCGTATGTCTTACCGTACCGGAGGCGTAGTGTTGGGAGGCCTCCCACAAGATGGACCGAGGATCTGGTGAGGGTCGCGGGAACCCACTATATGCGATCAACGCGGGACCGATCAATGTGGACTTCTTTGGGAGAGGCCTATGTCCAGCTATGGATGTCTTTCGGCTGACGTCGATTATAATGATGAGAATGAATATATATATATTTTTTTATATATTTTTATATTTTTATTAGTTACAAAGGTAACAATAGAGAAAAATCCTTGCGATAAAAAAATAAAATAAAAAAATCAAGTAAAAGACTTCGTCCTCTAAATTTAACAGCGTCTTAAGAAATACTGAAGAGGAAATAGTGGAGACACATCATCCGCTGCAGCCAGCATCCGTAATGCTAACCACATTTCTTAAACATGAGGAACTGAGCTTGCAGAGACGTGATAATAAAATCTTTTACTACACTATTTCTGTAGAAGCTGTGATGAAACTCGAGTAACGCACGCGGCCAATCACTAGTCTGGTATAAGTTATACGTTAGTAAGCTAACACCATACATTCACACCTATAAAGTCGACTTATTTCGGGAACGGTGTAATCATATACGCTGTTTAACTCATTTGAAAAAACTCCGGGACGGAAATGGATGTAGAAACACGACACGTCTTTTTGTGGTGGCGTGGGTGCGCAGGCGCAACCGACGAGGGGAGCGATTTAATATAAACGATTTTGACATATACGACATTACCAAACGTATTTTTATTGATTTGTTTATTTATTTATGTTTACATAAACCACTTGACTCTGATGGCGCAAGCGCACTAGCAGACATCAACATCAGCGACGTGACGCCACCACCGCCCCAGCTTAATGCTGAATTAGGGTCTATTTTGAGGAGAAAACATACTAAAGTACACCATCTTTAGTATGTCGTCTTGTTAATTTCTTTGTTTTATATAATTAAGTACTGTACTATATCGTATAATATCATATTTCCATCTAAACACCGTGGCTACCTAATAAACTTTATCACACTTCATTTTTCCCACATCTTATCAATGTAGTTTTAAAGCGAAATTTTCATATTTTCCTCTTAGTACTCTTAGTCTCATCAATGATTTTCACAGGACCAGACCCCTATTAAAATCCTGAGAGTGACTACTTAGCGTCTACTTCATTTAAAAGATAACTATAACTAAATTTATAAATACTCAATGTAGGCGACAGAAAGGAAAGGAAGAATTCTAGGTATACTGCACGTATATTTACTGATCGGTTGAACTGACTAGTTACTCCTATTTTCACGGGCTTATCGACCTGCTCATAAAATGGCTGAATTATTAAACTGTTATAAACTACTCCTACAAATAAGTTAAATCCTTCTTTACCCTCATCCCTCTTGATATTAAACACATGTACATATTCATAACCCTATTACATTAAAGATAGCATAGACTTCAATGAAACACAATTGTACTGTACTGTACTGTACGCTATGTATGTTAGTTTCTGTAACGAGTACCCGCTCCCGCTGTCGCCAATCAATTAGATCCGTTTCACAAAAGTAACCGGAGACCGTGTAGGAGATCGCGGGGACCATCGATTCCAAGATAACATCTGAGCTACGGCGCTGGGCCCGGCCCGCGTGCCGCGCTGTGAATATGCAGTCAAGTTATCTTTTTACAAAAGACACGTTTCACAGATATTTGACTCTACACACGATTATGAGTTATTACACGATCCTGTGGAATTTACAATAAGTGATAGTAAACTCAAGGACTCTTACAAAGTGAGAATCAAGATCAATATCCACCGCTTCAGATAACTGTGAGACCGTCAACGTGGCACATCCTCGAAAACTATTCTTGAAACGTAACTCTTTCTTCGCATATTCTCCTTCAACCGGAGCGAAAATCTCAGCAGGGTCACGAATGAGGTTATTTCACATAAATAGAAAACCACAAATTGAGCAGAACAGTAAGGTAACAATTAGGAACATGCCGCCCCCATAACAATGCGATAATATTGAATATTTGTCCATAGAGCACCACATCCTACTCGTCAATTGAAAACATCTAATTAAAGTTCTGGTTAATTCAAAACTAGCGTTGTGATTAGCTGGTTTATTCTAGACTAACTAGACTTGCATTATGACGTCATCACAAATTAAAGTAACCAAATGTTATAAGGAGCACAGATAAATGTTATCATATGGTTATTTTCGTAAATATTCTCTCTTCCTGCAAGACCTTTAGAATCCACAGAAAAACTCAGATATGCTTTCATCGTAACTAAGTTAACCCCCGCGGAATCATCACAACATCAAACCGGCGGAACAACAACAACAACAACAACCGGGCGCACGTTGGCAAAACAAACTAAAACCAAAACATTTCATTCCCCGCATGAACTTCTAAAATCTAAGCTTGAAAGAAAATTTCCGACGTACAAGTATATTAGTAGAGACTCAGGTGGGGGCTCAATTAAGGCCATATTAATGAGCAATGAGGCTCTTGAAGCCAGACCTGTAATTACTAAGGCCCACACTCCAGGCACGGCCGAAGCCGCTCCTTTGCCATACATCCTTATACGCTTAGAGTTTAGCACAACAAGTTAGAAAAAAAAACTGCGCGATGCGATTAAAAAAGTACCGCAGCGCTGTTCTAATAAGCCGATTTTAAAATGAAGAAACTTGCAGCGGAAACGTTAACGGCGGATAAATAAACGTTTCCGGTTCTCTTAATTAGTTAGTAATTACAGTGTAACAACGTTTCAATTCACATTTCGTACGCGACAGCGGCTGCACGGCTGCACGGCTGCACGGCTACACTGTACAACATCAACCATCTTATCCTTTTTGAGCTTGAAGTTCGATTTAAAGCAGCAGGCGACGAGCTGGCGCGGGTGTCATCCGGGTCATGATCTAATGCTACAAGGTTTCAATTAAAACCGCCTGTGCCGGCTCCGCGGGACGTGCACCTATTCATTAAAAATGTACAATGTTGCGTTCCCGTATCGCGTATTTGTATCAAACGAGTGGGTACTTAGCGCGGGCGTGAAATCTAGATTTCCACATATTCGTCTACATAATTACTAGTGAACGCGACTAGAGCACACACCAACGTTCGAGTGTACGCCGTACGCTTCCCCGGATAGAGTCCGTTTGCGGCCGGCGCCAGCGCTGTGTCACTTCACACGCGTCCACCACTTAATACTCGATACGAGAATATTTAATTACTTTCCAGATGCTGTATAATGATATAATTATTATAATTGACGCCCTAGCCTTGAACCTGTATATTTGCTTATCGGTTTATTTTCAACAAACTAGAAGGAAACGCGCAAGTCCCCCCCAAACCATTAAAAATCTCTAGCACCGATGCTTATTAATGGATCTTACACCTCAAACAATTTACGATCTTTTTCCTTGTTTTACTCTCGCGAACTAATGTTCTGATTATCCCAGAATAAATGATCCAAACAACTCTATGAAATTCAAGTGGAAATTTTAACAGATTTATCTGATCCATAATTCAAGTGTTATGTAAAATCTGTCGATCGTATCGTAGCTCCAGTAAAAAGGTCAAACATGATAAAGCAATGTTTTACAAAGTATTTGACAGGATTCACGACGCTGGAGATTTTATTGGAATCCCGCCAAACGACACAGAGCTAGGTGGGGCTCCTCTTTAGACAATATCGGATATACTCTTAGTAGAGAAACGCTCAATTTTGTTAGTTGTTATATAATTAACAGTCACCATGACCCCGTCGAATCGGAAAAAACCATCCACCAATATGTTCTCAGAAAAAAAAAAGTGTTACTTGCATGGTTGATCTCTCTCGTTAAAATCAATAGGCGATATTTGTTGTAATAAATATTAGGTTTTACAACTCTTAACCTCATTTCTATTGTCTCCATTTTACAACTTAACTAAACATATATATTCTTAGCTATATATTATATACGGTTATGTTTTATGTATCAACTTACTTTCGAGAGACATAAATTGCCACATCCACTTACTGAAGTAATTCAGTTAATGTTTTATTACCTACTAAACTTTATATTCCAAGTATCGATTTGCATAAATATAGAAAGACTATATATGGTAAAGTAATAAAGATCTATTTTAGGACATGCTATATAATGAGATACTTGGCATTTCGCAGTGGGCACTTTTCCTCTGCCTGGGTAATGATCGTGAAATATCGTAAATATGTAGGAAAGGTGTACGTGGTGAGCCTAGCCGCTATCACCGTTAGACTGCGACGTGGTGGCTGGGCGGTGGGGCGCCGTCTGACCCCAGATAG
The DNA here is from genome assembly GCA_029034505.1 of Ornithoptera priamus. Lineage (NCBI taxonomy): Eukaryota > Metazoa > Arthropoda > Insecta > Lepidoptera > Papilionidae > Ornithoptera > Ornithoptera priamus. The sequence continues at coordinate 361,865 of JARDWD010000685.1, forward strand.
CAGCGACCGTTCGTCAATTTCGCACAAACAAACCCGGACAGGTTACGACTCGAGAACTAGGAAACTACATTCTTATCTTTACTCGAACTAACTGTTGATATACGTCCTCTCTAATCTATATTCTATAAAACTTGGACAATTTTCTGTCGCATATGGATTTGTCTCTTTTTATATTGTTTTAACTAATCTAACTTTCTGCAACGAAATATACATTTATAGTTATCTATTATTGTTTTCGTCTTATAGTTATTACGTCGACCAAATAATTTAAATGTTCTTAATAAACATTTTGCGTTTAAAAATACTTAAAAATTCTGCCGTAAACAAACTACATATTTTTTAAAGGAATTTGTTATTTGCCAGATAATTATTATTTCTATAAAGATGTAGTTAAAATTATTACTAAAAATGGTATATTTTCAAATCTATTTAATCCTTAAATTATATAATGAAACAAGTGATAGAATTAAAAAATACCGAAAACTTAGCCCTAAAGGTCTAGTTTTAACTTGACAGTCGTTCATTCATCAACAGGCACTTTAACTCCAAACGATAATCGCTTTATGAAGCACTTCTAACGTCCAAACACAAAACGATTATTCGAACCATTACTTTCCACTTAACGATTGCCTATTCAAACTTCACCAGTTTAACAGTTCGACTTTAACTATTAAGCCATTAATCTAGAAATTCGCCGAAACGTCGGTCACGGGCGGCCATTACGTGTTTCCGCGCCATTCCAAACGTAACAAGATGGCGGCGCGCGCGCGCACGTGCGCTGTTAAATCGAGAGTTTCCTGGAGCGATGTTTACAAATAATTCGCCGAGCTTTGAGCCGCCGCTGAGCAATGCCAACGGAGCTGAGCGGGCGCGCCGCGGTCGCCGAGGCTAGCGCGGTCTCCACGCGCCCGCTTTGATAACGCACGATGTTTGCAATCCGCTCGCCGCTCCCGCGCTAAAGCCCGCTTCAAAGTCAACCAGGTTTCTAATAAAGTCCAAACATTGTCAAAGAACAGATCCTATTATAGATTATAAGGAACTTCCTTCTCTGAAGCTTTGGAAGACATGTTCTCGTCATGTTATGACCCATGTTAATACTGATATTAATAGAACGTCATTAATCAATAAAATATTCCGTATACAACTAAAATTGGTCGTATTATAGTTCACTTAACACAAGTTTCTAAGTTTTAAGGCATTGTGACCAGTTAATTGCTTTAAAACATTATGGAGTTATAATTCAAATAGATTTTATGCTTTTATTTTTTTGGATAAATTTTATTTCGCGCCTTTTTTTTTAAATTTTAGTTAACTTTTTTGTTGATACCTTTTAAAAAAAGTGTTCACTGTTATAAAGAAAATCACAGTTCATATAAAAAAAATGAGAACAATCCTCATATTCAGTTCGAGAATTTGCTAAACCGTGTGCAATAAGAAAGGTAGAGGTCCTAAGGCACTTCCCTCGGAACGTCGCGACCTGAGTGGGCCCAAATAAATACAAATGCGTTTTGTTGGATTGTGAGAATTGATATTTATGGTCGAAAAAAACGGTCCCCCGTCGCGGGACAGATGCTCCTCGAGAACATGTACGTACTTTTTGTCCCTGAGCAAAAAGCGGCGAGGGCCCGCCGTAAGTCATCTGAATGACTTTCAAAAACGTTTATGATTCATGTCCTCATACGTGCAACCGTAATCGGTGAAGAATGGGACAATGCCCACAACAGTTAAAGTAACACTAAAGTGTACATTATTATAATAGTCCATTCTGTAACACTACTAATATTCCCGTTAACATCACTGAAGTTAAATGAATGGTGTTAAGGGAAGATGAGGTCGTAGACAGTGATGCGCGCTCCCAGAATACTTGTGTTGTTGTGTATATGTTCTGGTCTTATATATTTTTTAAAACTCAGAAGTGTTATTGTGGCTATGAATTTCCAATTGAAGCCTTCTTCTACCCATTGCGCCACTGTGGCGCAACTCAATTCTCAACCCAAATTTCACAAACCGCACTCCAAACCAATAACGTCTCATGAATCGCTACTCTCCGTCCTAAATGTTACTCTGCTTAAACTTAAACTAATACACAATGCAATATATTTACACGATTCTATCCTAAATAGTCCTTCCTGTGTACATGCTCTGGTACGTATTGGTTAATAAATAATTTGTTCAATATGATCCTGTTGCAAATATCCAGGCAGTATATAAGAGAGTTCCTGAGCTTGTAATGCCTGTAAGTACGAGTAGACACATTTTGCTGAATGTAGTTTAAATATAATGAAGCCTATGTATCACAGTCCCGGCTACGGCTACAGGCTGCAGGGGACACCGTGTGGTGACATTGACGGGGCTTGGTGAAAAACTAACATGGCATGCACCATAAAATATTATAGGCCGGCTCCCAATTTTTAGGTTCGTTGAACAGGAAATGTTTTATGTTTTAAACATGTATATTAATGATATGTGTATCCTTTGGCGTAGAAAAGAGGTTGAAGATAACTTCCGTATGTGGTAATATCTTTTTTTAATTGACAAAGCAACTAGTAATAACAGTGATGGTCCACTCGACAACAACACTGTGAAGAGTTAGGAATATATACTCAGCATCATATTGTGCTCGTCGCCTTGAGACGTGAGACGTTATGTATCATTAACTCACTAATTACACTAGCTACAGCTCCTTCTAACTGGAACGCAGTAATATTCGCACAGTACTACATGGCGGCAGAAATAGAAGTTACCACCTTAACATTGTCTGATAACAAATACCAACATCTTGCTTCGTACCGCTCTGAAGATGAATAGCATGTTCCATTATCATCAATCACTGTCAATCTCCTGTTGATCGAGCTAACCGGATGGAGTTGCTACCAACCGTCTCGCGGAGATCGTCTCTTCACATGATGAAAGGCCACCATGCGGTCTTTGCTTAGCGCAACATTATCACGATTAGCCTGCTCCAGGAATTGCCACCTCCGGTGCGGTTGTGACGAGCCTGTTGCATATTGCAACTGATTTGAAAGGTAAACAACCAAACAATGCATATGGAGATGCAAATATTACACCATTGCGGAGAACAGCACAACGATTGTGTGGGCTTTGAGACGTGTTCTCGTGGGCGCGGGACGGTGAGGCTGGTGGGGCTGGCGGAGCCGGTGGAGCGGGTGGGGCTCCGCGGGCGGTGGTTCCCAGAAATATCGGTAAGCAAATTAATGGCAGCGTCTCGTTACTACGTGGGATACATTAATTTGCATACAGATTAATCTTTGTAAAACTAATAGCGAACATCTCTACCACGCATTCTCGAACATCACATATTATAATTTCAATTCAAGTTTAAGATATTTGTTAAGGTACTTCTACAGATTAATCTTCGCCATCGTTATGATCTCATATCAGACCTCTTTTACATGTAAGCCTTCTAAAATACACGTAACTGAATATCTCTCTCCGTTACATTCCGCCAGTTCTCTCCAACCACTTTACGGGAATCGACAGTTCATCTAATCTATTTGTTATATATACATATATAGGATATATCCTGTAGATTCATATATAACGTACATATACGACGTGATCTTCAAAATTATTAAACGTAAATACTTAAAATTTGGTATAGATATTGCTTCAGCCATTTAGAGGTCAGCTAAAATTTACAAAATTCCTTCCCTCAAAGGAAGTTACGGGGGTATCAAAGGCCTGTGAAACGAACGAAGAATAGCTAGTTCGTTATATGTATATTATAGGAAGTATATCCTTATCGTATGTAGTACTACTACACTGAAATAATAATTAACGGGAAAAGGGTCAAATCGGAGAACCTCCTAATAGCATAGTAATAAGCTAACATAAGTTAGGTTATAGTATTGACTCTCAAACGCTATGCGTTCGTCAGGTCGGTCGGGGCGCGGGCTGGTGGTAAGCGCCGCCCCCGCCCGGGCAGCAATTAATGTATGCCCGACGTCACGAGTTCAAATCCGCTGAAATATACGAGGACTTTATGTTCGACAAGATCACAGGGAACTGCTTTACATTTATAATAGAACTACGATACCCAATAGAACGCGCTGTAGATACCTTACCGAGCACAGTAAATGTAGTACATACATTCACGTCATACATATTCAGTAATAAAACAAACGTCAAAATAACTAATATACTCTATACATGTATATTTATATGTACATAGAGTATAAGAAAATATCGGTACTAAGTAATATCTACTTACAACTAACTTATCACTAAGTTCATTGGTAATAAGCTCTCTGTTCTCAAAGACAGTCTAGATATGAACCACCGCAGGGTCTAGTTCTGAATAGTAGTGTGCAAACTTTAAATGGCGTTGTTGTCTTTTAATGGTTAGGTTATCAGGACCCAAGGTAGGTAAAGGTGCAACTACACGAGCAAGATGTCCACTGGTGAATAGTGCATACCCTTCACAATGTGGACGGTTTGGGATATTCACACTACGTAATATTCATTGCTTTGAAACAGACTTTGTATTTAAGTAAAGTACATATTTACACCGCCATTAAATTTAAACAAAGCAGGGGTTGCACGTTACAGCTTGGTGGAGAAAAATAAAGTTCTTTAACTGCTAACAAAAGCGGAACACAGACGGAAGCATATAGATTCAAATGCTCATTCATACATACATTCAGTGACGTTGGAAGTGTGCTCCCTTGCATTGATCTTGGCCGCCTCTCAGTCCCACACCTCCGCGCGACTCTATGATTTCCCCTGGCGTGACCCCCGACCCCCCGACCCCCGACCCGCCGACACCCGCGCACCCCGCCTCCTCGGCGGCTCCCCCAATAAAACGAAACATCACCTGAGATTTATGGCACTTTTACTTCCCGACATCTTACTTACATCTATCTCATCAAATATTGTTGTAAAACCAGTTCGCGCTGCGAGAGAAAGTTCCGTCTTCTTATACACCCCTCGTCGCGACGTTGGTTAGAAAACAAACGGGTAAACAATTGCATTGGTAACGGAGCCGGGGTGAGTAAATATGTCACTCAGACAACCGGCGACCCGGACATGACGGATGCATTCTTTGACAGCCAAAACAAACATGTGCGTTTGTATTATTTTTTTACATCCAATCAGCCCACCCCTCAAAGGATGCGGGCGAGGTTATGGTGAAATAACTTTTTAAATGTCACTAAGTAACGCGCAGGTACCATTGGTCCGCGCAGCGCCGCGCGCGCAGCTCCGGGTTTGTTATGTTATACTGAGAATAGCGCACTTCTTGCTCATCATCATTGACATTTGAACCGATGGACGACCACCGCTGGACATAGGTATCTTGTAATGTGTTCCACAAACCACGGTCTGTACGCTGTTTGAATCCAGTGGCTCCCTGCGATTCTTTATATTTCCTCCGTCCACCTCGCGGGGGTTTGCCAACGTCGCGCTTTCCGGTGCGCAGTCGCTATTCCAGCACTTTACCAAGATTTTTCCAATAATCAGCACTATCGCACCGATATCGCTGCCGCCCGATTTCGGTCTGTAGGATTTAAGACAGCCAGTGATGAATGGTTATACCGCCATTAGTCGGTCACCACAGCCTCATTTGTCAATCTGCAGGATGCCCTACGGGCAAGTGAGGTTGGCAGGAGGTGAGGAGGAACTGAGTCTCCTCCTTACACAAACACTTCTTACTCAAAGTTCTGCAACTCAAATTCTACTCTTCTAGCCATTCGGCAGTCCATATATGTACGTATACGAATATATCTTATGGTAATCACCAACAACGGAACCGCTTGATCTTTTCCATATTTTCCACGTTAAAAACGATCAATTTTCTGTCCGGATACTGTGCACAGAACACCGATATATAACAAATTTCAGATGAAAGGTACAAACATCTGAATGAATCCGTAAGGTATCATACGACACATTCTTCGACCTCCACCTCGATCGCTGCTCTCGTCTCGTCTGTCGCTACCCACAAAATAATAATTATATATATATATATATATATAAAGGTACACAACATTATCACACGCACACCAGAAACAACCATACAGTTTGTTGAATTCCTAGGTAACCTGCAATTATCACCAATAAACTGGTCAATGATTTAATCTCTTGTCACTATAACTAACAGATGAACTTATACTTTTTGTAATGTTGGTAAACTATTGTAAAGTGCAGCGAGAACCGATAGTAGGTGCACTTGAGGGGATGACAATCGAGTTATAAAGGGGCGAGTCCAAAACCGAACCAAGTTCCTCGCCACCCAAGTCATCCGGTGTAATAAATACAAATGAAAGCTGTTTGCTTGTTTTGTTAGACAGTTTAGTATATAAGTAGACTGAAATCGAACATAGATTTTATCTTCCCAAGTAGGTTTATAAAAGTCTAGATCCATTCTAGTTATAACTGGATAAGAATTGATTTTCTATATATATATATATATATGTATATATAAATTACACAGTCGAAACATGTAAGGTATGTTAAACATATTTGCATTGGACATATGGCGTGTGCTTACTTATCACGATTGTGGTCCTGGTTCCCCAACACTGTGCTGTTTAACAAAAAAGCAGCCAAGAGACGAGGCAACGGCCACAAATCCGCTCCCAACGAGACAGTTGCAGCGATCCGCGATAACTGTTCACGTATCGTAATTCATCTCCCGCCGGATCTGCGTTGCTAAGGAAACGTCACAGGCAGGGCTGCCTGCGCACGCGGTTTATTGCCAGTGTAAAAATAATCACATGTTTCTTTCATACATTGTTAATTACTTAAAATAAATTTATTGTTTTATCTTCTAATATTTCTTTGATTGTAATTAAATAACGATATATATATATATACATACGAGTATAAGATACGAAGACAATTTTTTAGTAGTAAACGTTCAAAATTTGCATAAAAAGAAACTTACGTACTTAAGCTTACATAAGCGAGAAATTATTTAAAAAACTTAAAACTAAAAAAAACCATTAAAAATCGTAAGGAGTAAAGTATAAAGAAGGTAATTACGTTCTTAATATTTAACTAGTACTACTACTAGGTATTCCTAGGAAAGAAAATATCTGCTCAAACAAAAGTAGTAATCAAGTGAATACCGTTTGCCCAATTTTTAAGATATTAGAATGATATATAATTTGGGCAGTAAATCCATATATATTTAAACAGTATTCTTTATGTTCCCACTACTGGGATCGAGCTGTTCGCTCACAAACGAATAATTGTAGTAATTTATTCACCTCGCTCGTCAAGTGGGTGTGTGTGTGTGTGTGTGTTGAAATCGTTATTATAGAAAACAGATATTTTCATATTTTTTTTACAAATAAAACTTAAGCGACCTTACAACGTAAAGTCAAATGTTATAAAAATTATGTTTATAGTTGTTTACTCCAAACGTATCGGCGATCGCGGCCCTAGCCGTATAGAGCTTGAGGTGAGGCGCGAGCCCACGCGCGGCCGCGTCCCCGCCCACGGCCCACGACCCACGGCCCGCGGCCCGCGGCCCGCGCCCACCCCGCCGCGGCGCGCTGCCGCAACATGTTCAAACTCCAACCTTACCACCAACTGAACAACGAAACAACACACACATTGTCAAGCAGAGATACAACCGGAGTAGCCGTGCGGTGCGCTGCTGCCGCTGCCGCTGCCGGGGTGCGCTCGCTGCGCCGACGTCATCCGGCTCGCTTTGAGCGGCGGTCAGTTTGTAGGCCGAGTGCATCCTCGTGCACCGCCGCGCGCTGCTCACGCTGCCGATATGCACGTCGCCTTCAATAAATCATGGGAGGCAACTTAGCCTTTTTTCGGTTTCTATTTTTACAGGACTCGGGCTTGAAGTATTTTCGAGACGCAATTACCGTAGGTGTTGCACCGCAGTCGGCGCGCTGTCGCCCACGATGGCATGCAGCCGGTGGGGTGCAGGTTATGCTGCATAACATATTTATCGCGCACGGCCGCACCGACAGCCATTCATAATGTGAACTGTCTGCTTGTACCGTGTATACCTTTTTTGAAAGCTACGACCAACACCCACGATGGGCTCGCATCTTTTAAAATAGTACTATTACGTAATCCCCACTTCATCTAAATATGTAGTTTTATTGACTATTAAAGATGATAAAAGTTCTATTTATTTCCCGTTAATAACATATCATGAATTAAATAACATATTAATGTCACCATTTGTGTATTTATACTAGCTGATCCCCGTTTGGCAGGCCGTAACACCCCTATAACTTCCTTCCTCCTACCTTTCCTTCTTAGCTGACCTAGACTCGTTGAAAAGAATATTCCTATCGAATTCTAAGTCTCTAAGATTTGTAGCTGCAGAGATATCGTGATAAGTCTCTAAATAGGTTTAAATACACACATATATATATATGTGTGTATATATATATATATATATACACATATATACATATATATATGTACGTACAACACGTACAGGACACTCAAAGTAAGATTATAAATTTTTATTAACTGATTTTTTTTATACTACGAAGTAACGATACTTGCAGTAACTTCACTTATAAAAGTTATTACCTATCCAGTCTGACCACGTTACTTTGAATATTTACCATCAAAATTATAATTATTCAAGTTATACTTATTACACTTATAAATGTATTCGTCAGAAGCTGGTAAATCTGTTACAACCGTTTCCGTGCGACGCCAGTATAAACACTCGAGGCCCGCAGTATAAGGCGACCGCACCCCCTATGGCACATTTTTTTTAACTAACCTACCCTTTCGAGAATCTGTTGTGTGGTCGTCTCTCGCTGGGACACTGTCTTTTTAGCGATCTGCATTAGGATTGCCACCCGCACTCCGCCAGATGAAATATTCTAGATAAGACTGCGAGCCTCGAGAAACGATTTCCAAAAAGTGTATACACGTTTAAAGAAGTCACTTCAAGCTTTACTCTCGTTTATCTCAGCAAAAATCTTGGTGTCATAATGAGTTCCCTTTTATGTCACAGACACGCAGGATTCAAATAAATAAAAAACCATCTCTTAATCTCCATGAGCTGCGTTTTTCGTGTTTTCGTTGGCGACGCGAAATAGCAGCCGTTAGATGTAGAGGAGCGATAGTGGATGCAAAACCGGATTGATAGCGGCACGCAGCGCGCCCCGGTGACGTTTATTGCCGTCCGGAGGCAAGAGTTATGTCTGCCGAACACTCGCGAAAACTACTCCTCAAAACTCATTTTATTGGCACAACTCCAAAGCGAACGGAGGCACACTCCTCTGCGCGATATTAATTCCTTCGATTCAGCTGAAAAACATCATAATTTGTCAGGACAACGGCCTGCGCCGCTGCACGTGATACGCCAAACGTGATAGCTCTCCAGCATCTCGTGTCGCTGTCTCTTGGCAAGTGCATTTTAAAATTACGAACATTTTTATCATTCCTTACTAACTGACAGCTTGTTTTTAAATCTAAATACGCTTTATTCATCTTACTAAATCTCAAGTTAATAGAAAACACATAAGCTAATCGGAAATCCGTAACAACATCATCTGTGATTCGGAGAAGTCACCAATGCTATTATTATATTAGCAAAGCACTACAACCTTTTAGATGACAGAGACGAGAGACAGTGAACGTAACGATGATTAGATAACAAATAGAAATGTTTAAAGAAGAATTTGACAAAAAAAAGGGCTTCGTATTGTGAAAGCAATCGGCTGTTGTGTAAACACGGCGTGGACCGGAACGCGGTGGTGGCGCTTTTTCTGCCGGTTTTGGCGGGAAGATTTATGAGCATTGACAAAGTCAATTTCATGGAAGAACGGGGAGATACGGCACGCCCGCCGCCCGCCGCCCGCCGCCCGCCGCCCGCCGCCAGCCTCTATGATGGAATTTGGCACGGGCTTTTAGCTTAAATTGTTCTTGAGTAAACATTTTACCTGCCAATTGTGATGAATCGCTTCCGCCATCCTTGCGAGAGCGCTGTCCACGCTGACAATTCAATTTCTCGGTAATGCCCAATGTTGTCACCGTTCAGTTTTTTTTCTGACACATCCCTTATTTGATATCTCTATAGATGGACGTAAACTGTTTTGAAATATTACCTTTTCATTTAATTCTTAACACATTAGGGTATTGTAAGTTGAAAACTTATTTAGCTTTAAATACCAACATGCTACGTCATGTAGAAACTTCAATAACTTAGACTTGGAGATTAAATAAAAGTAGAATAGTTTCATAAAAAATTTAACATTGATGGAGCGGCTATCGGGACCTTGGATTACGTTAGTATTTACCTGTGGGGGAAACGGTATAGGATATTCCCACCACCCTACCTTCAGTGTATCGTAAAGATCGACTGAGCTGGAAGTAATTCCAAGCGGACGCTAGCCTGTCTCTAGCCGAACTAGTAAGTGTTAAAACACGATAAAAGTCTAACTATTATATTCAATTTTGAAGCCCTAAAGCATCATAATCATAACTTAACATCAACTTTATATATTTTGATAATTTTTTATTCCACTTACCTTTTATCTTAAGAGGAAATCCTACATCAGATATCCTCTAACGTTGTGAACCTTCACGGAATCTTCTTGTCATTGTTTCTTATTATAAAGTGATTAATGGACTTTATGGATACCATTTTTGGATAATTGGTATAAAACACCATTTAGTATTGAGTACCATTGTTTCTATTTATGTGAAGGTTGCTTCAAACAAAAAACGTAAAGTAGAATGTTGACTGGTGGTGGGCAGAACATTGGCACCTCGGCGCCAGATAAATGACCTGTCGTGCACAGAATATGAACAGAAGTCGCATTACTAAATACATTGTAGACGATTTATGCGATTGCCGAAACAACGGTCGGCATGCGCGTCACGCGGCGCGCGCGCAGCGGCCGTACGCGCAGGCGCGGAGGCGGGAGCGGGTAGCGGCAGCGGGCGACGCCGGCTCCATTCCCCGCACGCACACCATGTCCACACATAATTAATTACCACCAAACGATCGTTTCACTACTTGTGTTACATAAAAAATAACATCTGCACTGACGGTAGTACATTTGCATAACGCCATCGAAGCACTCACCGCAGCAGCGTCTGCTCTGTCGCCAAGCGGAAACGAGTAAACATTACCATGCTGTAGCATCTTAAAGAATAAGTAAGTTGAGGAGACGTTTTTACTGGTGGTAATTCTCTACTGCCAGAGACCGTTGAAGAACCACCGTAGGTATTATTTCTGCCGCCAAACATTACTGCGTATCGGCTTGAAGGGCGCTGTAACTAGAAAAAACCTGGGCTAACGAGACCTAACATGTTATGTCCCAAAGCGACGAGCGCATTGTGGTGGTGAATATATTATCATAACTAGCGCTAGGTGGGTATGAGCAGGCGTATCACTTACGTAAACGTCCCGCTCAGCTGGTTCCCTCCTAGAATAAAAAAAAACGTATATTAATGGTCGCTGTCAATGTAGTAGTCATGTCAATATATATATATATATATATATATATATATATATATATATATATATGTTTTAAACAAATATTGTTAACTTTCATCCATTTATCTTTGTTCATCATCATCCATCATCCATCAAAACTACATTGTAACGAACAGAAATTATAAATTCCTAGTACTCCCTTCTTTGGTCGAGGGTTAAAGACGCTTATAAAGTTTTGGTGGTGGTATAGTACGTCACTTGCTGAGAGCTACATTTAACATTGCTTGAACACTACCCATACTAATATTGGTCAGTATGTAAGTAATACCCCTATAACAATGTGGAGCTAATTATGGTGAGACCAACATTTTGGGCTCGTCGCTTTGAGACCTAACATGTTGTCTCTTTAAACGCACTAATTTTACTCATCAAAGCGCTCTTCAATCCGGACAGTGCAATGTTTGCACATTATTATCGTGAGGCGGATACGGCACCGTGGTGGACTAAGTCGATCTCTGGAAGAGTCATACCACCAATAAACTTTGTATGCAACCGCTTTTTTTATTAGAACCAAGCGATATCCACGCCCATACCAATGGATGCGCCCGCGGAGCCCGACCCTCGTGGAGAAGGTACGTTTCAAGGAAACGCAGCGAACAGAACTAATATTATCACTACAAATATCTCACGTGGTTGCGGCCGCTTCCACGAAGCGCGGTTTTTTAAAGGTTTTTTTTGTACCCGCACACGTTCACGTACCCGCATTTGTCACACCACCTTTCACCTAAAGCCCCCACTCCTGTACTACAAAACGCACCTTCAGCACCAAAGAGAAACTATTATTTCAATTTATGAAATAAACTTGACAACTGATCACGTTCAGAAAATCCCTAACGCTTCCGGAAAAAGCTAACGTAGGAATTAATCTACTAGATATGGGTGGTGGTGGTGGCTACGATGATTAAATAGTGCATTCGCCGCTGTAACAGCCTTCCGGTATTTCGATTGTTAACATACGAGAGCCGGAGTGTTGCACGTGACACGTCACAATTATCAATCTGAGAATCAATTCAATAAAACCAATTAAATAGTAAATCTAAGTCTAAACTTAAACAAGACCAACAGAACAACCTGATAGCGATCAGATGAAACATTTTTTTATAATCAGATAACAATATACATACATGTATATCAGAGGCTAATTACATTGACAGCACTCATGTTTCTGGTGGTGCGGTTAACGTAACAGGTTCACTGCACGCGCTCACAGCGAACAGAAAACGAATGGCGCGGTGTTCCCCGTCCAGTCCGTCGCCAGTTAATGAGGTGATGGGATGATAGTGACGAGCGGGGCGCCGGGCCGCCGGGCCGCCGCGTGCTGCCCTAACGAGCCCTGTCCTCGACAAAAGGAACACACCCCCACTAGCACCAGCAGCCACTGCATCTGACGTTGTGCAACACACACCGGGATAAAGCGGTTAAATCTAAAAGGTATCACAAACATTCAATATAATATATATCACAGTTTGTGAATAATTAATAATTAATAATAATTTATTAGCACTAATTACAATTATGAACACATGGAACAGCGCGGGTCTACAACGAAGCCAAGCTTGTATTTATGGGGTGGGGCGGTGAGGGGTGAGGGGGAGTTTATAACTATACAAATTAAAACTGAACAAAAATAGGTTACCGCAAGGAACAGTAAATAATCACAACAACTATAATTAATTGATTAGCAGTTAATTAATGTTTGCACACACAAAGAGGTGCAGCAATCGTCACATTACTCTCGTCATATATTTACAATTGCTGTATTAAGTTGTGTCAGTGTTTGGGGTGTGCGTGCGTGTGCATGTGCGTGTGCGTGTGCGTGTGTGTACGTGCGTGTGCGTGTTGGTTATTTCAATATTCGTATACCTGTCAGCTCGTTGCAATAACGTTGTCGTATTTTAATCGTTTTATTTACTTCAGCGCGGCTCCTGCGGTGTACAACTGGCGCACTCTTAACACTTTGCATTTCTTATATAAGGAGTCTTGACTTTATTGTTTATTTTAATCAACTAAAAGAGCGTGTCGTTCACCCGATGATCATCGATCCGCCTGTTTATTGCAATGTGGTGCAAACCGTGGTGATTAACTGGTGTAAACTATACCACATTGTGTTCGTCGCTTTATAGTATACACGTTGTCCTTACTCCAGTAATTTGACCAGCTACGACGCCCTTCAAACGGAGCAAGGTAATGTTTGCACACTTCTATTTGTCGGCTGCTGTAGGAGCTGCGGTAGACGATCTCCGGCAACAGAGACCTAACACCAGGAATTTGAAAGAAAAAGATTATACACCCATTTCTTGTCTTTCAAATTTAATATTACAAACTGGTATAAATCGCTCAAAAAGATTTAAATCTAACATCTGTGACACAGAAGGTGGACAAGTTCCTGCCTCGTCTGGAATTTATGTGCTATCTTCCAAGCAGAAGACTGATAAATACATTCCCATCAAGTCTCTAATCCTTGCAAGCTCGCACAGTAGCTTTCCCCGTGATTACACTGACAGCAATTAACTGGAATTGGTCATACCTCAGCCTCCGATAAGATTTAACTTCTTTAAGTATATCGCTAAGTAAATCATTATTAACATATGTAAAGCCGCGCGCGCAGCCGAGTCATTCCCTTCCCCGGCTGGGCCAATTACAAGCAGCGCGCGCTCCGGAGCCCCTGGCCCTGCCGATGGTATCCGTCACGACTGCCGTTCCACGACACGACTCCACCCTGCACAGCTAATTAACTTAATGAATAAAAAGTCTTTTAAATACATTTCATTGCTTGTTAAAAATATTCAATCTCCAGCTACATTCTGGAATTGAAATATTCTCATCAATCATCTGGAGTTGAATTGACAACTTTAAAGTTATCCAATATAGTAACGACGCAGACAATAAATATGAACCTTGCTTTTTACCTTGGTAAAGAAATATGAAACGTTTTGAAGGTCATTATATTACCTCTGTTCTCGTTACAATGAAAGAACATCAAATAAATAACTATCACAATATTTTTATTACATTAAGCGACGAGACGAACCGGTCCTTCACCTCACGGTGAATGATAACTGAGACAAATACTTGCACACAATAACGGCCTGGGACATAATAAGTTGAGTCTCGTTACCCCAGTAATTACACTAGTTAGAACGCTTTTCAAACCGGTAATCTGTTGTGGTACTTACCTGGACGATCGCCAGCATCAGAGACCTACCACCAACAAAACATTCAATTAATTGTAACGTTAATGTCTTACATGTACGCGCAATACGCGCAGCTATTGGAGACAGTGCTTCCCTTATAACGTAAAATACAATCTAAACAAATTAGTATAATTATGCAAGGGATGAACAGATTATATATAATTATATCAAAGACATAGTTTTGCAAATAACATTGACAGTTTCAATGTTTTAATGTTAAAATATAATACTATAATATTAGCGCGCCGGTTCAGGCTGTACAAACTTTAGTGTATTGCCTGCCACGTTGTGCAACACCATCTGTTCCTTGACACCCCCAAGATGACGCCATTATTTGAACAGGTCAGGTAACGTCGGTGGCCGCGCTGTGACCACCTCCTAAATCAACAAAGCTTTGTTGCCCATCATTATTGTTCGTATTATCGTGGACCTCCGCCGTGACATCTCGGGGACCTTTTTTTTGGACGAGCCGATGGAAACATAAACATGGAATACATCGGGCGAGCTGAACGTAGACAATTTATTAGGAGTTTATATAGATGTTTTCTGTTGCAATACAACTGCACACATATAGATATATGAAGAAGATGACAGTGATGATTATAATATAAATCTTATGTCCTCGTAAACATATGTGATTCTATTTTATATGATAAATTAAAACTCAGTGATATCTTTGACGGTTAGTCTAAGAAGAAGTTTCATTTATGTTTAACACCGATAGGGCGTAAGGAAGATCTTTGAAACTAAACTAAATCATATAGATCATGACCGAGTCCATTCAAAATGGAAATGGTGGAATCATCGGAAGTAAAACCCTGAAGCAATCACGTTTACAAAAACAAAAAGTACCATTCGGAAGCTGGAGGCGGTCCGCGGTCGCCGCCACACTTTATAGCATCATAAAATTTTGCGCTTACAAACCCACTCGGAGTAGTTCTGATGCTGTCGTGAATGTTTTTTATGTTATTATGCTTTTAGTAATAAACTAGTCGCTAGTTAATAATAAACTAGGTAAAGATTATAAATAAACTTGAGTTGCCACATCGATGAGCTGCATGCATACAATCCTTCGAAAGGTGCAACAATAATTGTTTTTATATAGATTCAACTATTCCTTATACTTCTAGTGCGATTCTGGGAAATAGTAAAAATGATCGTTATTTCTTCCTCCCCCCTCTTCTATCTCTATAAAATAAACTAACAAACTGGTGGAGGTGGCAGAAACCCGCTTGATACGGATCTATCCGTATGAAGACAATTGTATCTGTGAGGTCCATGTTCATGAGTTGACACATATCATCTCGTGATGATAATGAGCAACTTTAATCGTTACCGTTACGTTATAAAGATAGTTCGCGAATTATTTTAACATACAATATTTAACGTTGGCATGACAAATATGGTTCACGTGGAACAGCAACATAACAAACAGGAGTAACTGAAGGCGCGCCTCGAATGGGGAGGTGGATGTTCAGCAGTGAAATGATGATGGTGAAATATGGAATCTTTAAAAAAATATCAATGACGGTACTTACTGGTGCCGTATACCCGTTGCCAGCGACCGTCTATGTAGGTACCACTGCAACTCTCATTGTCTCCAACTAACAGTAGTGTGTAAACATTACTGTGTTCCGGTTTTAAGGGCTCAGCATGTAGTAAAACTATTCGGGGGTAATGAGACGTAACATGTCTCAAGGCATAGAGCGCAATGTGGTGCTGTATACATCATTGTAACTAGCGCCTGTTATAGGCAGGCGTATTACTTACCATCAGATGAACGTCGGGCGCGTCTCGATACTTGTTCAATAAAAAAAAAAAGTGAATACGATCCAACTGTTTACTGTTACGTGACAGAGATTTAATGTTTATTTTAGTATGATTAACATATAATGATCAATTTACAAGTTGCACCGCCGCGCCGTGACGCAACGTATCTGCCAACGGTTACTCCATCAATCTAAATTTACTTACAATGCTATGAGCTATAAAACTACAATAAAGCGACAAGCGCACGCGCACGCGCACTCGCACGCGCCCTGTGACATATTGTTTACACGACAGCACTTAAACGTTATTAACGTTATAAAATTACTTAATTGCTTAGATAAAGGCCCGTAACGCGACAAATTTTGTCTCAACAAGCGATAAAGCGGATGTACTAAAAACTACCTCCGTAACACAGCAGCTAACAGCTTGCCTTGTAATCAGAGATACTTGCTTGGGTTCCGGGGCCGAACTAAAATTCCCATAATGTAAACCTGCCCTTATAAAATCATTAGTATATTATGGATATTATTAAAATCAATAACTTTTATATAAGCGGAATAATCTAACGATCACTTCGTGTGCCGAAAGGAATGTTCTAGTAACTATTTTTATTTAGCGAATGAGTTTTTAATTTTTATATGACCTTAGATAAAAAAAGTATTTGTGGTTCAGTGGAATTTTTTTTCCATACAAAGTTCAATTCTTCTCCTTCTAATGCCTCTTCATGCTTCAGGATTGTCAGTAACTCCGAAAATATATACTTATAAAAATCAAAAAAAAAAATTTTTAAGAGTAATATTTGTTATCATATATTTTATTTAACAAAATATACTCACAGCTTACATATCTGCAGATGTAGGAAACATTAAATGAAATATTTCATTGATATACACACACACACATATATATATATATATATATGTGTGTGTATATATATGTATGTATATGTTGTAGACTTTTATTGTCTAAATTATAAATGTAAAGTTTATCTTTTAGTAGATTCAAACGCAAGACCTATGGAAACTTTTGTTTGAAAATTTGCGTTAAATTATTCTCATCATCATCATCTAGAAATCCACTGCGGGACCTAGATCTCTTGTGTATACATCGGTTTTGATGATAATGTTGCTTCTTAAATATTAAACCATTTTCACAGATAACGCAACGTGGACTCCAATATATTATGTGAACGTCCTCGCTACCTCTCTGCTATTGAGGAGGCCTCGGTTGGTATTAAATGCTCACCTCGCTCGAGATTTCCCTTATCACTACCAAATTAGGAAGCTAACTGTATCGTCGCTCTATTATTTGAAATAAAATACAGTTATATTATAATTTATCTCGAAGACCTTGGATACGGAAGCCGGTGCCAGAGGGCTATTTAGATTGAACTATTAAAGCGAACGTCGTATGTACGTCTGTACGGCCGGCAGTAAGATTGGAGTTGGTCCACGTAACATCTCAAGCTTATATTTCATTGAATATTTATTAAGGGCGGCACTCGAACCCGGGGCCGGGCCCACTCGTAAATAATTCACGGCCCGATTTAAATCCGTACGTATTTGTCGATTGTAAATTATACCATGTTTATTGCTTTTAAATCGGATATTAAGTGTTTGGAGACGGTATGAGCGCCCGCGCAGCGCCGAGGGCTGCCGGCGGAGTACCCTTTCTAAATTTCTATTCACTATCACATATTTAGACCTCAAAAAGGCAAAACTAGTTTTATTGCATAATACTAAGCTATAAATTAATCTCAATCACCCAAACAAGTCAATATCAATATCAGTGATATTTTACCACTAACCTTATCTCAATTGAGTGACCTAACAGCATCATCTCATTGTTTTAAAGGAATGTAATTTTATTCATTAGATAAAGCAATGAAACGGCTGACAAGTTTACTGTACGGTTATATCAGATGATTTTTTTTATTTTTGCTTTGCGTTTAAATAATATATAGCGAAGGGACGCAGCCCCGACCCCAGCGGATCACGTCTGCCTCAGGACGCTGCCTCGCAGTTAAACTGTGAAAGCCGATACTTGCCGGCGCGTTACTGGATATAGAAATAAGTTATGCTATTACTGATCGCACCACAGAACCAAAGCTTTAATAAATTTTAACTTACGGCGCCCACCTACGGCTATGATATACTCGTGGTTAAACAGGCCGGTGCCGCTGGTGACCGGTGCACGATGCTGTGTACACATCTTCGTACGTAATAACCCATCATAATTTCATTTGACGATACCGTAACGTACCTCATTGTCTCTTAACACCATGTAAAATTAAGGTCAATTGGCAGACTTGTCAGTTAAAAAGAAGCTCCTAATGGAGTAGTGTATATCTCGGAGGTTAATTCAACTGTATATATAGTTTGTTTCAAACTAAACATTAAAAAGTTAACATTGTCTACTTGTTTATTGTGATACAAACGGTGTTCATTAATTACGTTTTTTTTGCATTATATTCTAATTTTTATTTTAGCGCCGAGACGAGCCGGACGTTCACCTGATGGTAAGTGATACGCCTGCCCATAACAACGTGGCGAACGTTAGGATGATATACATTGCATCATATCGCGCTCGTCGCCTTGAAACGTAAGACTTCCTTCCAACCGGAACACAATAATGTTTACACAGGTTGTCGCCAGCAATACGGTCTCCGGCAACAGAGAAGCAACCAGCAGTAAGTTAGATATTTTGAATTGACATTTAAGGTGAACCGAAGTACTGAGGCGCAATCCAGTACTAAAAATTAATTATTTCATGCAAACCGTCTTATAGACAGTCTGGTGCAGAAGATCAATACGGTATGCCAACAACGTGCTAGTAGACTCTGCTGGGACCTTGTTATATATATATATACTTTTTAAAAAAATCTATTTTTTAAATCAAAGTTGCAAAAGTATCTTGATATTTTTTATAAAGGAAATGAAAATGTAAACTTTCAGTTCCGCAACTTGACACGATTCGCTATAGCGATGAAATATTTTCATCAATTTCATGTATTTCCTGCAAATATTTCTTTTCGAAATTGTATATTTTCAAGTGATCTACCATTCGGTAGTTTTAAAAAATAATTAATAAGTAAACAAATTGAAACTATATTTCAAATATATTCCAAGTGGCTGGCAACCAATGAAATGGTTATTACAGTGGATATTAGCTAGGCGAACTTCACAAAAGGGGGGGCGGGCGCTCTGTACAAGCAAATAACCACTACATACTCTGGGCTACCTAATTCTATCTGAATAATAATCTCTCAAGCCATCCAAAAGATGCTATACTTCCACTATTACTAAAATAGTGCTGAATTGACTAAAATTCTAAATTAGTAAGTATAGTTGCGGTGTGCGGACCCTACCCAAATCTCTGTGCATGTCTCTGCATCTAGGGAATGTTCTTCTGTCTTGCAACGGATTGACCCTGGCGCCTCGGAGATAGGTAAGAAGTTATTACAAATCACTTGGTAATCGTAATCTTGACTTACAAAGTAACCGTGTTTAATCAATGTACTTTGTGCTGTAACAAGTGGATAACATTGTCGCTGTGCCCTGCGTCTACGCGGTGAACAAACCTCGTCTGTTTGCTAGTCCGCGTGCTCGCCACGAGGTCACCACCTCGCGACACCATCTGATCAAACAAATGGATGATCCGATTAAACATTCGGCTGTCGTAAGGCAGTAATTCACATAGAAATATTTTAACATTAGGTAATGCTTAAACCAAGCACCTCCATCATTGGTGATCTGCGCTATTTACACGCAGCAACTTCCTGCGATCTTCACTAGATCCAACTTGATTATAAAATACTAAGTTTAGAGATCCGCAATTCCAAATATTATAAAACCAGTTCCATGCATTGTATTGTCTGGATTAGCTTAATCCACAGACAAATGAACGAGAGATGAGTTTCCGGTGTTAAAAAACCGAAACAGCTTTTAATGATGTTAACATATCAGCTACTCTCACAATAGTCTACAAATATAGCTGCTTCAAGCTATTATGCATGACATATATCGTTTTTATTTACTTTCGTGAAGAATTATTTTTTTAATTATCGCATTCGCCTTGTATGCCGGTCTTTGTACTTCCTTTAATTATATATGTATAATCAGAGTATATATACAATCTCTGTATATCGATTGGTATTTTTCCCAAAGTATTTAAGCAAGCTATAGTTCATCCTGTTTTTAAGAGTGGGGGTAGGAACAGTATCAATAATTATAGGCCTATATCCGTACTCGCAATATTCTCAAAAATCTTAGAAAAAATTATAATCAAGCGATTGACTAATTTTGTGAAAAAATTTAACATACTATCTAATAATAAATTCGGCTTTAGAAGGAGCAAATCTACAGAAGACGCTGTTCTAGTTTTAACTGAAACCATAACAAAAACTCACTCAAAACTAAGCATATTTCTCGACTTAAGCAAGGGATTTGACTCTGTCTCTATCCCACTTCATCTAAATAAACTTATGTTTGTGGGAGTACGTGGTGTATGTTTTGACATCCTAAAAGTCTATGTAAGTGAACGCACCCATCGAGTTCTTATTGACGACTGCTTGAGTAAAGAAGAATCTATAACATTTGGTGTACCACAGGGCAGTGTTTTTGGACCTACCCTATTTTTAATATATGTTAATGACTTATGTAATCATTCTCTTCCTAATTGTAAAGTCATTTCATACGCAGATGGCAGTCCTTCTGGTACTTGACAGGTGTTGGAATGAGAAAAACTATAAGCTGAGTCTGCCTTGAAAGGTGTGACTACATGGTTGTCACATAATCTTCTTACTCTAAATTTGGAAAGGACTGGTTTCATTACCTTTGGTCCCAAAAGGTCATCCATTCCGCCGTCTACCTATACGATTGTTAAACACAAATAATGCAATCCGTCCACCATAACTTGCGATTGTAATGCTATAGTGCGAGTAGATTCTATAAAATATCTAGGTGTTATGGTAGACAGTTATTTAGCGTGGAATAAACATATTGACATTATTGTTCCTCGTGTCAGAAAGCTTGAATATGTTTTTAAAGTTCTGCGACATGCAGATCAGCCTTTGCTTAGACAAGTTTATTATGCACTTGTTCAATCATTATGTACTTATTGTATTACAGTCTGGGGAAATTGCTCAAAAACCGTCATTATTCGACTCGAACGAGCTCGAAGAGCTCCTCTGAGTGACTGGTCGTTCTATTTTATTCTCAACTAATGACCTGTACCGAGACTGCAAAGTATTGACCATTCGACCACTTTTTATTCATTGCACTACACTACGTGTACATCTGCAGACCTTGTTCGACCAAGAGCACTACCAAAACAAACGTAGACCAGACAAGGTGTGTCGCCCTGAACGCTGCAAGACAACGTTCGCTGCTCGTAATTTTTATTACATGAGCCCTAGATTATACAATAATATCAACAGAGTCCTTAATATATATCCAATAATTTAACAAAAATATAAAATGGCTCTCCCCAATTGGCTTATGACCCTATCATATGACGCAACAGAAAGTTTTCTAAGAAGTAGCATTATATAATAAAAATTTTACCTGTGCATATGTTGTACCTCACCCCTTAAACATACATATACACACACCATACACATTCACATACGATCATACACACACATGCATACCACACAAACACCCAAAAATACGTGTGTAGCACAGCATGCATATACAAATGCAGTGGTGCTAAGGTAATAATCATTATTTTTTTATTTTATTTTTATGTACGTTTGGAAGTGGACGTTGTTTACTGCGACACAGTTATTTAATTAACTACTGCAGTTAGCAACATTTCCATGTACTTTGTTTTATATGTTTTTGTTTTTATTTGAATAAAATAAATAATAATAAAAAGTAAATTTGTAGTCCGACTGTGTCCCAAAGGAATGTTTATATTTACCACATCTGTATAAAGGTGCAGTCCTGACGTAGAAGAGAGGAGTAAAAACAAGTTAAACTGGCGAAAATTTGAAGGAGTTGGTGCGGTGACAGAACCGCTCCGGCGTCTCGGTACGCCGCACAACGTTAGCATCACGCCGTTACCCACGCGTGGGCCCACACACGAGTAGGGCGCGTGCACGCGTGCATGCGACAAACGCGCATTCAGCTCGCTCGCTTTAATTAGCCAACGGCTCAGCCGAACTGTGAACGTTATTAATTTTTTTTTAATTGGTACAACTTTGTCGAGGAGTGTTCGTGTTGCTGCGGCATACGTACGCATCCAATCGATATCGCGTTCGATGCCGACCGAACATTATAGCTTAGGCTTCAATCAAAAAAAGTCATCCGTCTAGCTGCCAATCAAAAGGTTACACAAATGGTCAAGCACTCTGTTCAGCACTTGCTGTCATCTCTACCGGCAGCTATAAACTTGTTCAATACCTACACCGTCATCCTCTAGTCTCTATACAGTCGGTGTAACGTATTCTCCGGTGGTCATCACATGTAGGGGAACACTCGTGGGCTAAGTGAACTAGTTCTTCCAGTACTATGCTCATGTCTGATACAGCTGAATAGATTTGAAATGTAAAAAAAAAATAAACAAATGATATAGGCGTGATAAATGACGTATACATAGTGGTAATATAACGAGAGCTCCTTAGTCGTCGGAGAACAGCACGGACCAAGCATCTGACCAACCTTCCTTCGTGACACAAACTTTGGGTGTTGTGAACCACATTACATAGATGTAGTGTGTGCGCGCGATGTCAGAAACTTGAGGGCATACCTGGTCTTGCACATCCGTGATGAAAGCTTTGAGTAAACGATACATTGATTGTAAACCAAATTGTTTTCAAAATACTGAACGTCAGTAAAGTTAATTTTAAAAATATACATCATCTTTAGAAAAATCTTAACTACTCGCCCGCGCCCTGTCCGCGACAGCAGCGAGAAATTACATGCGCGCACGCGCACGGGAGTCCGCGATGTACGAGCGCCGTGCTCCCGGCCCATGCTAATCAGCCTCCAATCGGCGAATACAACAAATACACATTCGGCGCACGTACCGGCCCGTTAATAAATTAAACTACAAGGATAAAATGTCTGATACAGCAGCGCGTAACTCCTCGCGCGTCAGCCCGCCGCCGCGAACTGCACCTTAAACCTATGCGCATAGAACACAAAGTCCCGCGGAGCTCTCCGTGAAGCCGATTCAAAAGTGGCAGGTAACAGAAACCAATGCAGAGCTCACAGCGCATGAATTATTCATTACATTTATCATATTGGCCGCCGCGGACCAGTTAGGGCCGATGGCGATGTTTGGACCGGCCGTGTCGATTTAAGGCGTTTGTTTTAATAACGAACTGAGTAATCATTTCCACTGGATTCTATTAAACCGATCCATAAATCAAAATCAGACGCGCTCTAAAGGGAAACCAGCTACAAGTGGTGCTCACCAGCTAATGGACGGCGTCTATAAATTTTCTGGAGCCGTGTAAAGGTACATTAACAGATATCAAAAGCGTTTCGTTAGATATTTCACCATTAATAGCGTTCAGGTTGTTTATGGTTCGTTAGAGTTGTCTTTGGACCGGACCGTTTAAATCACAAACAAACTGAATGATTAGTTTTAAATACTGATAGTAGATTAATAAATCAAAATAGCTACAACTACACTTTGCCACTAGTGCTGATGGAGTTGAGCAACTCGCAACTTCAAACACGATTAAAGAGCAATTATTATGATTTATACGAAGGCTGCTGCTTGTTAACAGGAGGAAGCGCACCGGCGTGCATCGTGGTATATTGTAGAAGCTGGTAAATTTTCACCAGGCGTTCCTTCTGTTGCAATTATTTCAATAAGTCCATTGGTATTCCCGGCGCGGGGGACATTTCCTCGAGCTCTGGCTGCAGACTCGTCACTGGGCAGACAACAATCAATGCAATACAACTCTCCCCTCATCGTCAGTCTGCGCGAATAGCTATTTATGAATAAGAGCGATTCCGTTTGGAATTGTTCGCGAATTATTTGTATCGGATGTGGCAGTATGGCTTATTATGCAAATCGCTCGCCGTCGACGTGAGCCACATTCGAACAGGCTCACGATTGACGTGGCCACTGTCATTACATCCATGTCTTCCGTCGAGCTTACTGATTGATCGTTGAATAATTTATGTTAAATAGTTTCTGGAAAACGCGGCTTTATATAAAAATCATGTATTAATCCTCGACAACATTACCTATACAAAATCAATATATTATACAAATTGTCTAACTGTTATGATCTCTCCAATTTTTGCTGTTAAAACTAATTGTTAAAGCCTTAATATCTTTCTCTTTAAAAGTATTAATTATAGAGGTCATTGCCCAAAAATATACTAATTTACATTGATCTCTAGAAACATTACTCAGCAGCAGTTCGAACGACGATGTAAATAATGAAAATGTTGCAGTCACGAGAAATACCGCTTAAAGTCTCAAGGACGTTGTGGTTCTTTATTAATATTCTATCTAAACCTTCGCTGTTATAAGCGGATGGATTGATGGAAGGTGTACATCTGAACATTGTATTTTATAAACTTGCAGCTGTTCTCGTCACTATTATGAAACTTCGCAAAATGTTGTCAATTAAAGTAAACTGATGCGAATAATCAACACCGATCGTTTTTAATCAAAGAAACTTTATTATTGTAATGGTTAAATATAAAAACTGTTAAGTTACTCAGGTAAGTAACTCGTTATGAAGGTTGTGTCGTGGGTTTCATTTAGTTCTTGTTTGCTTCTAAACCGTTGTTTGTTTTTGCTCATTTTTGCGAGTGCTAACAAGACGTCGCACAAAAAGTTTGACATATGATCGATGAGTATTATTAATGTTACTAAAAATGGCAACAACATTAAAGTAAAATGTACATTCAACTATACGAAAACTTTCAAATAAATCAATCCAGTAACACTGAGTAGTGAAAACGCAATATTTATTCATTAATTTCAATCAACTATTAGACAAATCATAGGTTACTAGTTAATAATAAAGTAGTACGTTATCATACTTAGAACTGGTCGCTTTAAGGCATTATAACATATAACATGATATGTATATATTATCATGAACTATCTTACGGGAGAGGGAGAGGTTACGGATATAACCTCCCTTCCAACTAGAATACAGTCTTGTTGAGCTACTACTTAGCGGATCCAGGCAACGGTTAGAAAGACTTTTTTTATTGGAAGGGGAGATCAGATTCAAAGGATACCCTAACTACCAGGGAAGAAGATAGGACACTTAGAGAGTAACGAAAATCTCTCGGCCCCCTATTCCTTGTGACGAGCCCCCGGGTTTTCCGAAGCAGTAAACAAGTTCCGCTTAACACTGTGCCTTAACAGACTCTGTGGAGTTTCTCCGTCCTTTACAATATCAAATTCTTCTGTAGCAGACGGCAATTTCTGTGCTTCTATTCTCAACAATTGAACAGTGGTGCTGCGGCTAGAGACAGGTCTAGTGCTTCACTCAAGAACATGATCTAGTTGATTACGTGGAAAGTCTTTGAACTGTAATAAAGTATCAAAGGCTCTCTCGCCGCTGCGGGTAACACGCATGGGCGGCGTGTTATTGCCCCGCGGGTGCGCCGCCGCGACAACAAACGCGACGGGATCCCGCATTCGTGCGATTCCGGCATTCATTGCTGTCACGGGATACCAGAGCAGCCCTAATTAGTCTCATTTGCGTCACAAAGGGAATTGGTGATTAACCCTCGATGACGGCGCGCGGAGAGCGAGTCTCGTCGAGAGGTTCGTTAGTCTGCGAACCGCGATGAGCTGAACTTACAACCACCAAGCAACGAATTCAGAAGGACTATGACACAATATCACTCGTATAACAAACGTGGGATACATGTATTACAGTACCTATATGATAAATTAATGTCCATCATAATCCTTATCAAACTATTGAAGAATACTGCTGAAGTTGTCCTTTGAGTATAAGAATGCAGTTGCTGTTAAACGTCTTATAAAAACCTTTTGTGACGTAAATTTTGGTCAAAGGACACACGTATTGCCTGCCTAAGTCCCAACCGAATAACTAATAACAACACTATTGCATAATTCTCAGTACTCTCAGCTATACAGATTATTCACGACATTGGAAATAATCAAGAGTCAAGGCATGTGAATTTAAATTCGTTGAATTGTACGAACCTTTTCAATATTTATTCTTAACCCTTACATTAACATTTAACCATGACTACTTTATCTCTTTGCTCCGTCTGTTTACCATTAACATTAAAGACAAATACTTTAACAATCGTCATGAACTGTGTAAACAAATAAAGCTTTTATAAACATTAGGCAATAATTATTTTTTTAATGTTCTCATCTATTTTACTGACAGAAATTGTAGTCCGCCTTAGATTCACCTGCGTTTGGAATAACCCATCTCAAGCTCCGACCTCTGGAGTTGCCTTTTAGTTACTTAACATGTACGAAATTAGAAAAATCTCTTTAATTGCTTACATGGGCAGGTTCTTTCAATTATGTACCCAAGGGTAAACATATTATTAAAATCAGCATGTAAGTTTTCTCATATGGAACAGTCGTTAATTTATTTCCAATACTTGCCCAACGGTGTGTAATAAAAAGCACCTTAATGGGAACAGTTTCTGAAAATGGATAGCGTCTTCTCACGGATAGCATGACGCTGCGTTCACCAACCTACTTCCCAAGCGCGACGGGTTGGCGTGGTCAACTTATATATGGTCGAAAATGCTAAAAATAATAAAACCAACATAAACAATAAATAAAACAGAGTGTTAATATATTAACATAATAAAATTTAATGTTGTGCGATCGGACGCCATTTTTGACATCTGTCAAATATGGCGGGAGAGGCGGCACGTCACGGCGCGCCGCCGCGTGGGCGCGCGGGTATCGCGCGCAGATAAAACAAAAACCAACAGATAATCATATTTAACGGCTGTCGTAAATATTCGTGAAAGCGAACACTGGCACCGGTGTCGATTACTATCTAGACGCATGAACACCCCGGCCTCGTCTCCCGCTGAGGTCCAGCCGCTCGCACACGTTTAACACGGCACGTAACGAGCACGATGTTTTTAACCGACGAAATGGTGGAGGTCAGATACAAGGCCTTTACCTCTTATATATATATATATATATATATATATATATATATATATATATATTACGTTTGTCTGGCAGCAATAATGTTACAGCGGTATGAATTTATATCCGCTATCCAAATTGTAAAGGTTGATATTATGTGTAGTTACAAATCAATACATGGTAACACAATGGTATAAGAATTAACAATAGTGGCTTTATTAGGCTTCTGCAACATTAATGTGGAAAAATGATTATTTCAAGGTTATAAATTTATTACTGGTTTATTGTTCCTATTCTTCATAACGTATATAAAATAATACACCCACATTACAAACATTACCTGTTACTCTTTGTTTCCTTATAGAGTAATTAAAAATATATTATTTCTCGATATCATTATATCAATCTCTTCTCATATTAATATAAAGTATAAAAGTTTATTTCCGGTGTTAAATAAGTATATGTTATAATAAAAGAAGTGCTTAAATAAACGTCTGTCGTAACATGGCTATCCCCGTCGTGTATAACCGCCGTTTGTTTATTAAGGGTATTATTTAAAACAAATGAATTGAATTATTCTCTCCCGCTCGTAGCGGCGCGCTCGTTAAATAATTCAATTTAATGTAATGCCCAAACATTCTTTTAAACGCTTGAATAATCACCGCGAGAGTGGAAATGCTTTTTTACGGGCAAACGACAACACAATGAGTTAACTTAATAATGAAGCGATCTCTTACAACATTTAAATGCACGCTTATGTCCGTCTAACATCTGCAATTACAATTTATCATCATCAGCAGCCGAATATAAATACACCGGCTGTTCCTTGCCCGTTTTGCTGGCCGAAGCACCCGCTCGGCTCCCTTTGGGGAAATAATTTTGTAGAATCCTTTCTTAGCTCACCTCTAAATGAAAAGAAACAATATCTATACCAAATTTTGAGTGTTGTCTAATAGTTTCAGGGCCCTCGTGATTATGAGTCAATGAATCTCAGGACATCTAAGTATATATTTAAATAAAAATTAACTTCATTCGTTAACTGTAGAGATCTGTAACGGTTGTATTCCGAACGGCGATAGCCTCTCCAAACGCTGACGACGTCCACCGAGGGCGTTTTAGTCGATAAAAATCTCCACATAACCCTAACTTACCTCCAGAAGATATCTTTTTGAAGATTTCCTACCGAAATTAAAAAACGAAGTATACTGATCTCTGAAACCTTCGTGGTTGATAATCTCTTAAACCGAATACACAGGAATATTAATCATCAGGCAGAGTCTGATGATCAATTACATTTATTATAATTCGCTATTAAACGATGGAGTGGTACATCAGCTTGTGAACAGTTCAACCATTTCCAAGTCGTTAATTGATTCTTTAGTATATACCGTCCATTTTCTTCATCATGTATAGATATATGTAAATAAATATTAACACGTTACCATTGTTGCTCAATTTGTGTTTTTTTTTACTCTACGAAGCGACGAGACGAGCGGGACATTCAGCTGATGGTGGACGAGTTACGATGATATACAACGAACCATATTGTGCTCGTCCCCTTGACACATAAGATATTAATTTAGTCCAGTTATTTTACTAGTTACAGCGCCTCTTAAACCGGAGCACAGCCACGTTTGCACACTGTTAGCAGGCTACAGCAGGCGCTGCGGTGGTAGTTTTCTGGCAACAGAGACCTACCACCAGTTAAGTATGTTTCCTCTTATTCTTTTTACGGTGCCTCTCCGACTAGCGAAGGTTGGCGATCAGTTCTCCATATACAAGTATGTTTAAGTTAAAAAAAGTTATATCAATAGTTGTATGTATATGAACTTTTTATTTTGTATTAAACAAACGTGTTGTTGATCATAATAATGCAAAACGCTTCTACGAATTAAGCTCACCTATGCGCAGCGCGGCGTCGCGGCCCCGCAGCCTCATGTAACGAGATAGGTACTAGGTACTCACCGGAATGCGCCCACGTGGCCTTACTATCGCCAGCTGCCCCACAACCGGACGGCGCCCGGCGACACCCACGGCGGCCTACTCCTTCCTTACACGGCGCCATTGTATTCAGATACGGCGTGTTTACTCTTACATTGTTACGAGCACTTCCTATTCATTCCAACATATTCAATATGCGTACACACACGCATGTCTATATGTTACTGGTGGTAGGTCTCCGCTGCCGGTGACCAGCAGCTCCTATTGCGGACAAACAGTGCTGTGCAAACATTACTGTGTTGCGGTTTGAAGGGCGCTGTAGCTATTGAAAGTGCTGAGGAAGGAGACAACATCTGATGTCGCAAGGCGGCGTGCGCAATGCGGTACTGTGTATATCATCCTAACTAGCGCCACGTTGTTATGGACAAGAGCATCACTTACCATCAGGTGAACGTCTTATCGCTTCGTCGCTTCGATGAATATAAAAATACAAAAGACTTTTGCAACTTTCTAAGATAATACTCGAGTCATACCTGCCATATCTTCGAAAAATCAATGCCGTCAATGTAAAACATTTTTAATGACGTCACTTCCTGTTCTGAAAATGCAAGACATACAACACTATCTGTTAAACCTAGAGTACGTATAAAATTGTATTGTTATAGACGAAAAAGTCCAGATTGAATCGGATCGAAGAGTTTTCTCCAGTACACGTATAGCGATTTAAATAAATGAATTATTTCAATGAACCGACATCCTGGTAGCCATTTATAGCTCAGCAGATAAATATGTTCTTTGTTTATATAACACTTGTCGCTCGCGTATCGCAATTCCGAGAACAAATACAGAAGTTGCGCGTTATCACAGCTATAATAAAATATAATTAACCAGAGCCAGCGGTGACCTGCTGCGATGATAACTGGGCCGTCCGTAATGACCAGCTTAACTCGTAAATTTTAACTGCTTCAGTATTGAAGCAGTTTATTTCGAAGGTTTTTTAAATACAATAGCTGCCTCTGTAGCACAGCGGCAAACCGCTTGCTTTCTACGTCGAAGACTTCCATTATATAATACCAGCTGTTCCCCGCCCGCCTTACACTGACTGTGACACCCCCACAACTCCTTTTGGAGAAGGAATTTTGTATAATCCATTCTTAGCTGACCCAGATTTGTTAAAAGAAATATTCTTGTCAACTTTCAAGTCTCCAGACTTTATGATCCCAGAGCTATCGCGATGAGTCTATATATATATATATATAAATATATAGATAAATCATTCCGCTGTCAACATTAATCTTTCATCCAGGAATAGACGGCGTCTACATGAATGAACCTGAATGACAAATTACACATGATTTTAAATAACAATCATTCCGAAGATGGCAAAGCGTGCTCGCCTAAAATATACCTCATGTGTCGTCAAACGGTATACAGTAATGCTTGACTACAGCTTCACATCATTAAGGTATGAGTTTCAGGTATTTTTTAAAAACCCTACTACTCCACTACATGTATCCTCGGAATCGAAGTAGTACCTTCGTGTAAAAAGACCGTTAGCTGTTAGCCACAAAGATTAGTAGTAACAAATACTTCTCTCTATATACTTGCTTTTGAAGACCATCTTCAGCCTCTCACATATAATCCCTGCCAGCTACTCTACTTAGATCATCAATCAACTCACTCTGTTTTCTTTCTACACTACTTCTGCCAATTTAAATCCTCATAAAGACTCTTCTCTTCACACTTAAAGGTTTTACAAATAATGAATTATTAGCTCCTTACATATGAACTTGGCGCGTTCTGTACGGGAACAATATAAAGTGAATTATTTAATTAATCAAATGCACCGCGTTGTTATCTATGCACTTTTGGCATCTCATAGGTAGTTCATTGATCCATTTACTGAAACACCACGAGGGCGAGAATCAATAAACTGTTTGTAGGCGGTTTGTACTACCGCATCGGAGTTGAATTTTTTGCCTTTTAAGAAGTTGTCCAAATTCCGGAATAAAATGGTAATCTGCTGGGGCAAAGTCTGGGGAGTGCGGTGCATGTCGCAGACATTCCAATTGTAGCTCATTTAACTTAGTAATTGTTTGTTGTGCAGTGTGTGGTGGTGGTGGTGGTCTTGCGTTGTCGTGAAGCAGCAGCAGTGGCCCAGAGCGCTTGACCAATCTCGGTTATTTAGCAGCTAGTTCTTTCTTCATGGCCTGTAGTTGCTCATTTTAGAAAGCTGTAGTGAAGTACACTGGCTCTGGTCCACCAAACACTCACAAGTGTCCATTTTCGTTTCGGGCAGGATTTGGCTAGGTCTCCAGGGTTCAGCCATTGCGACGAGCGCTTCCGATTATCGTACAGTATCGACTTTTCATCACAAGTAATGATTCGATTTAAAACCCCTTCATCATTGTGTCGGCTGAGCAAAGTAACACAGCAGCAGCAGTCGGCGCGTGTTCGCGAGTTCCATTCACTCAATCCATGAGGTAGCCATCGTTCAAGTTTTCTTACTTTCCCGATTTGCTTCAAGTGCATTAATACAGTTTGGTCATTTACCCCGAAGCCTGCAGCTACCTCTGAACTGCTTTGTGATGGTTCCGCTTCCACAATAGCCTTTAATTCTTCATTTTCCACATTAGTCTCCGACCGTACCCGTGGACGTTGGTTATGAAGGTCGAATTTTCCAGAAAGAAAACGTTGAGTCCAAAAACATACCGTGCTTTCTTTTGCGACACCAGCGTCGCACACATCATCAATCCTTCGAGCTGTTCCTGCAGCACTGGTGCTGGTGCCACGGTGGAACTCGTACTCGTAAATACACCGTATTGCATGTTCCCCATTGTGCAGCAATAAGCGACGACAACAAAATAACAATGAATAAAAAACAAATGAATGTCTGTTTCCAAAACTCAAATGTACCCGCTAAATGTGTTTATAAATTTGAATTTGGAATTGTTAATATGTGATAATGCTAAATAACAAATTAAAGCTTAATAATATTAAGTAAAATATATTTCCAAGTTAACAAGGACATAATATGCCAAGTTAACGTCATAATAGAATTAAGCTGCATTTAAAGCCCTTTATATCGACGGAGCAGCCGACATGGCCATTACCCTTTCTAATCCGCCTTTTAGGTATTTCTATATGACCTAAAATGAAATATTAGTACAGCAGACAAAACCTATTGTGCGGTTCGAACTGTTTAACTAACCATTCGTCCGCTGCTGCAGCTAATTTGCTCACAATGATGGGTCACGAAACTGTTTCGGGTTAACCATAATTTTGTACTTTAATGAATCAAATTTATTTGTTAACTTTTGTTTGAGCTGGTTGACCGGTTGGGGGATTGGCGGGGCCGGTACAACCGGTTAATTAATTAAAATAGCTTAATTAACGGTTTAACTAATAATATTTGTATTCTCTAATTAACTACTGTATGATAGATCAATCGATTTTGTTGTTAATATAATCAAGCTTTTATTTTTTACATATTTTTCTATATTATCCATTTTCTGCCTTACATACATTTAGGAGCCGGAATATCCTGAGACAGAACTCCTCACCAACCTCACGGTAACTTAACAATATGTTAATAGTCATAGAATATCTACTGCAATATAAATTTAAATAATACCGAGTCAGCTTATAGTCATGAAGACAAGGGGCCACGAGATGAATTTTGCGTCGTGGTGGCTGTACCAATGTGAAGAATTATAAAAACCCTGAAAAGGTTTTTTAATTAAACTCGTGTAACCTCACTGCTTGCTCGCAATTGTCTACAAAGTTGTAGAAGGATATGATTAACAATGCAAATATATGGGCCAAATGACCAAATCTATAGATTAAAGATGGTGAATCTAGAGCAGATGGATCATTAACTACAACTTCCAAACCTAGAAACTGTTACGTTTATACAATATAGCCTCGACCGACCGAGCTCTTCTAGAAGAGGTACGTTCTCAACATCACTTAAAATTACGATCTAACATCTAAATCAGCTTATTCCTGTTACCTGCTGTAATCCGTCCTGGTGGACCGCGGAAACTTCATCGCATTGTAACGAGGCTTTCCGTGAGCCCCCGGAAACTTTTTCTTTATTCCTCACTATAATCTGTGACGTTAATCCGCAGATTTTCGATAAAACTCCGGTCGTCTTGAGATGTATAAAAAAGGTACCGTTATTTAACCCGTTCATTACTTAGGAATATTTCTGTAGTGATAAGTAGTGACGATCAGCGGGATAAATTCAAATCTCTCTTGATGGAGCCTGTCTTTAAGCAGATAGTTAAACCATTACGTCACGATTTAAAGACGCTACTGTTATTGATATTATTAAAAAACAAAAACAAATCTCAATTAACACTGCTTTTATAAACATCTCAATTTGTACATCATTACTTACTTTTTACTACTATGTATTTTTTTATGATATAATTACTTTGACAGCCATTGCAGCTTCATCGGACTCGGAGATCGCGGATGTGATACCCGCGAGCTAAATACTACTATGTATATACTTTTGAATCGCTTAATTAGCATCATTTGGGAGACAAGGACCAATCGAACTCGTTCCTTTTGATGCATTGTGAAGGATAAGACACGTTCCTAACTGAAGCACTCGCAGTGTTAAGTTTATAACACGTTACTTTATACTGCAGTTTTTATATCTCCGTCGGTTATAACTTATGCATCCAAAACGTCAACGTATTATCTTTTATTTTCCAATAAAACGCGAACAACAAAGTAAGTTATATTCTGTTGTTACATTTTTCCTGTTTGATAAAATCTCTTCACATAACGCGATGTGGTTTTTTCTCCAAACAAACGGCGACGCGTTCACACGTCGTTGTTCTGTATCCGCGCCGGCGTGCCTCTTTATCTTTTATTCAATTATACTCCAAAACCACAAAAGAAGGTGTTCGTCCGTATTTGACTCGTTGCTAGGGGTATCCAAGGCGTTCCTACCGAACATTATTAACCGACGGCTACCGCTAGCCGGGACATTTACACGCCCCTCTACCCGCATGCCTCTAGCCACCGCCACCGTCACCACCTTATGTTTTTATCTTTCTGCCACATTGTTTTCAATTTAGAAACTTTAAAGCGGATATAAATACTTTAATAGTTTGATACTTTGTAATTTGAAGTGTCCATAACACTATTCTATTCATTACAAAGTTACAACAATAGCGAAGAATGTTGTATATCATGTTAAGGTCAATTTAAGGGTTTGTCCTCTACAATATAAGATATACAGAGTATGAAAGTTTTAAAATACTAGCAGAGATATCTCATTAGTAAAAGTTATTTCACAAATTTAATATAATACCGAGATTTTGAGTTTATATAAAAGTAAAAAAATACACAAACAGCTTATTTTCAGTATAATAATTTCATGAACCAAAAATATGTTTACACTGATGTGTATTAATACAGAAACGCGTTCAGAAATAGATGCGGGAGTTTTAGTTAATTACCGTAAATGTACTTTACAATTACCAACAGATTACCGAGTAACGCGAGCTGCGTCGGATCCTCGCGCCGCTAAGCCCTGTGTAAATCCATCGCGCTGACGCAGCGCTGCCGGCGGGCCGCCTCCTCTCTGAGGTTATCATAACATTGTGTTTGGGTAAATGTGAACCCATTCCTGGAGTGTATTAAGTGTCAGTTGTGTTAGTTAAAATATGTTGACGTAACTACGAGCGCACGCGTCCATCTGCAGGGGCCGACTACACGGTGCCGTGTGAGTAGCAAGCGCAGATATTTGTGTGTCAGGTGTATGGATGTGTCCGACAGTTAAACGTTGTTGTTATTTTGTTGAATTTAAATTTAAACGAAGCAGATTTGTCAAACGGAGAGGGCTAAGCTCGAAGTTTCTCTGCACGAGCGAATCAGAAATGTCGAGATCCGCAAAAGAACTAATGTCACTTACATAGATCAAAAGATTGCTAGACTTAAGTGGCAGTGGGCAGAGTACAATGCTCGAAGGACTGACGCCCGATGGGGCAGTAAAGTTCTCGAGTGGCGTCCGCATACCGGTAGACGTAGGGTTAAGAGGCCTCCCACAAGGTGGACCGACGACCTGGTTAGAATCGCAGGAACCTACTGGATGCGAGCACACCGTCACCGATCGATGTGGTGACCTTTGGAGGAAGCCTATTTTCAGCAATGGACGTCTATCGGCTGATGATGAGGTTGGCCACGAGGCAATGTTTTCGAAGACATGAGAAATATTGACATTATTATATCACAGGTCATTGTTGGCGGAAAAATAGTTTTCGAAACGATTGTACTAAATATTACTATTTGATACAGAAATTTCGAGTATTTGAGAATCATCGAACTAGCAGGAGATCGCGGAATTGGCACAAACGGGTTGAAAGCACGAGCCGCAATTACCAGCGAGCGCACCCCGCCCGCAGCTGGATGCGAAACAGCAGCAAACGGGAGAGTCATGAAAGGCGGGAATGATTGCGTGCTCCGGCAGCTGGCACGCGTTTGATTAGCAGATAGCTGTGCCGAGGAGCAGCAGCCTCGCAAACAGGTCGCGTGGGAACCAATCGGTATGCCGGCACAGTGATATTGATACACACTTCTGAATATAGTGACACCAGATAAGCACTTCTGAATATCGGAGGACAAAATACTTGTCATCATGTGAAGGAATCTCATATCACGTCGTTCGCCAAATAAAAAATCCGTTCATTATATTATAATTCTTTAAAATGGTAACAATACAGTTATCAGATTTTATTGTCACAGTGTGATGTCCTGGTGCTTACCCTATGAGACCTATCCTTAAAACTTAACAGCTGTTTGAATGAGGAAATATTTCGACATACATAACGATACTCATATATCACATATTCGCATCGCGAGTTCCGAAGAATCGTATCTGGAGGAGGGGATAGCATCGCCTACCGCCGCCCACCTTCCATTGTGTGGCGCTCTACCTTGTAACGTCTCTATCGTAAATGTAAGTACCGTGTTACTTGGGTAATTTAAGCCCGTAATAAATCGACTACTGTATTCCTTGCTTGCTACGCCCAGCTAGACATTCTGCAAGTTCGGTGTGCTAGGATTATCCGAGGATGTTGGAGGCAGACTGGCGCTGTATCACTTCATTTCAGCCTACAGATACACACAGCTAAACACAAGCCACCACCTTTGTCACCTCGGCCATGTAAGTTACATGTAAAACAAAGTGCTACTCACTTTCTAGAACTATTTCGTCATTAGCCGCCTTTTACGGCATGCCGAGAACAAGAAGAAGATCAGATATTTTCATGTATGATGTATGGTACGGTGTGACCGTCCTAATACTACGTCATCCATGTAGGCAAACATAAACATATACCGTATACCATCAAGCACGAGGCGCGCATGTACGATGAACAAAACGTGCCATAATTTCCAACTGAATGTTTTTAAACGTGAAAATAATGAAAAAGGAGAAATTATGAATGCGGAATTTGTTAAAATTTCGTTGAAATAGATCTGAAAAGCTGACGTATAATCTTATGCGAAACGGGGACCACTGTGCGGGGGATGCACGCGAACAGTACTTCTTTATTGTATCGTTAGACCAGGTGCAATGGTGCACTGACAAATAATACAAGAAATTCACATCTTCTTTATGTTATCAAGTTGTAACTATCAGCATTGGAATCAATAGAAACATCATCATTTCCGTACATTATCGTCCAATATTTAACATATATCTCCTATTTCTCACTTTGCTCATATTTCCAATAGAATTTATATTTTGGTTATTAACATAGGAACCGTTATATTTAACACACAAGGAACGTTTCTCTTTCTTAATTGTTTCCTCTGTTGGTGCACCAGACCTCGGCACTGCTAGAGCTAATTCTTCATCACATACATCGCTTTATTAATCTTCTCTAACAATATAAATAATTCGTTAAATCAGCGCCAGCCCACGATACAAACAACATGCTTTGTATTAGCCAATAATAACTTCTTTCTGTCTATATATATATATATATAATATGTATTTAATTTTAATCTAACATATAATATATTAAAGTAGTTAAAATGAATTTAAACCATATAATACAATTATATCTGAAATAGCTACATTATGAAAGGATATCGTTTAATTGTATTAGTTCCCTAAATGTGATATATTATAGACTTATCCTTTTATAATAATATCGGCTAGACGAACCGACCGTTTACCTAATTGTGAGTGATAAGGATTCCGTGGACATATGCATTGCTTATCACTTACCACCCAGTACTCTGCATATGTTCACGTGGAATAACATGCATTACGAATGGATATCAAATGCACTTATTTTGTAACCGCTTCGCTGCGGATCGTCCTTGGTGGTCTGAACAGCGAAGGCCTTTAGCATCCTTCTGTCTTTGCAACGTCAAAGCACCTCTAAGTCGGAAGTGAACTCTACTTGTACACTGCGGAACTTTACAAACAATGTATTGCCCAAATCCATCCGTGCTGTGAATTGCTGTTACTCAAATAAGGAAGCCTTTATTCAGATGGAAACATTAATAAGATGAGCTGGTGATAATAAACACAAAGAGGATAGGAAAAATAGTTCTGTGCGAATATTACTATGTCCCGGTTTCAAGGGTGCTGTAGCTAGTGAAATTACTGGAGTAACGAGTTTCAAAATCTTAAGTTTCAGGCGACAAGCTTAAGTTGTAGTTATGTGTATCGTCCTAACCAATGCCATGATGTTATTGGCAGGCGTATCACTTACCATCAGGTAAACGTCTACTTCGTCTCGTCGCTTACTTAAATAAAACAAAATTATTGTAATATAATATGTTTTGTTCTCACCTTTAGTCCAATAGAATAAGAGAACTTTATCATCGTAACTGGATGACTACTTAACATTCATTATCTTGGGCACCTCGGCCACGGAACCCGCCGCGCAGTAATCGTGGGGCCAGTTCGGACAATAAGCCCCTATCGGACTTAAGATGTATAGGCGTCTTTTACGCCCACGCGGTTAGACCGGTGGAAATAACTTGGTCAAGTCGGGGCGACGTTAAGTTGGGTGTGGGTGGTCATAACGCTTGCTTCACTGGCTGTCCAACACTATAGAGGCGATTAGTAATTATGTGGAAATGTCGTTTCGATTCTTAAAACTTTGGAAAAGTTTATCAAAATGATTAGTCTAGTAATTAAAGATAAGCAACTTAACAACATATATGACATAATTTTGTTTTACTTAAGAATAATTTAGATTTTCTCGAACCGCACAAGAATCTGTCGGCCGTACTACATAGCCGTTAGCACATATAAAGATAAACAACAATTTTTAATGCATCAAATCATCATTGATGATGATGCTGAATCAGATCATCTGTGTGAAGTTCCATTAAAATCAAATCAACGGCTGAGAGTATAAACTATAGTATATCTTCAATACGTCGGACGACGAACATTCGTTTTGAACTTTTCACCACACATGATAAGTGGCACCGAGATTAAGTGTTTGTTTTGTTGTTAAGTTATTAATAAAGTGATGTCGATGCACCTCTTAATTAAACAAATGATAATTAATGTTTGCTACTTTGAAATCTTAACAGCAAACAGTGCAATAAAACGATATCGTAAAGCTTTAATAACAGCTTAAATCACATGATTGTCTGATATACAGTGGACCAATAATTTTCCTGTTTTTTTTATATTCGCCTAATAAGATAAGAAGAACGGTGTTGTATGGATGGTATGTGATACGACTGCCTGTAACAGTGGTGTTACTATTGATAACACACAACACCACATTGTACTCTTCGTCTCGAACATAAGAATGTTAAGTCCTATCCCACTTCACGCTGTGGTTCAGCAGCTACAATAGGCGCTGTATAAAAAACTACCACCATCCAAAATCTACCACGTATGTCCTTAGAGTTGAATCGGAAGACGAAAATGAAACTTTAGTGATAGAACAAAACAAGGTTTTGTAATTCGTAGTGTCTATTTCCTGTTTTACCGAAGACCGTCTAAGTAAGCACCACCGCAACTCCTTTTGCTGCCGCCAAATAGTGCTGTACAAACATTACTGCGTTCCGGTTTGAAGGGCGTTGTTAGCTAGTGAAATTGCTGCGGTGTTGAGATAATATCTAATGTCTCAAAGCAACAAGCACAATGCAGTGCTGTGTATATAATCCTAACTAGCGTTGCGTCGGTATGAGCAGGCGTATCACTTACTAATAAAAGAACTTCTCACTAGTCACGTCAAAGAGACGAGAGTGGTGTCTCGAGATCCTAAATTTCATTGTTGCAGGCAAGGGACATACATAAAAAAATGCATTGATGCTCCTAGCTGATAGAGCTTCTTCGATGTTTAAAATCGATCACATACGGAGCAATCAATAACATATAACCCCAACATACAGCAGGCGTCGCCCTAATTGATTCCGTCGCTCCGTACACCATAAATCATGAGGCTATCTTTCCGTATCACCACTCCATTGTCTCCGCTGCTATCATCACTCATACTACATACGGCGTACAGGTTTATTTATTGACTACAACATAACGCCTCATGTTTAATACTATACTATTTAGTTATAGATATATTATTTACACACAACACAAAGACATATATGTAACGAAAGTCGTCAAAAGACGGCCTTAACGCTCGGAGCGATTTCTTCCAGGCAACCGGGATGTGCACGATTGAACAAAGCTCACACACTCTGATTTAATTATATACATAAGTAAGTAAATATACACATTAATATACTTATATTAATGTTTCACTCTTACCCAAAAGTACTCTTTTCTTATCTACAACATGCTAACGCTCGAGCTCTGTCCCATGCGGACGTCAGGCTGCGGCAGTCAGCTCGCAATGCTCTAACTCTCATACGCTGACAGCTGAAACACAGCGATGCTGTTATGATGACAGATTTACAATACGAGGGTGGTAGTTAGCCAGGTGGCTCCGAAATAATATTGTTATTTTTTTATTCGAGGCAGCGACTAAGAATGACGTCTCGCTAGTCGTTCAACTGGTTGACGGCTAAGTGCTAA
Organism: Ornithoptera priamus; assembly: GCA_029034505.1. Classification (NCBI taxonomy): domain Eukaryota; kingdom Metazoa; phylum Arthropoda; class Insecta; order Lepidoptera; family Papilionidae; genus Ornithoptera; species Ornithoptera priamus. The sequence goes on from JARDWD010000685.1 coordinate 402,348, forward strand.
GCCCACCAAGAAGATAACGGCGTTAGTTAGGATGATATTACCGGATGAAAATCAGCGATGCAATTTAGAGCTGTAGCACGTAGCTGAGCTAGATGCGATTTCAATGTGTGTTAAAATTATTGTGTATGTTAAATTATTATGTGCCGAAGAAATGTTTTTCTCCTTTTTCATTATATACACGGCACCACATAATGTATGCTCGTAGCTTAAGATTTAAGTTGTTAAAATTCTTTACTGCAGTAATTCCACTGGCTACAGCGCCCTTCAAACCGGAACTATAATATTTAGAGCTGCACAGTACTGATTAGAGGCAGAAATAGGCGCTGTGATGGTACCTACCTAGACGATCTTTGGCAACAGGTATATCTTCCAGCATATAATTTGACTCAGAACTATACTAACTTGTAGCGGAATTGAACCAAGGATCACCATGACACAAGGAAAGCAATGCGCCACATGACTCTCTTTTAAGTAATTTAAATATTAAATATGTTTGTGTTCTAACGTATACCTTATAAGTTATACATTTAAATTAATTCGTTAGCAACTTCATGTCTTAAAATTCGCTGTTATAACTTTATTACCGCTATGCTTAAGTGAAACTTACAAAAACACGACGCTAGTACAGTCCAAATGACGCACGTACTGATATAACTTTAAAGTAAAGTTTCCCGTCACCGTACGAATAAGTAATTCAATAAAGTTACCCATCTAAATCACAACAGTCACGAACACATATTTTTTGGTCACTTATTAGTTTGTACAATTTATGACAATTTTTTAAAACGTACAGTTTAATTAGATTAATTTTATAAAGTGATTTGTACTGGCTAATATAAATAGGTTATAAACCTACGTTCGGCAGTGAACAAATTTAAATAGATATATATATCTAGTGCCTCTAGATAAATACCTAACGTGATACTGGTGAACTAGAAAAAATAGAAAATTGTCTAACTTCATGTCTTACCAAGAAAACTATCCTCTTGTAACTCCTACGACCGCTGTAAGGCCACGGTAATTCCAAGTTGGATTTATTATCCAACTTAATTGAAGAGATATAAAACTGCTTACAATAGACTTATAAAACTCTATTCTTTCTTTGTTGTATAAAATTGCTTTCTTTAGCAGATAATATATTTAGGTTTTCCTTCGTAACAAATTTTGTACTTCAGTCGGGGATTAAAAGATATTTTACCTCTTACAGATAATTTATGCTATCAACATTTTTTTTTACAACACGCAAGACTATAGGAATTAAAATGTTTAAATAAAACAATGAAAGTATATAAAAATTACGTTTGATAGATTTATAAATCTATTACAATTTCCCTTCAGAAATATCTTACCCCAATTAAGTAAAAACATGAACGTCACATTTATGTCATTTGTTAAATTTCGTTATTAAACCGATAAAATTGCGATAAAAACGGAAATAAACGTATTATTGAGTGCTATTCCAACACACCCCGAGCGTCCCTTACTTCCCTTCAAAAGGGAGCGTTAGAAAATGACTTCTCTGATCGACCCCCAAGATAACCGACAACCGGCCCTCCGCTAACTTTAATCGATTCCCATTCTCGATTACGAGTCCGATTCGAAAATTTAATGGAATTTTTACATTTGTCCAACACTCCGCCGCTCGTTATAAAAAATCGATTTAGCTATCCGAGTAATGCAATGTACACACTAATTTACGTCCTGTGTAAATTTGTAACACGATTTTCACAAATTGATTCCGTTTCGAAGCAAATTCAATAAAGACGTAGAGTAAACGCTCCACGGGAATAATTTGAAACGTTTACCCAATCTGCAAGCGGCTGCCGTCGCAAGTATAATTATCCGTAGAATCCATCAAAGCGAGCTCTGGTAGAGGCGGCGGTGGAAGTAATATTGCAGATAAATAATATTAATCGTTCAAATCACGTCTTTGTTTAGGCTGCCTATTCAACGACGCCAGTGCTTTGTCAGGGATGTTCTTTTAAAAATAATGTATCGACGCCCAGCGCCATCTGTTGGCGGATGTAAAGGTTCCGCTTGTTCGGCCGCCCGCGCGCCCCGGGCCCCGCGCCCCGCAGCCGAACCGCGCTCCCCGTTCATTCACTCGCCTCAGTCGATCTAGTCAGTTCCCGTTCGCGCGTCGCGTGGATCGTACGTGTTGTCGGAATAGTGTGTTTACGTGAACGTTAATATTGTTACAAACAATCGCTCAGCTGATCCCGTGATAAATCATTGTCGGTTTTATCAAAACACTGCGTTGAAAAGCCCGGCCGAGGAGCCTCCCCGTCCAGTTTGTGTGATGGATTAACGGTGAACATCGAAGAAATCGTCCCAGTCGAAAGTAAAAAAATACGCGTCGCTGAGAACTGTACCACCGCCGCGTGTGACTCTAATCGATACCTTTAAATGATAACATGGATTCAATTAGGTGCTGCTTCAGGAGACGGTGAGATTATTGTGCGTGTGTCCGTGTAGTGCCCAGTGCACAGTGCACAGTGCACGGTGCGCCGAGCAAACAGTGCACCGGCGACTCGGCTGCTCAGCAAAGCGGTGAGTTATTTATCGACGTTATTTGCGCGATAACGCGGTAGGATTTGTTTGCGGCGATAACTGACGTTTGATGAGATAGTAATGAGAATTAACCGCACTCTCCACCCGACGCTGACCGACACCGCACAACGGCACCTCGGAGATCACGTTTGAAGTTCTCCGGCTGTTGAAGTAACAGGGATACGTTAACAACATTCATTATTCATTCTGTAACCAAGCACCATAAGAATGTTTACTCGCAAAAACTTGGTTTACAACAATTATGCAAATGAACATTCGAAAAACATCGCATTGAGATTGATATAGCGCACTTTGTACATACACACAAAATATTGTTAAAATTACCATTAAAAGTAAGTTCCAAAGAAAACGACAAAATGTTTATATTTTCACTATGTTAGTTTTTTAGATATGATAGAAGGTAGAATAAAATACAATCAGATTTTTATTGATCGCATACAGATTGTTTAAAAATTGTTATATCTTAATTTATCCACTCCATACTCCGTAGTACGAGGCCTTATTACATACAAGCTATAATATCTCGTCGTTGGAGTCTCGCAGCCGTGGCAGAGTAGTAACAATTTATTGTCCGGATTTGCACCATTTTTAAAATAGTCCCAATTAGGTATCTGACGCGCTGTTAGTTAAAATAAAACGGTTCATCCTTCACAAAGCCGTTGCGGAGCCGCGACGACCAGGCGCAGCACTCCTCTTGTTAACCATTTCAAAGAAACAAATTTCTTCGCGGCGAAACTTACAGGAAATGCAAAAGCGGAAATATTACTCCCATCGGACCTCACGAGTGCTTCGCGCTCTTACAAAAATTACTGCTGAAAATGGGAAAAAAAAAAGTTCGTCTAAAACAAGTGCGAATGGAAATTTTTAATTGTTTGGACCTGTTATACTTCGCCCCTTTACATCCGTTTATATATTTACGAGTATTTACTTTACGTTTGTACATAACACATGTAAACTCTATTATATTTAGGGATATACAATTTTCCAATAAAATATCTGTATTGCGTAAATGAGGCAAATATTGCAATTAGTTATGGGAACAGTTAGTTTTTACTATAAATCGATTTACGTGAAATATAATGTGTTAGTCCGATTTACTGTTCCGTTATTATTTTAATCAGGTACGCATTAACAAAGGACAGTAAAAATTCCATGCGAAATAAGTATGTACTTACTTTTCCACATCGTTGGTTAAAATATTTACCAAACCAGTTGAAAACAGTATTTATTCATTATTTGCAATAAAAAAATAACCATGTACATTTAATCACGCAAAGCCTTACATAAAAAAAGTTTACTCCCATTATACACCCTTTTTACTTCGGTTATTTTTTTTTTATTACATATTTCTAATTTTGTGCCTGCGCACTTTTTAAATAGATGTAAACAAGTTATTTATTTTTATTATTCGAGCGTTCACCTGATGGTAAGTGATACGCCTACCCATGAAAACGTGGTGCTAGTTAGGCACCATATTGTGCTCGTCTGCTGAACACATAGAGATTAAGTCTCGTTATTCCAGTAATTTTATTAACTACAGCGCCCTTCAAACCGGAACACAGTAATGTTTGTCGGCTGCATTAGGCACAGTGATGGTACCTACCTAAACAGTCGGCAACAGAAACCTACCACCAGTAGCATCAGTCCGCGTCGGATATCTCGCTCCTAACATCTATTATACGTAGATTGTAACTTTAATTTGCTATTGACTTTAAGTATGCATCGTGACCTATCTTCCGGTAAAGATGTAACTAAAATTAAGTGATACGAACCGTGCAAGCATTACCTTGATCCGGTTTAAAGGGCGCTGTAGCTACTGTAATTATTGGGGGGTAATGAGACCTAACATTTTGTGTCAATGTGAAGAGCACAATGTGGTGTCGTGTATACGGGCGTATCACTTACCATTAGGTGAACGTCCAGCTCGTCTAGTACTTTTGTAGATTGAAAAAAAATGTAGGTACTCCAGTCTTTAGCCCTGTAGTGGCCAACTATTGAGAATAGGACTAAAGAAAACCCTGCCTATCGAAATCGACTAAAAAGGTTTTCAGGTTTTGGGTTTGAAGGTGGGAGGCCTTCATTGTCCACTAAGCTATCTTGGGAGAACAAATCCGATGTGGTCTAATCATACCGAAAGCTTGTCGAACAGAAGAAGCGAGGGTGCCTAAGGTGCCGTCACAGGTAGACTTCATACAGCCCTCTTAGGCGTAATGTCGGGAAGCATCAGTGTCTTCCGTAAGAGACCCGAGGCCTCACGCAACGCACTAAAGATGACCACCGACGAGGTTTTAACGGTTAAAATCCCATACAACATTGTCTTCACCCCAGAAGCAAGGTATCTTTTTAGAAAACATCCAACTCTTCCCCATGCCCAAAAAAGTTCCGTCCTAATGCACTAAGTTTTGTACGTACAGATACATGTCCGAAACTTTAGTATATACGTTTATACCTTTCAGTTGAAACCTTTATTGGTGAAGTATAAACTGAAAGGTGCGTCGCCCCCGGTACCGGTACACCTGATTGCAGGAACGCGTTAAGCCACCTTCACACTGTACTATACAGATATACAGTTTCCGATACATACAACTGTACATTATATTTTGTACGACACAATATTCACTTGTAATGGGCTGAAGACGTCAGTCGAACTGAACACTACGTAAGCACCATCGTTTCCGCCTGTTGTCCACTGCTGGACCTAGGTCTCCCCAATCGTAAATACTCTACATATATAAAACTATACATTTGCGAAATCTCTTTTTTTTAAAATAAAAGGCTTGGAAATAGAAGTGACACTTCAATCATTATAAGTGTTCACTTACATTATAGTTTTTAGCTGGCTCCGAAATTCCATGTTCTAATGCTTATTCAACTTGATTTTAACTTGGCCCTAATAATACAGATTCTAAGCAATCTACGTTAGTTAAGAAATATTGAAGATGAATATAACGAAGATAGTTGATCACATCTGGTCGGAGATGATCGAAGTTGCTACCACCATAGCAACTATTTCGACCCCACAACGTTATACAAAATGGGGCTGAAATTACTAGAATAACTAGACTACTATTACAGAAGTCTTACTTTTATTATTCTACAAAGCGAAGGTACAAGCAGGACGTTCACTTGATGGTAAGTGATAGGCCCACCCATAACAACGTAGCGCTAGTTAACATAGTATATACTGCACCACACTGCGCTGCGCTCGTCGCCTTGACACATTAAGATGTTAGATCTCGCTACCCCAGCAATTTACCCAGCTACAACGCCTATCAATCGAAACGCAGTATCTGCGATGGTACCTACGTAGACGGTCTTCGCAAACAGAGACCAGCATCCAGCGTTCACCACTTTGAAGTGCCTCCATTGCTAAGATGAGTGTGATGTAACACATGACGTAGGATTTGTTTGGTGGTACAGTTTGCTACCGTCCTCATGTTATAAATCTATCGCGCTAAGAGCATTGCTGTGTTCTGGCAATCAACTTGCCTTATATCTCGTGTAGTGAGTAAGCTCCGTTAGCAGCCTCACCCGCTCCCGCTGCCGCGCCGCTGCACTTTCCCGCGAGTCTAAAATAGCCCGAACGCGACCGCCTGCTTGACTCACTGCTTATTTACGACCAGCTCCTCCCTGCAGCGTCTTCCTGCCGACGGTGCAGCGCCGACGGACCGCACCCGACACGATAACGCGCACTCCTCACAGGCATAACCGGAAACCGTGCTTTTACCCGGGAAATCTTTATCTCGTCCTAATAAAACAAAAAGCATTAACCCTCCTTCCGACCAAATGAGACTTGTGTTCTACCTAGAGTCACAGAATGCAATTAATTGCAGTGCAAACCTTGTACACAGTTTAACAATTTTATGGATACGTGGTATCGGTTATCACCAGGTGAACCGGCTCCTTGCCACCTTATAAACAATACAATTAACTTTACAGCGATATTCTTATGCGCTATGACGCACGCAAAAACACCAATAGCAGTTCCAACCGAGCACGTCACCAGAAAAAGCCTGACCGGGACAGCAGCCGGGTGAATTTATACAGAAAGCAGCCTGGTCAGCCACATGTCTGCATTTTAAACCCCTCATGTGTGCGAGCGGGCCCGGACCAGTTCCCCGGCCATTAATAGCGGGCGATGTGTTTAACATTTACGCACATGTCTTTTTTATAAGCAAAGTGTAAAATTTTATTGGCGGACACGACTCTTACTGTACCTGGTGACCATGGAATTCAGGAACGTTGAATGTTGATGTTGATGACGGGTGGCTATAGCCTTTAATACATTTACACGAGTGTCCCTGCTAAATCTCGAATAAATGGATGCTTCTTGTGGGAAAGGGGACAATGGCTGCCGTAGTGGTACGGGTACACTGGTGCACACAGTACAGGCAGTGGAGCCTCGACAGAATGCTCGTGCTCATCATTTTGACGTTGTGAACCTCCATTGTTTCGTTATGCACTCGCCGATGGGGTTTTCATCTATCTTGCGAACGGCAGGCAGTAGCAAAAATGTACATTACTCGTGTGAAGTAAATGACGGTTTTAATTAAAAAAAAAGTCTTACTGTTCTCATTAACGAATAATAGAATCTCGTTTATTGTAATTAAACAAGATCCATATGCAGTAAGACTGCAGAATACCTGACAGTGCAGTAATTACCATTCGTACATAATAGCTTATTTAACAGCAATTAACGTGCAATTTAACTATCGGTAATTGTTCTATAATCATCGAACCACCATCTTTCACCCACACACATTATTGTGGACGTGCACTGCCGTCCTCAGGATCTGTTCACGTCATGATAAACCATTCGCCCACTCTAGGTAGGTAACCTCCAAGGTAACTTGTAACAACAATAGACACAACTTATGTATGTGAACAATGCTTCTAACATTTAACAAATTATAAATACTTTTTAATTGAACCTCACTACAAATATACCTTTTTTGTTTTTAAATGAGTTCAAAAGTTTTTTAATTAACTATCATTAATTGAAAATTGATTACTTCTAGCCGCGGACTGCTCGTCTTACTATCACCGAATCTATATCGTTGAATATTGGAAGGAACAGTTCCATAGATTGTCATTTGTTAATAGATAGTATAAATATAAATAAATAGAAAATTAAATGGCGTATGAAGCATATCCTGATGGTTGGGGTTCGCAGCAGGGCGTGCTCGTCCTCGTCCCCGTGGCACGGGGGCTGCTCGCGGCGACGTCCGGCGTCCGGCGTCCGGCGGGCACTGTTCCACATTATCTAGCGCCTCCTAATTACAGGTAAAACGCATTACACATAATTAGTGCTCATTTGGAGGGATATAAAGGCGGGCCGGGTCGTTGCCCGCGGCGCAAACGCGGCCTTACACCGTCTCAGTGTTGCCACTCGTCAACGGTCCGCGCGGACCGCTCCCTTCTACACATTGCTTATATAATAACTATTTAAATTAAAAAATAATCACATTTCAACCATATGTACGATTTAACAATAAACGAAATCATAGTTAATCATAACAGAATTATCTTTCACAAGTTTCTATCATTTTGGTATGTATGTCCTAATGTTGTTCATGTATCATCATCATCATCAGCTCCATAGCCACTGCTGGACGTTTGTGTTAACGTATACATACGACTTTATTGTAATTGTGCAGTTCATTTTTGGCAATTATTTAAAGCCGGACAAGCTGTATATGTGAAATTAAATTATATGGGCCATTACAGATGAAACAATATGAAACATTGGTTGCCGGAGATCGTCTAGGCAGGTTCCTCCGCAGCGCCTATTTCTGCCGCCAAACAGTATTGTGCAAACATTACTATATTCCGGTTTGAACGGTACCTACTATAATTACTAGTAGTACCTAATATAATTACTGGAGTAACGAGCCTCAACGTCTTATCTGTCAGGCGACGAGCTCAAGGTGGTGCAGTGTTAACTAGCGTCAAGTTGTTATGGACAGGCGTAGTACGACCGAGTTGCCATCGCGTGAACGTCCCGTTCGGCTCGTCCGTCCGTCGATTAATGGATTAAAAAGATAATATTAATTACACAGATTTTATGCTCATTTATGCAATTAACCATAGGACATACAATAACGCATTAAATTCGTCCAAGCGTACCTACAGCGCCCTTTCAAATGAATTTTTACAATGTAACGTAGATACTTATATATGCGACGGAATAATTTGCACACAAAAAGGTTTATTAACTCAAAATTACACTCGTATAGGTATATTAATAAAGTGTGTATTGGATTGTCCGGATAAACTGATACGCATGGTGCGCCCATTCACACGTGAGAGTCCTGTTTGTTCGCCGGTTATAAGGGTATTCACGAATTTGTGAGCGGACCGGAGCGCAGCGCTCACTTGCACCGGCGGCGCGGCGCCGTGCGCGTGCGCACTCTCCGCCGCGATCATTGAATACATGCCTGAGTATATTAAAAATCGATAAATTCAATTTTCTTCGGAAAATTATCAAGATCATGCCTAAAAATTCGATAAAACATACTATTGAATTTAATTTAACCACGTGTAAGGGGCTATGGGCATTCACTATACTTTAATTTTTCGTCTGAAGATAAGATATTCTGCTCTCATCTGTTAAAATGGAATATTTATGATATAATGTTCGTGTAGACACGTGGAACTTGCCTCCTATCACCACCCAACCTAAATGCAGCCACAGAATCGAACTAGAAACCTCCAAAAGGAAAAGAACGCGGTTGGCCGCTAAGCCACAAAAGCGGATGAAATTTCTCTTGATGACACTTTAATATTAGCCACCCTCACCACACCCACATGGTTTTTGTGTCCGTGTTTAAAACACATTACATTATATGTTAAACAATTACGTTTAGTAAATAATAGACACTAGAGTACGACTAGAATGAAGTCCAGAGTTAACCGGCAACATTTATACTACGGATGTGTCTAGACTTTGGGCAATTAGGGTTCGTAGTATAAGCGTGTTGAAGGGCGCATTAAGCAGTTAACACTTGGGATGCCGCGCACCTCGCGGCATACAATTACCACGGTAACGACCGTAATTACCCAAGATGGCCAAGAGTACTTTCATACTTCGCTCACAATAAAAATAACTACGTCGCAACCAACAGAATGTTAGTTATTTACTGTACTAACATATTTTCTCCCTGGAGCAAGACGAGCCAAAGAAACTGTACGGTTTGAATTTGAGTTGTGCAGCGTTGAGGAGTTGGAGACATTATTAACAATTTCTGGTTACATTTCGTGAACACATAACTGGAGAAAACCCGTGTCTTGATATGACCTTATTGCAGAACGCTTATAAGAAATAAAAAAGTGTACAGCAGATGAGCCTCATCGCCTAGAGCGATCTCTTCCAGACACCTATCAAGTAGTTGATACACAGGTACATGAATAGTTCTAGGTGATTACAAAGGATATTCCATCGCATCCCCGACTGCTTCAATGGATGGATGGTTAGCAAGAATGTATTATGGATTGCGCTTTCAAAATTCCTGTTCATTATGTCTAAATTGCAGTAATTAAAAATGTGCACATAATTGCAGTATTAAGTACTGTCATATACAAAATATTTTTGGTGATTCCGCCATACGTGCCCTTCCCCCAAGCGGTAACAGAGTAGCGCCGACCATGGAGCCGTAGCTCGACTACACCGCGCGCTCTGCGACGCAGCTACTCTACGCGTGCCTCCCGAACTCGAAATGTTATCTGTGCAACGTGAAAAGTGTTTTTTTAAACCGCGTCTATGAAACGTCACCGCATTCAGCCACGCGCGGTTAATCCTTTAAAATCCTGTTCGTTATAAAGTTTAACGTTTTTATTTAAACGCCAACCGCGCCATTCTGTTCAGTTTTTTGCAATTAATAAAAATTATATGTAGATTATTAAAAAAAAATATTCTTGTTGATGTGTTTTTTTTTTAAAAAAAAAAGGTCTCGTGTATACAGCTCGAGTGTATAATGTGCGTAAATTTTGAAGTAGTGTCTTGTAAAGTGATATGTTACGTGTCATTAGCTCCGCGTCAACTCCACTTTCTACGTACTTATCATGAAATTACTGTCACATTTTTTAAGGTGGAATTAATAGTTCAGCGTTTAAAAAAAATTGTAGAAGCATGTGTAAAATGTACATTTATATACAATAAACGAAATATTCTGATGCAATTTAAAGCGAAAAATTTCATCTGTAAAGTATTACTACACTATAAACGTTACTGCTGCTTTGAAGGGCGTTTCAGCTCCTCATAATTATTGGAGGCTGTCACATTACCATTAGGTTTAAAGAAATTTTATTTCTCCAGAGATACAATATTCACTTGTAAGAAACTAAACAAGCATGTAAGATATTTGAATAATTTTTGGTTTCTCATACTTTATACAGTGTTCTTATGAATGTAATTCGAGACATAACTTTAGTAACAAAAACATATATGTCAATCAAATTCATGATATCTTTTCAATTTGGACATCAAAAAATATAAACCCCTCTCTTCTCCATTGACAGTGATGACGCACCCTTTACGAATATTCGTTACGCCAAGCGGCTGCCGTTTCAAGCATTGAACAGTTCTTTTTTATTTTATGCAGAAGCCTCTTTTGGCGTTAGGTGATGAGATGAAGCATACACACTAGAATGTAGCTCTTGAAGATACACACGAGCACTGACGCCGACGAGGTTCCGGTGTTACGTTAACCCGGCCGCTGATGCACGCCGCTGGTGCACGCCGCTGTTCAACGCGTTAATGCGGATGTGCGTCAAGTTTCGCGTCAGGTCCGTTTAACTGATATGCTGCTGTTCCTGCTAACAAATTAATTAACATACATAATAATAATGACTATCAACAAGTCAATTGCCATACTTTTTTTTACCAAATACTCCTTTATATAATTTACTCGGAACGGAGCGTCATTATTATAAACATATCAAATTTTGTTCTCATTAAACACACACAACACACACACACACACCGATGCAACTAAACGTGCCGCTGCAAATGAAATGATTCCGACGTTCACAAATAAACGCATTCAAAATGAATTTACTAATTTTACTAATATACTTACAACAAGCGACAAATTTCTACCGCATCCCTTTGCGGGTAGTGAATAAAGAAACCGTTTACAGACTGCAGTTATTTGCAAGTAAGAACAACACAATATTCTCTCGATACGGATTAAGCTTCAAGGAAATTATTTTAAATGAAAACATTCTTGTTATTATTACGTCACTGCACGTGAAAAAACTGCCAGAAGCCATTACAAGGGACTGTAAATGCAAATACCATGGAATACTTTTATATCGCACGCACACCTGCCTACGCAGAAGATCGCACAAAAAGTTGTGTGTGTTCACAGAAATTATTCTTTATTCAATTTTACGGCATTTTTATGTAAAACTTGACGCGCAAGCTCCACAAACGGGTTGCTCCCTCCTGCCCCAGGAGCAGGCCCTTAGGTTCGGCTATTAAGAAAATTAACGAGCCGCCGCGGAGCCCGCCGCGGAGCCCGCCGTGGACCCCGCCATGGACCCCGCCGTGGACCCCGCCTACGTGCCCACCGTTTAGTTAATAGCGCCGATAAACAAACCGAACCGGCCGCGTCTCCGCGTCTCCGCGACACTGCTGATCATTAATTATTTAAACAGCTCATTTAACTCATCTTAATGGTTCCCCTATTAAAAACTTCATCAAAGCTAGTGGAAGTTTTTGGGAAAACTTAACAGATACGACACGCTCTCCGGTACCTTAATATGTGACAGATGTGTTTTAGGGCTTAACCTATATTGAGCTGAAAGAGATGTCTCAGAAGTAGACTAAAGATGCATCGTGGTCTAAATCTTGTATATTGAAAATAAAGTTTAATGTTGGTCAATTAACGATAAAAAAAATGTAATGCAATATGTAAAGCGTTATTTATATCTCACGTTAATTTCGTTTTGCTCGCATATCAGTTGAAATCCCAAATGAAAAAGAGCGCATGCGCAGTTCAGGAGATGGCACGCGCTTCGTCCGGCCCACCCAGCGCATTACGGCACAAACGTAGCAGTTAAACATTGTTGACGTGCCCGAAACGCGGGAACGCCATTTTGTTTTTCTTACACGCAAATTGCGCTATATAAATATACTAGTTTATAACAATATTTATTTATATCACTCGCTTTTACTTACAAGTATAACTTAAGAAGTGGTATTAACAAAGTTCAACATATCCCTAAACACAAATATCATCTTTTTAGAACAATGCCTGAAAAATATATCTGTCCGGCAATCCTATCAAAATCCTGAAAGTTTTTTTTTTATTCAATTAATAATATAATTATATATATAATAAAAATGTCTGACAGAAATAGACGCTGCAGTAGTATTCACCTAGACGGTCTACGGCGACAGAGACACACCACGAGTAATCTATTCTACTTATCAAATAACGCAATTAATTAACTAAAAGAAAATCCAAAAATACTTCATCGACTATCCGGTAGTGATGATAACAGAGGTGACAACAGATTAAAAAGGTATTATTTATATGAACATATAAAAGCTCCTTCGTGAATTGGAATAGAGCCGAGGTCCGGAGACAATGCGTTGGTTGGAAGCAGAGCGCAGTGCAAACGTTGCATCAAGTGCTCGTGTAATCCACCAGCGCTTCCAATTATTTGCTTTGCACTTACCGACGGATTATAAATGTGAGTACCTTCAATCGCGTTGTTGAATATCTATCACCGCATCATACTTATACTTAAACATTGACACTAGGAATGTCATCGGTGCTTACTACACCGACTGCAGAATGCACGGAGACAGTTTAGCTACGATCAATGGAAAAGCACAAATAGGCATCACCATCATGGTAATGTTTTCTTGCTTAATATCCTTAGGTATGTTTTTAAAAAAATACATATATTAACAAGGTTTAGTTCATAACCTGAACAATGTAGTTTTTAAACAACTAAACTTTTTTTTTGTAATAAACTGGCTGTTCTCCGCCCGCTTCGCTGTTGTAGTAACACCCCGGAAACCTTTATGGGGAAGGAATTTCGTTAAATCCGTTCTTAGCTGACCTATACTTGGCAAATGAAATATTACTTTCAAATTTCAAGTCTCCCGGCCTTATGGTTCCAGAGATATCGGAGTCTCTTCTTTGGGGGAAATCTCTTATATATATCTGAGTATATATATATATATATAAGATAGATATATCGTAGAGATAAAGCTGGTGACGTGATGTTGAATCATTGTTTGTAACTATTATTTTAAAATTACCAGTAATATTACCGGAGGGGTGTAAGGCATCCCGCACAACAACACACGGGACCCAAGTCAACCTCACCCGTTCGTGGTGCAGCCTGCTAATCAACAAACGGGCCTCTGGCGCTTACCAATCCGCATTGAGTCAGCGTGGTGGGAAATGGCCCAAATCCTCCCACATGAACCCCTACAAACGTAGAGATCTTTGGGAGAGGCCTATGTCTAGCAGTGGACGTCTATCGGCTGATGATGATGATGGTTACCAGTTACCATATCGATTTATTCAGGTTCAATGAATCGAGCCTGTGTACCTCGTTGAGTACAGGGCACCTTGTATGTTGTTTATTAACTGATAACAATCGCCGGTGGCCGCTCACCGTCCAGGCGGCCGTCCAGCATCCAGCGTGCCGTCGGTCGCGTGTGTTACGTAACGCCCGTGCTTATTAAATAATTACCTCGCAACATGACGCTGCTGCATACGGTCACCTTACTACGGTACACGCTTGTTATCAAAACATTACTGTGAATCAGTCGCGTGCGTACGTACCTGTCTATTGTTCCAAGTTTTGATACTTAAACCGTTACTTAAACATCCAACACATATTTAATATTACACGTTAATATTATTTTTTAAATATATACACTAGCGCTTGACTACGATCACACCTGATGGTAATCCTTTATTGATAAGGCGCACTGATCCAGAAGTAGCCTGTTCACTCAAACATTCTTACATGGACGATGTTTCACGGCAAGGATATTGCAATAAAATCTTTTTACGAAAATAAGCTTTCGAACACATTTCTCTGGACCCAACTTTCTATAGACCGCATTTATCCAGGGCGTTCGATGGTCTTCTCTATCTCAGGTATGAAAAAGTCCTAAATCCTGTCACTGATGACTGAAACTGCTATTTACCTTAAGAATGTTATGTATAAATTACCTCCCTCCCTCTCTCTCTAACCGTTATTCTGTATGGAGATGGGATAAGGTTTCTTTATCTTTCTTCTACGCTTCGCCCGAATGAGTGGTCTGTAACTCTTCCGTTATATTTGCCCAATATAAGTTTGGAGTGTGCAGCAGAGACGGCGTTTTGTTCAAGTGGATAATCCCTCTCCTGGTTCGTTATCGCGGCGCGGCGCGGCGTGCAGTGCGGCGTGCAGTGCGGCGCGTGCGCCTGGATTTAGCGTTATCGGGGACACCAGTAATTACAAGCGATTAGCGCGCTCTCCGGGACACCGGTTCCGTTGTGTAACGCTGTTGTTGTTGTGTACAATATTTATGTTACAAGAGTCGTACGCCCCGTGCGGCTGCTGCGACGAGTGTTGTACGTTTCCATGCCGGACGGGACGATTCTCTACTTATGTTCGTGTGGACGTTCCTGGTACAGTACGTGTATGTATGTTTACAGCTTCGCAAGATTCCGATTTCTGTTGGTCTGATCGTTATTTGTCATCATAATAAATAAATAAAAACTTATTGTTCTATAACGTGTAATAGTGTTTTAATTAAAAGTCCATTGTGTAATGTTATATGAAATATATATAATGCAAGTAAACATATGCTAACCAAAAATTTATAATATGTTTAATTGTATTATTGATAAATTTAATATATATGTGCGTGTGAGTAAAAAATACACTAAAATCTGTTAAACAGTCTTTTGGCATGTATAGTATAAATGTTTTATATGTCAGGACAGTGGAAACACGAGGGCGTCGTGAAGAAGCTTTTACCTTAAGCTGTCGCAGCACGCGCGGACCCAGCCGCCGGCGAAAGTTCGCAATTGCCTTAGTTTGGTTCCGGCGCAGTTTTCTTGCGCACTCGCATTCGTACTGCTGAGCAACTACTATAAGTATGTACTATTATTATATATGTACAACTATGGTACTATTATACATCTACCACAACATGTCACTTCGCCAAAGCTTGGCTAGTAGAGACATTATACAGATATTAAGGTTGTACTTTTGTATAAACCACAAAATTTGCTTATATCGTATTTTTTTTTTATAATGGTGCCTCCCAGGCCGATGTGTATTGACATGTAACATGACTTCGGTCGGTGTATTTCGCGACGAACAATCGAAACGTTGCAACGCTCGGTCCTCGTATCCGCTTCAGCGATAAATCATTGCTCGCGATACCGCAGCGATATCGCATCGATACTGCCTCTACGTAATTAAACACAGCCCAGCCATCGATCACTGATACCGGCGACGTCGAGCTCGACGAATGAACAACAGATTTGTGTCCAATGGATCGTTATTTGTAACGGCTGAACCCGTATTGGTCACTCTTCTCGCATACCGTCTGTCTAAAACCATACACCATATTTTCTGGATAATGTGCAAATATTACTATATTCTGATTTAAATAGTAGCGACCCAGTCTATCTGCAGGCAAAGATACTCCACGACTCATTGCTTAATATGGACGAAGGTTTTATGATGTAAGTATATAATTTATCTTTTACTCACTGATCAACAGCAAGAGAAGCCCCGTCAGAAACAAATCTCTGGAAAAGGACAAATTGCGCTGACACCATTCAAAGTGTTTGTACCTTATGGGTTTTCGGGTTCAGCGAAAGGATTTGAAGTTTACCGTGCAGCGATAGGACGCGGGCACTGTGTGCGATAAAGAAACAATCCGGTGCGGGCGCGATAAGCTATCGGAGCTGCGCCGCAATCTGGCCGATAGCTTGTTACGATCGGCCATTACAGCGTTACCGCGTGTCGCACTCCACCGGCAAACTTACATCTTGTTTTATTACCGATTTGATATCCATCGCCGAAGACAAGATAAAACTGACAAGCGTTTAACTCTGCCCGATTCCTACTTGCTGGAGAGTACCGGGCTATCCGCACACGGATCGAGAGATCAGCGCTCTCTGACAACCATATCTATAAACTAATTCAACCTAACACCCCTAACTTTAACTTATAACATACTCTCAAGTTGATCACTAGTACCCACTACTTAACAAATGCTATCACGCAAGTGATAAGCGAGCACTAGTTTCCCAATATCACATTTCTAATGATAACTCCATGCTTTATGTTGGCTATATGTCTTGTTAAAAGGCTACATATTAATATAAGTATTGTAGCTTTAATTTATAAGTCTGATGCATGAACAGCCATTTTTTTTTAAATAAATCTATGTTTGATAGACTTTTTTCCCATACCCATACGGGGAACGCGCATGCGGTGGACATAAAAGAAAAACACTTAAATAACCTTCCTTTTATTGATGACGAGGGGTCGGGATCTGATCTAGTGCCACTTCGTATTTGTTGTATTTTTGCGCTCGGGAATACCTTTATCAATAGTTATTACAGTTTTATGTACATTTTTTTAAAAATGTTTGCGTGTGAGCGCATACGCGACATGCTGATGCAGTTCTGTACATACCCTTGCTACCAGTAGCATCAATAATTAGTTTGCGTTCCAGTCGTATGAGATTTCTCTCCCGCTTTCCGGGTGGGCGGGGGTGGCGCCGGCGTCGCGTTAGTAACGGTGCTGATGTCAATAATGTGTAATGCTAGGTTCTAATTAGTAATGCCTAGCACAAAAGCTTTGTCTCCAATTCGAGGCGCAGGTAATCAGTGGCAGCGGGCGCTTTTAGAAACGAACTTCCCCGACAACGCTGAGGGTGGAGCGGGGAAATCCGCCGCGTCACGTGATTAAGGAGACTCGCAGCTCCCCTCGCGTTACAATCTAAAATGGCAATATTAGTGTTCAGCCGGTGGGTGCACTTTGAGGCCGCCGCAGGGGGAGCAGGGAAAAAATTGGAACGCTTAACGGAGTTTTACTCTGCGGCAGAAACGCGAACGCTCGCCTAGCGCCCGCGCTTTTTATTTGTCACCGATTAGGCATTGTACTCGTGTCACCGTTATTTACTCACCGTCTACTGATGAGATATAATTTCTTTGCGACTTCAAGTTGAAAAGAAAATCTTTCCAAACTTACTTACCTAGCTTACCTCGTTCGAAAGCCTGTATATAGGTAGTTTATAAATATAAGAGAACTCTGCAACAACTATAACTATACGATTATTTACAAGTTTTTATTAGTTTAGTAATAAATTTCCATTGCAATATAACAAGCAAATATATGTCGGAGTGCAAATTTAATCACTATATAGATTAGTGTGATCGTTTGTTACATGTTACATTCTGTTGAGTATGTACTGCTTGTTGTATTGTTATATAACGCGCTTTGATATCGTGAGCACTAAAACAGTTAAAAACTTTGTAAAATGTACTGTTATTTTTACGAGCAATTTTTCACTGAAATTTATCTACGTTTATTGTCCAAATATTTGTCCCCAGCCCAACAATGCGCGGTGTGCTTCCTTTAGCGCCATTAGCGCGCGCTGCACCCCCGCGGCCGCGCCGATGTCGCCCCTCGCCCCCACGACTTACAGACGGAATTCGAGTGGTCCGTGAAATTCGCCAGGGATCGATTATTTGGGCAAACAAGCCAGGACCATAAATCATGCTCTCTCCCGTTTACCTGCGCGCGGCCGATAGGGAAAAAAGGGCCTTTTAGGAGTATATAGGGGATGACATTTCCAACAGCGGGTTGTGGGAGTCCTGCCTGGATCATTTGTTAACGACAACCTCGCTCCGTGACTTAATACGGATTCCAACACAAGTTGACTATAAATTATAAAAAAATGTTTTATGTGAAGTCGGTAGTAAATTATTCGTACTGGTAGACAGTAAAAGGATGTTCAATACATGTGGGATACCCATCGCTTTTGCAATCTTACATTTGTTTAGTTTAATTAAACAGAAACGTTCATAATCACTTTTACACCATATTGATGTTCACTGCTGATGTTCAGGTTCCCCGTTCGATTTTACCGTACACAGTACAGGTTTGCGAGGGCAGCAGTATGCTTGGTATGGGTCAGAGAAACGCCGTTGTCGTTTCTTTGGAATCATTCCTTTTTTAGTATTCTTGGCCTAAGGGTAACGGTATAGAGAATACTTCGTATATAACAATATTTTTCCCTAAAAGCCGTCGTGGTTTTTTGAGGAATATAAACAATAAAATTGCATACATAATACATACAGCCAATAGGAGTGGGGTAACGGTATAAACGGCCTAGTGTGCCATGTGTAGTGACTGCAGGATACGAGCGTTGTATTCTAAAAAGCCGAGCACCTCGCGCTTCTCGGTAGCGGAGGGAAAAAAATAACACCATACGAAAATAGACGGGTGTGCGCAAGTGAACGGGGCTGGGGGACGAGTCGTTACACTCTGCACCCGACGGAGCGGCGCACCAGCGCACCAGCGCCTGGCTGCACTTGTACTGGAGCGCCTGTGCACCGGCCGCGGGCGCGCGTCGCAAGAGTCGCAGCAGACGCACTCGATCCGCATCATTCGTTCCTCGTATTAGATCACGTTGTTTAATACCTTCAGAACTAACGGCTGCTTACTACGCTCATCTAATTAAAAAAAAAAATATCCTGGAAAAAAATCAGGAACCTCTCTGAATTTGTTCTTAACTTTTGTATGTAAAGACCGCATTGTGAACGATGAGGGAGTAATAGTTAATATGCAAAAATAAACAGGAGTACACAAAGAGGTTCAATCACCTCTAAACTTTAGTTTCACCTGAAGGAAAACATCGTGATGAAACCAACATGCTCCAAGAATAACACCTTTCTTGGTCAGCGTGGTGTATAAGCGGTGTTGGCTCTCACCTAATCTGTGGTAGACTTCAGAGAGTTTGATAATTAACTACTAACGAATAAATGGCGGACCACAACATAGTGATAGCAAAAAGCATACTTTTTTCTATTTAATTAAGCGGCGGGACGAGCGGGACTTTCACTTGATAGTACGTGACACGCCTGCCTCTGACAAAGTAGTACTAGTAAGGATGACATATACTGCACCACATTGCGCTCGTCGCCTAAGACATAAGATGCCGAGTTTCGTTACCCCAGTATTTACATTAGCACAGCGTCCTTCAAACCGGAACACGGTAATGTTTCCACACTACTGTTTGTTAGCTGCAACAGGCGTTATCTTGGTATGTACTTAGACGGACTCTTAGTACAGACTTGCCACCAGTAGAGGGTAAAATATTGTTAGGTCATTTATCAACAAATATTATCATAAATTTCACGTGTTCCTCCATGGCCGTAAGGTTGGCAGCACTGATCCATCGATGTCACATGGTCTGCTCCCGAGCTATGGCATAAGACATAAAGATTTTCCATACTTTTAAAAAAACTTTTGCCTTTTTGTTTCAATGCAACAAATTTTACAGCCCCTATAAACAGGGAAAGCAGATTGTTATATATTTTTGTATATTACAAAAAAAAATTGTTTTGTTTGTTGCCATCCAAATTGCTTCATTGCTGATATTGTTTAGTTTTATTGTTTGTGTCCTTGTCACCGTGTCCCCTGCACCGTGTAGTTTCTTTTTGAATAGATATCGCTATTAAAGATTTCTCAAAAACTTTTTGTTTAAGTTAAATAATAAAACACTAACTACTACATCGTACTGCGGATAACTGAATTGTATGAGAATAAAGATTCTTTTTTAAAGTAATATTTGTATAGAAAGGACTTTCAATGCTTCAAATTTTGACAAATATTTAAAGGAGAGCACAAAATACGCGCCGCTAACAAAAGCATTGGAACAGTAAGAAATGAATGAACAGTAGGGAAGCAGTAAACATTGCGCCATATTATACACCGACAGGAGTAAATTATGAAAAATAATATAATCTAGATAAAATAAACCAAACTATAGATTATCTATCGAAACTACAACACGAGCGGGACCTCGTGTTGTAGTTTATCTCTTTCTGAAAAACAACAGGCTCCTTAAGGATTTATGTTAATTCAATTGTAATCACCATAAGTTAATTACAAAAGCGTTCGGGACGGGATCTCCTGCGGAACGTTCAGCCAAGGAGCTGCCTTAAAGTTGAACAGTGATCGTATCGGTATACTTAACACATGTATTGTGAGATTCCTTGTACTGAGGCTCATTGAACTAGACAAAGGCGCATTGTGAGCGGACAGACGGACGGTCAGACCGGTGGACGGTGGGCGTGGTGACGCGGGAAGTGCGTGCCTCTACTTAACCACTTACATCACACTAATAATAATAACACCCGCGTATGTACTCTCCGTAGCTCGCCGGCCTAGTGGTTGGAGCGAGCGGCCCTCATTGCGAAGGTCGCGGGTTCGAATCTCGGCATGACTTTGATATTTAAGTTGTGTACATTTGTGGACTTTAGCAACAACAACAGCGAAATACAAATCTGCACGTGAATTAGAATTTACTCTTCTTAGTGTGTGAAGTCACCAATCAGATTTGGGTCCGCGTGGTGATTACGGCCCATCGCCTTCAAATTGAGGGTAGGCCTGTGCCCCAACAGTGGATACGTAAAATTGGCTGTTCCATATACTCTTATAATAACCATATATTGAATATCCTACAGGATGATCACCCATTACCTAGATAGTACATTCGCAATACTATCTTGATGCCACCCAAATTTTAGTTAGGTAGATTTCGTTACACGTACAATCATTCTCATCTCATTGTTGTGAGGTGAATCACCTATCACCGCGTGAAGTATTATGAACGTCTTACATTATAAGTCAAAACTGAAACCGGCAGACGCTTGCTTACTATTTATTATGTATTAACATTCAACGAGAAAATTGGATGAAAAAACTGGTGACATGGTAGACATTAAAAATATCTTCGTAAAGATGTGCGCGACAATTTAGTGATTGTTTTAATAGTGTTTATGATCATGGTCTCAAAGTTTTTGACCTTCCAAGACCTATGGACGCTTTCATAAAGGTAAAATCTGATCACTAGTATACATTAACAAGGTTATGTACATAGGTCAGAAATAACGTAACGCAACCCCTTTCCCTTGACGATTACGGAAACTATAATATGTAGTGCGATGAGTTGTCCGTTCCAACTCCAAGATGTCCAACAAACTCATTGAAAACGAAAGTTCGCGGGCGGTACTAAACTCACAAATTACGAGTAATTCCTTGCCCGGAGATCTTAATCCGGGGTCCGGGCCCGGGGGAGCTGGATGTAACCCGGTTATCCGGGACGGTCATCATTCTGCGGAGTAATTGTAAAAGCGGCGGGATTCTTTTGCCTTCTGTGCGCAACGGAAAATATAATTATCAAAGAAATTAAAACGATGCGCCTTTACTTGTTTCGTTTGCGAGTTAAAACCACAGCATCATCTTTTTTTACTTTATACAAATGTGCGTTGCACATTTGACGGCAGACAAACTGTAGCTTCTGAAAACTAACGACATTTGCACGCGTGCGTTCCGTAGGAGATCCCGGAGCCCCTCCTAATGCACTGAGGGAGACCACCGAGAGGGTTTTAGTGGGTAGAAGCCGAACATAACCTTGTCTTCCCCCCAGAAGTAAGGTACCTTTTAAGAAAATTTACCCCGCGTTCAAAAAAGTCTAGTACGTCTAAGTTATAACGACATTTGCGACATACAAGCGATTGTAATATAATATATATATATATATAACATTAGTGTATATGTACAGAAAAAAAATATTATCTGAAAAAAATAATAGTATTGTACGGAAGGTGGTCCCGCGCGCTCCCGTGGCTTGGGCCGCGCGATGGCCAAGTTTGATCTGCGGAGCGGAAAATTGGCGGCAGTAAGAAAACGTTGACCCAATCGAGATGATTACTCGAGAGCCGTCACGCGGAATTTGCTATTTAAAACGTCAAGTTGGACCCCCTGTGGGTCCACGCGTAACTTTGAACTTCCGACCGGCTCGACGTCATCTTGGAACATCATTTGAAACATGTACTTTGTAATTTATCGGATATTACATTCCGGAAACTTAGAGACAGGACACTTTATAATTAAAGGGTTCATCGCTGATATTTTTGAATTAAGAGTAAACGGAAACAAAGATAAATGATCTTTATTCAAGTGATCATAACTCATTCTATATCCACTCTGAAACTGTAACATTGAAATTGTATAAAACTTACAAACATTTCATCGCATCACCTTTTTTGCAGTAACGGTTAGCGCCATTATTTTTGTGTTAAACGAGATTTTTACTATTGTTACTTTAACGTTAAATATATCACTATCAATTAATGGTTAGCTAGCTGAAATCACTACCACTACCATCATCAGCCTGCAGAAGTCAACTGCTAGACTGAGACCCCCCCAAAGATTGACACATCCACATCGATCGGTCGCGTGCCGCCCGCAATAGCGGGCACCAATCGCCGTCCTATGTAAAGTTTTATATGGGGGGATTTGGGCCACTTCCCACCACGCTGGCTCAATGTGGGTTAGTGGGAGCCAGAGCATCGTTTATTGGGTAGCAGGGTGCACCGCAAACAGGTGAAGTTGACTCGACTGCCGTGAGTTGATGTATGGAATCCCTCACACCCCTAGCTAGCTGATATCGCTCACAGTATGTGTTCCAGCTCCTCGACCGAACGCCGCTGATGTATTCACATCATATAAATATCCTTTGAGTGATTCTAGTTCCATGGTTGTGTAAGACTGTCTGCTCGTGGATAGATATAATTATCACTGAGACTATTTCTACTGATAATCAAACTGTAGACACTTTGTTCTTGTATAAAGGAGGCTGTACCTAATGAATTGTTAGCGCAATACATCATCATCTTCCTACGATGTGAAGATCGAAATCGGATAGGTATAGGCTTGTCGTTTACAAGTTAAGATTTTGCTCGTCTATTTGCTTGATCGCATGAATCCGCTGACAACGCGAACTGATGGCTACTTCATAAACTCATTGCGCAGTATATCATCTCAGCCAAATGCATTAGCGTACGAGATGCTAATGGCGTGAGTGCAGCTTAAAGGAGATCGGGCCCGTGAATAGTCGCGTGAGTCAGCAGCGAACCAGGAACAATGGGCCCCTTTACCCCGCCGGCCGACGGACGCGCAAGAGGAACGCGTTCTAGATCTAGGTCCGACAGCTTCCTGAATTAATGACCTCTGGATCGCAAGCTCTTCATGTTATGTGGTTATGTTAAGTTCATGATAACTTAGAATTATATATACTATGTTACGGGAGATTTAACAACTAATGAAAAAGCTTCTTATGTGATTGGCCATTAGAAGTTCGGTTTATCTTAGTTCTCTTCCTTTATCATCATCATCAGCCGATAGACGTCCACTGCTGGACAGAGGCCTCCCCCAAAGATCTTCCACATCGATCGGAACCGCGTTGCCCGCATTCAGTGAGTTTCCGCGATTTTCACCACATCATCAGTCCACCTTGTGAGAGGTCTCCCAACATTATGTCTTCTGGTACGCGGGCGCCAGTTGAGGACCTTACTGCCCCATCGCGCGTCAGTCCTTCGGGCAATGTGCCCTACCCACTGCCACTTAAGTCTAGCAATCTTTTGGGCTATGTCGGTGACATTAGTTATTATATATATATATGTAATAACCTTAGAGAATATTATATATATATATATATATAATATTTCAGGCAGTAAAATAAATTAGACTAAGTGAAGCTAAATTAGTAATACCCTTCTTCAGGCATAGCTCTCTCCCTGCAGACACTAGTTAGTGTCCGTCCGGTTTGATATATAAAAAACACACTTGCGGTGTCTGGTCGCGGTTGAGAGGCGATGTCGCGCCGCGTTGTGGGTTCCGTCGTAAATAACGTTGACGGAGGCGACGTCTCCCCACGACCGCCGCTCTGAGATGTGGGATGCTGCGACGAACATAACTTTAACACGAAACGAGGTGTGCCGTTTATGTATTTTCCATATTACGTTCAAAACAATGCATTGTTCATTAAATCGATAAGACCGAGATGATTTCAAGGGTGCTTAAAGCTATTAAAACAACACTTAAAATATAGTAACTCCCTACTTATTTTGGAATAACTTACATAAAGGTTATATATATATAAGTCTAGACAATGTTTACAACCCACTCTTACTTACGTCGCAGTCATAACACCTAACCATCGGGGTGGTCCACCGATTCAAAGCAGCACAGCGAGCGATGGAGAGAGCTATGCTTAGCATTTCTCTGAGGGCCAAAATCCGGAACGAAGGAATTTGACGGAGAACTAAAGTTGACGACGTAGCTTTCAATATCTGCAAGCGGAAGCGGCAGTGGGCCGGCCATCTCTGTCGTTTCGGTAACGGCAGATGGGGGAGGAAAGTCTTAAAGTGGAGGCCGTGTACTGATCGCAGAAATACAGAACGCCGTCCCTGCAAATGGAGCGACGACATGATCAGAGCGATCGGAAGTGGATGGTCGCGAGAAGCTGAGGATCGCATTTGGTGGAAGACATTGAGGAATGCCTATATCCAGCAGTGGATAAACAAAGGCTGATAATGATGATGATATCTATTTCAAATGTACGAAATGCAAGACTTCTATTCTGTTTATATAAATGACTGAAAGTAGTTATAAAAATGCTTCATTAAGGGAAAAAAACCTATTTTCAACTTTCGGCTTTTCGTGATGGCCTAGTTATCATAAATAAAAGTATTTTTTCACTTGCAAAACTATAACAACCGCCAAGCGAAAACCGGATGCGCTGCGAATCCGATATCCGTATATTCATTTTTCCTTACAAACAATACAGAAAAATACATATTCCAGTAAGGAAGCTAGTTACCACCTTACCCGATGGCTGGTGGTGGATCTCTGTTGCTGGAGACGATCTAGGTAGGTACCACCGCAGCTCCGAAAGCAGCCAACAAACACTAGTGTGCAAACATTACTGTGTTCCAGTTTGAAGGCAGCTGTAGCTAGTGAAATTACTGCGGTGACGAGACTTAACATCGTATGTCTCAAGGCAACTAGCGCAATGTAGTGCAATATCATCATCGTCATCAGCCGATAGACGTCCACTACTGAACACAGACCTCCCACAAAGATACCCATAGCGATCGGACCTGTGCTGCCCACATCGCCGAGGACTAGGGGCCGTCGTTTATAAGGGTTCATAGGGTGGACCATTGTGGACATGTGGACCATTTCCCACTACGCTGGCCCAATGTGGGTTGGCGGGAGCCAGAGTCTCCTTTGTTGATTAGCAGAGTGCACCATGAGCAGGCGAGTTGTTGTGCGGGACCCCTTACACCCATACAATGGTGCAATGGTGCAATATATATCATCCTAACCAGGGCTACGATGTTATGGGCAAGCGTATCACTTACCATCAGGTAACAGCTAAGCCTACGTGGCGCTGGTTAGAATAATATACACAGAAGCACATTGTACTCCTCACCTTGAGACATAAGTTGTTAAGACTTGTTACCTACCCCTCTGTAATTTTACTAGCCACAGCACCTTTCACACCAGAACACGGTGATGATATCACGTAACTGTTTAGCGGCTGCAACAGGACCTGGATCTGGTACCTACACGGTCTCCGGCAACAGAGACCGATCAGCGCTGAATTACTTAGTATTTACATATAACAACTTGACATAAATCACGACTTATCACATGACTCACGATGGAGCCACTCTAGTTGGCCGATGCTTATTTGTATGCAATAAAATTGTCCGATGCTGACCTCCCATGCCGGGTGACATCATGGCCCCACACACGCATGCACATCCTACTGTGTACCACGTTGCGATCACATACGACATATTAAAGTGGCACTTGTCATTATTAAAAACTCGTAACAAGTTGGGCAACGCCTCCCGTATCGTGTTTTTTAAAATTGACGACTTTGGACTGCCTCATGGCATACCGAGCAGGACATTCACCTGATGGTAAACACACCTGCCCATAACGTGGCGCTAGTTAGAATGATATACACAGCATCACATTGCACTCGTCGCCTTGAAGCATAATATGATCAAGACTCGTTACGATAGTAATTTCACTAGCTGCAGCGCTCTTTAAACCGGAGCACGGTAATCATCATCATTAAATGCCCTCTTCAAACTGAAGTTTGGCGATCAGATTGGGAAAACCAATTCGTTCCTCAGCTATTCTTTTTGACTGATAGTATTTAAGCCCGGTCCACTCCTTTATTTCGTCAAACCATTCCTTCCGCTGTCCCCCAGGTGCACGTTCCTTGATGTGGCGGTGATCCTTCAGGATCAACCTCATGAACTCCTAAAGGGGTTCTCTTTGAACACAGTAATGTTTGCTCACTATTACAGTTTAGGTGCGGTTGTACCTAGACGGTCTTCGACAACAGACACCTAGCACACCAGTATGTGAAACGAAGGTCTTACTTCAATTCGGGTTGACATCCCATCATAAGTTGCAATATTCATTTGGCAATCTGGAAAGTTAGAATAAAGTATCAAGTACAAATATCACAAAGGGAAACTCAAGTATTACTTATTTGCATACATTATTGTATTATAAATACTTTGCTCGCTTGATTTAGACTTTTATAACTTTAATGTAGCAACAATCTTCATAATGACATCACCTGATAACTTACGTCCTTTAATTACCGCTCGCTAAGCCAGCCGGTAATTCAGTTTTAACTTAGCAAGCGTCACTCTCAAGAAGCACTTAAACACTTTGTAATTTTTTCCTCCCGCGGCGCAGCAACGTTCTCTGATCTGATCACATTAACTTCCTTTAGAACTTACAGAAACTCCTCAACAATTCGGTTAAATATTGCGACCTTTACTTTGCTTACAGAGTATTCATAAAATAGGTTATGTAAGAAAACACGCTCCTTCCCTCTCTCTCTCTCTCTCTCTCTCTGCTCCTCCTTCCCCACCGACCCATCTGGGATAACAATCGAATAACATCATCAGCCGATAGACGTCCACTGCTGGCCATAAGCCTCCCCTAAAGGTCTCCACATCCATCGGTCACGCGTTGCTCACATCCAATCATTTGTCTTCATAATGTATCTTAATTAAAATCCTTCGTATAATTGTAAGAGTTTGAAGAAAATCATCTCTTTTTTATCTACTTGTATCTCTTACTTGTGGTTTATTATACAAATAGCCTCAAAGGAATATATAATAGTGATGAGTCTCTGTTGCTGCAGACAATCTAGGTAGGTACCACCGCAGCCCCTATTGCAGCTGATAAACAGTACTGTGCAAACATTACTGTATTCCGGTTTGAAAGGCGTTGTAGCTAGTGTAATTACTGAGCTAATGAAACTCGACACCGTATGTCTCGGCGATGAGCGCAATTTGGTGTTATATATATATATCATACTGACTTGCGCCACGTTATCGGCAGGTGTGTCACTTATCATCAGGTGAACATCCCGCTCGTCTCGACGCTTAAGTAAAATAAATTAAAGGAATTTATAGTAAGTTCAGGACATGTCTATCTTTATCTTTGCAGTGGTTAGTACATGTATTCTAATTACTTAAATTTTATTCTATTAGCATTATTAATAACACAGAGTAAAATATTAAACGTTGTAGAACTACTCTTGAGCTGCTGGTTGAAAGGGAAACAGTTGACAGATTCAATACTGCTGCAGACCAGCGCACGGACCGGTCAAGTTTACCCGCCGTCGCAAGCTTAACCTGAACTTGAATATTCATGGGATACCGACTCCGCCTCACCTCAATACTGTTCCTGTCCACCGCTGATGAAGTATATACCACCTGTGTTAATTAATAGATAATAATTATAGTATCTACAGAAACTGCAGATAGGTGCAGTAAATTTATAATTTTAATTACGCCGCGGTTAATAAACTACGTTAACAATCCATATAAGTACTACATTTACGAGTATATATATATATATATATATACGTGGGAGCGATCGATGTGGAGATCTTTGGGGGAGGTCTATGTCCATCAGTGGACGTCTAGCGGCTGAAGTTTAATTATATAACAAATAAATTTGTAGTCTTATTATTGAATTGAATAATCAAAAACCTTTTTAAAAAGTTGGCCGGATTACTGGTTATGATTCCCGGATCTAGATGCAGCGTTTCCGTTTGTTGTGTTATGTGTAGGCCATAGGTTTATTTGTTTGCCGATCAGGATTCGCTTCCAGTTAAGCGCCACACCATCACGCAATGTATTAGCTTTTAATCAGTGGGCACGTTGCCAAACTAGCGGGCGTCAACCTCGCGAACCGCGCGTACAGCGCGCCGCCCTACGCGCGCCGTGCTCCCGGCGGCGCGTGCGCACGGCGGCGCCGCCCCACCGCGCGCCGGTGTCACGCTACAGGATTTTATTAGGTTACCTCTACATACTCATAGGCGCTTATAGATTAACGTAAACACAACGCCAGCAGTAATTTGCAGGTTCATCTAAACTGTAGCGTCAAGGTCACATTCTCACTAATCACTTTGGCAACCAGATATGTTGACGCCAGGTGAATGGCCCGTTTTCCGTCTATTCATTACGTGACTACTTACAGAAATAGACGCTGCGGTGGTTCCCCAGACGATCTCTGACAAGAGAGTATATGTCAATCATCGTCCCCGAGGCGAGCTGACCCTTCGCGTGCGGCGGAGATGACGCAATTAACACGCCTAATAAGGGTTTAACGACCGCATGTTAATTGTCGCAGAATGAAACCCTGACCCTACTCCGCCCAGCCTGCACTCTTCGCTTTCTTTTCGTTTACTCTACGACGACGGGATGCAAATTCATTTAACACTTACGATTGTAAGTATGTAGTGCATAAGTTTTATTAGAGTAGAAGATAAGTTGATACGGTAAGGTAGGGACAAGTTAGAAAAGCCCCACCACCAAACATTACACCTCGATTGATTTTACAAATCGACACGGATGTACAACATGGTACAACAGGGATATTGAACTTGAAACTCCTCAATGTAATGCTAGTTAACCACAGTCGGTGTGACGCCGCTGATCACTCATGGCTCTTCTCGATAAATGAGTGGTGGGAAATTAATTGCATAGGAACCGAACGAGCCGCGGCTACAGCAGGCGCGGCGCCACTGCATTACCGTTTCCGCTGAACAGTGAAATCAGCAGATCGCGTGGTACGTACTCGCATTAGTTTATGTACCGGCTGAATTGTTCCTGTCTCCCTCCTTACACTCATCAGCGCGCGGCTGTCCACTACTATCCGTCAGTAACTCCCAATGAACGCCCTAAGTCTATAAGTTTGAAACAAAGTGTTTCCATTCCACTTCGGCTTGACGAAAAAACTTTTAAGGGTGAAAAGATTAAGGTATGTAATGGTAGGATGGTAGCAGCAACTGCCAACCAACGCATTAGTAAAGATGAGTAGGGCAATCAGCCTTAAAATTGGGCAACCCTCTGGTCAACGGTGGGCAACGACATGCAGTAACGATCAATGATTTTTATGTTGAATAATTAAAACTTTTTGTATTATAAAATCTTAAAACCATCTCTAGGATAAATACAATAAAGAACTATGGCGGCCCACCCACCCATCCCCCGGTGCATCTCCACCACAACAAAAGCATGTTTCTGTTATCACAACAGTAATTAAGTTATTATAAAATGTTACTAAATAAATAAGTAAATAGTTGTCGGTTTTACACCCGGCAACTTAACCGAGTGCAGTCAAAGTACGTCTTGGTTAAATACGTGAGATAAATGCGTTTTATCTCGTCCATGTGTAAAGAGGCCTCGTATACGGCTCCACATGCACATGCTGCTGCAGTAGACGGTGGACGGAGACCAGTTAAACACCAAGCCGCGACATCTCATAACTTTATTCCGTCTCGTTCTTTTTAGTGACTGTCTGCGTGTGAATGTTGGATGAAGTTCTCATCGTTTCTTTGTACAGAACTTCACGTTGGGCATTTAACTGAAATGTCACTTTTAACCTTTAAAGAGCGACACAAACGTCGCGCTGGGGGCGAGCTGGGGGCGCGGGCCGGGTTTCCGTTAAAATATGCCGTAAGATGTGAAGGCGTTGTGCTCGTTAGGCTCGCCGTGTGTGCAGTGTTTGGACTTGGCCGTCGGGATCCGCGCGCTTCTGATTGTTCACGTCTTCAAACAAAAACAAAAAAACTAAATTTAAAGGTACAACATCGGATTTATTCCACTATTTACCCCAACCACCCACCACCCCCCACCCCGACCGTTTCGAGTGGCCGCGTTCGTTTGCTGCGGCCGTGATCGCGGGAGGAGTGTGCTGACGAGTTTTGACGTCACAGTCATCGCGGAGCTTACAGTGACCTGAAGACCTCCAGTGGCTGTATTAAATGAACGCGACAAAATCCGTTACGTTCAGGTTTAATATTTTTTTGACATATATAGGACGCCATTCTGTTGGAAAACTATAATCGGCCCAAACCGGACAATAACGTCACCTCAGTTTCATGCTGCAGTTGCAGTTTTATGCCATCGAGTACAGCGGGTTTAGTGTCTGATCTCCTGAATTCACTGCTTTCTTGGTGCTGTGGTTAGCGCTTGCCTAACAGAAAAGTCGCTGATTCAATTCGATTTCAAAATGTAATATTATCGAGTTTTATTGGTAGGAGTTTATTAAAAAGATCCAACCTAACTGCTACTCTCAAATTGTAAATGTACCGCCATAAAACCATTGCTATTCTCGGCCACGTTATCATGTGGTGTTAAGTGCCCATTACAGATTATAAAAAATACATGATAGTTTGCACGCTGGTCTCCTTTCCACTCTGCTGGTTCGAACCTAAACAAATTGTACGTTTAACTTGAAGCGAACTGGTCGCCGCGCCGAACCTGCGCACGCGCATCCCAATACGTTTTTTTTACTCCTGCTTTTTATAGCGCCCGACTCGGCGCTGTGTGCTCAATGTATTTTAGAGGAATTAAATTGATTGTTGTCATAAATTTTATTACTCATTTATAGCAGCATAAGCTTCGTCGCCACGTGTACCCCGACCTGTTAAAGACGATAAAAGAAACGTAAACTTTGATATATACGAGTTTAATTTATTTAAAGATTCTCTGTTACTCTACAATCAGACACGTCGGCTAGTTTGTGTGTTATACCGATGATAGAGTGACTGGTGTCAATGTCTTTCGGGAAGTTATTTCCGAGACTTGTTAATTAAAATGTTTGCTTCAAGCTTCTTTGAGATTAAGCATAAACAGTAATTGATATTGTGCATCGAATCTATCAATTGTAATGCTTTAAATCGTCTCTTATCAATGGGGATGATATATTTCCGAAGTAAGACCCACAAAGTTTAAGCGGTTAACATTTTTAGTAATGTCTGTAACATCGTGAATATTATTTTGGAGAAACATACTCTATGACTCGTATAGTGTAAAGGTGTCTACGCTTTCACCCAATAACACTTCAGAAGCGATCACTAATCGAATGTAGCTTCCGTAGATTGTGTGCACCGCGTCGAGTCGCTGCAGCCCCAGCAGCACGCAACTGTCGCCTCTAGGGCACACGGCCCTTAGATATAAACCGGCGGGCAGCGCGGCGGGCGCGCTATCGGCCGCGATAAGCTGGCTATCGGCACGCGGGATCGGGTGAATGTGACGGAAGGATTACGTCGACTGAATACTGAATACATCGCGGTATAATTACTGTGATTTTTATGATCTCGACAAGTGATGTGCCGTTTGAACAATCTACTGACAGTTTTAAATCTGATGCTGCAGAGTACAAACTTTACTGTGTTTCGATTTGTAAAGCAGTTGCCGGAGTAACGAAGGGCGCTACGATCGGTGTCAACGCGTTGAGCGCAATGTGGTGCATTGCAGGAAGAAAGTCGAGTTTAATATAGAGGTCTCTTATGTGTACACAGATGCGGTTAGTTTGAAGCGGACGCAGGATGTGGCGCGCGTGGTGCGCGCTCGCGCTGGCGCTGGTCACGCGCTGCGCCGCATTGCAGCAGCCGCGCTGCGAAGAGATCACCATCCCAATGTGCCGCGGCATCGGCTACAACCTCACCTCGTTCCCCAACGCGCTCGACCACGACACGCAGGACGAGGCGGGCCTCGAGGTAACTCACGTTTTCCGCAGTTCTTGCTTTTTGTTCGAGTCTACAGTAAACATTGATCAATAGCTGATCATCGCCGAAATTGATGAAAAATACTCAAACGCAAGAAACACAGGGAATTATTGATTTTTGTACATGATCATTTTTATTGTCTAATGACAAAATGGAAAAGTTGAAATGTCAGAGATGTTATTTCGATTAAATAATTGAACACGATAATCGATTTCTTTAAGTTTAAAACAAGATCATTAATGCGCCCGCAGCGGACACACACACACACACACACACACACACACACACACACATACACACACATACCACACATACACACACATACCACACATACACACCGCTACTATCTTATCTATAATTCAACTTGAAACTTTATCCTTGAACTCGATTCACTAGATGCCGGACTTAATGCACAACCATTATATATATATATATGTGTGTGTGTGTGTCTGTGTGTATATGTGTATATTTGTATATGTGTGTATATATATATATATATATATATATATATATATATATATATCTGATAAACGCAAGCGCGGCTGCTGCTTTACATACAGATCACATGATGGGTCATCATATCTCATTGACTTCATACAAAGTAATCACTCCGTCTCGTGTCCACTTCCAGGTGCACCAATACTGGCCGCTGGTTGAGATCAAATGCTCGCCCGACCTGAAGTTCTTCCTGTGCTCCGTGTACACACCCATCTGCATAGAGGACTACCGGAAGCCGCTGCCCGCGTGCCGCAGTGTGTGCGAGCGCGCGCGGTCCGGCTGCGCCCCGCTCATGCAAAAGTACGGATTCCAGTGGCCCGAGAGGATGGCCTGTGAGAAGCTGCCCAAAATGGGTGATCCAGATCAGTTGTGCATGGACGAGAACGACCGCGCGCAAGAGCCGGAGCCGCCGCGCCCGCCGCCACGCCGCCCGCACAAGTCCTGCAAGGATCCAAAAAACTGCGGAAGCGCTGCCGGCGGCGAGGGCGGCGGCGAGGAGTGCGCGTGCGCGTGCCGTCCGCCACTCGTCGGCGCGCGCGCGCACAACGCGAGCGTGCCGGGCCTCGCCGACTGCGCCGCGCCGTGCGCGGGGCCATTTTTCTCCCGTGAGGAAAAGGAGTTCGCGGCGGTGTGGATCGCGCTCTGGAGCGGTCTCTGCGCCATCTCCACACTCATGACGCTCACCACCTTCCTGATCGACTCGCAGCGCTTTAAGTACCCCGAGAGACCGATTGTCTACCTGTCAGCTTGCTACTTCATGGTTGCACTGGGCTACCTGGCCCGGCTGGTGCTCGGTCACGATGAGATCGCCTGCGACGGCGCGATCATTAAGACTTCGGCGAACGGACCGAGCGCATGCACACTCGTCTTTATCCTGGTCTACTTCTTCGGCATGGCGTCGTCCATCTGGTGGGTGGTGCTCTCCTTCGCTTGGTTCTTAGCGGCCGGCTTAAAATGGGGCAACGAGGCCATTGCCGGACACGCGCAATATTACCACCTGGCCGCGTGGCTAGTGCCGGCCGCTAAGACGGTGGCGGTGTTGCTGGCGGGTGCAGTGGACGGTGATCCGGTAGCCGGTATCTGCTACGTGGGCAACTCTTCACCGGAGAATCTCAAGAAGTACGTGCTTGCGCCGCTCATAGTTTACTTCGCTCTCGGTGCCACCTTCCTGTTGGCCGGCTTCGTGTCGCTATTCAGGATCCGCTCGGTGATCAAGCGACAGGGCGGTATCGGGGCGGGCTCTAAGGCGGACAAACTGGAGAAACTCATGATCCGGATTGGAGTGTTCAGCGTGCTGTACGCAGTGCCCGCGGGCGTCGTCATCGGGTGCCTAGCTTACGAGGCGGGTGGGCGCAGCGGCTGGCTGCGACGCGTCGCCTGTGGGCCCACTTGCGGCCCGCGCCCGCTCTACTCCGCACTCATGCTCAAGTACTTCATGGCGCTCGCTGTGGGCATAACATCCGGTGTTTGGATCTGGTCGGGCAAAACCTTAGACTCATGGAGGCGCGTGTGGCGCGGCGGCCGCGCTCCTCACCGGGCACTGCCCAAGGGGGGCGTGTGACGTTCGCCCCCCGCGGCACCCCAACCCCCGCCGCCGGCTCCGCAGCCCCCACACGGACCGCCGCATCCGTTGCCTGCGCCGCCCGCTCCCCCTCCGGCACCCGCTGCGCCATCGCAACGCTCCGGGCAACCCCTCTCCGACTACGGTCCCGTCTAGTAACCGCCAGACTCTCCGAATAGTCTGAGCACGCACCGGTGCACGTTCAGCACGGTCAGCACGGCGAGTATCTCCTCGTCAGTTTCAATACAAACACAATGTTTTATGGAATCAGTGCCACGATAGATAGCTATGTAGTTGTGAACGTAGACGACCGCTTCAGAGCGCCGCGCCAGGCCTCGCTCTGAGCGGTGGACTCCTGGAGCCGCCAGCGGTAACGCGCACGGTGACCGCGACCTGAAGTGCCATCAAATGCGGTGCGACGCCAGGACGAGCTCGTCTGTACTTTGTGATACTCCGGACACTCGCGGTGTGCGGTGCCGTTGTCTAGTCCCCGCAGAGCGCGCGCGAGCCGCGACGCGCCCCATATACGTAACTAGTTGTAAGTCTGTCGTGCGCGTGCGCGTGCGCACGGTGTGAACTATCGCAACCGTGCTGTGCCGCGCGAACGACACGCAATCGACATAAGATTTAGTGTTAGATGTCACATGTCTATGAGAACATTAACAGTGTAAACAACGCGTAAATGGCGACTCCGCTGAGAGGTGCGACTTGAAACTAATATTAAATACTTATTTAATTTATATCAAAACATATAACAGCCTCTCAACCCCGCCACCATTTGCGCGCGCGTATCCGTCTTAATTACCTTGTACATTGAAACTTTTGTAAATAATATTACAGACAATACTGTAACAAAGTCATTTCCCGACCGAAGCCGGCGCGAGGCCGTGAGCTGCAGCTTGTATCCTCGATTATGACGTTTACAAGTTATGAGATATTTAAGAAAATCTTGCCAAAAATATTTAAGAATATTAGAACGCATACACCAGTAAGATGTTTTATTAAACACTGTACCGGCGCAACCATCGACGAATTTCTCTTTTATAGAATGTTTACTATAGTATTACTCACCCTGAACTCGACTTCCATTGAAGATGTCGGCCGACAGCCGGTGTCGCGCCGACACCGGATGCTCGCATCCACTGCCATTTTTATACTTTGTTACAGTGAATAAAATAAATTACTGCTGTATGCCGGGAGCCAGCGCCTCGTTCGTATTTGTCATAATCTCGTTACTTTGTAATAGACGACATTTTACTAGTTATATTAAATCGTGTCTCGTATCGGATCTATATATAATTTGGAACTGTTTTATTGATAGGTTTGTGCAAGCGGCGCCACCGGGCGGGCGGAGCGCCCTCGCCGCCGGACGCCGCTAGGTGGCGCCGCGCTAAACTTTGTATACGGCTGACTGTTGATGAGTAGTAGAACTATGTATTTTATAGATAACTATGACGTTTCATACCTCGTTTGTGTTGGGATGAAGTGGCAGCTAAGACACTTTGCAAATATGTAAAAAATTATTTTATATTAATTTGTCTGTATTATATATAGTCGCTTACAGAGCACGGCGTGCAATAGCAGCAGCGCATTCACTGGGATGGTGCGGAGGCAGGGCTGCGAGCCGCGACCCCTCCGGCACCGGAATACAAAACATCTTATAATTTATTTTATATCTTAAACTGTAGATAATGATGAATAAAGCGACTTTTTTATGTACAAACAATGTGTTTTTATCTATTTAAAAGAAGTAACCTGTAACAGTAGCCATGTAGTTAACCAGCAACACAGTAGACACCACAACATAGAGCATGAATACTTTTAAAATAATAAAACAACCATCTCGTCGCATTGAAAATGACCTACCTCACCTGATCGTGGTGCACTCTGCTAATCAACAAACAATGCGCTCATCTACCCTCATTGGACCAGCGTGTTGGGGAATGGCCCCCTCCATATGAATCCCTACCCAATTGATGTAGGAATGTTAGGGGGACGCCAAGTCCAACAACGTTGAAGAAGTAAAAGAGTACATCTACCTTGGACAAGTTATACAACTTGGCCGAAGTATCTTCAACAAAGAAATCGATAGACGCTTTCGCCTCGGCTGCGCAGCGTTTGGGGAAACTCCGCCACATCCTCACATCGCAAATACCCCAATGTAACCCTTACTTATGGCGCAGAGAAATGGCACCTGACCATCGGGCTGATCCACCGATTCAAAGTAACACAGCGAGCGATGGAGAAAGCTATGATAGATATTTCTTTAAGGGACAATATACGAAACGAAGAAATTCGACGGAGAACAAAATCTACATGCTGAAGGGGTAGTGCGCCGACCACATCTGTCGTGTTAGTGACGGCCAATAGGGAGGAGTCTTCGAGTGGAAGCCGCGTATAGGACTTCCTCCCTCCAGATGGACCGGCAACATCTTCAGAGCGGTCGGAAGTGGGTGGATGCGAGAAGTTGAGGATCGCATTTGGTGGAAGACATTGGGGAAGGCCTATATCTACCAGTGGATAAAAAAGGATAACTAAGGGGAGATAAATTCAACAGTGGACGTCTTTCTGCTGATGATGATAATAAATAAATGTCTCATTAACAAAGACTTTGGTACAATATAGCTAGAATACCAAATTAAAGAGGGGTTTGCATGGAAGTGGATCAAACAAGAGGTGACTAGTAGTCTATAATTCATATTACGAATCGCGTATAATATATAGTAGTACTTACATATTAGTACAAAGTTATTGCTATATTGAACATTGCGCTGTTACAAATACGGACGCCCTGAGAAATTAAATTCAAATAATAAAATTAACCACCACCGCCATAATACATATAATAACTTCCAACATACAACAGCAACATAAATACAAAAAAGTCAAATTGACACCAAACAGTACATGTTGCCTGTCGCGCGACACACGCCATCTTGAATACAGAAAACGTTTCATTTTACAATTACAGTTTTTTTTCTTCTTAACACAATGTTTCTCATAACCTAAAGGAATGGTTGTATTGCTTTTAATTAAAAATTTAAAATACCATTAAAAGTAGTATTGCGAGCAATTTGACGTATCCGCTATTTTAATAAAAGCGTCATCTGACACAACACTTTTACACTAATAATGCCGTTTAATCTAACAGTTTCAAATAATGATTAGTTTAAAAATAACGTAAAACTATTGGTAATAATGATTGTAAATTTAAACTAAGACGCATAGTAGAAATAAAATAAAAGTACAACACAGTATACTTTCATAAACAGATTACAAATGTTTTTTTATGCTAAATACATTTATTGTAGATTTACCTAACACTAGATTCCTATAGTAGTTACGCGGTTACGGGCAAATTGAATCTTACACTATCACATCGTTACGTATTTTGTTTATTAACCCAAACTCAAAACTTGTAATAATTAATCAAAACTAAGTAATACATCGCAGCACACGTGACTCTTTACATCCACCCAATGATTCCTTGTGAAACTATTAATATTAAAGAAATTATATTCATCGCAATAAACAACAAAACAGGAGATCAAACGTAAGACGCTATTTTAAAATAATGTAGTAGCAAAGAAGATATAAAACATATTTTTGAAAGGAGATCAAGTGAAATATAAATGTGAAGAAAAATAAATATAAATTCCATTGTTACCACACCGATTTACAATCATTGAATGTTACTTGGTAATATATACATTCCCGTGTTCAGTTCACGACTGCAGAACTACGAGCTAATATGGCACGGAATAATTCTACGATTGCACTCGTCTATATTACATCTAATTACGTATTGCGAATTGGCAGTATCTCCTAATCTAGCACTCTACTTACAACTAGCGTAAAGTACCTTAAACAATGTTACAACAACGGTTACATTAATATTAATTCCCCGCGTCCATTGCTGTATTTCATATACAGTAATTATTGAAACACTATTAGACATTTGATTAATTGATTACAGTCAAAAAGACTATGAATACTAACGTAATATAAGGATTTGATTCGCGCATTGTCCAACGCGTGACGTAATGACTACCAAAATGCCGCCAACACAGTTTGACAGCTTGACAGTTGATGCAAACAAAGTGATGTGACCTGATTGAGAAGCCTAACTCTTGCTCATTTGTTCTCGTTATTTTTGGAAGATTTTATGAGCTGCATTATGACAACTGAAATAATGAATATATGATGTAAGTATTGAGTATTTAAATAATGTAATGGGAATTGCGAGTAATAGCGCCTTGCCTATTGTCCTTGGCTTAATAGACCAGCATGACCCAACTCGTCATATTCACGTAAAATCTTCTCTTTGTTTGTGTTTAGTGAGAACAAACAACGAAATAGTGATTTATCGTAAGAGACGGTATAGTGTTCCAAAGATGCTGACGATTTGACGTGGGACGTCTTTGTAGTGGGGGCATCGCACGTAGTGGGGTGCGCTGCCACCGTCACGGCGCGTCGTCGCGGGCGCCGCGGTGCCCTCAACTGGTGGCCACCCCGCTGTGACAGCCCTGTGAATAGTGCAGCCCCGAGCCGCACTGTTCATACAGCGCGTGGTCAT
This sequence comes from Ornithoptera priamus, assembly GCA_029034505.1. Taxonomy (NCBI): domain Eukaryota; kingdom Metazoa; phylum Arthropoda; class Insecta; order Lepidoptera; family Papilionidae; genus Ornithoptera; species Ornithoptera priamus. The sequence goes on from JARDWD010000685.1 coordinate 441,735, forward strand.
GCGCGTCGCCCATCGCCAGAAGCTGGCTATATGGAAGGTGCATGCCCGCGTAGTCATCATTGGAGAGCGGCATCGCATTGTAGTACTCCAAGGAATCCGTGTTCTGTTGTTGGGCTTGTTGTTCTGATTCGAATGTATTCTGTACTTCCATCGGTTGGTTCGTTTGGAAACTCTAAAACGATTATACATAAAGGCTACATTATCCATAAGTTTACGAGACAACCAATTCGTTGCCCTCACACAACATATGGTACTCCCACTGATTTGAAGGAAATCGAAATTAGTTTACAAGTATGTAATTATGCAAACGCACCTGCAGCTGGTACTTGCATCGCTTGAACCTGCCGTACAGCGAGGAGTACGGCAAGTTGAAGTGAATCGCCGCCTGGTTGATGGACATCTGGCCGATCCTGCGGACAGACGGCGCCCACGTCAACTCATACATCATGCAGTCCGATGTCCGTGCAGCGATTGATTACCTAACCGACTCAAAATTATCGATGAAGGTTATCTAGTTCATGCTCAAACTTTGTTTTCTAGTTCTAGTAATTTCCAATTACATTCAATGCTGTGCATCAAAACGTATACAAAACAAATGAAAGCTGATTAACCTGACCGCCTCGAGCGCCTCGCCCATCGCGTCTTCCGACCACGGCGTGGGGTTGGACCGGGACAGCTCGATTCCTTCCCGCTTACACCTTCCGTACAGGGTTCCTGCAAAATAGAATAGTCTCACCTGTTCAGTCTAGTCAACAACAGTACAGATCATTTTCAAAACAACTTGTTTTGGTTCTCAACGCTGGGACATTCATAGCCAACATCTTTTTTTATAAAGTCAGTCTAAAGCGATGGTTAAAGTATGGTTAAGTATTACTTATCTGATCACAGAGACTAGTAGCAGGGAACCTTCTTCACAGAAAGAAATCACTGTTTACTTGCTGTTTATTGTCTAAATAGTTTTAAGTTAAATTCATTTCAAAATTTTATATTATATGCGTGGTATGATGGTAAGTCTCTAGTGTCGGGTCCGTCTAAGTAAGTACCACCGCAGCGTCTACTGCAGCCGACAAACAGCACTCTGCAAAAATGTTTGTGTTCCGGTTTGAAGGGTGCTGTAGCTGGTACAGTTATTGCAGTAACGAAAAGTTCGTTACCCCAAGTTAAGTCTGACAACATTTTATGTCTCAAGGCAAGCTGCACAATGTGGTGCAGTGGATATCATCCTAACGAGCACTACGTTGTTGATCGGGCCTATCACTTATCATCAGGTGAACGTTTCGCTCGTCTTGTTGTTTCGATAAATAAAAAAAATGTACCGGTAGGTATGCCGTACTGCGCCGCTGCGCGCTGCACGGACGCCGCGCCGCAGCGGATGGCGGCGAGCGCGCGCTGCAGGTCCCCGCGGCGCCACGCGGTCGGCGCGGCGTTGAACGGCGCCGCCAGCCGGATGCCCTCGCGACGCGCGATCTTGTACAGCGTGCTGCTCGGGATACCTGCCCCCCACACACGCGCACACACACACATACACATTTTATTTTATTTGACAATGCAATGATACGAGCAAGACGTTAACCTGAGGGTAATTGATACGCCTGTCCATAACAAGGTGATACTAGTCAAGATGATGTATACTGCACCACACTGCGCTCCTCGCCTTGACACATAAGACTTAACATGGAATAACGAGACCTCGTTATCTCAATAATTTCACTAGCTACAGCCCCCTAGAAACCGGATCACAGTAATTTAACACAATACTGTGTGACAGCTGCAGTAGGCGATGCGATGGTACCTACCTAGACGGTCTCCGACAACAGAGACCTACCAGCAGTAATACATGTATTTATTCGGTACGTCAAAATGCATATATTAAGGTGCCATGCAAGGGTTCCATTACAGAAAGACCCCTCCCCCATTGCAATGAGCAGCAGCAGCAGCGGCGGCGGCGGCGGCGGCACTGACCGTACGCCTTGCTCGCCTTGTTCGCGGAGAGCGCGCCCGCCCGCAGCGCGTGCAGCGCAGCGCGCAGGTCGCCGTCATTCCAGCTCTTGGCAGCGCCGTCCTTCTTGGGCGTGTCGATGCCCAGCCGGTGCGCGCGCTGCCACAGCGTCGTCGACGGGATCCCGTACGTGGCTGACGCCTGTAGCACTCACACGTTGTACAAATGAGTCATTGTGAACGAAGAACTGAAGTGTTATTTCAATAGCATTGATATTGGTAGAAAATCTTCGTCGTTCGTTGTTACAATGATTTTGAACGAAATTCGTGGACATTTTGAATAAAATTATTAACATTTTTTGAAAACTTGTCACATGGAGCTATGAAAAGTTTAACGTTATCACTTGTGTTATCAATACACGTAATCTTGATCTTCTATCAGATGTTCTAAAAGTACAACGTACCTTTGTGAGGCTCATGCGGCGGTCCCGCAGCGCCTGCAGCGCGCGCTCCATGTCCCGCGCGGACCAGCCCTTGGGGCTCCCGCGCGCTTCCGGCCCGGAGCATTCACTGGCCTCATCGCTGCACTGCTGCTGCTCTGATTATTAATAATAAATTGCATATTAGTTATACTCCGCCAGTGGTATCATAAGTCCCAATAACTCTCCAACAAAGCCGTTTTCTTATCAGAATAGATTAAAGCGATAGCGATTGCCGCTCTATTGAAAAACGTTTCCCGGAAACAACAGCCAGATCTCAAAATTGATCAAATTGATCCTCGACCTTCTAATCCACCTATTATGACATATACGATTAAAATTGTACATTACAAAACACTAGAACTTAGGCTTAGTGTGAAATGCCTGGGTTCTTTTTGGTCTTGTCCGTGAACTCTATAACTTTTATCCAAGACGGGTACGAACGGCTACATATTAGTATAAGAATAGTTTCAGCTTAATCTATATTCAAACAAAACACACTCGTACTGTGAAATTTAAATAGGAATTAAAATATTATGCAATTTGGTATACGTGTGTGGTGTTATTATTGAATGTAACTCACCCCCCTCCGACAAGGGCTCGTCCTTCACAGATAACAAAGGGACGAAATCGGACTCCACTTCGCTAGCGTTCAGCATTTGTATATGCCTGTCCAGGAGTGTGGCGCCCTGGAAATAAAACTTCAGTAAATGTAGACAATATTAACAGTTTCTGTTATCCAGTTAACGCTACAATATGCAGTATGCAGCAGACCACAATCTATCGACATGCAGGAAACCACGATCCATCGATCTGCTGGGTTGTACTCGTGGGCTAGGTTATTCGGGATTGTTTCATTTTCTCTTTTAAACATCGTATATTTGAACATGTAAACACAAAATTTCTAAAATTATATATTCGGGCATCGAGACATCTGTAGTCGGAGCAGTGGGTACATAAAAAACAACTAACTGTATCAGCGCGCGCCGGCTCCAGCGTCTCGAGGCTGTCAGGCGAGGCGCGCGGTGGCGGGCAGCGGCGCGCGCGCACCGGTGTAGCAGAGGGGGCGGCCGGAGCGAGCGGTGCCAACTCCAGCACGCCACCCACCTGTGGACCGACACCACTTAACAGATTGCATATATACTTCGGATAACCAGCCGAAACAGGATACGCTAAGAGAACCTATTACCACCAGCAGAACACTTAAAGGCTGGCTTGTAGTATCGGACTAGCAGGAATAGGAGGATTAAAGTAAATCATGCCTATCATATATGGTCTTCCTTCGGTCATTCGTGAGCCTTGAGCATGGAGACCTCACGGAGCGAGCTCAAGGAGAACGATAAACACAAGGTAGTCTTATACTATCTGTCGTAGCTCAGCGAAGGTACTAAGGAGGATCATACCCTTCTTTGGGAAGTACTTAATCAGAGTGCAAAAGCGCATCAAGACGTCCCGTAGAATATCTCGAAAACATTCTTACGCACTAAAGGGGAGAGAGTTTTACTAAGTAGGAAACTCACATAACCCTGATTTTCTCTCAAAAGCAGAATAGAACTCAGGGTTCAGTCAGTCAAGGCCAGATTCCGAGGTTTCCCCCGGTACAAAACAAGTACACTTGGAACAAATCGCTACAGTAGGGACAACAGCGACACTTACTTGTTACTGTGTTCTGGTTTGGTTGACGTGGCAACTAGTAAAATTCCTAAAGTCAAAAAACCGGTGATCACAAAAGCGTTGTTTTAAAAACAATAAGTGTAATGTATTGCTGCATAAAAATAGCAACGAATATCAGGTGAAGGTCTTGTTCCTTCACGAACACGGCATTGTTAGCACTCCACTGTCAGACGACAGAAATGTGGGGTGGGGGCAGGTCTACCACGAGAGACACTTGCCGCTAGTAAAGGGTCTAATTAACATCGCCTCCGTAGAAACCGCGAATTCGGTATATCTACAGGCGGTACCTGCAAGTGATGCAAGATGTGAGAGGAAGCATTCTCTCCCGCCCGCTCCGGCGCTTCCACCTTCACCGGCACGAGCTCCGAGGTGCTCAGCTAGAAGAAAGAAACAAATACGACTATTGCACATTTATTAAACTTCATTACAAAAAAATTAAATCCTTTTTAAATACCCTCTGTGACCAGGCTTCCCTCTGGCATACAGTATTCAATAAATCGTTTACTCTATGTTAATGCGTATTATATATCACTTGTAATTGAAGTAACGTACCAAAAAAACAATTTTATATTATATATCGCTTAAAATAATCTTGGAAAGGGGAGAACTGACTGCAATAGCACTTCCAAGCAGAGAGCTGAAGATATGATGGATAACAGAGGACACTATTGATTATACAGAAAAATAAATTTTGCGTAAAAATTCAAATAAGACTGAAGAACAATTTCCGTTTAAATTTGGTGAGTTTACCAACAAGTTTGATTTGATTAAAAATAATGGTTAAAGATTACTTTAACAGTAAAAACATAAATGTAATAAATAAACACTAATTTCAAAGTATTTCAGTTTCTACTATTTTTGGTATTGAATCGTGTTAATATGCGAAATTATATTTTTATATTAACACAAACAAGACGGACGTTTTAGATTTATATTAACTTTAAAAATTTAAGAAAGTAAAAAATTGGTATTAATAAAGTCGGACTTTAGCAACAATAGTCAATAAACCAGTAAACATCCATATAAGTAAGACTTTATTGATTAGTCTTTTACATTAGCTGCGAGAGAAGAGAATAAAGTTAAAAGCTACAATTGTTAAGTAAATATAATTAGCTGATCTCATCTGAAGGTAACACGTAACAATAAATGCGATTACTTTCTTAACATGGAACTGGACGAGCTCACTTTGTCACAGGCACTGACTATTGCTGCGCCGTTGCAAAGCATTCCTCGAGTAGTTATATTACACTCGTATATAAGTGATATTAGCACAAACCAAATATTACCTAGTACGAGTACGAGTATCACGGCACAAGTTAAGTTAAAACGTAGTAACGTTGTTAGCACCAATGGAGTAATGTAACTTCATGTGTACCCGCACATTACTTAATGTTTACTTTATCTGTTGGTCTCATGTTAGCGACAAATTGTGTCTGAATGAGAAATAAAGTTGTTAGACGGAAATCGAAAGGAGCTGGCGCAGATGACATACCTCCTACTTGTGTGAAAAATTGTGCCATATACCTGGCACAATCCTATGTCACCCCCCCAACAGGTTTTTTTGTTTTGTTTAACGTGGGGGAAATGCCTACGCATACTCGTCCTCGCGGAGGCAAAGACGAGTTATGTCGGACTTGCACCGACTAAAACCCCCACAATGTTTCGCCTCATCGCCTGATGGCAGGGTCACGGGAACGCTTTCGCTTACAACCGCGGCCCTGCTCGGCGCTGGCCGCTTTCGCAGCCCCACCTCGGGAGGGAGGGGTGAACCCTCCCTTTCCAGGGCGCGCCGGAACATGCAGCGCGCCCTCTCTTCGGCCTCCTGCATTCGCGCGGACGTCGGATTCCCTCGAACCCTTCGCCTAGACGCCACTGGAGCCACGGCTGAAAACCTCCCTGGGCTCCCCGCGGCAGAAAGTTGTTAGTGCCCGACGTTACCCGTTAACGGCCGCGGAGAATAGAGAAAACGGCGCATCACAATACCGACACTCCTCTTCCACCGCAGCCCCACCGTCGCAGCATCGCCGGTGCGACCCCGGTTAGTCGCAGAAAGTACTCCCTCCGCGAGTCCACCTCCACAAAGCCACCCACGCAGTCTCCGGCCGCTCCGGTGAGCTCCAGTTATCCAACCAGATGCTCTAACCGGAAGCGTCCGCTTCGGCCGGCTATTCGCTATGGGCCGGCCGGATGGGTTCCACTTCGCTTCACTGTGTGTCGGGCCACGGTTACTAAGCCCCTCCGCCATGACAAGGCGAACCCGACCCCTCAACTAGGTTCCCGTCTTTACGTAACGGTGGGGCTCAGCAGCCGTGGCTTGGTCATCTGCAGTGAAGCGAAGAAGAACCTACCTGGCCGGCCCGAGGTGTAGAGCCGGCCCGAAGCGGCCGCTCCAGGTTAGAGCTCCGGGCCTCCATAAGCTCACCTCGGATGCGTGCCGGTAGGCTGCAGAGGCAGGTTTATACTGTCCTTTGCAGCTGAGGTGGAGTCGCGGAGGTGAGGTACGCTCCGCGAATGACCGGTGCCGCACCGCGAATGCGGCGGCAGTGAGGCCGCGGGGAAAGAGGAGTGTCGGTATTGCGTTCCGCCGCTCTCCCTATTCTCCGCGGCCGCATAACTGGTGACGGCCGAACCCAAGATCAGATCCGCCGTAAGGAGTGGGGAGAGCTTTCTCTCTTGGCTGCCAAAGCCTTTAGGTGACGGATTGGAAGGAATCCGTTGCCCGCGTGTCTGAAAGAGGTGGGGCACGCTGTCTGTTCTGGCGTGCCCCAACAGAGGTGGGAAGAGGGGGTTCTGCCCTCCCTCTAGAGGTAGGGCTGCATGGTGCAGCCATCGCTGGCAGGGTCGCGGATGTGTGCGAGAGCATTCCCGTGACCCTACCATAAAGCGACGAGGTGGAACATATTGGGGGTTATAGTCGGTGCAACTCCAACATAAACTGTCCTTGCGCCCGCAAGGACGGGTATGCGCAGGCATTTCTCCCGAGTAAAACTAAAAAAAACCCTTACGTCACATATTTAATATTTCCCTGGCGTAAGGATCATTTTGATATATATGGAAAGAGGCTAGAGTAGAGGCAATTTTCAAAAAGGGTAACCAGAGCAATATAACTGAATGTAGACCTATTTCAATATTAAGGTATTAGAGGGTATAATTTGTCTAGTTATATACTGGCACATGAATACAACGTTTACCGAAGGGCGGCATAAGGTTTTAAGGGTAGGATCAACTACCTCACCTCTGACTGAGTTCGTGAACTGAACCTGAACCTGAACGTAAACTATGCACATCAGTGGGTAAAAATATTCAAGTCGATGCAATATATACGGACGTCTCCAACCCCTTCCATGTTGTAGACCAATCGATATTAATAAAAAAAAAACTTGAGTGTTCGGATTTGATGGTTCCCTCTTAAAATAGCTTTCTTCTTATTTACTATATATAACTATACAGAAAGCTGGAAGTGGTACTAAATGGATTCCAACCAGAGCCGTTTATAGCAAAATCTGGCGTGCCGCTGTGCTCATTCGGAGCTGATCCTGTTAAATATTATTATTAATGATATAATAAGTTGTTTCAAGAATTATGATCTGCTCCCCTTTGCACCTGACCTAAAAGTTTATAAAGACATTGGAACAATCAAAGACAGTCACTGCCACAACACACAGTCACAAGAAGACATTGATGGGTTAGTCGGATGCTGTAAACTTAACAATGTGCTTTTAAACTACGACAAATGGAACCAAATATCGGTCAACCAAAAAACATACATCCATTGTTATCATCCAAATGTTAAATCGTATGAAAACAGAAATATTATACGTGACTTAGGCCTTTTGGTAGACAATTAGCTAAGCTTTGTTGGACATGTGGATCACATTATTAAATTTCCTTAAACCTGTTGGATTTCATAAAAGGAGTAACCAAAGCCTTTCAAAACAGATGAGCTAACAATGTCTTCTTTTTTTTTCTTTATTTTAATTTTGGGATTTTTAATTAACAATTAGGATAGTCCCATCGTACCACAAATAAATTCCTTTTCTAAAATTTTATTGCCTCCAAGACTTAATTAAATTTTAAGACAAAATTGAACAGTGCTCTAGCCTTCTCAGAGCACGAAGAAGACAGAATCCTGTGATATGGACTGATGTCTAACTTATTTATGTTAAGGTTATCCGTAAGTGTTATCTTACTGCTCCCGTTCCGGACACAATCCTGTAGTATATGAAGCAATCTTCAATTTTGTAACACATCTCAAAGTAGGGTGAGGGTACCTTCTTCATCATAAATTTTAATTTATTTAAAGGAATGTGCCCGGAAGGTACTTTATGTGCTATTTAAATTATGTTTTTTGAAATTTTTGTCAGTTTAAACCATGGCATGTGTAGACGGTTCATTCACTAGTGTTTTGTACCACACTCCCTTTCACCTTAGACCTTTCATCAAAATAAGTCCTTCTAGATGTCATGACATTTTTTTCTATATTTAACGAAAAGGTCACTACATTTGGACGTACATGAATTTCCACCCCTTCTGAAATTGCACTTTTGGCTAGACGGTCCGTTTCTTCATTGACGCGAATTTCTTTTCAACGCGTTATTTATTAGTAAAATATTGTTCCACTATTTGGAGTCCGTACTATCAGGTACACATAAAGAGGGCTGAAGAAGTCAAAAGAAGTTTATAAGACACATCTGTTTCTACAAAGATAGATTGACCCATTACAGAATGATGTCGTTGGATAACCAAAAAACACTTTTGAATTTGTTCTTATTAAATAAAATCGTAAACGGCAAATTGAAGTTTACAGAACTTCTATATAAAGTATCCTTTGTCAATCTTAGTCCACATTTTAGAAAACACACAATAATTTTTTTAAAACTAATTTCTGTAAAACTTACTCTGAACTAATGGCTTCAATAAATAGAATTTCAAAACAATACAATACAATATCGAAATTGTTTAACATGATCTTACAAAACGATTCAGCGAAGTGTTCAAGAATAAGTTAAAAAAAATTTTGCTCTAACTTAACTTATTTATGTAATGATCTCGTGCGTTATAGTTTACGCCGATTGATTTATTGTTTAATTTTTTCAAATGACTTTAACGGATTTATTTATTTGCACTAAACAGGATGAGTTAGCCTTTAAGTATAATTTGGACTATTTTATTATAATTCTATTGTTATTAGGTTTTAATGTGCATATCATGTTCACTTCCTATTAAATAAAAAATATATATAATAACAAACGATATAGATATATGTAATCGAAATAAAAGAGTAGGTAGAAAAATAACAGGTGGTTATAAACATTTACCGCTTTTTAATAGCTCAGTTAATTATTAAAAATAATTGTCTTTTATAATTATTATATTGAATATTGTGTATAATTAATGTTTAAAACAATCGTCATTTATATTTAGATTTTTTTTTTATAATACGTTTCTAAAAATTGAGTGACTGTTATTAATATGTTAAGCAAGATACTTAATTGGAAATTATTTAATAATTATTGTATGTATAATACTCTTTAAGGTACATCACTATTACTTATTAACATCACATTCAGTGTTGCCATTTTACACTCGGCTGGTTAACTATATAATTATTGCAATACCTGATTTGTTGTGAAGTTATGTGGATAGTGTGAATTACTGTCTTCTCCATCAGATGGCGGCTCGCACTTCACTTGAAACGGCCCGAAGTGGGACATTTCCTATGACAAAAAAAAAACTAATAACTTTAATTGATAATATATTCACTGCACAGTTTAAATGCACACTATTTGTGGTTAATTGGTTGTTGCGATAATTGTTAGCATGGTGATTAATAAATATTTATACCGTCAATTAACAATACGTAGTTAAAGAAATTTACTTGGACAATAGTCACTGAGCGCCGAGACAACAGCGCAATGCTCCATTTTTTCCTCGAAATGTCGCAGGGAGCGAACAGTCAGCATAATATAAGTAGCTCTACATAGGCAATTAGACAAAAGGAAGCGGGCTTTATTGAATTTTTTCTCGATTGGTGCACAAATGAAGAGTGCAAACTTGATTCTGTCTCTGTCCGGCGCCCGCCAGCCGCCGCGGATCGGCGGGAGCTTTTTTAATTCTGTTTATTTTCCCGCTCGCCGATAACATGACACCGCCGCCGCCGAGATAAGTTGGACGGAAACTTTCGGCGCTCCGAACTTCCCGCGAATTATGAAGTTTATCTCGGTGGAGATTAGTTCACGTGCATTTTGAGCCTTGCCGCGCGGCGTTAGCGCAGGTAGTGGTGTGGCTTGGCGGCGGCGGCGACGGCGACGGAGGCGGAGGCTAGTGCACGCGAAGTTGCGGCTAACCCTCTCGCGTCTTACGGCGGGAGGCGCCCGGAACGGACTCGAGGCACGTGGATGTGGCGACGTAGACGAGCGCATCACTCAACTCACCTAGTCGTAGTCGGTCAGCGGGTGCCGCCGCAAGCGCGCGCCCGTCTCGCATGCGAACTGCTCCCCACTGCACGGTGACCTTCGAGAGACGGGATGTCGCAAATGAAAGTGAATCCGCGGCACGCAGCCGGCGGAGTCTGCGTCGCCGCGTGGCGCATGTTTAGGAGGTGCAGGGCGGGCGCGTGCTCATTTTTTTTCCCGCGCCAAAGAAATAAAAACAAACGCCTTGCCGCCGCCGGGAACCGGCCGAGCGCGCCGCCTGCCCCGTCCCCGGCCCCGGCCCCGACTCCGACCCGACCCCGGCGAGACGCCGCTCCTATTATTATTACTTCACGCGTTGAATAAAAATATATCTTCAAACGGAATCGAGACGATTTCGGAACTTTTGTTAATTTTTAAATTTGTTAAGAGAGGGTAGTTAGATTATACAAGTGTAGGTATCTTCGTAGAGAAAGCGGAGGGAGACCTCCGGGCCCCGACCAGCCGGCGCCCCTCCCGGCGCTTGCCTTCGCTCTCCGCTCCGATTGATTTTTATTACAAGAATTTCACTCGTGCTTTTTTTTGTTTCCCGCACACCCGTGCAGGCGACGCACACAGCCGGAGTCGTATAATTCGTTTGTACGGACTTACTAATGCTATTGATTTTTATAACGAAGCGGCAGACGCACACCCGGGAGCGCGGCCCGTGCCGCCTCCGCCGGCGCCGCACGCCGCACGCCGCACGCCGCACGCCGCCCACGCTGGTGCCTTCTTACGGTTGTAATTGGTCTTGCTTTGAATAATTTAATTACTAACAATTAACAATATGATGTTTAATGTCACTACACGTGTAATAATTATTTTTCTTTAACATAGTAAGAAGACAAGAACTATGTTTACCTCATAGAAAAAAATATACTTGTTACATTTAAAGGATTATAACGTTACAAACACGGGTATAAACGAAACCTGTAAGATCCATCGTATTGCATCAGAGTTAGTAATAAACTTAAGTTAAAAAAAAATTACTTTTTGAACGTAACACATACCAATTACCAAACTGACCTGATCTCTGTAATATTGAGGTTGTACAAGTAACAAACATGAACGAGAAATCTAGACTTCACAAAGGATCTTAATAGGGGTTTCATACTACAAATGTCAGTTAAGATGTACTTTAAATAAATTTTAGTGTGTAACATGCATATCAGACATATAGTGTATAACACATATAGTATGTAACACATATAGTGTGTAACACATATAGTGTGTAACACATATAGTGTGTAACACATATAGTGTGTAACATGTTAAGAGAATAGGATTTGCTTTTTTACTTTTTTAAAGGTGACTTGGGGCACAACAAGAGCAATTGTACCATATAATGTACAAATCAATTCTACAATAATAATATAAAGCAGGCTTCGACAGCATAGTTTATCATGTCATAATTAATGCTTCACCGTCATTTTACTATTTTTATATTAGAAAACATAAAAATCAGGCTTTGTATAATTGTACCCAATTCATTGATATTTACGAGCATTAGAAAAAAATGCAGGTACTTTAAAACGGCACTATAGTCTTAGATATATCATCTAATTGGATCCAGAATGGTTATCATGACGATAAAACATCTATTACGTATATTAATTAAATACTTCTGATGATTACCAATATACTTCCACAAAAATTATAAGACAAAGTCAAAACTAAAACTGAAGGACAAGAAAGTAACTTCTATCATTCATATACTATTAATTACTTTGGTAGGATTCCATTTACACGCATTATATTGTATTTATACATAAATATATATTACAAACTGTTTTACGACAACATAGGTATAAAAACACGAAGAAAGTTCAATAATAACTACATTTCTATTTTGATTTCCAAATATATGGCAGAAACACAAAAAGTACACAGAAAAATATCTTTAAATAATTTGAACGTAATACTTTAATTTTACCATAGAGGGCGTTTAAATACAAAATAGAAAAAAGTTTGTTAGACAAAGAAGTCTTTTTGCTTTATTTTTGCATGGACACGCCACTTTATTCATTTATTATAAAAAAAGTAGATTATTGTTTACTTAACGTGTATATACAATAATGTTAAAGAAAAATTAATACATCACGAGTGTACGTCAAAAAAGTAGGTCAAGGATGAACCATTTGTTACGATATAGACTGAGTATTAATTTCTATGTTTACCGTGAACTTCTATTAACTATATATAACATGGAAGCCATGATTTATAAATATTATTTAGTGCTATTAATGCTACGAAATACATTTTTATTTGCCTCTATTTCATTGATATCAAGCTTTTATTTTTTTTGAACTGGCAACATTCGAAGAGCTTATTTTGGGTCACTCTGTTGCTCGCTTCCAACTTGTACTTCGTTTGGATTTTTGTAGAGGTGCCTTTCGCTTCACTAAACTTGCAACATAGCATAGTTTAATATTTTCATTCTATCGAGAAAGCTGGCGGGTGTGCAAATGTGGTGAAATACCAAACGAAAGTGTTGCAAATACGTTTAAAAGTCATAGTGTTTAATATTTAGATAATAGTTGATGATATAGACAAGGTAAGTGTTAAAAATATTGTAGTGTGATATCGTAAATGTGATAAGTGCTTACTTATTCCTACGACTTTTCATCTTGAAAATTTCCACTTGTGAACTTTCAAAAGTAAAGTTGGGTAGAAGTTTCTTTACTAGTCATCCAACTTTTTTGAAGTGTGTACTGTTGCATGGTAACGACGAATACAAATCTATTGTTTGCAACGAGAAAATAGCACAAATTAGTAAAACTTAGAATTTTCGTCGCCATTTTATTTTTTGTCGCGCTGGAAAAGCGGCCATTTTCTTTGTGCCGCGTCGCTTACGACAAGTCGTATGTGGTCCATAAAGTTAATTTAGTTAAGTTGAGGCGTGATCTCATCGTATGAAGTGAATTGGTGAGATAATTTTACTTTGTACAAACTGATAAACGTGTTCAATGGTTTGTTTGTGTATTCCGATCCTGGTTTTCGCTATGGCCTAATTAATGTATGGTGTTTAAAATAAGTTTTGACTAGGCGCTTTGGTTTCGTAGGGCTGAGGGCGCGACGAGTGGCTAGGAGGAATCATGGATGACGATCAGCAGTTCTGTCTGCGGTGGAACAACCACCAGTCTACTTTGGTCTCCGTTTTCGACACATTGTTGGAGAAAGGCATTCATGTTGACTGCACTCTGGCTGCGGAGGGGCAGACACTGAAAGCACACAAAGTGGTCCTGTCCGCATGCAGTCCCTATTTCGAGGTTGGTATCGTTAAATGGTTTAGCAGATGTAGGTCAATTGCTATCGTATTTAACTTACGCGCAAGGCCCAGATTTGCTCTAATAAACATTCTAGTTGTTGCGCGTTAGCTTTCATGTAAGCAATTAGTTTATATCGATACATAGATGAGTTGGCAACAGAAAGTGGACTCAACCATTCTTCCAAACGTCCAATTATTATGTCTACCGCCAAATTAAAAGCTATTAACTAAATAGGGAACAAGTGGAATGTTAATTTAATTTTAATTATAACCTTGTACATTTTTGTCAATTTGAATTTAGAATACAATATTAAGCAGAGAACTAATGAAACTACTACTCATCTGATTATTTACAAACCTGTATTGTGAACAAAAGTAAACAGCACATTGACTACCTTAATGTTTTGTTACAGAGTGTACTATCACAACAGTATGACAAACATCCAATTATCATTCTCAAAGATGTTAAATATGCAGAGTTGAGGGCTATGATGGATTACATGTATCGCGGTGAAGTAAACATATCACAGGACCAATTGGCCGCACTTCTGAAAGCTGCTGAGTCCCTTCAGATTAAAGGTCTCTCTGATAACAAACCGTCCAGGCCACCGTCGCGCCCTGCTCAAGTCGCCCCTGCACACCCGCCTCGCGCTCCCTCGCCACCACCTCAGGTAGGCATTGTTTCATTTACACCACAACTACCTTCAAATGTGTAATGTAGATAGTAGTGCCATAACATGTATGCAAAGTTAATGCTCAACTACCTGAACTAATTATGGTACAAAAGACATTGCATTTAATAACCATAAATGATATAATGAATACTAAATATAAACTAAAATTTACTGAATGTAATTTAAATACACAGAGAATGATCAAAGATCAGAAGGCATTTATGACATATAAACACCCCAGTAATCTTTTGATTTGAAAAAATTTTGTACACCTAAAATATTAAAAAGGCTGTTTACTATCATCATCATAAGCCAATAGACATACACTGTTAGACTTAGGCCTCCCGCTAAGATCTCCACATCGACCAGTCCTGCATTGCTAACTATAATAGTATGTAATCATCATAGTACTTTAAAATATTATTGGCCACCTTTTTTTAAATTTATTTCCTAATACCTTCGTCGATAACGTAATAAACAAAAACCAATATAATAAATATTGGTTTTTATCTCATTTTATAACATTACTTGTAGATCATGCTTAATCCTAATCAAATTTATATATATATTTATATGGTTTACACAGCACTGACCCTATATGAAAATATTGGTGATGGTGATATAAAACTCAAATGGATTATTTGTCAAATGTAATAGTGCGTTTATAGAGACTATCAACAGTTAAATTTAGATTTATTATTCCTGTATTTAAAAACTATGTAGGGTGTTATGATTATTCCCATTTACTTATTATATCTGAGAAAAGTATTTTTAGTTTCAAAATCATGTGTTCTTCTTATATAATCAATAAAATTGTAAAATACTTTGGAATGTGTTAATAATACTAAATAAAGATATCAAATGTGGTCAAAAATTTAATATTTTTAAATGGGAAAATGTAACTATCAGTAGGTTTTTTTCTGTAGTAAAAGCAGTAAAAAATAATATCAACTAACATGTTAACTGTGTATGTCTATGTATATAATCTTATGAAACGTAATAAAACTAAACCAAAATAAATTATTTGTAGAGAAATATTTTTTTTTAAATCTTATATTAAAATTTTTATATTATAAAACAATATTATTCATACAATAAGAGAAATAAATATTAAAGGATGTTTTAAGATTATTATTGAAATACTTTTGATTGGCAAAGGTGCGGTTTGATTACACAGCAGTGTCTAGAAATATTCTGTTAGATGTAATTTAAGAATAGAGTATCGTATGAAGGTAGATATAAAGAAAGTATGTAAATACCAAGAGCACAGGATCATACTATGAAAATTGGTTTAACAATTATTTTATAATAATTCACTATCTAATAAAAAGTTAATTAAAGAAACAACTTACTTTTGTTGCACCTTTTTAACAGATCAAGCAATGTGATGACTAGAACTTTCTCCTTATGAATGGTGTTATGTCCGCCCATGAATATGTGGCACTAGTACAGTTCAGATGTTCTTCAGAACACTGCTTGTTGCCTTGAGTTATGAGAAGTCTCATCACCTCGGTAATTCTCTAACTACAACACCCTTCAAATTGAAACAGTAATGTTTGCACAATACTGTTTGGCGACAGAAATAGTAGTTGCGGTGGTGCATAGGGGATGTCTGAAGAGAGTACTACCACCAGAAGTTGTACAAAGTTGTAATGCAATTAGTGTCGTCTGTACTTGCAGGCACGCGAGGGCAGTTCGGAGAGGCGCGCTGGGTCATTATCACCGAGCCGGCGGCGCAAGATTGCGCGCCGCTCAGTGGATGCGGAGACCTGCAGCGAGCCGCCGCCCGCTGAGGACGCGCCGCCTGTGCGCGATGCCGTCGAAGACCTCACGCTCGACGAGGAGCATGACCAGCCGCCACAGCACAACGACGTCGTGCGCAGTGAGTGTCGCTTATGTTGCCTTATGCACCTATCTTACCAACAATACTAACAAAGGATTCACATAATTACAATAACGAACATCCAAAAACGTACACAGAGATTTCGTGTAGTCTATGCAAACGAAACCCAGAATCTCTGTGCATATCTATTCTTAAAAATAAACTTACTGATTTAGCAACTTTAATCAATTATGCACCAATTTAGCAATAGTCAAAGCATAGTTGTGTACGTTTTTAATAAGTGGAGAGATTGTTTAGATATGTTTAGGGAGCCAGAGTATGCAGTGCCTATTTGCCTGTATAAAGTGCACACCTCTACCAACATCAATACCAAAGTGACTGTTATTTTTTTAATACTCCTATATACTAACATGACAAGCTAATACTATTTCAATTATCAGTTTTTATTTTAGACAAGTTTAGTATAAAAGTGCCAAAACAAGTGCCATTTTGCTCCTTCTGCATACATGGTGGCAAAATATTGTAGCTTGTACATGATGAGCAAGGTCATAACTAATCACACAATTTGTGCAATGAGACCTCAATTGTAACAGAATGATCTAATTTGGGATCTAACACAAAGAAGTAGTATCATAATATATAATGAAGTCAAAAGGCAAGTGTAACATAATTAAGGAAGTCTTGAATATATATAAATACCCTTGTTAGTTTAAGGTGTTGACAGGAATGTTAACAATTGTCTTAATTCTTAAATAAATTAAATAACAGTTTATATACTTTATAACCATAATTTAGAATCGAAACAAATTGACACATACATAATTTGTAAACTTACATGAATAATCTTAAGACAATGAATATAAATAAACAAATTTAAAGTGTAAATTTAAAAAATCAAAATAAGTTTTCTGCTTTATACTTATAAATATTCACAAATTCCCAAAATTCTAAAAAGGCAAAAAAAGTGGTTCTATTGTATATTTTGGGTAATCTTGATCCATCCATGCCTGATATAAGACAATTTCATTACATGCTGCTAAAAATTAACATGAATTTGTATAACAGCCAGTTTTATTTCATTAAAAGGATTTGATACATCTATTTAATGGGGCCATCAGGGATGGAGCTGCAGTGTATTAACTGATTTACCATTTAACCAATTATGTATTATCTTTCTGAAAAATTTATATTCAAAAGTTACTTATCATTTAGTATTGGTATCCGAAGTAACGAATCACATTTTTATAAAAGGTGCCACACAGATACATTGAAATACCTTTTTATATTTTTCTACATACATACACCAATCATTAAAAATTTATATATTGTATTTGAATGAGTAAAACATAAAATAATTCTAATTATAATATAACTACTACAACATTCACACAAGGGTACATGGATGACATAGGTAACAAAATGCACACTACTAAATCTTAATTTTGCCGAGTCAAAATTAATTTCGAAAAATTACTTAGAAGTTTTAAAAATAAGCAAAAGAAACCCACAAATATTTTTGATTTTCTATTAGGGTAAGCCATACATTTTTTGCACTTTGAAATTACTGCGAAAAAAATTAACACTAATTGTACATTGTAATAAAAATGGCCGTTTGATATAAAGAACATAAAAAGGAAAGTTATTTCTTAAAAAATTAGATCGTCTAGATAGCCTTTATAGAGCGCGCTGCTGGCATTCCTGATCCTTGGCCGATGGATTTTTCAAAACTTTTTAACTAGTTCCCATCAGTAACCTATTTTATGAAGTATGTGATCCTTTAACTCTCGTTGCGTGTATGTTAGCACGCCGTCTTACTGTATATACGATCCACTGCTAAACACCTAAAGAATCTGCAAATTTGTTTATTGTATTTATATGTGGAAGTTGCTTTCGTCCGTAAAGAAAAATTTACTAATGTTTACAAATCTCTGAAAGTTTTCTTTCAACTCTTCACTCCGCGACAGCCATGCTAGATTGACAGTGAAGCAATATCCGATTGCCGCACCGAAACTGATTCCCACATCGCGCGCGCTGTTCTGTCTGAAAGCGGTGCTCTGTCAATAGCTTTATAAGAAAGTACGAATCGCGCGTGGGTGGACCGACCAATATAACACTGGATTATTTTAAAAAAGTTATTCTACGAAGAGGCGAAACGTTCACCTGATGGTAAAGTGATACGCCCTCCCTTAACAACGTCGAACTATTTAGTATGATGTACACTGCACCACATTGTGCTTGTCGCCTTGAGACATATTTGTTGAGTCTCGTTAACCCAGTGATTACATTAGCTACAGCGCCCTTTATACCAAAGTAACGTTTACACACTGCTCTTTGTCGGCTGCAATTGGCGCTGCAACATATCTAGTGATCTCCGCCAACAGCCAGAAACCTACCACTTAAAAACTTTCCAAAATGTGTAATAATAAGCAAATGTATAGAGGTGTAAGGACAAACCAACCTCGCCTGCTCGTGGAGCACCCTGCTAATCAACAAACGAGGCCCTGGCTCCCGCCAACCCGCATTGGGCCAACGTAGTGGGAAATGACCCCAATCCTTTCATATGAACCCCTTCATACGACAGCCCCTAGTGCCCAGCGGTACTGAAGACAATGCTAAGTGTATGTGGAAACCTTAGGGGAGGTCTATGTCTAGCAGTGGACGTCTATCGGCCGATGATGAAGCAAATGTATAACTTAATGCAACAAAATAACTAACAATATATGTATACATTTTTTTATTGTTTATTTTAGTGTACAAGTCACTTCTACACCGAATTTCTTCCCTAGATCTTTGTTGGTGTCTGGCTACCTCTAACCTCTCCTATCGAATCTGGTCCATATGTTTTAGTAAATTTGACTGTACTCTCTTTTTTTGGTTTTCTTGATCTATTCTTAATCTCTCTTGAACATTTTACTATTGCTGTATTTGTTCATCAGATATCATTCTAAATGATATGACAATTTATTATATAGTCTACGAACCAACTCACGGGACCCAAGCCAACCTCTCCTGCTCGTGGTGCACTCTGCTAATCAACAAACGAGGCTCTGGCTCCCACCAACCCGCACTGGACAGCGTGGTGGGAAATGGTCCAAATCCCCCCCCCCCCCATACCAATCCCTACCCAATTGAAGTGGGAATCTTTGAGGTCTATGTCCAGCAGTGGCCTCTATCTGTGACTGTGATGGTATTGATAACTAAAAAAATGACGTACCATAAATATCAAGATAGTTTATAATATATTAATAAGCTAAAATTATTATTAACAAAACCTTATTTGTGGTCGGTTTCTGTTGCCACCGTAGTAGCTTTTTCTACATCTTAACAGTAGTGTACAAACACCGTGTTCCGGTTCCGGATTTATAGTGTATGAAACTCTTGGAGAAATAAAATTTATCTGGTCTCAAAGCGGCTAGCACAATGCGGTGTCGTGTTGGTCATCTTAACTAGCGCCCCATTGTTATGGGCACGTGAGTGTGTGTGTGTGTGTGTGTGTGTGCACTGTAAGGTGAATGTTCTGTTGGCTTTACTCTTTGTCAAATGTAAAAAAAATAAGAAATTATTATTGAAATTTGACTTTTGCTAAAATTTCTTTTGACTCATTTGATTTTCTGCAATATAACCAAAATATAAAAATGAAATCGGAAAGCGAAATTCCGTGTGTAGTAGTGTAGTAACCGTGTTCTAGATACATAATGGCCCCGCCCAAATACACGTGAGCAATAAAAAACATAATGATAGTTGTAAATAAAACAATAATTTTACAAGTGTGATTGTGTGTGTGTGTGTGATTATATTTAACACGGCTCGTATTTGCATTGAAGATTTGTTTGACAATTCTGGTTGCAGCGGGCTTCGATGAGATCAATGTCGTAATGTAGTAATGACCAACAGCTGTCCTGTTTTTATAACTAATTTACGGACGTTCAACATTTGACTCTGGCCTGGATTCCACACACTCATAGTACTTGAATATTTTATTAATATGTATATGTAAACTATATATTATTTTTAGCTAAAGAAAAGTCAATGTTTAAATCTTAAACACATACGTATGTGTCATCATATAAGGTCTGTATATAAACGATAGTTTCCGGCTGTAGTTATCCATAGCTGAACATGGACTTCTCCCTCTATCGAATTTCAATGCGGCGTAATAGATGTCACAAAATAAAGTACACGTATTTATATAATATATAACCTTTAATTTTATCTAAACAAATTGCATTGTGGAATACATTAGGTAATTAGTAATGTCTCTCATGATCAAGCAAGAGAGAGCTACGTCCGTGTTCACTCAGTATTAAATATTGCGACCACAATTGGAGTGCGAGACATGTTTTGTTAATATTGCCCCTTGCCCCCATATTTCTAATACCGTACTCTGTCTAGCTTAATTGCAAGAGTAGCGCTTGCCTTAAGGATTAGGTTGTCCCAAGTTAAGTTTGCAAGTATATTTTTTTTTTAAGAAATATTATTATTGCAATGTGTACAAGATTTATTTGGGATGAGTATACAGTTGTATTTACAAGTCTTTCCTGATGATATGTATGCCATGCCAGCGAGCGCCCAGTTCGACCCCAGCATATTATTTTATTGGGCTCTTATTTTAACTGTCATGTGTGTAGCATTACTTTGATGCTAATGAAGTACAGAGTAACCTGACCTGGTCATCTTAAGTCTCAATTTGTTAGATTGAATGTTACAGATATGATCATCTTATTTTAACATGACTTGCTTTGATAAAATATCCGTGGTAATAAGCTAAAAAGTGGAGGAAAACATTAACGAGGTTTGATTTGTTTCCAGATTTCCAATGGCATATGGAACGATCTCAAGATGAACTCATGAACTCGAACGACAGCATCCGGGAGTCGCAAGGTAAGCGCGAATTCGTATCTCCGCCGCCGCCCGCGCCCGCTCGGGCTCCGAGCGCGCCCGCCGGCGGTGGCGGTCGTTCATTGAAACATATTGCGTTGCTTTGCCCTTGCCACTCTATTTACTGTCCGTACACATCTATTGAGTAAGTTGTCAACGGAACGCAAAATGTTAAACGGGAGTCGAGGCTGTTAGTCCGGGACAATCAACTTTCGCGCGGTGCACCAGCTAGCTGAAAGTTTATTGTTCCTGCCACACAAGGAACGGATGAAATGCGCAATGTCTTCCCATAATTTGTAACGACCACGAAACGACAGTCAGTCAGTCAGTCATTGCTTTAAAGTATTCTGTATCTATATACTTATATATTAAATATATCTCATGACAGCGGATACGAGAGTGCTAGTGTTTTCACATGTGAACTACAAACCTTATCTTAATTAGTATCTAATATTAATATTATAAACTAACTAATATATTTTAGCAAATTATTTACCTTTGTTTCACACACACATATATATTATATATATATATATATATAAATAGATATATATATATAATATATATATATATATATAATCTCGATTAGTATTCCAGAGCAGAAGGTAACGGTAACGGTATAAAGGTTTTGTTTATTTGTAGCCTTCATTTAAGGCGAGGTAACCAAGTGTGATGCAAGCAAGGTAAGTAGCGTTTTGTTTATTGCGTTGGCGGCCGCTTGCGACCGCGACGTGCCGCTGCGGCTGCGGCCGCGCATACATCAGATCGCGTTGCATGCTTCGTAGGACACCCAGCACATCCTAACAACAATTAACCGAACTGTGGCTAATATTATTTTATTTAATTTTTTTAACACGGTGGAGTGGAATGGTCATGCATACGCATACATGCGTGAGGGGGTAAGTAAGATTTGTCATATTTATTGCATCTATATATACATGTATTGTTTATTTTAGTAGGCGCTAGACAGTTTGCGTGCACGCCTCGCCTCACCTCGCCCGGTACGCGTACGCGTGTTGTTAGTTTGTTGGCAAACGTTGGTTGCCGTACTTGTTAAGGCCCGGTCCGGCCCGGCGCCGCGCCGCGCCGGACGCCTCCCACTCGCGCCTCACCACCACCACTCAGTGATTACCGAACGTTACACTCGTGGAAGATATGACGGAGCGGCCGCGCAGCCACCGCCCGCGCGCCGCGCCGCACCGCACCGCACCGCCACACGCGCACCGCGCCGCGCCGCGCCAAGCGACAGGTAAACTGATGTCATTATCATTTTATTTCGTAGTTTCTGGTTATGTGGCTTTATTATATTTATTTTATTTTTTTCCTGTTTATTTTTGCATTCACATGTGATTTCACTGCAGTTGTTTTTTTTTTCCTAGCAATTCATGTTACAAGACGTTGTTAGCATAACTTTCTATTGATGTGCATGTTGCTCAGGCCATAGAACTATCAGGAAATTAAGTTTAATACAGCATGTAACATTTATTTACTTTTTTTGTCATATTTACTTCAAAACATGCGCATTTCATTTATCTTATCGTTTGAGTATTAATGTCAGGAAAATAATTAAGAAAAGTTTCGGAAATTAGAAACCTGTTTTGTATCGAATAAGTACGCTATGTATTTGTATTTATAACGAAATTGTAACTGCCCAGTGGAATGTAACCCACCTTCGGTTTCGCTTGCTGGCTGGTGGCATCGTCTCGCTTCACTCTCACCCATGCATAACCTCAATCTGAGTTTACCTTATATTTTATAAATACTTCAAGTTGTATTAATTCCTGTGCACCAGCGAGTGCCACTCTCGCGCGCAAGTCCCCGGCATCCCGCCGCCGGACCCTGTGGTAACATTTCCACGCTTAATATTAATTTCACTGTCGCATGTCATTATTTTGCCCTTGCAGAATCGTCCTTCATAAATGTAAAATACGCACTTGATTACATCAGAACACCCTTTCCATTGACTCGTGGATATCTAAAGAGAGAGAGAGATTCCATTAAAACGGAGCAGGAAGATGATGTTGTAGAAGACAAACAAAAACTTAATATAAACGTAAAGATAGAAAAGAAGCCCGCCTTGGGCATTAGAAAAAAGCGTGCACAGCGTAAGCAGAAACAGGAACGCGACGAGCCGCGAGTGAAGCGGGGCGTTAGTAAAACAAAAAAATACACTTGCACCATTTGCAAGAAGAAGCATTACAAGTACAGGCGCAACAAGCTGAGGCATGAGAAGTACGAATGCAACACGGGCCCGCAGTTCGCATGCGAGCACTGCGCCAAGAAGTACTCGCAGAAAAAGACCCTGCTCATGCACCAAGCCAAAAAGCACGCCCACTGCCGGGAACCAAACCGTCCAAAATAACGCTTCTCCTTCTTTATTATTTATTCCTTTAATTTTTTATTTCTTTAACAATATGATTTAATTTATTGTCTACTAATATAAGTTTAATGGTGTTGGTTAACGATCACATGGATACATGGATTGTTAGTAATAAAAAAAAAGAACAGTGAAATGTTTCTAGTGGGGGGTTCCTCTAGTTCCTTGTAATAAATTATACTACATACTGAATTGTTGCAAAAAGAATTATAAACGCCCAGCTTTCAGTTGTAGTATATGATGATCTCACAAAGAATCTATATTTTTTTATTATGCTTGTTTCCGTTAGATGTTCAGTTGCGTTCTACTTACTCATTACGTTTTTTTACGTTTTTTTTATTAAAAATATTACTTTGTGTTCAGTTGATTGTTTTTATTTACCGCTTGGGGTCATTGAGACGTAGAGCGCGGCCATTTAGGTATTGGCACGAGGTAAACAAAATGGACTGTAGCCTCTTTGTTGATTACAGGTCGAAAGTCGACGCCGCGGCATAGTATAATGACGCGTAGCAAAAAAGTGAGCGAAGAAACGGGCAATACCACCACACTAGCGATACTAAAGAATGTCACCTCGGCAAATGCCGCGCCCGAAGATACGAAGGAGAACAAGAAGCAGCCGGCGCGCGCGGCGCCCGACCTGGTGGACGTGAAGCAGGAGCCGCGCTACAGCGTGTTTCCGCGTGGCGGCAGCCAACTGCCGTGCGCGCAGTACAAGACCGACAAGGGCTACCGCTGCCCCAATTGCCAGCGCTGTTACAATGCGCGCAAGAATCTCGTGCGCCACGTGACGCTTGAGTGTGGTCGCGAGCCGCAGTACAAATGCCCGCACTGCAACTACAGCAAGCACCGCCGCAACGAGCTCAAGAAGCACATCGAGAAGAAGCATCCCGCGCTGCAGCCCGCCGCTCTCGTCAAGTGATCGCGCCCGCCGCGAGTAACACACTCTGTGCCTTATAATGTTAACTCGATCTTCCTTTTAGATATGATGGTATTACCAAGTAAACTTTTATACGAGCCTTGTATACTTAGTACGATACGGATAAGAGCGATTGATATTTTTTTAACATTAAAGTATTTTTCGCGTTGGTGCGCCTTTCATTTCGCCCGGCCATCATCCCCGCTTCCGGAAGTCTTTATGGGAAGATTAGAGTTTTGAATTGTGCATGTGTGCATGACTTAGAAGCTTCCGCCTTTTATGATTTCTAACCGAGATTATTTTTATATTTTTTTTATTATTATAACGCATTTCTTTGGTTCCTTAATTTTATTTTAGCCTTTGGTAGTATTAACAAGAGTCAATATGTAGTGGCGCTTAAGTTATTATTTGCAATATCGTTAATGTGTTGTATTCCAGAGCTGCACAAGGAGCTTCCGTCGGCTCTGTTGTCGCTGCTGGCGGGGCAGCGGCCGTCTGGGCTCGTGCCGCCTTGCATCCAGCTCACCAATATTATGAAACCTGTTACCAAAGAGGCGCCGTTCGCGGGCGCCGGGCTGCACATTGGAAGCGTGGCCATGGACGCGCTCACCGCAGTGCCGGAAAACATGAAGCCGCTACTACTGCAGCAGGCCTTCCTGCAAAACAACAACACGCTTGCGCACGGCGACTACAAGCCTAAGCAGGACGAACGCGAGTCAGACGCAGAGTACGACGACACGGACGACATCGTACTTCCCGAGGAAGCGGATGCTTTCTACGACACCGAAAGCTTCTCGCCTACAGCGCCCGCCGCGTCAGGCGGCACGGGCGAGACCTACGATAACAAAGGCGACTCGGGAAAAGGGTACGCGAGCGCGGGCGCACGGCGGGACGGCAGCAGCTCGGACGACGCAAGCCGCCAGTTTGAGTGTCGGCACTGCGGTAAGAAGTACCGCTGGAAGTCAACTTTGCGCCGTCACGAGAATGTGGAGTGTGGGGGCAAGGCGCCCGCACACCAGTGCCCCTACTGCTCGTATAAGGCAAAGCAACGCGGCAATCTGGGCGTGCATATCCGCAAGCACCACAATAACGAGTGGTACGTCTACGCGAGTAGCAAGGTGCGCCGCAACAAGAAGACCTCCGTGTAGTTTTATTACCATTAGGCAAATGTAACCAACCACTAGACCAAAGTAGATACCCAACCAAATCGGTACTGCAATAATATTTATATTTACACGTCGCTCCGCGCTGCCCCGGCCTGCGGGGCGCTGCGGTCGCGATACATATATATATGTATATATATATATATATATATATATATATATATATATATATATATATATACACTAATGATAGACGTAACGTGCACATTCCCTAACGGCCTAGCGTTAGTTTTGTTGTTTTTGTTCCGAGAGTTTATTAACTTAGTTAAGACTGACCCCAGAGCGTCTTCACATTCCCCTTCCAAACTAATTCTAATTAGGACACTCGAAAACAGGTCGTCTTTCTATTTTCGACAAATTAACTCGAATTTTATTCTAGTTTTAACGTCCTAACATTCCTCGTAAGGGATAATTCCAAATTTTGTTAGTGCAATGATATTAAGAAATATTTAGTATATATATTCGTGTTGTTTTAGATTACGTTTGGGAGTTCATTGTTTGTTGACTATTCGATAGTGGCTGCGGCCGTGTCCACTCGTCTTCCCAACTTCGTCAGTAGAGAACCCAAAGTTATAATATTTTTTAAACAAATTGATTATTTATTAGAGTAATTTAAGCGAAAGCGCTCCTCCGCAGGATGTTTTGAAGATAGGCGCCTCAAACTATGTTACTCTATCATTTCCTGAGGAAATCAAAAGTTCGAGGCGAGCAGAGTTAGGCAGAGGAGGAAGCTCATGGAATAGTGTGCCTACAATGTTACCTGTAGATAAATATTATTTATTACGTTGTTCGGTTTGTTATTTCGGTGTAACTGGGACGAAACGATTGTGTTCAAAAGTTGTAAGGATCGATATTAACCGATATTTTAATCGCAATAATATATTTGAAAGTTTTATTTAGCATATTTTTACTGTTGATATTTTTGTTGAACTAGGATAACTGAGCTATTTGACCAAAGTCAGTATTAGTTTAAAACGGTGGTGAGGAGGGTGTCTTACTGCGGGCGGTCCGCCGGCGCCGCGCGTACCTGCCGCGTCGTCGCACGCGCACGCGCATTCGTACGCGGCCGGCGCGGCGCTGACGTGCGCTCGCTTGCGATTTGGATGTTTTAAAGTTTACATTGTTTGTTAATGTTATTGGAAACTAGTTAATCTTTTAGTGTGATTTTTATATGAATATATTGGGGTTTACTTGGTAGAAAAGCTGATTTAAATAAAAATATATGTACTATATTTGTGTGTTTCAGTTTGCTTTTTATTGCATATACCCGTTGCCCTGTTTGGTTGCGATTAAATTGTAAAAGTTATTAGGTAAGTTGCAAAGTGCGCCGGCCCGCGCGCGCGCGCACTCACGCACGCATGCTCGCACGTCCGCACGCATGAACGCATGACAGCTCCGCTCACCGCTTGCCCGTCGCAATTCGTGCATCGGCCGTTTTCCGTTTCCTTTTCGTTCGTACTAATACAATTAATAATTTCAGGTAGACAAGAAAGCCCATGGGTCGGGAGACTGCGTTTATTAACAAAGTCGATCGAATTGTCAAAGCGGCGACACAGACGTGCACCGTCTGTCTGGTCTGACCAGTTCGTAACGTGCGACCATGCATTTTCTTGCCACCTGCCGTCGCGCGTCGCACTTACCATCAAATAAACGTTTTGAGCCTCTCTTGTTTTGTTTCTTTTTACTTTCCTTTCGCTTTCGTCACAGCACTCGGCGGTAACACTCACAGTAGTATCCATCTAGTTTATGTACGTGTATGTATGTATGTGTATGTATTATGTATATATATGTATGTCACTTTGGCTTTTGGCGTGTCGAGAGCGGGCGTTGTTGAGCGCGGTATGACGTGTAGCGGGTTTCAGGGTCGGAGGACGTGTCGTTCTCGCGCATCGGCGGGCTGTCGTGGGAGCAGTGGTCGGCGAGCCTGGTGCTGCCGCTGTGCGGGCCGCGAGCCGTGCGCGAGCAGCGGGACCCACGCGACCAGCGCGAACCGTCGTTCGCGTGCCCGGACTGCGGCCGCGGCTACAAGCTCAAGTCCTCATTGCGCAACCACCAGAAGTGGGAGTGCGGCAAGGAGCCGCAGTTCCAGTGCCCCTACTGCGTATACCGCGCCAAGCAGAAAATGCATATCGCGCGCCACATGGAGCGCATGCACCGCGAGCTGCACATCAAGCCCGAGCCTTACATCAAACAGGACAACGTGGACGCGTGTATGTAGCCGTAACCCACGGCCCACGCCGCACAACGAGAGAGGGTAGTTGGAGTCCTTGGTTCCGATCTTGTGTAACACTCGGCACATCGAAATTCCGTGTTTCTCCGATTGTGATAAATGTGATGGAAATCTCTTGTGATAGTGGCACCGGACGGTCACGTTAGGTGTAGTGAAGTCAGCCGTGCCTCCAGTCGTTACCTGGCCGCCGTCGCCGCCGGCGGCGGTGCATTGATAGACCGTATGAATTTGAACTCGTGACGAATTACTCTTAGTATTCACACTGGTTGCAGTTTTTGCAGCGGTGTCAGCAACTGTTGCATTTATTCACTATATTTTAAGGGAAAGTGATTTTGTGTATGATAGTTACACGTTTTTTATATAATTTTATGTGTACAGCATTTACTGTATAAATAATCATTCCTGATATACACGAGTACGTAAGTCTTAGATTCGGTAGTGTTCGGTGGAACTAACGCGTGAAGGGAAGCCTAGTTTTGATCATTGTTACCAGTCGCAGTTACTATTTGCTGATGATACTCGCGGAGTTGTACGACGGGAGCTGGCGCCGAGTGGATCGTATGGGATATTTAGTTGTAATCGAAATGAAGCTATTTTCGCTTAGTTAGCAAACTCTAGTTCTTTGCCATAATGCATGTTCCATTATTTTTGTAATACTCAAGTAAGTTAATTTTTATTCGATTATTTTTAGATCTCTTTACGTGTAATGCATTTATTATAATTATGAGCGCATTGGAGTTCTGTTGTAGCCGTGCGACGCGAACAGATTTAGGTAGGCTCGTAATGATAAGTTCCTTGTGTAGAAGAATGTCCATCTGTCTGTTTTTAAACTGCGGGGCCACAATTATGGATGTTTATATTTAGATTAAATAATAACAATTCACGGTGAAACGAGTGCCTTATGTCGTAATTGTTGAACATTAAATGTCGATTTTAAAAGAGTTAGAGCCACTGCCATTGAAATATTTATCGTATGTCGTGCACAAATTGTTTGTTACGTTTGAAGTTCAAATTAATCTTCCACATAGTTATTATTAAGTATTTTATACATTACCATTTAGGAATAATAAGGTTTAGGTTGTTGTGGCTGGACGGGCAGAATTACTCGGATGACAGCTTTATGTCACAGTAAATGCATTTGCTTTCAGACTGTCTGAACAGTCGACAAAGCTCTCCATAAAGTTCTGATGAGCAAGAATGCACTTCAGAACTTTACGGTCGGATGTGTAGCACTTCCGCGCGTCCACCAGCAACGTTTAACTGTCAGTCGGAGTTACCATCATACAATCAATGTAGCGTTCACAAAGTACAACCACACAAGTCAATTCAATATAATAAGTGCCTTTGAAACGTTAGTCATTAGGGTTTAAAATATTTCAGTTGAAAGTTGATTCGAATCATGGATACGTAGCTTGTTGTTGCTGAATATCTAGGTTGTGATTTTTAAGAGTTTTACAAACGAATGTTATTGCTTCCCCGAACGACCTGTAATGAACTACAATGTCGACGATTATCAAAAGTTTTGATCATGTTATATACCTTTGACCTCTTGCTGAGTATTACGTAGCTGTGATAATGATATTCTCAAATGGTACTGCAAACAACACGTCATGGGAGTTGCGGAAATGACTTAGGTGATACACATTAATCTAGATAGATAAAAGAGATGATGGGAGTCCAGACCCAAGTGAAATAGCAGGACATCAACCTATATTTGCAGTAAGAATTGCTTCCTAGTATATTGGAGGTTGTAGATACAACGGAAACTCAATAAGAAGTTGCAGTGATTAAATGCATTTGATTGTATTTTTATAACTTTTTTGTATTTTAAATAAAGTTGCTATTCTTGATAAACACTTGTTTCAATACGTTATTATATTGTCGTTTTGCCTAATTGTAAGATAAGGGTACAGTAGAACTAACCTCTAGTGTGTTACCTCGTAACAAATTTTCATGTAACAGCATCTCTATATATATATATATCTATAAATACAATACACATAGATTTTTGTTAGCCCTAGGTTACCGTTATGCATGTAACTTGGTCCTAATGTTAATACTTTTTGCGGCGACAACTTAAAATAAAAACTATTCATTTAGAGATTAGTTTTCAATTTAAGTTGGTGATGGTCCATGAACTGGTTGCATGCCTACTGTAAATGAGATATATAATAATAGATAGATTAATATCCTTAGCGTAAGAGCAAATTAATGGGAGACATGGTGCATTATCCTTCGCTTACACGGCACAATATTTTCCTGTAACGGTGGCTTGGCTTTCACACGCGGTGGTAGCTTCTTTGTATCTGCACGAATTTATTTTTTTTATTTGCCTTTCGATTTCAGTTGCACAGTTGTACACGCCTTATATATTGGGTTACGGTACTCCCGGTCTGAGCGGCGGTAAGACGAGGTGGACGCTGCACGAGTGCGGCGACTGCGGGAACAAATACAAGCACAAGGGCTCGCTGCAACGACACATGAAGTATGAGTGCAGGAAGCAGCCGAGCTTCAAGTGTCCCTACTGCGTCTATCGAGCCTACCAGAAGCACAACCTGCTGCTTCACGAGCGCCATCTACATAAAGACTTGCCGGAGAAGGTCGACTTCGTCTCCGAATGACCAGCCGCCGACAGAGGTGTCTAATGTCAGTACAATTGACCCCACTAACCCTCGAGCAGTGAAGTTCTAACATTCAATCGAATCGCCAACTTTTTTATCCCACGATACTAATGTCCGCATTATTTGACCCGCGGACATCCGTCTGAGACTGGAGGCCGAGTTGACAGCAGGTCATTATGTACATCGGCGCGGTTTATTGCACTTAGACACTAGAAGCATGCCGTGTAGCTAGAGCTATAGGAACGGCTATCGTTTCCCATCAATTTAAAACAATGGCCGTTCACACGAGTGTAATGTAATGTTGATTATTTGATAAATGTATACTTTATTCTCTGTTACAGTCCATGGGCAGCGACAACGGAATGCCAAGTTTCATCTACTTAACGCGGGACTCGAACAAATCGAGGATTGGTGAGAAGCGGGAAACAATATCAATACTTGACTCTTAGCCAAATTCGAATCAGTCTTCCCAGTAACAAGAAACAGTAATATCAGAAGTTACCTTTTATAAATAGTTTAAAAATGTCATTAGAGAAATTTATGTGGGCCTTTGCCATTTTGATGTTTTAAGATAATTAATAGTAGAAAGACATTGTTGCGGTAAACTAATTGTTTGGTTTAAACGTTTTGTTTTATTTTGTACTACTAACGTAATTATGTTGTAAGTTAAACTCATCGGCAGCTAAGCAATAAGTCAGTCTACTTGTTGTTTTAACGTTCTGCGGGTATGCAATACGTAAAGGTTGATAGATCTTATTGCGCAAAATAGTGTCGATTCTATAGACGACGTGTTATTTATAATTAGGGCGATATTTTGTTTTCGATTTTTATATATATTATAATATAATTACTTTGTTACATTTTCTTGTTCTCGTTATAAATTAATATTTAAGTGTTTGCAGTCGTTACCAAAGAAATGTGTCGATTACTCCTTAAACTTTACAAAGCGAGATTTGTATTATTACGTTCAGTATTCCTGTTGAACTATATTATTTTTGCATTTGTTACTGTTATTTAAGCTACCTATAAAGTTCAAATAGTTATCCAATAATAAAAAAAAAACCAAAGAATCTTCCAGTCGATTCTAGCCCTATGTGAAAATAAGTGCCTTCAAAACGAAGTAATATAAGTGCCTAAATTATTATTGTTCTTAGTTAAGTGTTTGTAAAGATATTTGCTACAGATAACAAATCCGAATGGCCACCTTCAAATATGGTCATTCTGTGTGACTAAATTAGAAGTAAGGGTTTCATATATTTTTATGTAGACGATAAATACAAAAATATTTTTCATAAAGATAAAATAAGAAAAAGACTTTGAAGTTACTTTCTTATAACAGAAAATATATTGACTAAGTTTTCAAAGGTGCGCCCATGAAAACAATAATAAAAATTTTTTAGCCATAATAATAAATATAATTATTAAGTTTAAGACCCACCAAAAATTAATACCAAGGAACCCGTAATTTTTTTATGATAGTTGTTTTTCTTAACATGGTAATTGTAAACCAAAGAGTATACCAATAATATTTAATGTAATTTTTCTAAAAACTTAGGATGTTCTTTACTGCGACTGCAGTAGCTTGTTAATAACTAAATAATATTCACTGTGTTCCTAAAGTTTATAAAGATATTGGATACCAATATCGTTTTTGCCATAAAATTCGAAGATTTAGTGATATTATATGTAGTGGGTTATATTTGTACTAATTTTACTCAAAAGAATAACTATATTTTGTATGAGGTGATTATACATGTTGATGATAATAACTAATATTTAAGTACTAAGCACAAAAAAATATATTAATGTTTTATAAATGTTAAGAGGACACAAACACATACCACATTGTTAACTTAAACATATCGGCTGTGCGCAACAATAGTAGTAACCAGAGACAATAGTTTTCCCATGCTGCTGAAATACACAAAATTTATTACAGGTGCACGATTTTATTAAACCATAGATTTAGCAATAAGTTATAATGTACCATTTTTTAATACCCAAATAGTTGAAGTGGATGTTTGCTCAACGGTTTGTTTTAACTTTCATGCCGTTACAATCTTCAAAAAGTGATACACCATTCTGCAGTCATATATCATTCATTCTTCTAATGGGTTAACTTTATATATGTAACTAAAAATGTTTAGTGTAGCAACACTAGAGATTGTGCAGTGGTTGTGCCGTTAATGCCTCTTGTTAGTTTTGTAGCATCCCTTGCAATAAGTATTTGTAAAGACCAGTGATTTCGAAACAGCCTATCGCCCCCGTTTTCTAGAAATAATGCGACTTGGCGCCTCCGAAAATTATTTGATTTGATTGCAAATATATAAGTATTAATATTTCCACTGTTCAAAATATAGTAAACTAAGGCGTAAATCAGAAACGTCCATTACGTTGAGAAAAATGTAACACCTGCGGTATCACCGCCCCCCTAAATCGGTGCAGCACCTCTTTTTCCCCGCCTTTTTAATACGATTACCAGAATCCTTATAATTAGAACAATATTCCTGTCCTTTATTTCCTTTCAATTAAACTGTTGATCTATTGAACTTTCATTTCACCCTATTAATTCCATTATTTTCAATCTATCCCAGTTATTTTTTTCAAATCTAAACTTATTCTCTCTATTCAATTTCGCTCTGTTAGAGTTTCTATGAGTGACATATGCTTATAGAAGTTTTGGCAAAAATATGTCTCATCCAATACCGTCTTTCAAATTGAAACGTTACTTTCTAATTCCGTTCACAATAATTACTTTTCTGTCAACCACATCAAGATGTAATCCGTGATACTTCATTATTAGATATTTCGTTATCTAAATATCTGAAATTAGAATAATTGAAAAGCTAACTCTGCTGCTACTGAGGTTCTGCTTGGATGACTTAACTGACTGATTATTACTCATTGCAAAATATTGAGTATATGTCCATGAGTGCTTTCTTCTGAATAGAAAATTATCATGTGCTATTTACTACAAATTTATATAGTATGTATCTATTTTTTTTTTAACTTGTACTCAATACGTTTACAACAATACATCCATAGTAAAATTGTTCCGATAACATTAAGTTAATTTTATTTATAATTTAATAGCAATGGCACATGCATATAAATACATGTATGGCGAAATTTTTATTTATATTTTTGTTAGTAAATTTATGCATAATAATACTGATACAAATAAACCACTCTAACGCAAACGACAAGGTTAAAGGTGCAATAACCGTTTCTGTTAAGGTCCATAATATGATTATATTTTAAATTATAATATAATAATTACATTTAGAATTAAAATGCCAAGTTTGTTGTGAAAAATGGCACAAATGTTAACAATTATTTGTATCTTTTGGTTTCGACAAAAAGAAGTGTGTTTGGTTTGATTTTTTTTATTATTGAAATATGCATGTGAATAAATGTTCTTGGTTTAATAAAATGTTCGTTTTTATCGTTAGTTGTAATTCCTCTTAACAAAGTAAACCACGCGGTAGTGATAAGTCGTTATTAAATGCAGATAAAGTGTTGTAGGTGGGTAGTTAGGTAATGGCAACCTACATTTGATCAACAGGGAGGATTATGAGTTTTATTTCATTGTTACAGGTGAAGTGGATTTCTTTAAGGCGATGATGCAAAACATGTTGCCCATTGTACCAATGAAGACAAAAAACTACTGGTCGCAGTATGACACGACTTTCCAGTGCGAAAAATGCAAGAGAAAATACAGGCACAAGAGCACATACCGGAGGCACGTTACCTATGAATGCGGCAAGGAGCCCATGTTTAGATGCCCCTTCCTGGAATGCACTTACAAAGCCTACCAAAAGACCCACACAGACGCCCACATCAAGACGAAACATAAACTAACAGCGTTAGAATACAAACGATGATACGGGTACGGCTTTAAATTGTGATATTAATTAAATTTTCAGTGAAATTTTGATGGTTCATACTTAATTAGTAATACCTTTAAATATTAAGACTACTAGTGTAACAGGTTTCAAACCTTCAATACATTGTATCAGTATCCCTTTGTGATCGTTCCACTTTAATCTACAAAATTGATTAACTGAAAAAAAAACTTATTGCATTGAAAACGCAACAGGCTTTTATCCTAAATTGACATTAAGGTCAATGCTGCTATAAAGGTAATATATTTTTATTTCATTATTCCTGTTTCATGCATAATGGTTACTAATTTTTCATGTAGCACTAATATTCCTATCGCCACTCGACTATCGGCTCTCATAAAAAGGCAAAAATGAAAATACTAAAAATGAACAGCTGCTTTACTTGTGACCTCTATCTATTTGCTTGCAAAGAGTGGTGAATAAGCATTCGTGTCTAACTAGCTAGAAATTTGTGCTCCACAGTGAATATCAAGGGACTGTAACAATGAAGAAGAATTAATATTAATTTGGTAATATTAAGTATTCTTTTGCGTATTGAAGTTTCGAAACCTTGACGAATTTAAAACCATTTTAGGATTATTTTTAGAAAATTTAATAAAACGCCTTTTAGGAAATAATCGTCCAAGCAAAGGCTAGATGTTTACGCGCATTTATCTAAAAGTATATTTTGTAACTGTTGGTTTTTATATCTTTTAATTTCGTCAACATTTATTAAAAACGTATAATTTTATACAGTACCATCAAAGCCGTACATTATGACGAACTGTTCATATCTGTCATCATGTTAGATTTAGATAGTTTGAAGGAAAATGGAAGTTTTAATACTTTCTTAATAACATAAATTTAGCGGTAGCATAAAAAGGGATGTTCTGCTTCCTTTGACGTATAACTAATTTACAATTTGAGGAAAAAGAATATTTATAAACTTGGTGAAATGTCAAATGAAATCCCATTGACGTTGACATTACTATTGACAATGACATAAGTCATGTTCTGGTTATGAGGAAAACATTTCAAATTTATCTCCAACTCAAAGAATATTATTTAAAATATATTGACAAACAATGAATCGATTACTTTGTTTGAACAGATGTTACTTTAGTTTGTTACAGAACAGAATTGTCACTTCATCGCCTACTCTATTAAGTCCTGTTAAGTTACCTACCAATGTTTGCGTTATTCGCAGCATAAGTAATGAAAAGAAAAGAATTAGATCAACTCTGAATTATGTGATAGCTCTTGGTGTTATGACTGTGGGCTTGAGTTACGCCGCAGTACCTCTGTACCGAATATTTTGCCAGGTAAAGAGAACTTCATGCATGTTAAGCTTTTTTGGGAAGAAAAATAATTGATATCTTTAGTTGATTGTGTTATTAATTGGTCTTTCCTTCTAATATAATCGTTATACGGTATGTGATACGCATAGACAGGTAGGGATAAAAATCTTGCTTACTGCAGTCTTATGTGATTAACAAAATTAAAAATGAACAATTAAGTACATGTAGTTTTAAATTGTACTTTATTCAGGTAATACTTTTCATTAATGGCTTATACACAATTTTAACAAACAGGCATACAGCTATGGAGGTACAACTGGGCAAGTGGATCCTGCCGACAACGTGAGCAATATGACAGCAATAAAAGATCGACCGATCAAAGTGCGCTTCAATGCAGATGTTGCTTCATCTATGCAATGGAATTTTAAACCTCAACAAGGAGACATCACAGTAAGTAGCCTTATTTAACCTTTAAAATCTTTTAGATTGACAAACATTGGCTATTATGACACCTGATTAGAGATCTCCAGGATCCTAGAATTTTGTGAAGTATATTAATACTCAATAACAAATTTGTATAAATTAGATATTAGGAATATGTTATTTAATAAAATAACTCTGACAGGTACTTCCAGGAGAGACAGCTCTTGCATTCTACACAGCACGTAATCCAACTGACAAACCAGTGGTGGGCATTAGCACATACAATGTTGTACCATTTGAAGCTGGACAATACTTCAACAAGATACAATGCTTCTGCTTTGAGGAGCAGATGTTAAATCCTCATGAACAGGTATGCTGTGCATACTATTAAGGTAGAACTAATGACTTGAGTTGATAGTCTTGTGATTGTTTAGCTTTTAATTTGTGCTGTCTACTACTGTAGACTGAAGTAGACTCTTTAGGTAAGTACCACCGCAGCGCCTTTTTCGGCCGCCAAACAATTATGTGTGTGTCATCATCAAAGGTGTCATTAGTACTATCCTCTGCCTTCATTTTCGGAAGAGGTCTCCTAACACACAGTATAACATCCTAACTCGTAACAACACATCGTTATAGGTTCATAGGTAACATACAATAAGGTGAACATTCCATTTTTATTATTGCTTAATCAAAAAAAAAAAATTGTCGATGGTAAGGTTCAGATCTACTAGTCTATATACCACCTTTATATTTTAAGTCTGTTACTATAACAACATTGTTATATTCTGACTGTCAGCATATGAAACCCAAAATATTCTGAGCGAGCTTGTTTCAAGATTCCTTCAATATATCACTTACACTGTTTGAACTTGTCAAGTATTAGCCTATTTTGATAAAAATTCATCAATTTTTTTTAATTATAAGTTGCTCAAGTATGGATATGTCCTACAGTCTGTCTCATCGTATAGCTTATAGTTTATTCTATATTATAGGTGGACATGCCTGTATTCTTCTATGTAGACCCCGAATTTACAGAAGATCCGAGGATGGAGTTTGTGAATGAGATAATGCTCTCTTATACTTTCTTTGAGGCCAAAGAGGGTATGAAACTACCAGTGCCATCGTTTGTGAAGTGAGCCCAAAGAACAAGACCATAAAGTCAAGGTTCTTGTATAACTTTTAGTTATTGTGAAATTAGTTTAAAAACTATTTGTAAGTATAATTGTAAAGTTTGTTATAACAAATTACAAATGTTTTCATTGAATTAATTATTTAATTTTAATGTTTTATTTTTTGTCTAGTTGATTAGTTGTATTTTAAATATTTATAAGAGGTTATGGTCATACAATGATCATAACATCCCCAAAGTAATCACACCAATGTACTGCTGAACTATTTAATATATGCTAAACACTACTGCCTGATATATCTAAAAATTACTTCACATGATTTATTAAATTCTTATCAATATTGTAAATAGTTCTTGCCTCATCTGATGACTTGTTGAATAAAATTAGTAGAAAAACTAGAAAAGGATCTTTTTAATTTAAGTATGTTGTTTTTGAGGGCTGCTCAAAGGTATAACTGAAAAGAAAGAATGTTAAAGTTATACTGATGGTAGGTCTCTGTTGCCAGAGACCGTCCAGGAAGGTTCCACCGCAGCGCCTATTGCAGCCGACAAATGGTACTATGCAAACATTGTGTTCCGGTTTGAAGGATGCTATAGCTAGTGTAAATACTGGAGTAACGAGACTACATGTTATGTCTCAAAGCGACGAGCGCAATGTGGTGCAGTATTTACCATTCTAACCAGCGCCACGGTTTTATGGGCAGGTGTATCACTTACCATCAGATGAACGTTCTGCTCATCTCGTCGCTTAATGGAATAAGAAAGTTAAAGCAGTAAATCAGTTCACCAGTCCTATGATCAATTTTAAAGATGATTCGCCAGAGTAACTGAATTGGTTTTATTGCAATAAAAAATGCGACACTTGGACTGAATCTGATTTAATATGGGGTACATGACAGTGGTTAAGCCTTGATGGCGGCGGTGACCGGGTAGCCGCGGCGCAGACCCATGCATTGGTCGCGGTCGATGAACAGCGTGGTGCTCTTGTTGCGCAGGTCCGTCTCCAGCGACGCCCGCACCCCGAGCAGCGTCTGATGTGTGCCTTCCGCCGTCGCGATCTTTGAGCGCAAAGTTTCCATTGTTTCTTGAAGGTCGCAAACTTCTTTCACCAATCTGCAACATGCGCCGGGTTTTAAAATCTTCATTCACCGAGCGCAATAAATGTAATTATATTCGGCGCAATAAATATAAATATACCTGGTCTGCGCGTGGTCGCGACACTTCTCTAAGTGCGGCCGGTTGGTGCGAGCTTGCAGGCGGCTGTGAGCCACCTTCATTGGCTGCAGCTTGTCCTCAATCGCCTTGTTCAGCAGCTCCAGCGTCTTCTCGATGTCAAATATCTCCTGCTGCACCTGTTGTCCGCGACATTAGCTAACATGCATTATTCTATTAATAACCACGACGAACAGAACTATTCAGTCGGATCTTATTATATACCTAAAGTTTATTTGCTTTGCAAACCCTTTTCCAAGTTTATATCTTAGTAGTTGTACAAGTTGAGTATTACTCAATGTAAACGTAAAGCTAGTTGCCTTCATCATCTATGTGATGTCAATGCACATCACACGCAAAGGCCTCCAATTTTGGGGAAAATTATTGTATTAACCACGCTTCACCTAAACAACTAGCATTATATTGATAAAGGTACCGATCGATGAGATCTTTGGGGGAGGCCTATGTCCAGCAGCGGACTTCTATCGATGATGATGGTAAAGATCACTGGAAAAGCGCGTTACAACATGACAAGAGTAAACGGCAGAGCTAACTTGTCCTCCACAAGTAAACGAATCTGATATATATGTAAATAAATTTAAACTACTAAATATTCGCGTGGAGATGACGGCACCTTGTGCAGATGCAGCTGCAGCTTGTTCTTGATTTCGATGGTCTCTGCGATGCGACGCGTGAACGCGCTGTTGGTGTTGCTCCACTGGTCCCAAATTTCCGTCGCCGACACGTTGATCAAGTTCTCCGTATCTGAGAAATGTGCCTTGATAGATATTTTAATGACGTGGATTAGACTTTTGTGAAAGGCACATTAGCCTTAAGCCTCTCCTGTTGACTATTGCCTAAGTATTCAGTAGTGGTCATTTCATCGGTACAGTTCCTAATAAGCCCCATTAAAAACTCGAAACGGTACAAAGGACAGTTAGATCTTCTAATATGTATTCTTGCGCTGTACAAAGTGGCGTGATGCCGCTCACCGGACAGCATCTGCACGGCCTTGGCGCGCTCGGACTGCGAGCGCTGCAGCGTGGCCGCGCTGGCCGCCGCCCACTTCTGCGCGTCGCACACGGTGGGGTCATAGCGCTCGATGCCCGCGTAGAACTGCAGCCCCTGTACCACACCACAACCCCCGGGTTACTCAAACGCTCTTTTGACAGTTTAATAATTTATTTGTATATCGGCTTAATATAGAAATCCAGTATTTACGTATTACATATCAATTAAAAGTTATTTATTATCTTATGTCGAATTGTTCCGCCGAACTAGAGACAGAACGGTCCCTACCATGTTCATCGCCTACCTTCACTAGCTGGAAAAGCACTTTAATAAGAAGACGTCTGTACATGATGTTGGGCGATAGACAGCTCTACAAAAGTATATCATAATGCTGTGAACCACGCGACCGACATACACAGCTCATCGGAGTACTAGACTCGCGGATCCTCACTTCGCCACATGAACGAGCTAACAAGCCTCGAATGTGCAAGCTGGTATTTCTTCTTCATCATCTGTCTTTTCGGTATAAAAGAACAAGAGTTAGAGAGATACAGCAAAGCGTGTATCGCTTGTGACCAAAATACCTTGGAGAAGTTGTTGAGCTGGTGACACATGTTGTCAATGCCTAGCGCGTACTCCTTGTTTCGCATGTCACTCTCCAGTTCATTCTGCGTCGCGCGACAGTTCTTCGACTGCTGCCGCACCTGGACATGTTCACAGTCTAAATGCATCTTGCGACATAGTCACGTCGTGTTACATTAGTGAGAACACCATTAGTAAAATTCCAGCGAGCTGGGCTACGGCAAATACGAGACCACTTCGTGTAGACCACTTTGTAGTGCTCCCAGGGCTTGCTTGACGAGTGGTTTTGATGGTGTCTAAGCCTTCAAAACCTTAAGACTTCTAGCCGCCTTCTACGATAGACACGCCGCCCTCGCTTCAGAACGCGGCGCCTCAGGTACTCGCACACCGCGTACACCAAGTACACCCGCGATCAGGGGCGGTTCTCACCGCCCAGAGATTCCGATACAGGCGAAGGTAGTCGGGGAACGGGTCCGCGCCCGCCCTCGACGACCGAGTAGACTCGCCAGAATAACCAATAACCAGACACACGTCATTAAAAACTCCGCCGTCGGATAACTACACTACAAGTAGTACACTTTTTATAAATAGGCCGTGGATCCGGGTCCACGCGCCCAATGTCAGATAAGCTGTTTAAAGTCGATGGCTCGCAGCGTTATCATCATCAGGAATCTAGCTACGATAGACAAGAATTAATATTTAAAAGCGTTAGATTATAATATGGAAAGGCCGGCCTTGAACCACCCGTTATCCAGGCGACGTAGCTGTTTCCAATATTGTAAAGATCCAGGTCTAACCAGTGCTAACATTAGTATTAACTTTGTAATAAAGATTATATTTAAAGGGGTTAATGTGTGAAAATATTCTTTCTAAATAGGTTTAACATGTAGAAGATTTAACAATGTTAATTCTCGTATTATGTTCACTCTCACCCCTTACGTAACTGAATATTATTATAAATAACTTAATTTGGATACAAATAAATTATCTACTAATATGTAGCCGTGTGGTGGTACCTTGTCCAACATGTTCCTGAACTTATCCTGACAGTCGCGCAGTATGGCCACCTCCTTCAGTAACGACTGCTCCACGGTATCGTGCACCTGTTCCAAACCTGTAGAAATACATTGACTTATAGTTCATTTATTCAGTATAATGATGACACCATGATAACCACATTATGACTTGTCGTTGATGGCGAGAAAGATACCCTGTCTTTTCTCGCGATGATAGAGGCACTCCTGCACGATGTGGAGAGGGCCCTCGATGCCCGCCACCGCGCGCTCCAGCTGCCTTCGCGTCTCATTCAGCTTCTCGCAGGTTGCAACCAGACGCTCCATCTCTATCGCCACCTAAGGTACGTGCTTCCGTTTCACTTGTAAATTCATAAATAATAATATATAACATCTTATTTCTTATCTCCCGACCAGAAGAAAGAAGTTTTATGACTATGTGTGGTGTCGCAGGGCATCGTTTCAATATATATTTTACATTATCTTCATGCAAATGCTCGATGCATCAGTCAAGTCTCTAACATAATGCACGAACTTTTCTTTCACTATTTCTTAGACAACATCAAGGCAGAAAAGAGAAGAATGGGAAAACAGAAAATTGTGGATTGATCAAATTAAGAAGATTTCTGAATTTTATTAGTTTTGTTGCTGTCAGTTTTATGAACGAACTTTACAGTTTCATCGTGATTCCGGCCTCCACGGGCTGAAATAAAGAAAAGCGTAGATCGACAAATAAAAAATTAAATCAACAAAATGGAGAAAGATACAAGAGAGAACATAGTTAAGTGGATTGAAGTGAAAAGTAACATATGTTGAGCTGTAGGATTAATGATACTAAAGTATATGATAGGCGTCATGGACTTTACAGCATGAAAGTTATGTGCCGAAATAGTTGTAAAGTGCTGCACCTAGAACATTGAAGATCTTAAATTGTCTAGATTATGATTGTTCATGGAAGCGTCTGTGGATGTTGTGTGACGTCTGTGTTAAGTTGGCAATAGTAGTAAAACTCATAAAATCATGTAAACTAATGTGTGTATGTAGTCTGTCTAATCAAACCTTAATAGAGAGAAGTTTCTACTTCCTTCATTTTAACTTACTGTTAATTATACAAACGTTAAAGACTCTATAATCATTAATAATATAATGAAACAGCTTAAGAACGTTACAGTGGACTATGAAATGTTGATGATGATGATGATCATTATTACCTCATTCCTCCAAAAAGTCGTGTCTGTTATACGTTCACCGATTTTCCTGCCAGAGTCTCGCTGTCCTTGTGCACCGATCTCGTCCGTCTCTCTACACGTTGACCATAAAATAGTTTATATTTTCTACACTGAATGATGATTATTTCGTGGTATGACATCTATACTTGATGGTATGTAATTCACCTGGCGGTATCAAAAATAGTTGCTACTGTTGAACCTAGCTAGAGGGAGTCTTGCAACAGAGACCATAAATGGCAAAATTTTCAAATTATTTATACTAAGATCCTGTGTAATAAACTTTGATATCTTCCTTGATATTTTTGTAATGGACTTTATAGGCTTACCTCAGCATCCTCATTATGTCATTACGGACTCGTTCCGAGAAATTCCGCTTTGCATCTGACTCGTTGTAGTTACGGATGCTGTTTTGGTTCCACTCGTGCTGAGTGTATCGCGTGTACAGCGCCGCGCGCGCTGCATGCTCCGGACTCCGATCGAATCCAGTAACCAAGTTAGGGAAGCGAAGAGGCTCTGCAGCCATACCCTCTGACGTATAACATGGGTCGACCATTGTGTTTGTTATTGGCTGGGATGGCCTATAAAAGTTTGTGTTTTGTTTAATTATGAATTAATTAAATAAATAAATTATGAAACCAATTCATCAAATATAAATGTCTCTGATATGAATAATTTCTGAATTATAATTTTAAACTAGCATCCAGAAATCGTTATTATGTGATATATGAAGGATAAGTATCTAAACACAATATTTCTCAATAATTATAAAGTATCTTGTCATTTCTTTGACTATATACTTACATCGGAGTTACTTCGA
Source organism: Ornithoptera priamus (assembly GCA_029034505.1). NCBI lineage: Eukaryota > Metazoa > Arthropoda > Insecta > Lepidoptera > Papilionidae > Ornithoptera > Ornithoptera priamus. The sequence goes on from JARDWD010000685.1 coordinate 484,846, forward strand.
TTTCTTCGTAACCCATAATAGGCCTCCAAGGATGTTTTTTCGGAGTATGGAAACAATAACCTACTTGTGGGGGAACACTTGCAGTGCTCCCAGTAGGTTTTACTGGACTCCATTGCTGCAGTTGCTATAGGATTAAAAATTATTTTATTACATATTAGTTAAGACTAGCAAAATAATTTTAAATTTATTTGCCATACCGTACACATGGTAACTTCTTTAGCCATCGTGGAAAATTTTTAAAAATTTATGGGGAAAAAAATAAAATTATGTTAGTAAAATTAAAATAAGTCAAAATGAAATAAAATGGAATAAAAATTTCAAAAATTTCAATGCACTAATTGAAGAATTGCCAACGTTAGGAAATACAAAAACCATTCTAAATATTTTTCAAAAATCTTAATTCTTCTGAATAATAAAATTTACAAAAAATTTGAGAGCAGTTAAAATAAAGACATACAAATAATATGTATGAATAATAAAAATATTTCTTCATTTTTGTAATAAAACTGATTAAATAAAAATATGTTATTATCTCTATCAACAAATTGTTTTTTTAGGTTGGCTACTTTGAAGTGAATTAATAGACGTCATTTAGTTTGACAACACAGATTGTGACATTTTGTCATTTCACTTCATAACATGGTAGGGCTACAGTCTGCTTAAATATAACAATATATTTTTGTTAAAAATATTATAAGTGAGGAAAGATAAATTTTCACTAAATAAATAAAATGAGTAACGTTCCTGAAAATGCGCCTAATCGTAAGCCTTTTCTTTAATAAATAACGTTTAAAAGGTTAGACTACTTCAATGATGTTTTTCAATTTGCTACGTTAAAGATTGCCCCGGAACTCAGAGCGAAGATGCTGGCAAGGCTTCAGCGTGTGCCGGTTGCCCTAATCAGAACATTTGCGCTTCGGGTAAGATAGACTTTGAGCTTCTAATACAGGTTTGAATGCAATTTCGCAATCTTTGCATTGATTGACTGATTCTGTTGGTTATTTTTAAAATAAAATGTATCAGACATATTCCATTAAAACCTTAGTAATAAACAGTTTTATCACTACTAAGTTAACATAAGTTTTCTAAAATTTAATAAAGTTATCATTGTTAACAATATTAACAAATATTGTTATGATTTTAGATCTTATTTAATTTTAACAATAATAATTATACATTGATTAGGCTAAACATGTTATTTAAATCTAAAGTAATACAAGATCTTAACAAAAACACATAAGCGTTTTAAAAATTCAAATATATTTTGACAATAATAAATACTTAATGATAATGTTTATTAATCAAAAAAAATAATAGTGGTATAACTTTTTGATATAACATTGAGATTGAACATGAGAACATTATAAATAGACTTGGTTATGTTAAGAACCACAATAACTGAATCATTTATTATAACATTAGTTACATTTGTAATACTTTGTATAAATCAAGGTCATTGTAAGTTATGTGGCATTTAAATTAGTAGACCTGTGGTAACATTGACTGTATTCATTAACTTTTAATGTATGCATATTAATGTTTACCTTTACATTAGTTAACTTTATTGCCAACAAAATTAAATATGCTAGAAAAGTACTACATAGTGTCTTTCCACATTAACACATTCTTAGTTATATATGTGACTTGGAGTGATATCAATATTATAATATTTTACAATGTGTTAGCTAATAGTTTTTTATTACTTAAAAATTTTTCAATGTTATTATATATTCTACAACCTGTTTGGTCTTAAACAATTATACACCATCAATAGTAAATTTGTAACAGTTTAATATAAATGGTTGAACATACATTTTTAATTATTATTCAAAGTCACAAATCTTGTAAGACAACAAAACAACTTTTTGTGTTATTAATAAATAAACTATAATTTTATTATTGCATATTGTAATCATTAATATATATTTTAGGTGTAGCAGCTGGTCCAGATCCATCAATTGAATTAATAAAAAACCGTCTCTCAAATGTTAAACACAAGATACTTGTACTGTCAGGGAAAGGTGGTGTAGGTAAAAGCACCATGACTTCTCTACTTGGACACGGACTGGCTGCAAAGTATCCTGAGAGGAATGTGAGTAGTTTTTTATTATTCAGCATCTGTTGTCGTCATCATCATTATCAACAGCCTGTGGTAGTCTACTGCTGAATATAGACATCTCAGAAGGAACACCACTTAGTCCCATCTTCAATTATACACATCTAGTTGCTGATAGCTGCTTTGCACTGATTGTCAATGTTGAGTTACTATATGTATATGTTAAACCTATAATGATAACTTAAAATGTTATTAGTCTATGTTGTATGTAACGCATCTCTAAAAAACAGTACAAAAACACTTTTTTTTTACTAATCCTCTCTATCTTTAACTGGAGAGCTTACAGTATTATATGTTATTATAGAATATTTTTGCTATGGATAGAAGTTTATCATGGTGATTTATATTAAAGTAATAATAACTATTTATATAACATATGTAAGCAATTATAATATTTATATAAATACATCATACAATGACTTACGTAACATGGTGATTTGTTTATATAATTTTATCAAACATTAAAAAATATACATAAAGTTATCCCACTTAACTTAATGAGAATATTAACTACTTTTACATAAAATCTGTAGTTTATTGAAGGTTTACATTATGCAATAAAAACTTACAGTTATTGTTAATACTTTGATTCAAAACGACTGGATCCACTATTAGGTTTTAGCATTGTTTTTATTATATAATTTGCCTTTAATCCTATGAAGTACAACAAGAAAATGTGTAATTGATCAAGTCATTATTAATCACCGTGATTGGTAGGTGTCACTATGTTACTATATACAGTTCTATTCGTAGCACTACTCCTCTCTGTTCACGTTCAATAATTTTTCGTATTAACATTCTTTTAAATAAATCATTGGATGTTACTGTGTATTATCTATAATATATTTGATATTATTTTATTTATTGTCTATGGGTTTATATTAGATAAATAAAAAGTTTATTGCAGTAATCATTAAAACAAATAAAAAACAAGAACAAACCATAGACGGGAATAACACAGATATTCATTATTAAAATCAAGAACAAGTATGAAATATTTGAATTCCTGTGTGTTGTGCAGTACTGCAAAGGCTCAGGCTCGGTGGATATATCCCCCAGAGGGACAACACCGATTTTCAGCCTTCACCTATTTAAATTATCCGGAAGATCACGTCGCTAACGCAGTTTGAAATCAACTCTTTTGTTACCCTACGACGCGACCAGGCGAACATTTACCCGATGATAAGAGATGTGCGTTACGATAACTAGGTCTTTGAAAACAAAACTGACTTTACCCTGTTGTACCGCGAGCGCCTTTCCTGTGTATTTCCGAACTCCATTACTCCGTGTGCGAGAACTTGTCTGTTTCTATTTGCCCGATCGCGGCGACTTATCGACCGCGAAGGTTCTGATGTAATGTTTTCGCAACGGCGGCCGGCGCAGCGTCGTCGCCGACTGGTACAACCGGCACATTCCTACATACCCTGGTACATACATATACATCGCATGTACATCCTGTTGCAAATTTTACTTATACACCACTTTCATAATTTAGCTGGTACCGGTGGAGCCCCCGCACATTTATACCATATTCTCAAAACGTTACAAAAAATGTGAAGTTTCAACAAGTAACAGTCACTGAGCTTCTTAAAATATTACCTGCCTACATTGAGAGGTGAAGTCATGCCAACATTATCAGATCTTCATTATCTTAACTTCCGCTTACGAATTGTGAACCGTCATTTTTTGCCACGCCACGTCTCCAGTCGACCCCTGCACCATTTTGCGAACCGAGGGACTAGAGTGACGCGTAATGCGTACGCACGCAAGTCCTCACGGTTGGGCGATCCGTATTGAGGGACTCGCGACATCCATCCAAAGTTGGAAATGATTCCTTTTTGTTGGCTTATTTCAAAACTATTGGAAACAAACAAAACGGTGGTTACATGGATGTGCATATGCTGACCGCTGTTGGGTAACCGGTGCTACGACGTGAACCGAAGAGAATTTAGTTTCATTCAATATATCAGCCGAGAGCTACGTTACTGGTTGCAGGTCTCTGTTGCCGGAGATGCTCTACGCACGTACCATCGCAGCTTGTGTTGCAGCCGATAAACAGTACTGTGCAGACATTACTGTGATCCGGTCTGAAGGGTGTAATAGCTAGTGAAATTACTGAAGTAATGAGACATAGCATCTTATGTCTCAAGGCAACGAGCGTAATGTTTATCATTCTAACCAGCACCACGTTGTTATGGGAAAGCGTATCACTTACCATCAGGTGAATATCTTTGCCTCCTCGTTGCTTCGTCAAATAAAAAAAATGGATGTCGTGTGTATGCGGTATATCATCATCAGTTGATTGACGTCCACGGCAGGACATATGCGATATATTATCATAGTTACTTAACACGCTTGATGATTTATTTGGCAGATTGGCATCCTCGACGCGGACATTTGTGGGCCAAGCCAGCCGCGCATGCTGGGTGTGCGCGGCGAGCAGGTGCACTACTCGGGCTCCGGGTGGTCTCCCGTGGTAATTACTTAACGATTAAACAACCTTACAATCAGCTCGCTGGCCTAATGGTTAGAGCGTGCGGCCTTCATTCCAAATGTCGCGGGTTCGTATCTCGGCATGTACCGATGACTTTAATATTTAAGTTGTGTACATTTGTGAACTTGAGTAACAAGCGATGAAGGAAAACATCGCGAGGAAACCTGCACATGAATTAGAATTTATTGTAAGGTGTGTGTGAAGTCACGAATCCGTATTAGGCCCGCGTGGTGACTGTGACCCATCGCCTTCATATTGAGGGTAGGCCTGTGCCCCAACAGTGGAGACGTAAATTCGCTGTTAAAAAAAAAATTGTCGTCTTCATTATTACATCCAGTTTGATAGACAGATTGAATCTCTTATTAACTCTTGGTTTTAACTCTTTTGATGTATTTATCAAGCTAGCAGAAGTTTCCTACAAGCCTCACTTCCACCAGCTTGGTAATAGTTTTCTAAATATTCTATCAAAGCTAAAAAAAATGCTAGTTACTGTTTAGTTAAATTTATTAACCGCTAATAGCAGTATATCTTATCATAAGCCGGTAAGTGCGATATGGAACGCCACCCTGTGCCTGGGGATTTATCGCTGACTATATTTACAATGGGCTAACACTTGACCTTAGTTCCACATGCTGATAAGTGATGACGAAACCGTGAGTAGTAAAACCTTCGCCCGGAATACCCTGGCGGCTCGTATTTTGATAACGCGCGATGTGACGCAGTGTAAACATTCAAACTTATCTCGTCATTAATGGAACGGTAGTTTGTTACTGGTGTACCTGATGAATGACCCTCACGGTTAAAAGAAACCATGTAGCGGTTGTCGCAACAACAATACTTTCAGTTTGCGTTATCCCGGTCATCTATTTTGTGAGTCGGTTTTTGTTTTCAGTACGTAGAAGATAACCTGTCCCTGATGTCCATTGGCTTCCTACTGGGCAGTCCGGACGACGCGGTCATTTGGAGGGGACCCAAGAAGAACGGTAAGTGGCGACTAACCGTTACCACGGACGTACACCAGTATACATGGAAACCTGTGCAACTTGACCTTGTCGGTATAGAGATACATGGTGGAGGAATATGCTGATGTTGTGTGTCTCTGTCCAAGTCTCTTACTAATTGCCTGAATCAGATCTATTCTGCAATAGTTTTATTTTAAGTTATCCATGTTTAAGTAAGATTAGGTTCATCTTTAGTATCAAGTATAAAAAGTATTGCTAAATAATATTGTGAAAAATAACGTTATTTGTTTTTGTCTCTTTTAATAAAGTATCCCCGAATAATAATTTTTTTTTCTGACAGGTATGATCAAACAGTTCCTCAGTGAGGTGGAGTGGGGCGAGCTGGACTACCTACTCATCGACACGCCGCCCGGTGAGCTGCTACCTCTGGTGTTCGTTTGTAGCTTTAGCCGGTTAAAGTATTCCTCGTTCGCGAGTTAGTGACCTGTTGATTATTCTTATACCGAAGGGTCCAAACGCAGCTGCAGCGTCCATTCGCAGTGATCCATATAGTTCATCAATAAATTCTAAAGAAGTAAAATACATCACTAGACGTCTATCGGCTGATGATGATGCAGTTAAAGGATGTTAACTATTCTATTTGTTCTTAACATCAATTAAAAGAACATTGACAAAAACTTGGGCATCATGTCCCATTCTATTGGTGGATTGTGTTCATGTCGAGTACTTTTAAAAATATCTTTAAATTTTTGACAGGCACGTCGGACGAGCACTTGTCCGCCGTGCAGTACTTATGCGGCGCCGGCTTGACGGGCGCGCTGGTGGTGACCACGCCGCAGGAGGTTGCCTTGCTCGATGTGCGCAAAGAGCTGCACTTCTGCGAGAAGCTCGGCGTGTCCGTACTCGGCGTCATTGAGAACATGTCGCTCTTCGTCTGCCCCAACTGCAAGGTTACTTATCTATCAGCTATGCAGTTCTTTCAACTGTCAATAAAACTGTTTACATTTAACTCGGGCATGTGATCAGAGCCGCAGTGAGTTGTTCCCGGCGACGACGGGCGGCGCGGCGGCGATGTGCGCCGAACTCCGCGTCCCACTGTTGGGCGCGCTGCCACTGGACCCACTTCTCGCACGCGCCTGCGACTCTGGTGAAAGCTTCCTGCATCTTCCGCACTCGCAGACCACACAGGCTCTGTACGACGTACTCGACAGTAAGACAGACTTGTTTAATTCGCATTTATATATGCATTCTCTATTATCTGACAATGTGCAGCTTTTGATAGCCATTTTGACTCGTACAGCTCATCTAGCACTGGGCTCGCGGACCCGCGTCCATAACCTGTTAATATATGCATTCTTTATATCTATATAACCAAATATATAAAAAATGACTAATATGTATTTAATTGTTACAGAAATAGTGGCTACCTGTCAAAACGTATCTAATTGAAACATGTTACTGAATTAATTAATCTATGGACTATTTACTTAAAATGTTATATATGAATGTATGTCTTTATAAGCTAGTCAATATGGATATTTTATATTTTAAGTATTAAATAAAATTGATTAAAACTCCTGTTTTATTTTAAAAAAAATAGTCCATCTAATTTTCACGTTTTCTGCAAAGGTTTTTCAATAATTTAATAAAATTAGTACATTTTTAATTCTAATATAAACGTTAGACGGCTGAAGAAGACACAAAACTTTCGAATTTTATTCATGGACACCTAAATTTTACTTCAATGCCGGCGACTTTGAGGCGAGTCCATCGCTCAATGAATACGGCATGCGAGAATATAACGCGAAAACCTTTAGTTTCAACAGAATGTATATCTTTACATATTTAAATTAATAATAGGTCTCCACATTAAAAATTATTACATAAGACAGAACCATTCAAAATATGAAATAAGTTTAAGAATTACAAAGTCATATTATATATTATAATGTTTACTCGCCCATTGGCAAACGCCAGTCAGTAACAAAAAAGTAGTTTAATTTTATTGAAATTCCAAGATTGTGTGGGCCGCCATCTACCCGACGTTGCACTGTATGCAGCACAGTATGGCAATTCGCATCGCAGCACGACAGTTTAGAAAGTAGAGTGCGTAACTTAGAACTATCTCTTCCGTATGTTTCATGTGTGAAACCTTAGAACGCTTCAAGGTGTTTCCATCGATGTGCGTCCTTTCTCCCGCCAAATATTATTGTTTGGGTTAAAGAACTAAACTACTTTCCAGTAGTTTTTTTTTTGTTTTACGTGGGGGAAATGCCTACGCATACTCGTCCTCGCGGGGGCAAGAACGAGTTATGTCGGACTTGCACCGACTAAAACCCCCACGATGTTCCTCCTCATCGCCATGATGGCAGGGTCACGGGAACGCAAGCACTCAACCGCGACCCTGCCGGCGCTGGCCGCTTGCGCGACTCCACCTCGGGGGGAGGGATGAACCCCCCCAGGGCGCGCCGGAACATGCAGCACGCCCCCTCCTCAACCTCATGCGTGTGCGGGCGACCGGTTCCCCCGAACCTGTCGCCCAGAGGCCATGGGAGCCACGGGAGAAAACCTCTCCGCGGCGGAGAGATGTTAGACCCGCCGCTACCTGTTAACGGCCGTGGAGGATAGGGAGAACGGCGCATCACAATACCGAAACTCCTCTTCCCCCGCGGCCCCACCGCCGGTGCGATACCGGTTGGCCGCAGGGGTACTCCCTCCGTGACCTCGCCCCTGCAGCCGGCCGCTCCGGTGAGCTCCAGTTATCCCAACCGGTGCTCGAACCGGAAGCGGCCGCTTCGGCCAGCCCTTCGCCGCGGGCCGGCCGGATGGGTTCTACTTGGCTTCACCGTGTATCGGACCACGGTTACTAAGCCCCTCCGCCACGACAAGGCGAGAACCCGTTGGAGGGGACTTTTCAGTAGTTACTCCTAATAAGACGTAACACTTTTTATGACGCAAGGAGATGAACACTATATAGTTGCAGTGTATACCATCCTAAATAACGCCATATTGTTACGGACAACCCTGTTACTTTCCATGAGGTGGAAGTTTATAAATGATGTTAAATATAATTTCAATGCGACGTGCGCAATGTGGTACAATTTACCCTTTATCAACCTCCGTGTGAGCAAGTCTACCACTTACCGTCAAATGAATATGCTGATGTCCCATTGCAAAATATTTAAGTGCAGTATATCCAAATCAAAAATGATTTAATAAAGAACTTAGCCCTTTGTTGCAATTTATTTTTCACGAAATCGTGTTGTTTACAGAAACAAATTCATTCTCTGTAGCACAGCACATAGATTGTTGTCACGTGAACCCGTTTATTTTGACAAATGACAGCTCATTGAATCAGTGCGAAAATTTAAAATTTATATTAAACTTTTAAAGTTTATGGTTTTGATCGTAATTTAATAATTCTGCTTTTATTGTAAACTAATACGCCATATCTAATAATGCGTTTGAGGATGGTATAATATTTATGGTATACTATTCTAACATTGCACCACATATATAGTTTTTTCACGACCAATGAGCAGTATAAATAAAAATGCCTGCTCACGAGGAAGAAGACAAACCATGCAGAGCTTGCAGTGATTTTAAAACGTGGGCGAAGAAGCAGAAGCCAAAGAAAGAAACCAAAAACTCTCCGGTGGAGGAACCGGTAAGGTTATATTTGGACACAAAATCTTGTGAAAGATTGCATTTGATATGTAAATGATAAAACATAAAATGATAACAGATCTCAAAGTACCTCCTATTATTTCAGATAATACATTGCAAATTGGCAATATATCTAAATGAAAATAATTTTTATCAACTTCAATGATATTACATAATTTTATTATATAGTAAATTTTGAGTAACCAAATAGAGTGTATGTCAAAAAGAAATTATGATAATAATATACATTTAAACTAATTGAATTCCTTGTATATTACTTCAAAGGAGGTTATTCTGTAACAAAAGAAATTGTTTATCCTAAAAAATTTATTCTTAACATTTTTCCAGCCACAAAAAAGAAGAAATGATTGCCCTTTAGATAAAGATGACTTAGGGACTGCAACTTGGGGTTTTCTACACTCTATGGCTTCATACTACCCTGAGAAACCTACCACATCACAATCGAAAGATATGGAAAAGTTCTTTAAAATTTTTGCACAGTTCTATCCATGTGAGCCATGTGCTATAGACTTTTTAGAAGAGTAAGCATTTATTATTGTTTAATAGGTATATAGGAATTGCTTTAGTTTTATTAATAATGAGAAGTATATAAAAAAATAACAGACTTTCAACATTCAAAATTTCAACTACAAACACACATGTGCCTTAGGAATCAGTGGAAACTGATTTGAGGAATTTACAATTCATACAATGGCAAAATTGATGTTAAGAAAAAATTTACATGTTGAAACTGAAAATGTGTAGAGCTGAAATAAAAATAAATTAAAAATTGTATGAAGGAAGGATATCATCATTATTACCAGCCAATAGAGGTCCACTGCTGGACATAGGCCTCCCTCATAGTTCTCCACATCAATCAGTCCCATTTTACTCAGATCCAGTAGGATCCCCTGTTCTCACATTGTGGAAGGCCTCCCAACACGTTGTCTACTGGTACACTTTAGGACTTTACTACCCCATCGGTTGTTGGTCCTTGGAGCAATGTAAAGAAAGGATAAATAACATTAATATATTGTAGCATGATTGAACAAGTATTGTTGAAAAGTCTGTCTGTTTGTGTGGAGAAAATTTTTAATGAATAATAACAAAAAAAAATTTTCAGCATAAAGAAATACCCACCAAAGACGAAATCAAGGAATGAGTTAGCAAAATGGCTTTGCGAGAGACACAATACAGTGAATGTTAAATTAGGGAAACCCGTATTTGACTGCAGCAAGGTACATGAAAGGTGGCGAGATGGCTGGTCCGATGGTTCCTGTGATTAGTTGCTGGTGCTTCATAGTGCATTGTCATTATGAAGTGTCCGCAATATGTAAGGGGTTACCAGTTAATCTTTACGATTTTGTTACTAACATATGTAATATATTTATATGAAATAGGTCTAATCTTTTCTATCGAGATACTAAACTACTTCACATAGGTTTCATTGTTTCTGGAAGTTTTGCAATGTGAATTATTTACCCCGCTAAATAATTCGTATTCTGGAAATACATTACAAATAATGAAAAGGATGTTATTATTACTAATTAATAAGGGGGTTAGAAATTTTACAGTGTATATATAAGTGCTGTGACATTTTCCTATGAATTAACAACTCCTGAAGTATTTCGATGCAGTTTATATGGCAATGTTGCCATTTTAGTGACAGTATATGACTATAATGTTGTGATAGTGTAGCCATGTGTGGTACAGATCCAGTGATAATGTAATTGGGGTTTACCGCGGGTGCAAACTGTTATCTGTGTAATTTACAGTATGAAATTTAAATAAATCGCAATTGTTGAACTTTGTTTTTTGTCAATTAACATCTTGATAGTATCACAGCATCCATTATATATTTAGATGTCCACTGCTACACCTCAGCCTCCTCCAAAGATCCTTCCTGCTTACATCCAGTGGTTTATTTCTACAACTTTCACTACTAATTTTTTTTTAATTATTTATGTAATATTTTAAAACAAGTAGTATGATTACTACCAAAACGAGACGGTATCACAGTAATTTTCATATACTATCTCTTCAAAAGAAACGAGTTCACCAGGATACAGACCTACTGTTGTGTCAAAAAGTTTTAGATGTTTCATCATTCAAAATATCAGCTTCAATTTCTCCAATATGACATCTGGCATATGAAGTTACATGTGTTTATAGATTTATGCAATGCATATGTAGTTCCGTGTAATGTATTACTGGGAACAGGAATCAAATACCGCTAACAAAGTGCAAATATTTATTAAAAATAGTTACTAAAAGTATAAACCTCTCCAATACAGCTCCTTACAGATCTATGATTATTTTTTAATCTAAATAAAAAAAAAACACCTTGATATTAAGAGCACTTATATCACAAGGTCACTGCGCGCGCACACACTTAGAGCGGGATGATGGATGTTCACGAGTCTGTGCATGAGGCAGACGCACACACGCCCTAGTGTGAGGCCGGTCACTGTTTGGTTTGTTCTCATAAGAATTCCATTTCCCTCTCGATGCCGACAAACTTCAACTGCTCCGTCGGGCCGTATCTGGGAAAGGAAGACGGTTTTTAATATTCTTTTATACCACGAAGTGATACAACGAGCAGGATGTTCACCTGGTAGTCACCGTTACTCCTACCTACAACAATGTGACGCTAATTATAATGATATACACAACGTACTGTTCTTGCTGCTTTGAGAAAGAGCGATGTCGAGTCCTATAACCACAGAGCCCAAAAATAGAAGCTGTGTTGATAGCTACATAGAATGGCTCCATAGACATGTACCACCCACAAGTTGATGAGGGCAGCATGTTAGCTTATGAGACCTTAAAAATCACAATGGTTGGTCATGAGATTTTAACCATACAATGAATACTCAGACCTACTTCACTCTTCATTTGAACGATCAAGTGATAAAATAATCTGAGAGTTATGCTGAAAGATTTATGGGTACCTGTAGTCAAAGAACAGTTCCTCGCCAGGCTGAATGGCGCGTTTAGCGAATATGCCGATGCGGTGATCGCCGTTCACCATCATCACTTTCGCGTAGCAGTTGGGGTTGATGGAGTGGTTCGCGAATCGGATCTTGTTGCCCTTGCGCGTTGCGTCCACCACGAAGTCTGCCACAACGAACCGTAAATGGATTAATTTAATTATGTTTCTCTTTCTCCCTTCCTCATATGAATATAACTTGGAAATATTTAGGAGAAAGACAAGGCTTCTTATACATTGGTTTACCATTAAACAATACATCTCTACTTCTCTGCTTTTAATCAGATGGGATCATGGACATCACAATTCACTTGTTTTTTAGGTTACCCTGTTTAGTTCACCACATAAAATGGCTCAAGTTTCGTTACCCTTTCACACTCACCATTGTTCAGGTTGAAGAGGAAGGAGCACATGTACTTGTCGTAGACCTTCCCGCGGCGGTCCGCCTCGTCCTGCGAGATGATCTCGCCGCAGTACTCCGAAATGAACTCGTTCTTGTGCGCGGCTTCCTTCAAGAAGATGCCCCAGCCGGCCACGTCGGACGGTGCCAGTAGCAGGTGTTTATGTAGACCCCTGGGCAAATGGAAAGTATCCAATGTAGCAAAGTTTTACTCGAGTGCATCGGTTCCATATAAATATCTGGGCGGATTGTTACGGAGAAGGTCACAAAGCTCTTTTGTTTCAGATTGTTTCAGTTTTAGGCCCAGTGTCTCCCACGTAACATACACAATTTTTAATATTAGAAAATTTTATGGTTTAAGAATTTGCCATTATCTAAAATTGCTGCAATAATTTAAGAATGTGCTTTTTTATTAAACTCGGCACTGTAACGTAGCATGGCCTGGAGTGAGAGAGAGCGAAGTTAAATTCGTGTCAGATCCAATTTTGAGTTACCCCCCTTAATAATCAAATAGCTCCCGTGACCCATGGGCACCGCGTTAGGAAGCACTGCTCTAGATTATTAAACGTTTGTATCCAGATAGTGTATAGATGTGCAAATACGCACACAACTTTCGTACTCTCACAACTGTTAACATGTGGGCGAACGCTGACGAGTTGGCGTTGTGTGTGCATGTTCGTGTGCGTTGGTTGGGTGATTGGGTGAGCGTGGTAGCGCGTCTGGGTGCCCCTGTCACCTCTGCACGGAGACGTTGCGGCAGTAGACGTGGTGGCGCGGCGCGGAGGGCGCGTCCGCCCCGCACGCAACACACAAGTCCGGGTCGCACTCGCGCACGCCCAGGTAGCACGGGCACTGCTTCGTGTTGCACTGCGCCTTGCAGCGGCAGCCCGGGAACCGGTTCTGACCTGCATCACACACCGCAAAACATATTAAGCGATTGTGTGGCATATTTCTGCATTTCATTAGAAAAAAACTTCTGTTGTGTATTTAACCACAACTAACTTACCTACTGTATCAATACAGTGGGGACTTCTCATTTATTCGGCGAAGCGACGAGGAGAGCATGACTTCCACGTGATGGTAAATGATATACCCTCCCACAACAGTGGCTCTAATTAGGATAACTGCAACATTTTGTTCTTCGCCATAAGACAAAAGATATTAAGTCTCCTTAGTCCAGTAATTTAATCTATGATACCTTTTAAATCAAATTACAGCAATATTTACACAATCATCATCAGCCCGCGGCAGTGCACCTGTAGGACACAGGTCTCTCCTAAGGACTACTGCACTGCAGTTTAGCGGCACAGACCTAGGAGCTGCGGCGTACGGCGTAATAGAAATGTAATACCACATCGCATACCATCAGTCTGCACTGATATTGAGAGTCCATGAGTATTTTAATGGTCACATCAATAACTTCATTGAACAGCAACTTCAAATATTACAACATCCTTTTGTATTTATCACGGGGCTGATCAGTATTATCAGGCCGGTGGTGGTGGTAACTCACAGTCGCTGCTGCACTGACAGAACTTCTCGCAGAAGTTTTGCGACTGCAGGCAAGGGCACATATTGTCGCACGGCTGGTTCGGATGGTCGCACGGCGTGTAGTTGTACCTGAGCACGGAGATGGACCAGAACGATTACTGGTAATGAAGCGCAAATTATGATATCAGTTGGCAAGTATATTGCTTGCAATTCAATCAGCTTGACCTTCTACGGAAGAAGAACATGAATAAACTAAAAGATATTGAGAACTGCTTTCACAGCACCAGTGAGGTTAAATGGTTATGACTGTTTGCTTGCCAGAGAAAGTTCGGCTTCCAGCAATAGGAACATTGACGAGAAAATTTTAGTGTTGCTTCTTTGCTAATGAAGCTGTTTTGGTCTGATTGGTATGGAAAACTTTTGAGAAGATGTATGTTAATCAGTAGACCTTTTTTTATGTGGAAAAATCCTGCATGAACACTTTCCCGTTGCAGGAGCAACGAGAAAGTTAAGCGAGACTTACTGGCTTAAACCGGTTCCCTCTCTATGCTCATAGACCTCTATCCACTCACGAAGATTACATCTAACTATTGACTCAAAAACGTATCACTCCATTAGATAATTAGGAAAGGGTTGAACATTTTATGTTAATCATTATTAATATTTTTATTATTGTTATACACTCTTGATTAACCCAAAGATAATTTATTTACTAAACGATAGTTTTGAAAAAATACTAAAACAAAATAGACACACCACTTGTCAATTCTCGGTACAAAGGATGCGTAAGTTTTCAATTATCATCATCATTATCAGCCGATAGACGTTCACTACTGGACATAGGCCTCTTCCGAAGATCTCCACATCGATCAGTCCCATGTTGCTCGCATCCAGTGGGTACCCGCGAAAGTAACCCATAGGGCCATGGAGAGGGCTATACCCGAAGTATCTCCGCAAGATCAAATCAGAGATGTGGACATCCGCAGAAGAAGGTTATGTCGCTGACTGCTCAAAAAATTGTAAGACTTAAGTGGCAGTGGGTAGGGCACATTGCTCAAAGGACCGACGCTCAATAGGACAGTAAGGTCCTCGAGTGACGCCGGCGTACCGGTAGACGTGGTGTTGGGAGGCCGCCCACATGTAAATGACTGTAAACATTATAAAAGGAAGTAAATGTAAATGGTTGTGCAGGTGATGTACCAATGGAATGGGTTACTCACACGTGGTGGCTGGCCGAGTCTTTCTTCAGCTGTATCTTGCGGCAGTGGACGGACCACAAGCGGTGCTTCTTCTTCTTCTTCCTGGGTGGCGTGAGCTCGGCCTCCACCCGGCACTCCTCTTGTCCCGTGTTGATCCAGTATGTGTACACCTGTGGTTACAATACACATTAACTTGATTCTCCATCCACTATATCCTTCACTAGTCTATATAGGTAGCACCCAGTCCCTTAGTCCCGGGCTGGTAAGCATAGAACTAAGGTAAATCTTGCCTATCGTAGAAGGCGACAAAAAGTGTGTACGAGTATCGCAGGCCTTGAGTGCTCTTATCCAGTGATTGCATGTTATCATAGGTGCCTAGGATGGTTTGGCTTTTCCTTTGAGACATGCTAACACAATGTAGAGGGGCACCGGTGCGTTCTATAAGAGATCCTGGAGCCTCTCTGAATGCACTGATGAAGACCACCAAGTGAGTTTTAGTGAGAATCTCACATAACACTTACTTTCCTCTCAACAGGGGGTGTTTGAAGATTTCCCCTTAAAACGAAAAAAAAGGCAAGCCCCACCACAGTTCATATTCCTGGTGCTAAGTAGTGTTGTGCAAACATAATCGTGTTCCGGTTTGAAAGGCGTTTTAGGCTACCGAAATTACTGGAGTGACGAGGTTTAACATCTCACGTGTCGATACAACGACCAGGAAAGTGCCGTGTATACATACTAACTTCCGTTTTGTTGTTATGAACACAAATCACTTTAAATATTTTTTTTCGACAAATCTATATTTTTATCAACATAAAGTAAATCCCCAGGCAACCAAGCTGGTTCACAAAATAAGATATTAAAAATACGATTACCTGTTGGCAGGTCTTCGAGAGCATGACCTGAGCTATGGCGCAGTAGTTGGAGGGGAACACCTTATGCAGTGCTCTAAACAGTGACTGGTCCGAGCCAGTCCACTCGGAGTCCGTGTCGCCGACTGTTAGACCTGATGCGCGAGCGCACACAAAAGCATGTTTATAAAATTCTCGCACATTATTGTTTGTTGTTGGTGCTAAAGGAAACAAAAGTATTTCTTACAAATTCAAGACTTAAGTGGCAGTGGCAGTGGGCAGGGCACATTGCTCGAAGGACCGACGCCCGATAGGGCAGTAAGGTCCTCGAGTGGCGCCCGCGTACCGGTAAACGTGGTTTTTGGAGCCCTTCCACAAGGTGGACCACCGATCTGGTGAGTGGCGGGAAGCCACTGGATGCGAGCAAAGCGGGAACGATCGATGTGGAGATCATTGGGAGAGGCCTATGGCCAGCAGTGGACGCCTGTCGGCTGATGATAATGAAGTAAAAGACTTTGCCACACAATGGCTATGTTAAGCTTGTTTTTTGTCCCAGAGGCTTTATTTCTAAGACAGAAAAATAACGTTTCTTACACATAGTATCTGTTGGAAGTTAAGTGGTCTACATCCAGCAGTGGATCAATAAAGGCTGATGATATCTTCAAATAAGGAATTATACGAATATTACTTAAAACAAAAGGCACATAGTTCTAAAATCATACTTTTCGAATTAGTACCACAGTAGATTTTCTTATACTTTGTACAGCAGTGGACATCTATCGGCTGATGATGAAATATTCTTATATGTAGGTGTGGGTAAAACTTTTTTGTGTTGTGGTCGTATATCCTGTGCCAGGTTCAATTTGTGTGACGTGACTTAATCATACCCAGTGCATTGTACGCAGGCTCAGTGGAAGACTCCCCCTGCTTATTTCCATTGGAGCTCCAGTTGCTGTTGCTGGAGTTACTGTTGCTGCCTGCATTTGAACAACCAAGGTTTTAATGAGTAAATGGAAACAGATGAATCACTCATTTCTTCAAGCTGTTCTCCTCCTTCTAGTACAAGTGTACTTTTTCATAATATTTTTTATTTGAATGTGGAACTGCGTAAATGATACAGCCTGTTCATGTGGAGGTTGCCACAAGAAGAGGAATTGTTTGCTTGTGATGCAGCTCCTTACTTGTAGCCAAAAATAATTAGTTCCACTTGACCTTTTTGGAATCTGTTGCTATCATTGCTGTCTTCAGAGGATGCGTCATTGGGTGAGTCCATGGCGTGCGTCTTGCCTTTATCCTCTTCGCCGGCTGCCTTCTCCCGTGCTAACTTCTCCCTCATACCCTCCTGAAATTCCACAGAAGCGGATGTGATATTCATAATATATATAATACTTCTATAACAACCTTTCTCAACAGCTAACTGTACATTAAACTGCTTTGCTGTTTGGAATGGGACCATGAGGGTTTTTTCAAACCTTTAACAGCAGTGCTGGGTCCTGGCTATCAAAATATGTGACTTCTAACCTACAGTTTAGCCTTACGGTCTCATCATCACACAGAATCATTATGTTATTGTGCATAATTGATCCAGGTTTCACTTTTTGCATATGAACTAAATTTGAAATCTAAATCTTATCTTGAAATTTTATTTTTAGATTTACGCTACAGAAGTGCCGGCTATTTCTACAATCATGGTGTAGATGCTTATTATACTGAAATTATTGAGCTTGAAAGATGTGTTATTTTAAGTTTAATGGTGAGGATGAACAACAAATGATGAGATGTTGATGGAGACACATTTTAGAGTAGGGACTCTACGCAAACACCAGCAGAAAAGAAATATCATCGAAAAGATGGGAAGATAACATATGCCGACAAGCAGGTAGGGAATGGATGCAGATGGGAAGGGATGAACAGGAAACCGGACACAGTAGTGATGAGGGTGGAGGTGGGGATAAGGTCGTTGTCTATCATAGTATATTGTAATAAAGAGGAAATAAAACAACTCACCAGCAGCACATAGCAGCTGGATCCGCACGGTTCAGAGAAAGGTTTCAGATCTGGTCCCTTTCGCTTGGTCAAATTCGGTCCAGGGTGGCAAGCTTGCAAACCTAATTCAATGTTTACTGTATACAACACAAATATGACAACAAACATGCACATCGATAGTCGATCTTCATAATGTTAAGTTCATCAATAATGTATTGTTAAGTTTTAAGTATGTTAAATTAATTTGGCTTTTTGTGACTTTATTAATATTAAGTAATTTTTTTACTATTAATGTCTTTTCCTTTCAATTTTGGATGTAAAATATTTAATTTTATGTGAAGTAGAAGAAGTAGTCTTATTATTCACCATTCCCACAGGAGGAGTCATCTATTCCCATATATCTATATATACATTGAGGAGTTCAGTTATATATCTTGTCCTTCTTAACTATGTTATAAATAATAATGTATCTTTGCTTATAACTCTCAACTTATGAATGTAGGTAAGTATGAATAATACTTTTTTTTAATCCTCAGTCTCATTAATTGGTAAAAAGCTTTAGAATCACCATATCTTTTGAGAAATGTGAAAGCTGACCCGGCTAAAATTTAAGAAATTTGCAGCAAATACAAATAAAATTTAAAGTGTGGTACTAATCTTAAAAATTTGAACAAATATATGAACATACAGACATGCATGTTTTGTGTAATCTCATACCAATTTCAATAATGGCAATAAAAATACATAATTTTATTATATCCCATACAATAAAATGTGTTGATCGCAGTTATTTGATGGTCAGTCCAGTGAAGATTTAGCGCTCCCCACAACATTTCCGAAAGCCTTATATACACAAGTTATAAACAATAAGACAAAAAACATAACTACAAATGAACATCTAAAATAACATAACTGCTGAACAATAAATGATGAAATGGATACAGAGTAAAATCAGGAATGCACAAACAAATAAACTTTGCAAATAAAATGGCGACACCGAATATTTATAGGGGTGCATTTCAACCATTTCCCATTCACAATGGCTACGGAGGAAAATTTTCTGAAGTTTTTTTTTTTTTAAGGAGGACAAAAGAATCAAGTTCCAGCAGCTGCATAATTAGCAAAATTAATGAAAGTTGATGGATTAATTACGGTTGCAGATGACAGGGCTTACCTGAGGCCTGACCTCCTGTCAGCCAAACAGAACAACACATCTCGTAAGCCCCATATACAAATATAACAGATCATATATATATATATATACTGAGTGTGTAACAAAAGTTTTTAAATTAAAGTGAATAATAAGAATTTTATGAATCATAGTATATTATATTAAGGTTTTTTCATTATTAAAGTTAATCCATTTAATCATTCTAAATAAAGGCACTGCTTGTGCTTATACTTGGTACACAAAAATAATTAAAAGAAACACATGAAGTTGCTTTCTTTGCTTGATTTTTAACTGGAATATATCATGTAAGAAATAACTATTTATTTTCTGAAACTGTAACTGTTAAGTATTCATAATATTGCATGCACTGTGTACATTATTCATGTAACCCTTGTATAAACATATACCTAGTATGGTCATAAGTTCTGTTAAAAATTTAAATGCATTTTTTTTATGAAGTTATGTAATATTATTAAAATTAATAACCACATATTTATTAGTCTTAGCAAAAAAAAAAACTATTCGCAATGGCCACCTTTGGCTTTTAATCTGTTTGGTCTTAACTCTATGGATTAATGCACTGTTTCCAAGGGAGATTTCCACCACTGCTACTGCTTGCACCAAAGATTTTTAAGAGACTCAATGTCGCCGTGTCGTTTAGAGCAGCGGCAGACCATGTCCTCTAAAACTGACCATAATTTTAAGTCTAAAGGGTTGAGTTCTGCGATAGATAAAGGCTTATAAAGTCCGGAATGTGGGTTTCAAGCCATGGTTGAGTAGTTCGAGCCCTGTGACCAGGTGCAGTCTTGCTGGAAAGTCCACTGTGTATTTATAAAAAGTGTATTGTTGAGAAGTTTCACAACATGATCCAAGACTATCTTGATACACTTTGGCTGATGTTTTCACTCCTTTTTCATAAAAATCTAGATTTGTAACTCCTTGATAAGACACGCCCCATCAAACCATCACCGATTCAAAATAATGACCACGTTATACCTTTCCGACCAACACCACTCGAGCAGCTTCTTTAGAACTGTGAGTGTACACTTTATAATTTTGCTTATTGCAGTGTTCTCCAATCGTGAATTTTTTTCCATCTGTAAAGATAATATTTCTGCGCCATTCACCTGCCTGTTGTATCGGGACAGAAGTACGTTTTGATCGATCCGCTCTCTTTAATCGTAAAGATTGATTTAGAGCATGTCCTGTATATCGACCGTGACCTGATAAGCACCGAGCTTCAGGTCTTGTTTTATAATAGGCGACAAAGTCCTAGCGGGAATCTTCATTTCTCGTGATAAAATTTTTTGATTTGCTTCCTAATAGGGTTTCGACGAATTCTAGCTTTAACAGCATTAACAGCCTTTATAGTTGTAACAGCTAAGCGCATGCGGCCGCTCCGACAGAGGAAGTGTTGTTGTATTTGTTGATAGTACGATATACGAACATACGGCAGATATCAAGCTTTTGAAGTGTCTGGAATATGACCGACCGGAGCGACTCCATACCCACTTTGTGCAAGGGGATCACTATTTAATTTAACACCCCCACCCCAATTCCATATTGTAATTTGATAATGAACACGAAAAAATATGTGAAATGGCGCAAAATCGAAAAAGTTTTTAAAATAATAAACGTGTTCCAAATTCAAAATATTAAAAAGTAAAAAAAATGAAAAAGTTTTATGTAACAGTATTTATGGCCAGACTAGTTATATTTATATAATACGAACTTTTAATTATTATCACCTTTCTTCAAGAAACTCATGTTTAATATTAAATCTGCAGATAGTTACACATAGTTTTATTGATAGTTTGATCTGTGTAACTGTTATATATGTAATTTGTAAGAAAAGCACATCTCTTAAGGTGACATATCATGCAGTTTGACCTTCTGTAAAGTATCCATTTATTTTTAAAAGCAATTTCTATCATAATTTGCAAACCTTAATGCTCTTCTCCTTTATATAGCAACATTATTTGGAAATTATTTTATAACTTTATTATGTATTTGTAAACATTTATATGCTTACTTTTAAGTGGTTTATGCTTTTGTAAAAACATAATCACGGATACAAAGTATATGTGTAGACACTATGATATATGCAAAGTACTAAGTTTTTATTTTGTCATGTTTTATATGTTTACCTTCAATAGTAATTGTCTGACAGTATATACATTTTTATCGTGGTAACATATGCTACATGGTATAGCATGAGGACACTCACGGTGCAGGAAGCAGTCGTACTTAAAGCAGCGCCGACAAAAGAGCGTGTGGAAGGAGTGCATGGTCTGCTCACGCGGCACGGACTCCGCAAGCGGACCGTCGATGTTGGGCGTGCACTCGGGCGGCAGAGCGTCCGGGTCACGTAATGAAGTCAGCTCCACATACCTGAAGTTTAGCAATGTTTGTTATTCTATGAGGTAACCACAACCACATAACCTATAACTGCTGCGAATCAATGGAATTCAAACATTTTATTACAGTTCAAACAGAACTATAGCAATTGTAGTTATTGAATGAATGAAGATTTAATATATTTTGTTGCTAACAACTAAATGGTGTTTTTATGCTTTATTCAACACTATTAATGAGAACAAAATTAGTTTTGAATTTATTAAACAGCTCTCTTAACATTTCCACTGTTGATACTTGACCCATCCACATCATTAGCTAAGTGCATATTTTGGTACTCTACATATATCTTAACTAGTGTATATTGGTATGGACCAAGTCTTACAATCACAACAGACTAACACATTTAATAAAAACATGATTGTTGTTGTAAATATTTATATATTACAATATGTAGAAGACAAGCATAAACTAATATTTTGCAAAAGCAGACTATGAATGAAACTATTTTAAGGTACAGATAACAGTTTTCCTTTTGACTGTAACAACATGCTGAGATTAGTGAATAGCAACACAAATGTGATATAGAAATTGTCTTTTTAGCAATTTCTTTGTTCATCCATTGACATTAATAAGCTCAATTTATACATTATTTTTTTTTAATCTAATTCCTTTTACATTCCACTACAGTACCATGAAGAAAATATAAGAAAAATAAAATTTAAACAAAGACATACTTCTCTCTAAGTTCCTGGGGACTACCCTTATCAGGGAACTGAGAGCTGATTGCTTGGAATATAGTAAAGATTGGGAACTGTTTATCAACAGTAGTTTTCTTCTCTCCCTCTTTGGTCTCCTCCTTTTCTTTATCCTTGTCCTCAATCTCTTTACTAGCATCCTTCTAAAACAAATACATTCAACAAAATAAAACAAATACTAAAATATAGATGTCAACAAAGGAAACTATAAACCAGTTAAAACAATTCACCTCTTTGTCTTCTTTTGAATTTCGTGACTCCCTATCTTTCCTCTCCTCTGCAACCTCATCTTTCGTCTGGTAGGTCATCAGAGCATGAACCAAATCAACAAACAGCTGATCATCTATGAACCCACCTTCCTTATCACCTATGGAGCAAACAAATCATTTAAAACCAATCACATTTCAAGCACTTTGAACAGTTCTTTGTACACTTGAAATACATTTCCTAAGAACCATTTTAATTATATTACAATATAATTTTTGGTGTACCATGAACTTTTCCATCATAATTCTTGATGAGCTCTTCAATAAAAGTTCCATCTTGGTCCAGCACCTCATCACCCATATATGGAATATTGTGCAGTACAGTCTCATCTTCAACCATAAAGTTTTTCTGTGTAGGAGCCCAAGTGTACATTGTGGGAATAGGATTCACCGAGTTTATTATGCGAATAGGCACTTGTTGTGTTGTTACTACACCTGATGCTGGAATCAAAGGTGCAGATATGTATCCACTTCACCAATTAATTATTCAATAACATGGTCCAAAAATATAGTGTTATAATCATTTCGTAGTATATTATTATATCATTTAACTCTTAGAGAAAAAAAAAACACTAGAATCACTCTAACACAACTTTGATGCAATTATTACTATATTAAACTTAAGTTATACATGACTAAAAGTGTAACAAATACTAAAAAAAATCCCAAATGTGAAATTTCTTATAACACTTGAATTTATAAATTTTGAACTCCTCTTGTTGTTTTTTGCTGTTGGAGCTGATGATTTTTTGTAACAATGCCTGTTTCTGTTGAAAAGCCAAAAGCAGTAAATAATCATTTATATGTTTTTGATTAAAAAAAAACTCAAATAGTACTAGTGATATTATAAAAAAAAACCACTATTTTCTACAATCAAAATGAAATGAGAGGGAAATTGTACAAGCACTCTTACTACAATATCATAGTTCACATAACAAGTGAATCAATATGCTTGTCAGTTTGCTGATTGTATTGTGAAAAAGAACTATTCTTAAATTTTTAATTAAAAAGTAATTACTCACCATCAGTGTAAGTTACCTCAGCACGTTTCATAAGACTTTCGTGGCTTGGGCTCGGTGCAGGAGGAGGCCAAAAAGGTCTGCGGCCGCGTTCAACACTTTCTGTTTCGCGTGCTTCGATTGCATCCGACATTATGCGTAGATTTCGAGCCCATGCCACCTTCACTTCGTCAGCTCGCTTGAATCTCTGCAATGAAAACAAGACAAAATTACTTTTCTCAGTCAGGAAAGAAGACTTTTTACGAAATGTATTTGACATAGAAAAAGGTACTAAATTATAGAACAAAAAGCTATATTCCGTAAAAATAATATTAAATTAAAAAACCTATTAAGACTAGCCTTCATTTGGCGAAGCCTCATGTATTCCGATTTTACTCGTTTTTTCCATTCTGCTGAAACTTTTGATTTACTCATGAAGGCGCTAATAATTTAATCTATGTGACTATTTACAACAGCAATGTAATTATAATAAATAAGAGTACAAAACCAATAATAACAAAAACCCGCGAGCCGAAAAAACGTCCGAAATGTCAAATGTCGTGAAATATTGCCATTACTTACTTAACCATTTTCTTAAATTGTAACTAACTTCCTACCAACTTGTAATATTCTTGTTATTTCATAGATATTACTCACATAATTTATGTTATGCCATAGTTGTATTTAAAACAACGAAAACAACAGATTTGAAACAATGTAAAAAAGTATCTGCCTTAAACTAATCTTTTAAGTTAGAAAAGTTATTTTAAATTTTTATATTATTAATTATCACTTGTTTTAAATTTACTGCGAAATTACTTAAGAATAATATTAAAATCCTGCAACGTAGATATCTTAAATTATTTTTTTATTTTATAGAACTGGCAAATAAGTTAATTATCTTTGATTCAATGAGCAGATTTATATTGTCTATGTAAAGTGTGAAGCGAATGTGTTCGCTGCCATTTTCTATTGAATTTTCGTGAGGAAATACAATTTTCCCATCAATTAAGGTGAGCATACATAGACAGGTATTATATTTACAAATATTGTTTTAGATTAACATGCAACGCACGCTTAACGATGTCGTATTGCGCTTTTTCGGGCACATTACGTAATTTGTTGTGTCTCGTCACAAAAATGTATTTACTACGATCCATCAATACTGTAGTACGAAGGCGTTTCTCAAGCGGGGAGCGTAGAGTTGTTGTCTACACCGAAAAGTTATTCTGTTTGTAGGTGTGTGCCTACCTACAAACTGCCGCAGGTTATGCGAGGAGGCTGGTAAAAGTATGTCCTCGTACGGCGCTTCCGGTGCGTGGGACGGAGGGCCACCCGGTGCTGAGGCGGAGTACGCCACGCAGCGTGCCCCGCCCCTCGGTGCTCCCATGCCTACCACGGACCCCTGGACTGGCGTCAGCTACAGCTCCTACGGCCAGCCCCACTACGATTACCAGCAATACGGTCCCTCTGGTTACGGTTATAGTTATGACACTGGTTTCTATTCTCGATCTGATGATTACTATAAATATCCAGATCCAAGGAACACTTATTCTACTATGCAAAGTAGCTATGAGTATCCTAGACTTCACGAGCGCACCCGTTCTCCGGCTTTGGCTGCACAGGAAGAGCGTCGACGAAAATCTTATAGATCTAATTCCAGAAGTGTATCACCCTATGAAAGAAGGGATAGATCATATTCTATTAAAAGAGACAGCAGTTATGAGAAAAGTGGTAGAAGACGATCCAGAAGTATCTCTAGGTCTAAGCACACAAAGTATTCTAGTGAACATTCTAGTTCTAGATCTAGATCATATTCTAGGTCTCCTTTGAAGAAAAGAACTAAAAAAAGAACTTCATCTTCTGAGTCATCAAATTCTGAAAAGTTATATAAGAAAAAGTCTGGTAATAGGAGTGATCATTCCATGACTCCCCCACTAAAAAAAACTAAATCACATTCTTGTAACCGTTCCAGCACACCTGAAAGCAAGAGGAATTCTAGCAGCAAGTCACCCAGCATTGACAGAGAAAAAGTTAGAGGTAGAGACAAATCTTATTCTACCAAAGATAAGAGGCAGAAAGAATATTTATCATCTCGAAAACGGAAAGAACGATTGGGAACTCCTAAATCACAAAAGAGATCTGATTGGTCATTGACTCCACCAAGGAAATACAAATCAAGGGATAAAAGATCCCAAACTCCATTAAGAAAACCAAAAGACAGGTCTGTCACACCCCCTAAATGCTATGCCAGAAGCATTTCATCATCTAGTTCAGATTCTCGATCAGGCTCTTTCACACCGAAACGTAAATACAGATCAAGTCCAAACTCAAACCATTCCAGATCAATATCAGGCTCAAGCCATTCTTCAAGATCTTCCAGACTTACCAGATCTAAATCTAATCATAGGAAGCGCTCTTATTTATCCACTAAACATAAATCTCGATCTAAAAGTAAATCAAAGCATTACTCTAAAAGTAAAAGCCGATCTAAATCACGAAGAAGATCTTTATCTAGAGGAACGGGAAGACATTCACATTCTACAAAGTCTAAATCACGTTCCAGAGCTTGCAGTTCTGAATCTCGCAGTCGTAGTGGTACTCCAAGTGATGACGAGCGTAGGGGACAATTCACAGTTGCTGATAGAAAAAGATTTTGGAAAATGCATAGAAGTCGCCAGGAAGAAAAAGAGAGAGAAAAGACACCACCTAAAGAAGTGAAGCCTCCACCTGGTGCAGTTGAGTCTACCACTGTAGATGACATTGAGTATGGTGATCCACCTGAAGTGGAAGGCCCCAACTTTGCTGAACTATTGCCCCCACCTGATCAAATGTTGCAACAGTCAACTTCAACATCAAAGTCTAAGCCTATGGCCATACCAATTAAAAATGATGGCAGCTTTTTAGAGATGTTCAAGAAAATGCAGGAGGAAACTAAGAAATCGGAAGAACCAGAAAAGCAACCTATTAAGAAACCTATGTTACCATTCATAGGGAAGAGGCGTGGGGGCAGAGTGCTCAAAACTGGCTTGGTCAAGAAGGCAAAGGCTATAGATGAACAAACAGTGGACAATACTCCGAAAGATGCTTGGTCGCTTTATATGCAGGAAGTTAAAAAATACAGGGAGACTTCCTGTGAAGAGGAACGAAAAACGAGGCCTCTAGTTAAATGATTAATGTTTAATTTTTTTTATATTCCAAGCACCACACGTATTTGTATTTTTTAACGACGAAGCCGTTTCATGTTCTACATTAATTGTAATCAATTTCTAATTAATTTTGACTGTTAAACAACTAATTAATAAAGAACAATAACAATGAAAGTTGGTGTTCTTTCGTTGCAGTAAAATGCCTGAAATGATCAAATCGCCCGCCGACATCAAAACAGCACCTTTCGACCCTCGGTTTCCTAATCAGAACCAGACCAGGTAATGCAGAACTATTTTTAACTCCCCGTCCAGAGCTGCCTGTTGGATCTTTTTTTCTCACATCACATTTTCTAGGTCACAGTTTGACATTGCTTAATAAGCAGGACATAGTTATTTCTCAATCATTTGGGACTAAACATCTTAAATGACTTGGCTGACCTGTCGGTGTTGTCATGTCAAGATGTTCTACTAGTAAATGTTTTGTTAATAGGTAACATTTTACTGGGAAATTGTTTTGGTTATGAGTCTTTCCACTAAAGATACTTTATTTTTGGATTCTTTTGTCGATAGCAAGGAACGCAAGTATGAAGATGGTCCTGGATAAATTATTTTGAGAATTCATAGAGTATGATATTTTAATAGAAAGACAATAAAAAAAAAAAAACCAATATATCCGCTCTTTTATATTTGCCTAAAAATAGTTTATCGCGTTTGTCGTTTCAAATTGAATGGAAGAAATTTCAGAAGAACCATCTCCATATGCTGCTAACCGCCAGTTTCCTTATGCTTGATTGCAGGCACTGCTACCAAAGCTACTTGGACTTTTACCGGTGCCAGAAGGTGCGCGGCGAGAACTACGAGCCGTGCAATTACTTCAAGCGCGTCTACAAGTCCCTGTGCCCCAATGAGTGGGTCGACAAGTGGGACACGCAGCGCGCCGATGGCAATTTCGCCGGCAAGATCTAGATCCTCTAAATCCTCGGTGCTATCAGATTAATTCCTGTTAATTTTAATTTATTTGCGCTTAGGTTTGACACTATAATAGATTAAATGTGTTAACTATTACGTATTCGTGTTTATTTCATTCCCCGAGCCATGACAACGTTCCATAAACAATATCACGTCGTCCTTGCTCTTTTTTCATTGGGAGGAGAGATTTTCAGAAGACTGCTTCTGGAGAAAAGACATGGTATTGTACCTAGTGACCCGCTCGGTGGTCATCCTCGGTACGTTGCGGCGCGTCCTGGTCGGTGTCCACGGAACGGACAGGTGTGAATAATTTACCACTCCGTCAATGTTCACGATGTACGCGATGTGATATTGTAACACAATTTGGGTACAATACTACATTGCACTGAATAATCAATTAATGCAGTAGCATATGTTGCCGTTACGTTAATTATAATGACAATATATGAGAACTAATTTACGGACATGTTAAAACGAATCTCGTGTCCAGCAGCAACAGAGCAGGACGTCGAGAAATATGTTAGCAATTATCCAAAAAGAGCGTCTGCAGTATAAACAAAGTGTATTTCTCAAATTGCATTGGTACATATAACTCGTGTAGTTATTTTAGATGGCACCCGGAAACGCTCCTTTCTCGCGTAGGTCGTCCCACTGGTTGATCCAGAAATTGGGACAGATGGTCTCGAAGTAGCGTTTGAAGATTTTACAGTCGTCCACATCGCCCAGGAGGCGCGTGCACTTGTAGAAGTCGCAGTAGTTGTCATAGCAAGCCCTGGGGAAAAATAAAACTAATTGACATAGAACATACATTTTTTTTGTGGTTACAGCTCCCTGCTTGTTATATATATATATATACATTATAACATTTATAATATTATTATATCTACTTGTTTTTTGTCACGGATTCTAAATTTTATAAGGTAGTATAATATTATGTAAACCTTTGTAGTAGTTTTTTTTTTATTTCATTTTCGTTTTTCACATGTAAATGTAACAATCATTGTTATTTTCTTTAAGTATTTTTACTGCCACCAGCTGAAAGTCAGCGTGGCAGCTTTTAACTGCAGCCTATAGCTGAGCTGAATGCCATTTCGCTGTGTATTAAAATTAACGTGTGTATGTTATATTGTTATGTGCCGAATAAAGGTTTTCCTTTCTTTTTTTATATGTACCTAATTAAATAACTAAATGAAATACATAGAAATCCACGCTATATTATATGCCTCCTTAGTTCTTAAAAGTTATATTAAATTGCTAACATATAAACGATATTTGGGCGTCTGTCGGCTGATGATGATGTAACGATATTTTGTTTCCCGCTAATCTTGCTGTTGGTACTTATGCAGCAACATTTGGTTCCGGGTTTAGATCCGTTGTATTTATTTTAAATTTTTTATGATATTTAAAACATTAATTTTATTATTTGATATAGTACTAAATACAACGCCTGTCAAAAAAATTAAGCTACTGATATATTGTCTATAATGTTTTTCGATATTTTTTTTATCCTGCTTACCCCTCTCCCTCCACAGCCCCGCCCTCCACAGCCGAGGTGGGGTCGTGTTGGGAGTACCTTCTGCGACTAACCGGTGTCGCACCGGTGATGCGGCGGTGGAGCCGCGGGGTAAGAGGAATGTCGGTATTGGGATGCACCGTTCTCCTTATCCTCCGTGGCCGTTAACGGGTAGCGGCGGGCCCAACATCTTCGCCGCAAGTAGTCAGGAGAGGCTTTCTCCCGTGGCTCCCATGGCCTCTGGGCGATTGCAGGAGGCCTAGGAGGGAGGCGCGCAGCATGTTCCGGTGCGCCCTGGAAAGGGGAGGTTCATCCCTCTTTTCCGAGGTAGGTCTGTGAAAGCGGCCTGCGCCGGCAGGTTCGCGGTTGTGAGCTAAAACGTTCCCGTGACCCTGCCATCAGACGGTGAGGCGGAACATCGTGAGGTTTTAGTCAGTGCAAGTCCGACAGAACCCCTCCTTGCCCCTGCGAGGACGAGTGTGCGTAGGCATTTCCCCCACGAAAAAAAAAACTTCTTACATAAACGAAAAGCTAAGTTGTTCCATTGTTTTGCCATTTGTTCGATAAAAAAGGCTAACGAGACGCGAATACCGGTTACCCATAGCATGGCAAGTTGCCTTTCACATCATCGTGTTACTCTATATCGCTTGTCCTCAATTCATCTAACGGTAAGTCTGTCATCTGTCGTCTGCCACAAAAAATGGCGGGAATTAGGATGATAAACACATCCCCATGAGACCAGATGTCACTTTACTCCAGCAATTTTACAAGGGCACGCGCTTTGCAAACGAGGACACAATAATGTAAAACACTGCTGCTTGCCGGCGGATATAGGCGCTGCAGAACACATCTGCTCATCATGATAATAGTGGAGATTTTTATCATAATGCAATAATTCATCTTACTTTGTCTGGTTTTGAAACGGATACCTCGGGTCGAAACGCTGCGTTCTGAATTCTTGATCGCACATTATAAGTTATTTGTTATATAAATGATATATTATAAAAAATATCCGCATGTAAAAATGTAAACAAAACTGTCACACACACATAACCTTTTTCATTACCTATTATCTATATATTTATATATATATATGGCCAGACATTCAGACGCAAATTAAGGACATTAATACCTTCTTGTGAGATAGGTTTTCTTTTACACGGGCATGAGGCACACCTGAAGAAGATATGTTGTGCTCCTGCCTAGCTGTTGGGAAGTCTTCTACAAGATGGACCGACAATCTGGTGAGAAACGCGGGAACACTGGATGTGAGCAACGCGTGACCGGTCGATGTGGAGATCTTTGGGGAAAACCTATATCCAGCAGTGGACGTCTATCGGTTGATGGTTTTGTTTTGTTTTAAGTGGGGAAATGCCTACGCATACTCGTCGTCGCGAGGGCAAGGCCAGGTTATGTCGAATAAACACCAACTAAAACCCCTACGATGTGCCGCCTCATCGCCTGATGGCAGGGTCACGGGAACGCTTTCGCTCACAACCGCGACCCTGCCGGCGCTGGCTGCTTCCGCAGCCCCACTTCAAGAAGGAGGGATAAACCCTCCTTTTTCAGGGCGCGCCGGAACATGCAGCGCGCCCCCTCCTCGGCCTCCTGCCGTCGCGCGGGCGACAGGTTCCCCCGAACTCGTCGCCCAGAGGCCATGGGAACCACGGAAGAAAACCTCTCCCGGCTCTCCGCGGCGGAGAGATTTACGGCTCGCCGCCACCCGTTAACAGCCGCGGACGATAGGGAGAACGGCACATCGTAATACCGACATTCCTCTTACCCCGCGGCCCCACCGCCGCTGCATCCCCGGTGCGACACCGTTTGGTTGCAGAGGGTACTCCCTACGCGACCCCACCTCCGCTGTGGAGGGCAGTATGAAATCGCTTCTGCAGCCGGCCGCAAAGGGCAATAATGTCTCATGTACTATGTAATTTCTCTTAATGCAGCCCTCTTAAGATTTACGGGGCAGTGGGGAGAGCACATTGCTCGAAGAATCGACGGCGGATGGAGCAGTAAGGTCCTCGAGTAGCGTCCGCATACCCGAATACGTAGTGTTGGGTGGCCTCCCACAAGGTGGACCGACGATCTGGTGAGTGTGGAGATCGTTGGGGGAAGCCTTTCTGTGT
Organism: Ornithoptera priamus; assembly: GCA_029034505.1. Lineage (NCBI taxonomy): Eukaryota > Metazoa > Arthropoda > Insecta > Lepidoptera > Papilionidae > Ornithoptera > Ornithoptera priamus. Next base: position 516,305 of record JARDWD010000685.1, read on the forward strand.
GGTCATCTATCGGCTGATGATGATGAAAAGCCTTTTGCAAAAACGACCACTGTTGTAGCCCGCGTTTCTCAAGGAGTAGGACCTCCGAGTAAAGCCATCTGATTCTTTGATCAACCGCCGGCGCTTACTGAACCGCACTAATAATGGTAGTAGTGGTCTATTGTTACCTTAGAGCGGTAATGTACCACCAGACCTACGTTAAGAGTTAGGCCTTTCTGATTTTTCTGACTCTATTAATTATCCTATTTTTCATTTCATCAAAATGGCTAACTGAAGGGGTAATTTCTCTCACTAATCCATTTGGGATATCCATACAGCATAACATTAACCTAACGTTTTACCATTGGACCGGAAAACGCCATCATTACTTTTCGCGCGACGAGCTAAAGAGCTCGGATGGAGCCATGCTGTCTGTAGTCTGATTACTTATCTATAATTTTTATATCTTTTGTTATTATTCCCTTTCATTTAAAGGTGATTAATCGCCTACAACGCACTTTGACCTTGTTAATATTGTCACTTAGTTTCCGTAAAGGTACATATTATTTTATCAGTATATAAGTTACTTAATGTTTGCATTGTGTTTAAATAAAATTCTCGAATTTTTTTTTAAGAAAATTACTATCCATAAGTTTTGATTACACACGACTTATAAAAGGATTTACCAAACAACGATGTAATAATAAAGTATTTTATTCGAATCTAAATCCTTTGCTTATTGATAACTCTGCAAAAATTAATTCCTGCGTGTTTTTATCGTAAAATAGACCATTTTGCACTTATCATATCTGCTTCAATATTAATATATATGTTTTCAACATGTATATCGCAACAGTATAATAGAACTCGTCCATTAGTAATCGACAAAGGCACCAGATACTTCCACTTTGTTACAAGATAGGGCTCAATGACACGAGCAATCTGTATCGAGCTAGATTAGATACAATATCGCAATTATAATGCGGGTTGTTTGTTTCTTTAGCATTTAAAGCGTCCAAGTATGTACTACTAGCATTATGGAAACAGTAATATGGTCACTATTTTATATTTAAAATTACTATTGTCAAGTACAAGAGATGTATATACTACAATTAAACTAATTTAAAGAAAAAAAAACTCGACAACTTTTCTTGTCTGCAATGGGCTTACACTACAATTTCACATGGTGTTAGCAATGTTGAGGTGGCTGATGAAACGTGCTCGTTCAGAATATTCTGGTTCTCGTGTTGTCAGCCGCACTACAGCAATGCTTTTTGGCGGCAGATCAACAATACGAAGGTGGTAGCCTGGGTTAGCAAAAGAAACCCCCAATCACACCCCTAATCGTGTGACTCGGAATCGAACTAGGAACCTAGAAACTACGCCATGGAAGTGCTTTCTATTGATTAGGTATTCCTTTGTTACAGAAATAAGCAGTTTGCACCTGCCTTTTTAAATCTCGGTTATATGAAAGTAAGCTAAAAACTGTTCATATAATAAAAAAATTAAGAAAGCCAATATAAAAGCCTCTAATCAAAATCGCCGGAAAAGGATTTTGTCTCCAACATTCTTCTTAGACATCTTATCATCAACCATAATTTATCCATGCCCAATTCTCCATATTATATATTAAACATTTAATGTAAGTCATGAAATAAAACTACTCTCGTTATGTATTATATTTTTGATGACCCCGCCTACTTGGAAACACCACCAATAAAACTTCTATAGATCTAAACATCATCAGCCGATAGAAGTCCACTGCTGGTCATAGGCCTCCTCCAAAGATCTCCACAGAGTTCATTGAAGGGAATTAAGCTGTAGCTCACCATGCTGGCCCAGTGCAGGTTGGTGGGTGTTGGATCTAATGTCTTTGTGTAACATAGATGTAAAAATTTTACGATTTATAAACATTGATATTGTTGCTTCAACTGGTTTCTAATGTTATTAAATTAAGAAATACAGTACTTTTTTTTCACTTTATCTCTAAGAGATTCAAAATCACAATATAAATTTTCTTATTATTATATTTCACTTTCAAATTATTCAAAATTATATATAATGCAGGCACTAACTGTTATTATATATCAAAAATCGCATTTATATACAGTTCTACAGAAAAAAAAACATGTAAAATATAAAGAAGTTTTATCCTTCATTAGATGAAAAAGGAAACAACCTTTTTTTTAATTGTCTAATATTTTTAAATTCAAAACAACTAATACACAATAGATATGTCTTGATTAAATAAACATTATATTTAGTAAAAACTATATGTAAATAATTTATAAATGTAATAATTGTATTTTAGTATTATATAAAAATAATATTAATGATTTATTTAAACAATAATTTGATTATTTAATGACTTAAGATTACAAACAGTTACATTGTTGTATCATTATATATCTAAATCGTAATGGTATTAAGCAACAGTGAGGCAGTGTATGGTGAAGAGAGAGAGAGAACGAGAACTTAAAAAAATATTTTACTTCACTAAGGGATAAACTGTTTATATTTGGAATCCATATTTCCTTAACATAAGGTATACAATTAATTATATATGATATCTACATCTCTGGTAGGAAATTAGGGATTTCTCTAAACAGCCTAAATTTCAAGAAATATTACTCCTCCGCTAATTATTTTCCTACAGTGTTAAGCTAGGTCCAATGTGCCATTTCACTTGGCTATTTAATGGTCATTATCGGAGTTCTTGCTGGAGACACTGACTGTGGCGTACTGTTGCTGACGGTGTAGTATGCCCAGGCACTGCAGCAGGCATTGCATGCTTGCAGCTGAAGTTGCCTGTAAAAAAAAATATAATTTTTCCTTATAAAATAGTGGTATGAGTTTTACAAACTTGACCTTAATTTAACATAGTCCCGTTACAATGTCTCTTGATTCTGATGATGTAAGCGCTTGAAAGCCATAACGACTCTTACAGCTTATCTGACACTGGGCTCGTGGACCCGGATCCACGGCCTGTTTTTAAAAAGTGTACTACATGGAGTGTAGGTATCCGACGGCGGATTTGAGTATTGTGTCTGGATAATTGCTTTCTGGCGAAGTCACTCGGTCGTCGAAGACGGGCTCGGGTCCGTTCTCGGACTACCTTCGCCTATATCGGAAACTCCGGGCGGTGAGAACCGCCCCTAATCGCGTGTGTACCTCGATTATGCGTGATGTGCGGGAGACCCTTGGAGGAATCGGGATTAGCGCATGCCGTGGTCTGCGCTCCCACTGCCTGCATTGAACTAGCATGGTGGAAAATGACCGAAATCCTCTCATAGGAATCCGCACTCGGTCGATGTGGGAATCTTTGCAAGAGGCCTAGCCTACGAAGGGAGGTCAAAAAGTTCGCGAAGGTCCAGGTCGTCGTCACTTGTTAAGCACCTCATTAAGAGTATATATAGCAAGTTTGAACCAAAACGGGTCATTAACTTTTGAGTTATCGACCTTCAAACAAGTGAATCGGAAAGAAGTCAGCGAGTATAGACAAAATTTAACACCGCGCTCTTTAGTTCCTCACCAAGCAAGGAAAATCCGCTCAGACGATTTTTCAACAGCAGTTAGCAGTTTACGCGGACTCTGCCCCTGGTAAAACCATGGTTTACAGGTGGCGTGGTCTCTTCAAACAAGGAAGAGAGTCTATTGAATATAACCCCCGCTTCGGACGGCCACTTCAAAAAAGTGAGCGTGTTGAGTGTTCTCTCCAGTTTTTGGAACTTTGTGGAGAGACTGGGGAAGACGTTATGGCCCGGACTGTAACTGGAGATAAAACCTGGGTTCACCACTATGAACCTGAATCGAAGCAAAAGTCGATGCAGTGGCATAAAAAAGGAACACCTCCTCCGAAGAAGTTTAAAGTGTCACAATCGGTCGGAAAGATCATAGCGACTATCTTTTGGGATACAGAAGGTACTATGCTGATCGATTATAAAGATCGTGGTGTGACTATAAGGGGACAGTATTATGCTTCTTTACTGGACAGATTGAAAAAAGCTGTCAAAGAAAAAAGAAGAGGAAAGCTGTGCTGGAAAAAGTGTGCTCCTTTTGCACGACAACGCGCCCGTCCACACGTGCCATGTTGCGACGACTGCCATCCACTGATGAGGGTTTGGAAAATTAGACCACCCACCTTATTGTGCAGACTTAGCCCCCAGCGACTATTATTTATTCCCAAAAATGAAAAAGGAGTTGCGTAGAAAAAAATTTGGCGACGATGAAGAAGTCTACAAATTTGGCCTATTTTGACAGCAAATATAAACCTTTTTTTTTGATGGTATAAACAAAATATTTGAGAGCTTCGAAAAATTTATTAAGGTTATGGGAGAATATTGAAGAGGAAAAATAGTATCATGTTTAATTTCAACCTAATTCCACCTAATTCCGCGAACTTATTGACTTCCCCTCGTGTATCCAGCAGTAGACGTCGTTCGGCTCATGATGTAGTCTGCGCTTATTTGGTCTTGGGTTACAATGTCATGATACTTAAAATAAATACACTGCACTATATTATGCTTATTGCTTTGAGACATACGATTACAATTTCTCAGCTCTCCAGTAATTTCACTACCTACGGAACTCTTCAAATCTAAACCCATTAATTTTAGCACACTGAGTGAACACATGTGATATCTACAATTATTGGCAAACCACCAGTAACCATACACAAGTAGCTGTCAATGTAATAATGTAAAAAAATTGTACTTTTGTAAAAGCTATATTAATAAGAAATAAACATTTGCTCATGACATAAAACATTGATAAAATATATAGTGTATTATTATTTTTAGTACTTACCTTCAACAGTAAAAGGTCAGGGTCTGTATGTGGGAACGGTGAATCGGATGATTCTATACATCTTGCTAGTGCAGCATCACTGCAAATGATATAAATAAATGATAATACATAGTGATACCTTAAATACATTGAAGTAAACAATGACAATATAGTCAAACCTGGGACAGGTTAGTGAAGACGTTAATTTCTGTTGATAACTGTATTTATATTTACAAACATTTATTATATTATTTAAAAAAATATATATTTAATAAGCTGAAAGTTGTGATAGTTTATAGGATAATTATATTACATAGTTTTATCTGCCTCTTTTGCGGTCGTAAATTAACACTCACTGGTTGTGTGGACCAATTAGATTAAAATGGTGGCTTTCGGAAGTGTAGGCAAGTAATTGTCTGATTGCATCAATGGAAGCAAGAACATGGGAGGCAGGCAATGGGTTCCGGCCAAAGAAGACATAAGAACAAAGAAAGCAATCATCAGGAGTAAGCAAGAGCTCTGCAGGAACAAGACCCAAGCAAAACAATAGCTTAATATAAAATTATATGTAAATTTCTTTGCAAATAAATTTGATTTAAAAGTTTTCCTTCTCGCAATCTAGCATCCCTCACAATAGAAGTGTTTTTTACTTTATTAAATAAAAGGAGAAAACTTTCTATCACAGTTTTTCATCAAATCTTTACTGTCAAAATGTTTAATTGTTAACTTCTCACTGATACCATACAACATTTAGGTACAGTATTATTAAAAAGAAAAAACATTGAACCTGAGCTCCGTAGCTTGCAATTGCTGCCTTGCAGATGCCATTGCATCATGAACTGCCAACTGTTCCCGTGGCTGTAATGGTGGATTGGCACCCATTGCCTGAAAAAATATTAAATATTTATTGTAAAAAATACATATATTAAATAAACTTCTTGTAAATATTTTCTAGCCTATGTCCAGCATATGAACTATGGACTACCTCTGGCTGATGATGTTGAAACATTTTAATTATAAAATATGTGTGTATGTATGTAGTATGAATTTGAATTTACTAATATTACTTTAGTATGTATCTCTGCAATAGCTCTTAGGCCATTGACCCACTCTTGACGGGCTCTGGCATCTGTTGCCCTCAGTTTCAGCATGTCGCCAGAAGCACAATTAATGGTGAAGGTGCGAGAATCCTCATCACTGGGACAAATTACTGCTGCTGCTAAATGTGCCTAAAAGTTACATATGTTACATTTTGTTATTATGTTGATTAAATTTAATCAAAACTTGCATGTAAAAATAATAGGATTTTATGTTAGTAATATACAAATTCGTGTTTATATCAATCACTACAGCAAATTTATACGATATTCTATAGGTAAAACAGTTTCTTTTTCCTTTCCTACTTTAAAAAATTTTAAAATATATATTTAAATGGTAACGTTTCATTACCTCTCCACGAGCTGGTTGCCCAGGTTGAATGGTATCGCCGGGTCCATCAAAAAGATAGTAAGAAAGTACTCCAGTTTCTGGATCTACTGCAAACCACCGTTGCTGCCAACCTTTAACAACATTGGTATACTTGTAAAGCTGTCCTGAAAGAGGTCTATGAGAACCTAATCCAGTTGATTTCATCATGTTATTGATTTTAGATACTACTTATACCATAATAGTGTCATTAAACGGTAAAATCAAGTCGCTGCTACGACCAATACAAAATGTGTGACAACCTGTCAACTTGACAATGACATTTATTAAAACAATATGATATACGTTCAGGAATAACCATTGCAGCATATTTTTTCTTTATGAAAATGTATTAGGTTGTCTTACTATATTTTTCACTCGTACAATTTACAGATTTTCTTTTGAATGTATAGTTAATAGTTTTGTCGTATTCAAAATTCTTTGATTCGATAACAAAAATGTACGATAAAATAAAAGTAAAGTTGTGTTTGTATGTACATTATTAGACTATTAAGCATTTTTTTATAAAAGAGGGCCGTACTAAGCAATAGATTTAAAATTAACATTAGAAAGAAACATATCCAGCGCTTTAGTTTTACAATCCAAAAAAATGTAGAATATACTAAAACAATCTCTCTATGCTTTGACCTTTGTTCGTAGAGCGAACGTTTTATGTTTGGAAAAAACCACTAATTTGTTGCGTATTACCTATCTGACACAATGCATAAATTTAACAGGAAAACGTTTTCCTTGTTGCGATTCTGAAATTTTTACAACAAATGAATTATTAAAGCTTTCTTATTTCTTCGTTCAAAATGCTTAAATTGGTGAGAATTGATGACGAAAATCATCAAGTAGTTGAATTATCAGAGGGAAAGCAAGTAATAGGTCGTGAGCAACTTCTTAATGTAAGTATGATTGCTATGGACATCTTTGTAATACTTCACACCTGCATGAGGATGTTACTTCTTTAATACTTGCTATGGTATACCTAATGATCCTAATGATACCTATGAACATCCTTGTAACACTTCACCGCTGGGTGTGAACGTCGCTCCCTTAATACTTGTTAGGATATATCTTTTGTATTTCGTATTCAGGAATTAGAACATTGTTAGTAATTACACCTCCTTTGAAGTTTAACAATAATGTAATTATTATATTTTCATATACCTACATAATCAAAACCTGTGTGGATATATGAAATGATGATGACAATCAAAAACTTCGTTATATTAATTTTGATCATAAAAAAATTTGTTAATGTTGATCAGAATTGTTCTATTTAAATTTAAAGTAATAATTTAAATTTAATTATATTACTGTAAAAAAAAGTCCCTAAGCTTTGACTTAATACTGAACCAAAAAATAAATATTACTCACTATTGTGTAAGAGCCTTTATAACGGTCACTATAAGTAGAATATATTACTGATAAAATGATTCAGTTGTGTGTACATTCAGTAATATCTAACTCTGACTTTGTAGTGTGAAGACAAAAGGATATCAAGAATTCATGCAGAACTAGAAACTGCCGGTGATGCAGTGACAATAAAGGCTGTAAGTTGATGATTTAGTGGTTTTTATCCTATTTATACTGCTAAATTTAGTGATGAATTTTTGTAAATTTGTATAAGAATTGTAGCTTGTCAATCTATTGTGGTTGTATTTAGTACTAATTATTCTGTCACCCATTAATATTTTTTAGTTAATATTATTGCATATATATTTAATAAAAAACAAATTTAAAATATATCTAACACCTTTCGTTTTTTCAACTTATTTATTTTCTTTTTTAAATATGTGAATAAATTGTTTTATTAAAAACTATAGCAATTAACATTTCTTTGGCACATTTTGTTAATTTTTCATTTAATATAGTATCAGCATTTCCATATACCATTCTACATATGCACTACATTTTGAATTTTTTTAAAATTAGGGTTTTAATAGCATGCATAACAGTGTTGTAGATAATAATGTGAGGAAAAGTAACAGAAAATATATTCTTAAAAACAGTGAGAAAACTATTTATATGTAAAATATGAGCTTTAGAATGGATCTACAAAACGGTCTTGAAAATTGAGGTCTACATTGTCAGGATTGGACCATAGCATATTTTAAAGGAGGCTGAAAAAAAATGTCCGTTTCCAATAACGGACTATCATAAACTGGTCTGTACATCGATTGTTATCCACTTAAATAATAAGATAATAGGTGATATTTCATATCTCATATATTATATTTAGGTTGTTTTCTATAGGCATTTATAATTCTGTTCTTTTCTTTGATTTGATTTTTTTTATTTAAGTGTAGAAAACTGAACTGAAATTAATTGACGAATTTTAGACATGTTTAAGGGGTGTAAGGGGGGTCTCACACAACAACTCACGAGACCCAAGCCAACCTCAGCTGCTTGTGGTGTACCCTGCTAATCAACAAACGAGGCTCTGGCTTCCACCAACCCGCATTGAGCCAGCATGGTGGGAAGTGGCCCAAATCCTCCCATATGAAACTACAAACGCCGGCCCCTGGTGCGCGGTGATACGTGCGGTATAGGACCGTATCGACGTGGGGATCTTTGGGCGAGGCTTATGTCCAGCAGTGGACGTCTATCGGCTGATAGTGGTGACGGTAGACATGTTTAAATGTGTTGTAATATATTAAGTTTTTAGTTCATGCAAATTGTTTTAAGTTTAATATTTTTATAAGGGAACTTATAAAATAAGCTTAGTTTGTCTCTTTCACTACCGTTTTACCAGAATTATCTGAATAAAATAAAACGACTAACATTTACCCTTGTTTAGATCACATTTAATAGAATGCTAAAATTACACGCTGTATGTCCTTATCATTACAGTTGAAGTACTTGCGTTTCACAGTTACATAGATAACGCTATCATATTGATATTGAGCTTAGGTATGTGCTGTTTATCAAATATGTTTGGCCTGCGTTGTACTTCCCATACAGGCAGTGTGCAGGCAGCTGTGCCTTAGTCACTACGTACAGATAGTTGACAGCCTTCCGGTTATCTGTTTTCTGAGAATAAACTTTATACTCTAGTCTACTGAACACAGGGTTTTAAGATATTTTTTTCTTATCTATGTCATCTACTCGATTGTTGTGTATATATTTCATGGGTAGTTCTCAAAAATGTTTATAATACTGTATTTCAAATCTGTTTGTATATATGTGCTTCATGATTTGAACATCCTGTATAGAGCACATATCTAAATGGTTACGCCGTCATTGCATCCTGTGAATACAGAATGGCCGTTAAGTATTCTACGGTCTTCGAACAATGCAATGATTAATAAGGGGGAGAGAGGCGGTGTTTGATATTGGCGACACGTTGCGACATGTCCGTTTGCTTTTATATAGCACTAGCTGTTCTCCACCTGTTTTGCTGGCCGTAATATTCCAATTCACGGCAACTCGCCGCCAGCCGGGCCTCATCCCATTATTAACGCCCCCGCAACACCTTAACAACCAGACATTTCGTTAAACTTGTTCTAAGATGAACCCATTTTTGGCAAAAAGAATTTTCCTACCAAATATGAAATCCAAAGTCTTATGGTCCCAGAGATACCGTGATGACTTCATAGGCGAAAGTCCCTTATATATAGCACTAATACATGCCTGAGGTTTTGCCTGCATCAAGCTTTGCACGATACCCATATTTTTGTGACAATCTTGTTCATTCATTGAGATGATGATGATAAAAAATTCTGCTCACATTCGACAGTAGATAAAATGAAATTAAAAACGCTTCAGTACTCTCATGTCTCAAAATGTAGACTTTATAATCTTATAGATCAGACAGAGTTGAAGATAAACGTAGATCTTGTTTGTGGCACGTGTGATAATGCTCATACGACTAATCTAAGTTAGTCAGGGTAGTCAGTGTTAACTTTCACCACCGTGAAGCATGAGATGGAATTGTCATTTTACTAGCTCTGCACCTAGCCGCACACACCGAGTAGGGTTTATAAGGAAGACCTATTATGACTAGAATTTTATGTGTTTCTTGTGCAGGTTGTGTAAATTAGGACTTCCAATAAAAACGTATCGCTGATTGTTGATTAGTGTAGTGGTATAGCTATTGGAATGAGCTGGTTAATCATAAATGTATGACACAATCACTCGACAAATTTAGGTATTGCTTTTTTCCTGTTAACGCAATTTTTATAATTTTCTTTACTATTCTATATATAAATATATATATATGTAGATTCTTATATACACATCTCTTATTAATAGATCATCCATTCATCATCATCCTTAAATCTAGATTGGCAAACTGTTTGATGTTTGTGATAGGAAATTGTTGTTGTTGCTATAAATATATACTTAAATTTTTTAATTGTCCAAACTACAATTGGGGTGTAAGGATTTCCGTCCAATAACTTACGGAGCCTAAGTCAAAAACCCTGCTGAATAACAGACAAGGCTCTGACCAGCCACCAACCCGCACTGGACTAGCGTGGTGGGTTACGATCCAATTCCTCTCAATGAACTCCAACAACGATGTGGTGGACATCTTTGGAGGAGGCCTATGTCCAGTTGTGGACGCCTGTCCGCTGATGATGATGATGATAATGAATTGTCCAAAACTGAAAGGTATCTTCTAAAAAAACCTTATTCAACAAACGAATCACATCCTTTTGAAAAGTAATCTTTTTTTTCCAGTTACATACAAATCCATGCTTTTATATCGACAAAGGGATGGCGGGTGCGAAATTAATTAAACAAAATAGTATTATAAATGGGGTGGTTGGCGATATATTGGGGTTTACACCGGACAAGTTTTGGTTTGAAATTGTAAATAAAGATATAAATGAAGTTAAAACAATTAATATAGCAAATGTCCAACCTTTCAAAGATATTATTAATAGACATAAAGAAATCGCTGATGTACTATTTGTCGTGCATGGTGGGGTTAAAGAGATCATTTGTAAAGAACTAACAAACGATACCGCCAGTGAGGATAACGTCGAACATAAAACGGAAGAAGAGCGAGCAGAGAAGGTGACAGTTAAAGTGGAAGCATCAGAAACAGATAAGGAACCACCAGGATCACCTTCAACACCAAGTAAGTGTCTCCAATTAGACTTGTTCAAATTTGACTTGAGTAAAAGAATTACACAGGCACACACATTGGCTGGGGACGGTCTCGGTGGGTACCACCGCAGCGCTTATTTCTCACGCCAAATAGTAGTGTGCAAGCATGACTGTGTTCTGGTTTGAATGGCGCTGTAGCTAGTATACCCGGGGTAACGAGACAACATCTTATGTCAAAAGGCAACGAGTATAATGTGGTGCTGTGTGTATCGTAACTAGCGCCGCGTTGTTATGGGCGGGTGTATTATTATAAGGTGAAAAAAACTGGTGTGGAGTTTTGTATCAACAATGGAGCTTTTATATCTGATGCGTCATTAGTTTCTGCTGAAATTGAATGTCACCGTTATTGTATCATATCTATATATGTTTAAACGAGTCGCGGCTGATAATCTATATACTATATAATTATAGACGGAGCGTAATATATACGTAGCTTGTAATATTTAAATTATTTGCTATGTACAATGTATTGTTATATATTATGAAATCTCAGCTGTCACATCTCATTCCCAAGGTCGAATGTTAGAGATTAGTGCGAGAGAGTTATGTGCATCTGCTTAACCAAATTTTAAGTGTTTTAATAAAATTTTTATATAAAGTAAATCTATTTTGTAATATAATACAACACCTCTTCTAAAAATACATGGTAAATGAAAAACCCTGAGCGGGAGGAATTGACTGGTGAGATGATGCCGTTGCCAACACAATATTCCGGTGCCGTCATAACTGATGTGTTGTTTACAGCTCAGTCCAACGAGAAATCGACGCAGGCGCATCAAAACGATGAGGAAACGAGCCAGACATCAGGGAAGCGATTACTATTGAAACGGGAACCCACTAGCCCTATAGACATAAAGAAAGTGAAAACGGCAGAAAACGAACCACAGTCGAGCGGCGATCAGGCGGTGAGCTATACCAATTGTACATCATCATCAACTGGTAGTGGGCCCACTGCTGAACATAAGCCAATTGAACATGATGATGTAATTGTGCCGGAAGTTTTACAGTATGGGAAAGTAGCTGTAGGTATAATACCCAGCACCAGGGACACCAGCGTTACGAAGCAAGCGGTTGGACGCTGCATCATGGGTACAATTAAAAATATATCATCAATCAATATTATTTTGCGCGTAGTACATGCTGTGGGTTGATGCTGGTAAACAGTGAGTCATTGCAGCGTCACGCTTGTTGTGATGATGAAGTATGTCGCAAGTCGTTTCGTAAATCATTCTGTTGAAACAAAGAGCACATGTTTGTAAGTCTAACCGGATCCACTGGAAATGTCCAGACAATTTTTATGGAGAAGTTGATACGCACATACCTAGTCCGGCCATGAGTTCTGTTACAGATGAGAAAATTCATTTGTTTTTTATTAACTAATGTAATATTATTAAAATTAATACTTACATATTTATTAGTCTCGGCAAAAAATAAAAAATGTATTCTATTGGAAATGGCCACCCGTGGCTTTTATACAGGCCTTTAATCTGTTTGGCCACGAATCTATGGATTTACGCGATGTATTTATTTCCAAGAGAAGTTTCCACCACCGTCACTGCTTGCTCCATAGATTAAGAGACTCAATGTTGCCGTGTCATTTAGAGCAGATCATGTCCTCTAAAACTGATCATAATTTGAAGTCTAAAGGATCAGGTCTGGCCTAGGTGAGGGCCAGTCTTCAGCGCTTATAAAGTCTGGAATGTTGGTTTCAAGCCAGGCTTGGGTAGTTCGTGCCTTGTGACCAGGTGCAGAGTCCTGCTGGAGAAGTTCACGGCATATTTTTAAAAAAGATGTATTGCTGAGCGGTTTCACGACGTTTTGATCGATCCACTCTCTTTAATTGTAAACATTGATTTAGGGCATGTCCTGTATATCGACTGTGACCTGATAAGCACCGAGCTTCAGGTCTTGTTTTATAATACGCGGCAGACTCCTAGCGGGAATCTTAATTTCTACATAACAATAGATAATATATAAAAAGTTTGGATTTTTTTTTGGATTGGAAGGATTGGAAGTCTAGAAGTGTAGTGTTCAATCTTTTATTTAATGAAAACAAATATCGCAGAGTTCATCTGGTGCGAGCTCAGCGAGCAGCGATCCGTCGCCTTCAAAAGACAAGCCCCGCAAACGCGAGCGCTGCATGTACGGAGCCAACTGCTACAGGTACGGACTGCCTCCGTGATGCTCATTGTATTCTTTGCAGTTTATGTTTTCTTTGTGATCTCTTAATAGGACAAATTATATATATATATATCTATTCATCCCACGCGACGAGTTCAGCTTTATATCAGTGCCCTCCGCCCCCCTTATCGGATGTCCGGCGAAACCGTTACACCGCATGCGAGAATGTTTCGCTTGCTATAAATCTCTACTCTTCACTGGAAGTTTTTTTTGTATAATTAATGCTTAACAGCTCAAGCTCAATAGCAATTAAGACAAAGAGTTTCCAGAGTCAAGCTTATAATGCAGTTTTTGTCTTCTTGAGAGAGAAATCTGCGAGAAAAGTGTGGTGCTTGTGTATATATTTCAAGTAACGAATCGTTATATATTATACATTGTTAACATAAGATGATTAGTCTTATTGTTGTCATAGTTATGATACACCAGGTCAATGTTTTTTTATATTTCCATTAATGATTGCGTTGTTCCTTCGCAGAAAAAATCCCCAGCACAAGGCGCGGTTCAGCCATCCGCCGGACGCGGACTGGGGCACCGGTGCGCAGGCGCCGTGCCCTTGGGGTTACGCGTGCGCGCGCCGCGACCCGCGCCATTGGCGTGACCACTCCCACCCTTACGGCATGCACCCACCACCACCCGTAGGTACGTTGAAAATGTTCCATCAAACCTTTACTATTATATTTTTGTTATTTACAAAATAATTAACCTGTAACTGTGGGGAGAGAGTAAGCATCCAGTCCCAACGGTGGGGATTGTTTCCAGCATTAAGTGAATTTATTATTATTAACAGAATCCACAATTCTAGTTCACCGTTGGTTATTGATTAAATTATTGTTATTTAATAAGCCTGTCAAAAAACCAACATTCCTGAATTCCACCATGCTTACATTTTTCTCCATCTCCAACACAATCGGTCTTTATATAATTAGTCTGTTCGTTTATATTATCGGTTAAATGATACGGTCGCCCGTAAAAAGGTCACTCCAGAATGATATACACTGCCTGGAGACGTCTCATTATCCCAAAAATTTCACTAGCTAGAGCGCCCTTCAAATCGGAGCAATGGTAATGTTTATTCGTTAGTATACGGTTACAGTAGGTGTCGTGGTGGTGCCTAAGCGTTTTTCTATTATTATGCTATTAATTTTATATTACTGAAAATATTATAATTCCTTATAACAGATAAAATTTTAAAATAATGTTATAGATTTTAAAAAAAACCCGTACGGTTTTTTTTAAATTGATACTTTTTGTTCGGCTTTGAATTAATAAATATATTATGATTACTTGTATCGGCTTGACCTTTGTCCGTGTGTTCGTTGCATATTAATAGATATTGACCTCATACTTGATAAAACATACTTAATATCAACTTGGAAAATCCTTTCATCATGTTAAACACCACATCCGGTATTGGTGATGGTGGTTAAAAATTTTACAAAAACGGTCAACATGTATTTAATTAAACATCTATATCCTAAAAGATATGTTCAAAATTGAAGTGCTTTAGTACATTCAAAGCTGTTCTAACTGATGAATCAGTAAGTGTTACCAATTTTTTTTTGTTTATTGTTGATTTTTGTTTCTGTATATGAAAATTGTCCAAAACAATATCATTGTTAGATTTGTTTCTCATGACGTCATCTAATAATAAATATTAGAATAGTCATAAAATTGATCAAAATCATTTGTTAGTAATAATAGGCAGAAATGTAAAATGATACATGTCAGTTATTTAAAAAAAAATGACATTTGTGTTAAAGACAAAAAATTACATAATATTTGACAATGCAACTTTAATTTAAAAATATTTCATCTGTTATCCACGTAGTGTGTATAGTCTGTAGTTTTATTTATCATATTATTGAAACTGAGTCATTGAGATATTTATTTTATGGTCCATATAAAAGTTTCATCTCAATAATGGTGGGTCCCTTAAACGGGGAACTAGAAATCTGGGACTTGATTTGGGTTTTATATACCCTATATTTTGATTATATTGATCTATATACATCGTTATATCTTAATTTGCGTTATCTATATATGAATACTAATAACATGGTTGTCCGTGGCAGGCGTACAGAAACGGAAGACCCACATAGTGCAACGGAACGGCAAGATCTTCTACATAAACGCTCACGCTGTCAACTTCTACGACGACCACTTCGAGGCGGAGGACTCCGACGGGGACAGCGTCGACTACGATTACGAATTCGATTGAACAAATGGCCGAGATAAATTATGTTGTTTTAAGGTTTATTAAAATTATAAAGTTAAGAGCACACCGGTATTTTATTTGTACTCCCCTGATCATCCATTTGCTTTCAAACATATTTTTTTTCCTTATTTATTTGTTCCCATTGTGTATGTTTTGTTCGTAACAGGTAAAAGAAAAATGAAAGTCAGAAAAAACTCCGCCGAGGAATCTCCCGTAGAAGAAGGGCTTATCGTTACCGGAAAGAGAGCGCGAAAAACCGTTCAAATAAAAACATGGAGTGATACGGAGTCGGAGGAGGATCCGTACCAGACCGACGACTCCGATGACTGGATGCCCTCGAATGATCTGATCTAAAGTCAAGACTATTCGCAGCCCTCGCAGATTTAGTTGATTGATCTTCAAAATAAAATATGCTTAAGAGTAATTTGTTTTTTTTTTTTTTATATCGCTGTGGTTTATAGGTATCGCAAACGATTGTCAAACACCGTTACCAATCACTTAACGTTGCTGTGTTCCGATGTAAAGTTACTGCGGTTACAGCGCTTAACATCCTTTACCTTCAACGTGGTCACCGTACTGTTTACTGCCAAGCGTGTAACATATGGAAGGTGAAGACTCGGTTTCAGTCCATCTCCTCAACTGCCAACCTCACTTGCCCGTGGTGCATCCTGCAGATTGACCAACGAGGCTCTGGCGACCAACTAATAGCGGTATAACCAGTCATCATTGGACCTAAATACTACGGACCGTAATCGAGCAGCAGCGATGTCGGTGCGATAGATTCAGCATTGCGATCACCAACCCGTCTGCCAAGCGTGGTGATTATTGGCAAAATCCTTGTTTCTTGCACAAAACACAATCACAGCCCCTAATGTTTATTTCTGACTGCCAGAAATCTTGGCAATGGCGGAGCAAAGGGTGTTATGAATCTCATGAGTAGAATCCGTTAACAACCCCGTCTGGACCTGGCAACGAGAACGAACGCACCTTGAGGACCGACGAAAAGATTTTTGAGCTAAAAGAAGCTGTAAGTAAGCTGCATTGGGATATTATAAGGTTTCAGAAGTCCGAAGAGAGAGGGAAGACACGATAATCCTTGAATCAGGCAACTTGTTCTCCTACCGGGAGGGCGATCAACAGTCCCAGGACAGTGTCGGGTTCATAGTCCGTAAGTCCATCTTTAACAGTATTGTGAAAGTTGAATGTGTCTCAAATAGGGTAGGTAGGTATTTGCTGAAGATAAAACATCACCACATCTAGACGAGAAGATGGAGGCTATGTATGAGGATATATTAAGAATCATGGAAGCACGCATCTAGCACTTATTACAGTGTTGTGATGGGAGTTTTCAACATAAAGCTAGGCAAGCGAAGCGGAGCAAAGCCGAAGATGCTGGCTGACTTCATACAGAAGAACGGTCTCTTTATGATGAACTCCTTCGTTAAGAAACGGCTACACGGAAAATAAACCTGGTTGAGCCCCAAAGTTCCACGAGAAACGGGACCGACTTCATCATGTCGACGAAACGATACATATTAAATGATATCTCTGTGATTAACAGAGTAAAAACCGGTAGCGATCACCGTATGGTAAGAGACACATTGAATCTTAACATCAAGATAGAAAGAGTGAGAATGATGACGTCCACACTTCGACCTACTCACGCTTATATCCAAAACCCTGAGAATTTCTACTACTACTAAACTAGAACTGCAAAATCGTTTTGAATGCCTGGCTGACTGCAAGACAACGGATGAAGAATAACAAGCAAGTGGAAATTATCCGTACGATCGGTTGTAAGTTTTATAGGTCTCACCGTACAATAACCAAGAGATTTTCTGACCATACACTCAAGTTCATGGAGGAAAGGGAGGAAATGAAACAGCACTCTACGGTAGACGCGTGTGCTTACCGGCAGGTTGATAGACAGATCTCTGGATGTCAGAAACGTCACGTACGTCACTTTAACACCATGCCTATAAAAAACGCCATCGAACAAATTATAGGTTCGAAGGTGTTCGCGAGAGATCTATCTATCGGACAGAGCCAGCCTACACGACTGACGACTATCATTAGCAGCATCATTTCCTCAGAATCTAAAATTTTGACAGAGATTCAAGAGATTTACTGACAATTATACACGTTTGACTCACCACCTGTTGAATTGGATAAAGATCCCAGAGCCAAATTGACACAAAATTATACCGAAGATATTCCGGACGTCAGACTGAGTGAGATTAGTATGACTCTTAAACAATTTAAAAACTACAAAACACCTAGGAATGATGGAATCACGGCAGAACTCCCGAAAGGAGGTGAGAAACCGGTACTGAAAATCTTTCAGAGGTTGTTAAATTACGGAATTTATTCCGTCGATTTCGAGGGTACGAAGCCCGAAGCGTAGCGCAGGAGTGTGATGGTTCTTTTCTTCAAAAAAAGTGATACAACCTTGTTAAAGACCTACAGACTCAACTCGCTGCTAAAGCATGTTTATAAGTTGTTCTCGAGAGTCATTACGAATCATCTCGTTGGTAGGTTTAACGACTTCTAGCCTCCCGAACAATCCGGGTTCCGTAAAGGCTTTAGACCACATCACATGCTGTGGCAAGTTATACAGAATATCGAGGAGTATAACGAGGCACTTTGCCTAGCGTTTGTAGATTATGAGAAAGCTTTTCATTCAGTGCAAAATTGGGCAATATTAAGGTCACTCCAAAGATCAACTATCGGTATATCTAACTGTTAAAGAGCTTGTAAGAAACCGCCACCATGTCTATCAGTATATCCGATCAGTCTACAAGACCTATCCAACTCCGGCGAGGAGTGCGTCAAGAAGATGTAATCTCTCCCAAGCTATTTACCGCTGTACTGGAGGACGTATTAAAGCTTTCGGATTGGAACGGTCTTGGCATCAATATCAATGGCGAGTATATCACTCACCCACGGTTTGCCGATGATATAGTCGTCATGGCGGAGACTACAAGAACTAAATGTAATGCTCGGTGACTTCAGCAGAGTCTTTCAACAGGTAGGCCTTCATATGAATATGAGCAAGAAGAAAATTATTTCTAATATTTATGTTCAGCGCCATCCAGTGATAGTTGAGAACTCGGCACTCGAAATTGTTGAAGAATACGTGTACCTGGGGCATACAGTCCAATTAGGTAGTTCCAATTTCGAGAAACATATAAACCGTCGAAACCTACTGGGATGGGCAGAGTTCGGGAAACTTCGCAAGACCTTTCCATGCAAAACCCCTGTGTCTGCATCTCCCGAAAGTGTCTAAAGACCAAAGTCTTCGAAGAGTGCGTGTAACCAGTGATAACCTACGGCTCCGCAAGTTCGTCGCTTACTATGGGCCTCATAAGAAAGCTCAGAGTCACACAGCGGGCGAGCTTGGAGTATATCTACCTAATTAAATCAGAAATGAGAAGATTCGCAGAAGAACCAGGGTCACAAACATAGCCCTACGAGTCGCGAGGCTGATGTTGGAATGGGTGGGGCACTTAAAGATTAGTTTAATATAAGATGGTAAATGTAAATAGCAAATAAAGGCGTTGACCCACAACACGCAGGGGGAACGATTTAAAAAAATGGGTGGGGCACATAACTCATAGAACCGATGAACGTTGAGAACTTAAAATGTTGGAATGACGACTCTGCACAGGAAAGCGCAGCGTTGGCAGACCCACTCAGTGGACAAAGGACATAAAAAGAGTAGCTGGGAGCCACTGCATTCAAACATCGCAAATCCATGCTTTGTGGAACACATTACAAGAGACCTATGTCCAGCTGTGGACGTCCATTGGTTAAAATAATGAATTATGATGATGTATATCACCATCAAGTGAGTTTTGCGTCGCTTCTTGAAAAACAATTTGAATATTCGTTTAAAAATAATTAGTCTAAATATTTTCACCTTTCCGAGCAGACATCAACATTTCTGGGACCGTTCGCATAAATTAAGTTATATTTATTTAGCATAGAATGTTATGGCTGGCCCTTGGTATTAAAGTAATATTCCACCTCTCGACTGTCCTTCCTCGTCGGGAAACCTGATATATCCATTATAAAAACTTATTCTCAAGTACGCGGTACATGATCTTATATTTCAATTGTTCGACGCACTTGATTATAGTTATGTAGAAATTTCCTATCTATTACTTAATAGATTGAAGTGGGTTAAAGAATCATAGTGCATACTAAACATTTGAATACCGGAAAACGGAGCGATCAAATGACGTTTTCCTTATGACTATTGTTAGCTGTAACCTAAACCAATTTATTATCAATAATAATTACATACTGTCAACATCAGCCGGTGGACGTCCACTGCTGGATATACGCCTCCCCCATAGATCCCGATTGGATGCGAGATTTAAATGAGAGGATTTGGGCCATTTCCCACCATGCTATCCCAATGCGGATTGGTGGGACCAAGAGCCTTGTTTGTTGATTAGCAGGGTGCACAAAAAGTAGGCAAGGTTGACTTGGAGCCTGAGTTGAGCGGTTGTTTGTGAGATCCATTAGAAGTAATTTGGCAATGATATAAATAACAATAATGAAACAGAAGTATACTTTGAAAAATTTTTATTGGATATAAAATGTATCTTTTTTGTATTAACTAAAAAAATCCTTCGTCATCGGAGTGGGCGGGGACGTGGTCCCAAGACGGCGGCGCGGCCGCGAGCAGTGCTGGTGGCGCTTCGCCTCCGCGCACTCGCAACGCATACACTGCTGCCTCCACCTTCTCCACGTTGCGACGCGTGGTGTTCAGCTTACGTATTAGGTCACGACTGCAGCCGGTTACACCTGAAATAACCAACATTTCTATCTATATTTACACATAAATATAATTACTGTAAGGGAAATTAACTAACTAGACCAATCATAATAATTTTCTATTTCCTAAAAATTTTTTCTTAACCTCCAACTTGTCATTAGACTACACAGAGAATGTACAAATTATTACTGCTTATAGGACATCCTAGACGGTTTTCTATCATTATTAACCGATAGCTGGCCATAGGCCATCCCCAAAGATTTCTGCACTGACTAGTCCTTTGCTGCCTGTATGCAGCATTTACTGCTACCTTCTTATTATTAATAGTTTGTCATATATCTATATTAAAAATGTATTATCATAGAGATAAAATAACTACATGTGTCCATATCTTAACCAGTTATAGTAGTTAATGGCCTATATGCACATTATTAAATTTTAAAATTTAATTGGTAATGTTAGCAAAGTTCAACATTCAAAAAACATATTCAAAAAGGTAAGAGTGCCAGTATTTATTTTTGATCATCAAAGTACACTAACTGTGGTTAAGCACAATCAATACTTTTAAAGGTACATTTAGCAGATAAAGTTGTCAACATTACATTAAAAATTTAAATTCCCGGGAAAGCTAGATCACCCACCCAAATATCCAGTATAAAGCTCCCTGACATTCTGGCAGCAACTAAAGCATTCCTCACTGTCTCCACTGGAGATACTATTGATAGCTCTGCGCATCAACTCCCCTGTCAAGTCAGCTATGCCAAGCATGTAATCATCTTTTAATAACATGGTTACAATTGTCCGCTCCATTTCATTGTTTTCAGTATCTTCTATTTTGTATGTCAGTTCAAGCTGAACTTCTGGCCAGGTTACAATAGTCTGACTTTCTATCAATGAGCACAGGGTCCTTGCTTCAATGTATTCTTGAAAGCCAGCAGTAACAGCACGTGAGTGTAAATATGCAGGGACCTTTTCTAATTCCAATCCAATATTTTTGAAAGGTCCTTTCACCAGCTTCTGAAGCCTTTCATTGGCTTCAGCAACTGCTTTTACACATGATTCTTTGCTGCAAAGAGATGCTGCCTCAACTTATTGCATTAAAATATAAGTACACATTTAAGGCAAAATAACTGCAACAAATGTTTATTTACTGTTTACATGATATGAAGGTTATGAAGAATGATATGAAGCTAGCTTATTTATATTATAACATTTGAAGTAACCCTGATGTCAAACAAAATGCACTTGTATTTCTAGAAATTTATCTGCTCTATTGAGACAATGATATATGATAAAATGGTGCTATCCAAGATATAAGATTACACATGTCAATAATTACTTTTAAACCAAAACATTTGTTTGGTTTAAAAAAGCTTACCTAGTGGTGGAAACATTTTTTCCATGACTACTAGTGTGGAAACAATGCTCTGTTTAAATTGTGGCCACTCACCAGGCCAGTAGTAGAAGACTTGTTACATTTGCTCAAAGGGACAGGCAAAATGTTGTGATATAGAAGTAAATCTCAAGAGAGATCGATTTCTAAAATTTTGTTAAATAAAAAACCGCTATTTGGTATAATATGAAAGTTTAACAAACGTTATAGCAGAGTGTAACAAGAAAATAATTCTCTTGCTCTCTATTGTGATGTCCCTGGACAGCTTGACAAGTCGCTCGTGACGATCTTGCCGGTTGTTTAGCTTCAGGGCCGCTGCTTTGAACATAGCAAGTACTGGACTGTCGGATGGTAGCGATACAACAGTCTCTTTTGCCACTGATGACAGAGTATGCTGATTTCGATGTCGGTTGCCTCGATATTTATCTGAAAATTATTGTGCAAATACGGCATTGTATCCATATTTGTTAATGTAATACATAATTAATATTGACTGAAATTACCGTACCTCTTCCAGACATTTTGTCTATTCTTAGTTTAAGTATTTTCGTTAATGAATTCCTTTAAAATGTGTGTTCAATGTTTTTATTTATATTAAAAATACTCTCAGTATGGACACCAAACATAGACGACTAACAGCCGAATGAGTGAAGGAATTTCTATCTACCATGATATCGATACGAATAAAAATTTGAAGTCATTGACTGCGATTTTATATATATTATATACGTGATGTTTTTAATACAGTATATATTCTATTGTATATCGCAGATTGTATCGACACTTCAAATAAAGCACGATGACATGAGAGATGTTTCTTATAAAATCCCGTCGGTTGTCGCAGGCTAATTGATTTTATTTAAGATATAATCATAGAGATTAATGTCGTGTACTCTTCATGATGTAAAATAACTCTTTTTCACAATTTGTGTTTAAATCATGATTCAATCGATAACTCCATAATTGGTAATACACTATCTGTTAAATGAACTGTCAACTGTTAACTCGGTAGTAGTTACATTTCGTTATTCGTTACGGTGGGTGATCTAATTACGAGAATTATTTTTGCGCTTGTTTTAACCCCATGCATAAAATATAAGGGAATTAATTTAATCGAAATAATTATTTGCTAATGAATTTCCAGAAATTCGCGTCGACTGACCAGAGTCCGCGAATTGACCGTTTTCAGAAGTGTGTCTCGTCGCCGTTCGCATAAATATTAAAAAGTATTCACCAGTTCCCACATTACATTGGTATGTAATCGATGTCACTATTCAATGTATCAGTAATCTATAGATATTTTACTGTTGCCCATATTGTATTCAGGATTTCACGATGTCTCAAACACTAACTTTTGGTGACTCATGCGCTCCGATTACATGCCACGCCTGGAATAAGGATAGAACACGTAAGTGTTTATATAAACATATCTATACATACAATACTTGTTATATGAATATGACAAAAGTTCAGTAACTAGTGGAACTACTGATATTTTAGCATTTCATTAGTAGTACTTGAATTTGCTTCTATTAAGTTGATTGTGACAGCTTGATAAAAACAAATTCAAGAACTACTAATAAAATTTGATGGTTCTAGTATGCCTCAAAAAGTGAATGCATTATTTTAATATAATAAATTTTGACTATTAAAAGTCTGCCAACATTGTGCTGTCCAGTGCAAAGTCAACATTCCTGCGCTTGAAATCCCCTATTTCCACCAGTTCTGTGGCCTATGTGCCACGCTCATTCCCACTTCATGGTTCTTATCAATTTTTATTTTTAATGTGGTTTATAATTAGACAACAGTTAATTTTATTCTTACTTAAATAAATCCTAGTAAATGTGCAATTTATTTAAAGATACATGAAATAATAAAGTACAAAGTAACCATTTCTAAATCTAAACTAAAATTAGTTTGTGTACTATTATTTCTATATTAGTTCTCTATAGTTTTCATTTTGTTATTGATATAACAGTGTTATTATTTAAGACCTATAGAAATCTTTCAGTTTGTAATATTTCACTATTTAAAATTTTTTAATTATTTTAAAATTCAGATATTGTTTATATTATACAATAACTAGCATAGGTATGATTTGATACATACTTATGACATTGTGTAATAAAGTCTAATAAGGATTGTTTGCGATTGGGCACTTGGGTAAGTTAACAAGAAGTTTTGATTGTGAGATAATATTTTGTTATTTCAGAAATTGCATTTTCACCAAACAATAATGAAGTTCATATTTACCAAAAGGAAGGAAATGATTGGAAGCAAACTAACAATTTGGTTGAACATGATTTGCGTGTGATGGGAATTGACTGGGCGCCGAATACAAACAGGATTGTCACTTGTTCTGTCGATCGCAATGCCTATGTATGGACTCAAGGAGATGATGGGAAGTGGACTACCACTCTGGTTCTCTTACGTATTAACCGAGCAGCAACATGCGTGAAATGGTCTCCTATGGAGAACAAATTTGCAGTTGGTTCAGGTGCACGATTAATTTCAATCTGCTATTTTGAAAAAGAAAACAACTGGTGGGTTTCAAAGCACATTAAAAAGCCCATCCGTTCAACAGTGACCACTTTAGATTGGCACCCAAATAATATACTGCTGGTTGCAGGATCAGCAGACTTTAAAGTCAGAGTTTTCTCAGCCTATATTAAAGATATTGAAGATCAACCGGGTCCTAATGTTTGGGGCTCAAAATTACCTTTGGGCCAATTGTTGGCAGAGTTCCCCAATTCGTCTTCTGGAGGCGGCGGATGGGTACACAGCGTGTCATTTTCTGCTGATGGAAATAAAGTTGCCTGGGTTGGGCACGACAGCTCTATAAACATTGCTGACGCGAAACAAGGAAAAGCAGTGATCAAACTAAAGACTGAATATTTGCCATTTTTGGGATGTAATTGGATTTCAAATAACTCTCTTTTGGTCGCAGGCCACAGTTGCATTCCATTGCTGTACTGTCACGACGGTGACGAGTTGCGTTTTGTCGCAAAGTTGGATAATACACAGAGGAAGGAATCTGGTGGGCTGTCAGCCATGAAAAAGTTCCAGTCGCTAGATAGACAAGCCCGTATTGAAACCAGTGATACTTATTTGGACTCAATCCACCAGAATGCCATCACTTGTATCAGTCTTTACAAAGGAACTAAAGCAAACGCTAAAAAGTTCAGCACTTCTGGTTTAGATGGGCAGTTGGTTATTTGGGATTTAGATTCCTTGGAAAAGTCTATAGAGGGACTCAGGATTGCTTAATGATTGAAACACTGTATTTAATGTTTATTTTCTATTTATTATATAAGGGATAATATAGTTTGCGTGCGAGCTCTGAAATCACTCAATAGGAAATTATTGAAAGGAGGAAAGCCGTGAGAAATCACAATCACAGTTTGATCAGTCTAGCAAGGAAATGAACAATATTGAAGCAGTTAGCGGTGAGTGATATCAGCTCTCAAAACAGTAGAAACATTCAAATATACAGAATAAACTATAAATTTATAGATACACAACGTCTATGGTTTATACAAGTTTAATTTAAAACATTGTTAAATCAAATAATTTATATAAATTAGACAATAACACTACCACACACTATATTAGATCACCTTTAATACTACTGAAGTACTCATTGCTGTTATGTCACATTAAAATTTAAGGAAATTTTGGTGTTTTTGTTTTCTGTGGTGCGTGCCCTGCGGTACACCCGGACGAACCCTATGCTTTTTTATTTTAATTATTAACATCAAAGTCATACTTTAACCTATGCAACTATAAGGCCATTCAGTTTGTAAATTAAGATAAGTATATTATTGCATGTTCACGATGTTGAATACAGGCCCGATGCGGATGAACACCCGTCGCAGCACTGTGCGCAGCTCCGGCTTCAGGTCGAAGCAAGTGATCTCACACAACAGCGGGTAGTAGCTGGATACGTGTGCCGCAAACTGGAGGAGCAAAATATTTATACATTATATAGTTTCTAGATCTCAGTTGGCATCCATCACAATCAATTAACCAAAGCTGGCGCGTTCACAGTAATCACACTAATTTATTTACTACACAATGTGCATTAATAATACTTATTTTCTTAATATCATAAAGTATAAGTTTTATGTTTTTCTGCATAGGATAAATTATACTTGTCCAACCAAACTATTACTGCTTTTTTTGAATCAGCTGTGGGCACAGGATCTGTTACGATGTGTCATCGGACTACTAAAATCATGCCGATAGATTTCAAAGAGGCATTAACAAACTAATGTAAAATCCGATCACTCTGTATTCATGAATAAGAGCAAAAGCAAAACAATAAGCGTTACCATACTCATAAGCTATACAACGTGTGAGGGAGACAGGAATGCTTCATGATGCGCAAGCGACGCGACGTCAAGCCGCGCGCTTATTGACCGACACCACAAAAGGCCAACCTTGCAAATGTGCTCAATCTGCCAGCTTTAGTTAATCGATTAATGTCGGTGTTGCTTATTTGCCACTGGACCTCCTATTTCTCTTTCTCTGTCGCAAAATTATTGTGTTCCGGTTTGAAAAGCGTTGTAGCTAGTGTAATTACTCATCATCATCAACCGATAGACGTCCACTGCGGGATATAAGCCTTCCCCCAAGATCTGCACATATGGTCAGCATGTATCAGTAGCCTTGGGCACTAGAGGCTGTTGTATGTAGAGGTTCATATTTCCACCACACTGGCCCAATGCAAGTTGTTAGGAGCCAGAGCCTCTGTTGATTAGCAGGGTGCGCCACGAGCAGGTAAGGTTGGCTTGGGTCTCGTGAGTTGTTATTCAACATCTTGTCTCACGGCGACGATCGCAATGTGGTGTAGCGTATAACATCCTAACTGGCGCCACGTTGTTATGGGCGGCACTTATCATCAGGTAAAGTCTCCCCGCTCATCACGTCGCTTAGTTGTATGAAAAAAAAGATGTATATGATCCTAACCAGCATCACCTTGCTAAGGGCCGACGTATCACTTACAGATACGTTATCAGATGATTATCTGCTCGTCCCGTAGCTAGCTACGTTGAATAAACCATAAAGAGAATAATAAAATTATAACAATATAGCTTTGTTAACTTTACTATCGCTCGTCTTTGTGAACGCTATTTAATCTTGGTGAAGGTTATCCCAAGTTCAACAGACATCTCTTGTAACTTTTAAGTTTTTTTTTCATCATCCCAATCGATATACGTGTCTGGTATGGATATGCTTTAAAGAACAAGATTCTAGTGAAGGTGGTGAATGATCTTGAGCTTACAATGCTTTATAAGTTAATGTTGTCGGAGAACTCGGTTCCTATTTTTGCCGTCAAATAGTATTGTGCAAAGATTGTCGTGTTCCGGTTTGAAGGGCGTTGTAGCTAGTGTAATTACTGGGGTAGCGAGAGTCAATGATATGTCTCAAGGCCACGATCGCAATCTAGTGTAGTGTATAACATCCTAACTATCGCCCCCTTTTTATGGGCGTGCGTATCATATTTAACATCAGGTGAACGTGCCGCTCGTCTCGTCGCTTAATTGTATAAAAAAAGAGATCTCCATCGTCTTGTGATATTTAAAAACACAGAAAAAAAAATTTACTCGCTGCACACAAACGGTTGGGTTAATGTCGTAGATGATTACGGTATTGTTACGTGCGCGTTGCAACTTCCGCTCTGCAGACAGGAATACAAATTAGATCTATATCCGTTTCGTTTAACAACATTGGCTACACAAAACTGAAATCTAATTTATCTTGTAATGTAGGTATTTTTTATTGTATAATTTCTTTTTCAAGTAAAGCTTTAAAGTTTCTACCACAGTAGTATAAATTGTTAAGAGACTTACCCTTTCGTCAGGCATCTTCAGTATCCGTGTGAGAATTAGCAACAGTATAGAAGTCCAGGCGTCTCTGTGGGCTTCATTAGTCAGCCCGACGAAGTACTCCAGCGCCTCGCAGCAGATGTTTATCAAGTTGTTCTGCACCGCCGGCCAGTGGCTTCTACGCGACTCGTCGGCGTACATCTTAAAAAGGATGCGCATGACGCACGCTAAGGACTGCGTCTCTTGCTTCAGCATGTTCGGCTTAACGGACCCCTTGAAGTTCGCCTTCCACAGCACATTGCGCTGCGCGTTATTCGTGTTAAAGGTTTTCGCGAATCGGTGACTGCACATCAAGCATTCCACGAGACGCAGCAGATGCGGCGAGCTGAGCAATCTGTACATCCCCTGTTCCTCACGTTGACATTCCTGCTCTGTTCCCGGTGTACCACCGGTCAATTCCGCGGCGGCTAAAGCCAGAGTCTCGGCGTCCTCCTTTCTCGATGTAGCTGGATAGAAGACGATGTTGTCAATGGTTTGAATTAATTCGAGTTGCACCACACATTTTATGAGCAGGCTATTAAACACACGATGGGATGACTTCGCTTCGTCCCCCACTTGCGGTTTCTTCAATATCCCATGGCGGACGTGCGGTGCTTCGCTGTCGTCGTTGTCGTCCGGTTTCCATGTCAACAAGGTGGTGGGTAATGTACTGTTGAATATGTCAAGCATTATCTGACAGGTCTTGCTCCACGTGTCTTCGCTGAATTTCGTTCCATTCGATATGACTAGATTTTCTAAACAGTTGGTGCCAGACCTCGCTAGCTGCTCGTTGTCCTGCTGCACGCACCAGTGCAACTGGGCGTACAGCTGCTCGAGTAAGAGAGAGCCGAGAGTGTCAAAGTACTGTGTGAACACGTCGACGATGGCATACAAGGCATGGTTGCATGTCGTTGTCATCCACTCATTCTTTTCCAACTGGTGTTCAGGTAGTTTCATATTATCAAAGATTCTAAACAAAATATTAAATAGATCTCTCCACCAATGCGGACGGAATGATTCACCATGTGTTTTAATAATTTCGAAGAGGACCGTAAGTCCTCTTGTACGGACATCTAATTTA
The DNA here is from genome assembly GCA_029034505.1 of Ornithoptera priamus. NCBI lineage: Eukaryota > Metazoa > Arthropoda > Insecta > Lepidoptera > Papilionidae > Ornithoptera > Ornithoptera priamus. Next base: position 545,174 of record JARDWD010000685.1, read on the forward strand.
CAACGGCTTACGACGCACGATAAAGAGAACAGCAGTGGGAACCATCCTCTCAACCACACCCTGTCTACCTCGGGCGCGCCCGGTTCACCCTCTAGTCCTGCATGCTCTGCGAAGAGCTGCGGCGATGCGCCAACTGCCGTAGCACAAGATCTTACCAGTCTTATAGCTTCCATGGACGTATCAGGAAATTTGGCGTTGCACGCAAATTCCGAAAGACATTTGACTGCATCTTGGAATGAATCAATCATTGAAGGAAATTGTTTTTCATACAATTCCGATATAATTTTGCCTGTTGTTTGGAATGCTAGATCGACGATCGCTTCGTCCTGGTCGCTAGCCGCTAAGTGGAAAACGGAGAAAATGTTCTTCCAACCGGATTTTATGTTCGGAGCCTGCGAGTTAACCATTTGTGCTATACACCTGACAACCATGTCCCTTATTGTCGGAGAACTGTTTTTCTTCATAATATGTTCGAAGGGTCTCAAAAAGTCTTTTTGGAATTTAAAATTGGCAAACTCTCCTTTCTCAATAAATTTCATTGATAATTGCCTTAATGAGTCAACAGCGAAAAATGCGATATCTTCATTACTACTGCATCCTACTTTATTGAAATGGTCACCAAGTACTTGCCAGATACGAGACCATTGCAGTCTAATTCTACCCATGTTGTAGTAAGATATTTCAACAATTTTTTGCAGTGAGAACATTCGGGGGTTTGTGGGATGGCTCAGTTCGTCTATGGACACTTGACAGAGTGCTTTCACAAAGTCAACAATTGCATCGCCGTCAAGTCTAGTTGAGCCAGTAAATATTCTGTCTACGGCCACCACAACACTCTGTGAACTAGTTTCACCGATATGTTCCTTAACACTAGGGTCTAATGCCATAAGGCTAAACTTTAAGGAATCCGGTTGTGGTTTAATACCAGATCCCGATAAAAATTGAGGACGGACACCGGTGCCAATAAGCTGCGCCAGTTCGAGTTGCGAAATGCACTTCACAACGTCCAACCAGCTACTTCCCAAATAGTTCCCGTCTGTGTGCGCTACGGTGATCAGAGTTTTTATAGTGTCAATATTTTTCGCTTTCATTTCAGTTATGGGAGAATTAGCTGTGAGTAAAGTAAATCGCGCAAGAGCTTGAACGTATGCGTCTCGTTCTAAAGACATATGGAAAATGCAAGCTATACGAATCGCGCACCGTATGCCATCCAAACATAATGAAGCAATCTCTGTGTCGTCACAGTCTTGGAGTCCTACCGAGAAGGCGGCAAGAAACGGAGTCCACGCCATTTTAAACATTGGTCGCACATGTTCAACGTGTTTTGCGGTAGTAAAAGGCGTTTGGACATGAGACACAGATTCCATCAAATTTTTGGCAGCTGTTGATATTTGTTCCATTTCCATATTCCATATTAGTTTTCGTTTCTTCTCATTAGCAATCATGTGCTTCCCCGGTTTAGATGTGTTCTTCATTTTGATCTCGTGACCAGCGATTTCGTCATAAATCTGTGATAAATATTCACGCGGTAGATCATTGTTGTCACTGATGCCGCTATTCAATTTGATGTATTGTTCCTTAGTCATTTTGTTCTTTACTTGTGGTGAATGCAAATCGGTTGTTAGCATTATTATGGAAAATGCTAACACGTACACAGTGTCGGCGCTCATGAATAGCGTGTTCGTTGGATTACATTCACAGTATCGTGCTGCGAATTTTTCCATGAGTCGGTCGATTTTTTGTGCTTCACCAGGCAATCTGAATCCTTCTAAGAAATGGCGTAATGCTGCTACGATGTCCATGTTAGAAAAGTTCATTGAATCCACGTAAGCATACATAACTTCCTTGGAATGGTCATCATTTTCACCTAAATATTCTCCTATGAATATTTTATCGATTCTCTCGTCGGTTAACAACCATTCTGCTATTTCTTTAGTAGATGTACCCAGTAGCCCTTGTTCCTGTAAAAAGGCAACACCTTTTTTTGGCTTTCTGTTGAAAAGATCGATACCTGTTTCCCAAACCTCTTTCTGTTGTTTAAGAACTTCAAATTGCTCAGGGGAATCTAAAGATTCTCTATTGCCGATATTACTAGAACTAGTCGAAATCAAACTAAGGCTTGATCCTCCGTGTGATTTGATGCTTTGATGATCAGAATCTTCTTTAGTGGTTCTTTCTCCTAAAGTTGTTTGCATATTTGGATTAATGTATAACTCTTTACTCCATTCAACCATACATTTTAAAATTGAAACAAGACATTCTAAACCCCTGATACGCATTGATTTCTCTTGATTTGGTGTAGCGCCTAATTCCAATGCTTGCCTACCCTGGGCAATTTTCGATACATCGTTCACTAATCTCTGGAATAGATTTGCTGCTGAGAGATCACAGTCATAGTTAACATAAATATCTACAACACTTTGGGCATCGCCACAAATTCTTGTTAGAGCTTGGATTACCATCCATTTGTGTTCAAAGGAAGAACTAGAAGTTTCTAAAATATTCATAAAAATTTCTTTAAAGAAAACTTCAATTTGCTTCTTAAGGTGGACTTTAAAATTTTGAAGAAGTGCCAAGAATATTGCCAATGAAAGTTCAAAGACTTCAGGCACAGAGCTGACTCCATTTTTGGACAAGGCAACACAAAGGTATTGCTTGATTGCAGTAATGAACATTTCATTGTTTCGAAACACAGGACCCGCATTTTGCAAGATAGAAAGAAGCAAGTGTAATGATAAAATTTTAGATCTGAGTTCATGTGACTTGGGATCTGGAGTGCCTTCAGGTAAAGGTTTCATTGATAATTTACATAAAGCCCTGAAAACTAAAAATGCATCTTTTTGTAAGATATGTGTGAATTTAGCAGTGACGGAATTGTCATTTTCTGATGCTACATCTACACTCTCCTGAGACGGTATTCTTGTAATAGGGGTCTCATCTGGTATTTGGTCATTGCTCTCTTGGGAGACACTAACACTCTCTTGGTAATCAGATGGATTTTCATTATTATCTGGTATATTTTGACTAGTTTCATCTTCACATTTCTTTGAAGCAATTGAAATGGCATTATCAATGACAGAGTCAACTATCTGTTTTGCAATTATTTTTGCCTCTAACACTTCGTCTACGGGTTCATCAGGTACAGTGGTATCTTTGTTTTGTTCTCTTGTATTATTAGTATTACTCTCATCAGCAACAACATTACCGTTGGAAATTTTTGGATGTGGATCATTTGAAACTATAATATTGGTCTCCGATTCTAAAGCTTGATTTTCCATCTTTGTAAATATAACATTCAACATTTGAGTTAGCGTAGCTCTTGCTGTTGTCTGGTTTATAAGGTTTTTGCTAGCTAGGTATATGTTATAGCAAGTTCTGACAGCAAGAAGTACTGTTCCTTCATGAACTTCAACATGTTGACTTGTTATGACAGTTAATAGAGCTTTAATTATCTGTAGTTGAACACCTTCATCTGTCTGTGGACCATTAAAACAACTACATATTGTCTCTACAATTCGATCAATAAGTAATTTCCTAGGTGTGGTTGAATCAGGAATATTTCCAGTTAAATGCCCATAAGCAATAAGTTTTTGCAGACAGTCTAAAGCTGTTACAACAATTCTTGATGCTTTGCTTTGACATGCTAGCTCAAAGGGTAGAAAGTATTTTTCAGCTGTAATAATGTTTGCTGCATCATTTTTTGGTAAAGGTAGTGTTCCTGATGTTGGATTTTCTGATGGCTCTGGTTGACCCCCATTTTTTAGTTCCGTTTTTATTTCCTCTGAAAATAAAGAGAAAAACTAAAAATGCAATAAGTTCTGTTGAACACAATTTACTTAAATGTAAATTTTTTTATGTTTCTTAATTAGGTGAGTAATTTCATTACTAGTTTATTGATAGACAAATATATAATTATGACAAAATATAAAATTTCTGGAAAATATTTTGTTAATTAATTTTAATTTCTAACATTCAAGTAAAAACTATGTGCTAAGACTGCACTCTAAATTTGTTATCCATATAATTTATAATACATTTCAAGTAACACAACAAACAGAAGTTATTAACAATATAACAAGAGAAATTTATATTATTGTTGGTGTTGTCTTCAAGAAACATTTATGAGATGCTAAATATACTTTACAAACTGAGTCATTAATTGATATTTGATTAGAATAAAGTCAACACAAGGTTTGATCATTTATGTTTTTGCCATTCTTATTTATATACCTAACTTCAATTACTCCCAATGAAAAAAAAAAATGCATGGTTGAATAATAGATTGCATTTTATGACAAAGTTTATTGTTTACGACTGTTATAAACACTTAATTTATTTTAAATGAAAGTGTTTTACAAACTTCCAACATTTTATCCTCATGTCAAATCATTATTTTCCTTGTTATTTGCAAATACCACATTCAAGGTCTTTATTATGCTATACTGAAAAAAAAGCTAGGTACATCTTGGTAGCTAAACAAGGAAAATCTGTCACTTATAATAAGATAAATTTTTCAAATTGATCAAATAGGCTTAAATTTATTCACAATTTCAGTAACATAACCTGAGAAGGTTATAATATATTTCCATATTGCCTAGCATCATTTGTGAATGTGATGTTAAAATATTTTTCTCCATATTATTCTAGTGTTATATCAATAAACATTAATTAAAATGTTATGTAAACAATAAAATACTAATGCAAAAAACTTGTAAGGTGATAAAAACTATGTGAAAATAGTTTTAATTACACATTGGTAAAAACCAATTTCATAAATGATAAAAAAAAAACAATGAGTGGAAATCAATCAATTTGTGCCCTTGCTTTCACATATTTCCTAATCATAAACCAGGTCAAACTACAAATGATTCTTTTAATGTAGTAAAGAGGATGTCACACACAAACGTTGATAATTTTATTGTCACTATAAAAAGTTATATGTTAGTAATTTATGATACAATCTTTTGATAAGGTTCAACAATTATTTCCCCTCATTTTCCAAGGTTATGTGACCACCTCTTTAAAAAGTTGTATTATATTCAAGTAAACTTTTAATTTAATTAGTATAATATATGTAAATGTATATATAATGATATCGCGATGATAAAATATGTTTTCTGTTGTGTAAACGTCAAAATGGAAACCTTACCAAGAGCCACCTCACAAGACTTTTTTAATTGATTGTGATAAGACCTCTTGATGTCCTTATCCGCTAAAATCTTTTCCAAAGCTCGTACAATAAACATTTCTTTAGTTTTCAAATTGGTTTGCATCGTTAGTATATATTATAATCACTCCATTCGTATGTATCGGAGTACGACTCAGCTGCGCGGAGCAAATGTAGGCATTTATATTACTTTTGAGGCACTCTTGTATTGTATTCGGTTGTTTATTTCACGTAAAATAGTTGCACAATCTATGTAACATCACAAATATTTAAGCAGTGAGCGATTTGCGTGAATCCATTTCAGAGAGACGGTGATTTCTCGTTTCACACCTCATCACAAACATGTCAACTAGAAAGATGCGTTCACTTTAATGCCTTTACTAATTGATAGTTACATAAAATGTTTTCTTTAAGGTTTGTTACTTAATACGTATACAAAAACATGATATTTTATCTGCATATTTATATACAACACGTCTAAATGATTATATTAAATAAGTGACTTATTTTGAATGTTTTTAAATTCATTAACTATATCTACGGTATGTCAAATTTTAAATTGTCAAATATTTCATGACGGCTGCGTGATGCATAGTGTTTATTGTCTATTTAATACGTTTACTTTTAAAAATATTAATAACAATAAAAGTTTATCCATAACACGTTTATAAACTATTTTGCAAAATTGCTTCCACAATGACTGTAACGCGGGTTGCGGAGTCCCGCACTGAATTTAAATTGAAGAGCTTACCGGAAGACGCGATCTCTAGCGTCAAATTTGCCCCAAAATCCAGCCAGTTTTTGCTCGTGTCGTCGTGGGATTGCTCTGTGAGGTTATACGACGTTACTTCGAACGTTGAAAGACATAAATATAACCATGAGTTGCCGGTTCTCGACGTTTGTTTTAGGGTAAATTTTTGGCAACTAAAAATTTTTAGTTCAATAAATATAAATTAATAATAACATAATTACATCCAGGATGCAGTACACACCTACAGTGGAGGTCTTGATCAGACTCTTAAGATGTACGACCTTAATGCAAGTTCGGAGACTCTCTTAGGTGAACACAAAGGAGCCATCCGTTGTGTAGAATTTGCCAGTGAAGTGAATGCAGTCTTGACGGGCAGCTGGGATGGTACTGTTAAAATGTGGGACAGCCGTGTCCCTAATTGTGTTGGAACATATAACCAAGGAAATGAAAGGGTATATGAATACATTCATATTAAAAAAAATAATTTTGATTGAAGCATCTAACTAATAAAATTCTTAATAATCAATTCAGCCAACTTTTCATCAAGCCATTGATTGGAACATTTTAATTTACTTTGAATTAGAAGTATCGGGTTTTATGATTATTTAAATTTTTTTCTTTTCTTGTGTTTAGTTCTGTTTTATTATGATGGATTTGTTTAGTCTAGAAAAGTTATTGGAATATCTCTTAAAATAAAAAAAATTTCAGGTATACACAATGAGTATAGTAGGAGAGAAATTTGTTGTTGGCACATCTGGCCGTAAAATTTTTGTTTGGGATGTACGTAACATGGGACATGTTAACCAAAGGCGTGAGTCATCTCTTAAATACCAGACAAGGTGTATTAGAGTGTTTCCAAACAAGCAGGGTTATGTTTTGAGTTCAATTGAGGGTAGAGTGGCAGTAGAGTACTTAGACAGCAATCCCGAAGTTCAGAAAAAGAAGTATGCTTTCAAATGTCACAGAATTAAAGATGGTGGTAAGTATAACATAATAATAGTATTGAGACTTTAGAGGTTTGCTGAAATTCTTCCAATTCATTTATATTTCAGTGGCCAGTTTATATATTTAATATTCATGAAATTGCCAATTTGATTGACGAAATGCAGATATTCTTAATTCATCACTTCAACAAATATGATTGTAGGTTTGGAGAAAATTTATCCAGTGAATGCAATAAGTTTCCATTCTGTGTATAACACCTTTGCAACAGGGGGCTCTGATGGATATGTCAACATATGGGATGGTTTCAACAAGAAACGATTGTGTCAATTCCACAGGTAATTAATTAAAATAGTAATACTAATTGGAAGAAATTTCATAAATGAATAAGAGGTGCATTAGCACATTAATCTATATTTACGCAAAAAAGTCTGCATATATGAATTAGGCCAATGTGTGAAAATGAATAGGTCATACATAAAATGAAAATGGTGAATGCAATTATGCAGTTAACAGAATTTTATAAATAAAAAATTCTTTTACTAGGTGATGAATAGAACTGTCTATAGTTTGTCTTTGAAGCTGAAAACTATTGTTCATCATTATTAATTTATTATTTGTTCATACTTTTTTACTAAACAACATTTCAAAATCTTTGTAATTAATACTTGCAGATACAATACTGCAGTGTCGTCACTTAGCTTCTCTCACGACGGCTCGGCGCTCGCCATCGCTTGCTCGCAGCTGGACGAGAGTCAAGCGGAAGACCCAAAGCCTGAGGACATCATCTACATCCGCTATGTCACAGATCAGGAGACCAAACCCAAATGAGGCATGGACTTCACCCGATAGACTAAGTGATAATTATGGCTTTATAAACATTGTTCAATAGTGTGTGCCGAATTAAAATAATAACTCCTAATGAGTAACAATTTAAATTAATTGATTTTTATATGAAAATGCTTTTTACCCATTTGTTTCATCAGAACAGAAGTTTGTTTTTTAAATAAAAAAAATATAGTTTGCAATATTTTTTTTGGAATTCACAAAAAAGTTTTAATTTAAATGTTTCAAATAAAAAAGTTATTGAGTACAGATTATAAATAGTATGTTATTGTAATTGTGTGAGTTCAGTCTGTGTGCTTGTGTCTATAAAGCCATGTTGTTGTGATCTATCGGGTGTTTAATATGTAGCAAAGTGTGTCAGTGAAGTACATTAAGTGATAAGTGAAATTAAAATAAATGCAAAGTTTGTTGACACAATAAATGCTAAGTTTATTAAAGTTGTTTCATTTTATAATGTTGAAATAGTAACACTAATAATGAAAACAATTTAAAACACCTACAGTAACATATATACTATAAAACAGTAATAATGGCTGAATATACAACTTAGTAGCTGGACAAGTTCGAACCAACACTATCATCAACTTAATTTGGCGTAAGAGTCGATCCGAGTACTATGGTGTTACAGGGCCAGTGCCCAGCCACTGCCCTGCCGGGAGCTTGTAAATGACTTGCTCCTCTTTCAGATACAAGTTTTATCTTATAAAAATATTGGTTTTTATATAATCTATTTAAAATTTGAAACTTTGCGAGAGTTATCTCAGGGACGAGTTTAGAGTAACCACACTACTCGACTAAAGAAGCTACCGGACTTGTTTATACAGCTGAATGCTTTTCGAGGCAAATTACAAAATCGGCGTTCGTGAACGTGGACAGAGGAGAATCCGCGCACTGCATGTGAACATTAAACCTTGTATCTCAAACATTTTCAAATTAACACATTTCGCGTGCACACAAAAGGTGCGCTCGCGAAAGGATTCTGCAATTAAATTTAAGAGTACTTTCAACTCCGATGCCATGTTAAAAGCGGGAATGTTGGACGTGTGGCTAACATGCTAGAGTCCATATTCGTTTGGATTCCGCGCACAAATAATTTTGCAAGTCTGAAAGACTTGACCAGTCCAAATTGCCGTTCAAACAATGGTCATATTTGCGACCACCTAAAGCCTTCTTAGAAATGTTACTCGCGTCCAAGTACCATGGAGGCTGTATTTGCGGACGCCATATAACCCCTCTCGCGTAATTATATTCCACTATTAGGAGCTTAGCTAATTGAGGAAGTAATACACGGACGGTTGGTCGTTTGCTCGCCTACAGAAAACTACTTTCTGTTTGCTGAAATCATGGCCTGTTCAAATTTGTAACGGCTTCTGTTAGTTACGTGTTGTTTCTAGAGAGCGTACGAGAAATTGCTAATGAAGTAAAATCGTTATTTATGAATTGTGGCTTCCGTTTTGAAAATTGTTCTCGGACTATCATGTTTAATACAAACGCAATAACAAAGTTCATACGCGTCACATGAAATCGTAAAAAATATTTTAAACATCATTAAAATTATTTGTAATAACAAATTTTTTGTTCGTATTTCTACAAGTTGGCTCCCTACACGGTTATGTCTCGTGATGTTCTTTTCTATATATAAAACCCCTTAGTGTTGTTTATCTACAATGCGAATGCCTTAAATACCGTATATATGATATTAATTTGAAGTCATAGCTTATTATATATAAATATTATCCTCAATATGATGGGCTCCTCATCGTACCGTTAACTTGCTATATTTGTTATTATTAAACTTGTTGATCTAAAGTCATTGACAAAGTTATGATAAAATTATCATGTCCAATATTTACACATTTATTCAACTAAGACATTGTATTTGCCGACACAAAAAATGTAGGCGTCGCTATTTCTTTATAATGTGAGTACTGAGTGCTGGCTCCAGGATATCAACTTATTTAGGTCATGGTAAAGTTTCATCGGTGTAAAGGGTGGAAACATTTACTAAGGTCTTCTTAATCTTCAGTGAGTCGTGATTCAGCGATGTTGACCTTTCTAAAGGGATCAGATAATAGACAGGTTTAAAGACGAACCGTTAATTAGAAAGGATTTAAAATTGGCGCAAAGATTAAAGCAAATGTCAAAAAGAAGTAATTCGACTTTTAAGTGATAATTGTGTGTTTGCAAGTTTCAGTATTTGAGTACAATCTGCATTAATTGTACAATATCAGGCCAGCATCTTTTTTTAATAATTACTTCATACATTAATTAATTTTATGTACCACTAATCGTGTAATATTGCATTTTATTATTTATTGTTAATTCTCAGTGATATTTAGAGGTCGAGACGAGTTTGGGGTATTTTATATTGTGGTACATGTACGAGTATAGAGTAGGTATGATAAAAGATGTCCGACAAATAATTATTTTACAAAATGGTGAGCGATTTTATACATATGTTTACGCTTATATATATATATATTATTGATTTGTTCATTCACCACAGTCATTTTAAGACGCGACAAGCGTCGTGGATTTTGATAAACAGGATCTTCATCGGTGAGTAATATTTTCAACTCTACGTTGCTGTCTTTCCTTTTTTCATTAGGTTCATAGTCTTCAGACATCTTATAAATAACATTCTCATACCTTGAAACTGCGATATCAAACTCTTTGTCATTTTCCTGTGTTAATAATGTTAGATGCATAATCTTTTTAATACAGATGCCGTGTGGAGTAAAAGTCACAGTAAAATCCTTCAATATAGGGTTTCCAATTATAACTTTCTCTGGTATATCTCTGTCCTTCACAACATGAAATATTAAATCAGCATAATAATCATCAATCTGCACATTTGCTGTGCATGAGGCTTCTGTAAAAAACTGTTTCTCAGCACATCCAGTCAAACACAATGTAGACGAAATATTATAATCCTGAATCTTATCTTGTATATTTTCAAATTCAGTTCTTCTCATTAGGTTTACATCACTACCAGTGTCAAATAATGATATAAATTCTTCACCATTAATCTTTATCTTCTTATGAGTAGTATCATCTCTGTTAAAGTTATGAATGTTTAATGAGTTTTGCACATTGTGAGTACACACATTAGACTTATGGCCAAACTCATTACATTTAAAACATTTAAGGCCTTTTGGACATGTGAGGTACTTTGTGGCCGGTATCGCCACAGTCAAAACATCTTTTTACTTGATTGCGCTTGCACAGAATTGGTTTGTTTTCAGTGCAAGTATGTGCATAACTTCTAGTTTTGTTAGACATATTCTTTTTAAAATCACTATAAATGTCCAATCTTTTGCGAAAATCTTATATGTCCGTAGCACCATATAGAATTGACATGTTGGACTCGGTTTCACATATTCCATCGGTAACATATTCTATGAGAGCAGCATTTTCTACGTTACCATGAAGTGCTAATTCTTTCATGGAGAGAAAATATTGTTGGTAAGTCTCTTCATTTCTCATTTTCCGAGCTGCAAGTTTTTTGTGAATAATTGCACTATTTAACTTTGGTACAAATTCTTCTTTTAATGCTTTTTTCAATGTTGTATAGTCTTTAATTTTTCTGTGAGCTCGTAAAAATAATTTAGCAGTACCGTCTAAAAGTCGTTCAGCGTATATCAATTTTTCGATTTTGTTCCATTTCATAACCTCTGCGACATCGTCAAATTCCTCAATAAAGATCGCGATCAGGTAAGTATCTTCACCGGCAAAAACTGTTATTGACTTTTTCAAGTCCTTAAATGAAATCTGCACGTCGACATCCACATCATCTTCAGCGTCTTTAAAATCATTTTTGGAATTCGACGTCATCTTGCTTCGTAATGAAGTTCGTCTTTTGGTAGGACAATAACGCAAACTTGATGGCGTCATTCGGTGTTCAATTAGTTTAATTAGGCCAATCCCGGACGAGCCACAAAAGATGTGGGATTGAGACACTAAAAAAACACTTTATTTCGCCTAAAACATCTTTTTAATTCCTTTTAACATTCGCAACCTATCAAATCCTTATTCTCCTTTCTCTTCATTCTTTGACAGCGTCGTGACGTCGCGTTTTTTTTCTTGTTATATGTCATTTCATCCGACATATATGTATATATGTACATATATATATATATATAATTGATTACAATATTGGTTAAATTTAAGCACACAGTGAAAATTCCTATAACCTTACTGCTGATTTAGCTCTTCTAAAGGAGTACTATACGAGAGAATAGTTGCTCTCCTGGTTAAGGCTTTACTTGAAAAAAATTTAATTAGCGGGGTCACAATTTCCACGTCGTGACGCAATTGCCAATGGAAACTCCTTTCTAGTACTAAGCCCGTCGACTAGCCGTTCGTTCTGTAACGTAGAAGAGGCACTGCGTAATCGCTTCTTCATGGGGATGATATCAGGATTTGAGGAGATATCGTATATGCGCGACCGAACATGGAGAAGAATTTACGTAGCGCTAACGGCTGCGGGTTAGCAGTTTTAGCAAATAATACGCGTATTACTCAAATTATGAAACATCAGAATGCCGGTTAGTAAATCAGAGATGTGAAAAAGGATTATTTGTAAGGTACTGTCATCTACGCAATGTGGACGACGGTAGAGTTTTGCAGTTGGTACGGTGGGCAAGACGAAGACGAAATGTCGTTTAACGTTCGCAGTATTAATGGATGTGTTGGTAGAAACGGTGAATATTAACAGGTAAAAATTTTGCGTTTGATATTGTTAGTAGATCCGCAATGACGGTAATCTCGGATTGTACTTATAAATAAAATTTTTGATAAAAAATCTTTTTTATAAGAAGTAGAGACGTGGTGAGCGTAAAACAGGAAATGTATCACGCTCCTGTTTTGCCCTCCTTCGTTGAACTTCTGCATAATACGTCGAATCAAAACGTTCAAAGTGGTTTACATTATTCTTTTACGTTTATACAACATCTTAATGTACATATGAATTTGCATTATTGAATTAAATTAGTAATTTTATTTAAGTGGAAAAATAATGAAAGCTCATTACTAAAAAATAGTAAATAATCTCGTAAAGCTACAAATGCTATAACATTTATTACGAAGCGGTAATAAAGAAATATTTTGACGTTGAGAGAGCACTTGAGTTATGTAGGCGCGATCCACTCGAACCACCCCGTGTTGTCGGGCAGCCGCGCATGCGCACGCGGATGTCGCCGCGGCGCGCTCCCGGCGGCGCCCCCGAAGTGCCAATATCGCTTGTGCGGGCCCGCGTGCGTGGGTGGATGATGCAAATTAAGTTGACTATGAATCACGGTCATGTTGGATAATTCTTATATTATATTTTAAATTTTCCGTTGCCATTAATCAATATCAAGTTTATTTCATTCAGTGTCAAATATAATCTCTCCCTAATGTCTTCCAAATGTGGTCGTCAGTATCCTTTCTCCGCCGCTCTTATCAGGTCGATAGTTCAACTGGTAACACATTTACGCAATAAATTATATTAGTGTTGATATGTCAATATACAGAAAGTGATGTTTCAAGGATTTTCTTTTCTTTGCACAAATAAATCTACACAAAACTGGCCTATGAAAGTCTCATTACAACTGAAAAGATTTTAATAACCTTATGCAAGATATTTTTCATATTTCATTTAAGAAAGCTATTGTTGTTTTATGTGAGAGTGTTTTAACTAAATTTAATTTATATTTATACTACATTGTATGCATTAAAAATCATAACGTGAATAAATTAAAGACTATGAAGGAAACAGGAGTACATAAGTTTACAGTGAACCTGTTGTTTATTATTGGTTCAAAAACTCAGTTTATAGTTTGTAAAATTGTTAATTATTTCCACGAGGAATTTACAAAGATTGTGTGTGTGGGGATGTTTACATTATTGAATGTTAAATAATCCATAATTAAATAAATTTATTAAAAAAAGTGTCTATTATTTGCACAGGTTAACATACAAATATACAATTGACTGCTTCTGAAAGATGATAATTTGCGGCCGGTGGATCTAAGGTATAATATATTTCTCAATTTCAAATGCTTATTTTTATATACATTTATCCAGACCGAATGCGTTGCCTCATGTAAAAGCTAGTTTAAAATGAAATACGTTTCTACCTCTGTGATTATCAATACAGGAACATCACGCTGTGGCAATTTCATTAAATAGATTGAATACCGGCCATAAATTATTTATGAACTATCCAGGCAGTGTTAAACGGAAATGTCAATTGCAACTACAAGCGAATATCTGTTACTGGTGAAAATCTTGTAAAAAAGCGCTTCTTTTATTAATCCTGCTATGTACTACAGTACAAATATATGATATTTAGTTCTTCAATAAGAACGTTTCATTATTTTCTAGGTTGTATTAGAAATTGAAATAATCTTTATTTCAACCTAAATTACTTCATTAGTGTTGTTACATATACTATTATTTGTACAATTTTAATAACAATAATAATAAAACTGAACTTTAATTAAACTTGAATTCTGGAAATTATAGAACTACATATTCTTACATAGTTCATTTGCATGATAATATATTTTCGGCAACTTTATTAATTAATTTAAGTTATCTTTGCAAGATATAATGCTATAAATAATAAACCAAACTTTAAATATTTTCACTTTATATTTTAAGTTCGATTTGGTGTATATTAGCATCAGTAGGTAGGACTTTACTGCTGTTAGGTTTTTGTTACCGGAGACCGTGTAGGTAAGTAGTACCGCAGCGCATATTGTAGCCAACAAACAGTACTGTGTTCCGGTGTTGTAGCTAGTCAAATTACTGGACCAACGAGACTTAAAGTCTCATGTCACAAGGCATCGAGCACAATGTGGTGCAGTATATGTCATGCTGACTAGAGCCAAATTGTTATGAGCAAACGTATCATTTACCATCAGATGAACGTCTTGCATGTCTCATTAGTTAAGAAAAAAATATTGGCATACTTATACTACATGTAATATCGGCAACGTCATGTGCCAAAATACTACCATTCTTCGAATTGGTTGGTTAGGAATTTGCATGTAGTCTGTCCCTGAAATTTGAACATGGCCTGGTCACCCCGTGCTCTTGCGGCGCGAATGGGCAACAGTTTGCCGCATCAACTCCGGCACAATTAATTCCGTTTAATTACGTATCGTTAAGCGTAACTCTTGAATGATCTTCGGACCTCGACATCGGATCACACCTTCGTAATTAATTTAAGCAAACTCATTAAGATCTATGAATTACAAAGACTCGATAATCTATTGTGAGGGTTCGTTGGGACAAAAAAATGTTGGGACACGCGTGAAATGTGAGATTATTAAAATTGTTATTAATTATATGTCGTAAATTACAATTAGTAAGCGAGTTGTAAGGTCGTACTAACGGGTTTTGAAATTATTTTTTTGTTTGATATACTTGATTTGATTTCGGGGTCTCGGTGATTTGTTTTATATTTGACAGGTTCCTCTCATTCTGAACTGTGTCGAGATATGATCAGTTATTTGCGAAATGGTTTCCGTAGTTTAGGCCGAAATAAATGAATTAATCAGCCTCGCACACCTTTTCTCTAGCAACCGCAGCTGAAGAGTATTCCATACAGACTATTCTTACAAAAATAAAAATAATCACACATATTATGTCTCAAAACGATGAGACAAGTGTGGTGCTGTATATTGCGGTGCAATACTCCCAAATTCATAGTTGGCATAGATGGGCAGGTTCTGATCCTCACATATTAACATGCTCACAAAATCAGTAACAAAATATATGTACAAATTTATTTTTTAAAATATTTTACAGTTAAGTTAACTGAACAATGTTAATTACATTTCGCATTGACTCACCGTCGCCGCGCCATAGACCCGAATAGCAATTTGATTTAAAAATTAGCGTAAACTTGTTAAACGTAAGACTAAAGTAATAAAGTATTGAAGTATAGTTAAAGTTGACAGAGTTATTTTATAATATATTATCTTATACATTTAAAAGTATTAGTAAAAGTATAGTCTTCTTAATGTTGTTTCTACAAGGATTCCACGCTTTCTCTCGAAACCAGAAAGTAAATACCATTTTTCAGCGATGGTCAGGAGATCGATGTCACATGTCTAAGAAAGCTCTTGTACAGGGAATCGAAATATGTTAGTTTCTTAATGATGTTTTCCTCCTCCAGACACTCGTAACTGAACAATGCCTCCTCGAAATGTACATTCAAATTAAAAACTAAGAATTATGGTTCAATTTATAATAGCAGGAATAAGGATTTCTTTACACCATCGCACATACAGACAAGTGAGTAAAATATTCCGTTATTAATTTATATATTATATTTTAAGAAGGTTCGTTACAAATGTGTTCAGATCATAGCTTTCATCATCATGTTATATTCATCTGATATCATTATTTTTTAATAAAGGAATTGCTGCTCGCCGGTGTAATTGCGAATGTTCCACGATATCTAAATGTTTAAAGGCACTTATCTCGTTTACTGCGTATACCTTCTCGTTTAAATGAAGATAAAGCGCGTCACCATGTCTATCTTAATGTCTTACAATTAAGAAGTAACCGGTGGCTGTATTGGCAATTTTCATTTGTTAATGTCGTTTACCGCGAGTGCGGAGTTATTGTATAGAACGCCGCCATCTTGATTTGTCTATGAAATAGGATTTAATCTGTAGTTTTCATGGTAGCATAGAACTGATTTTTTTAATTTTAGCGAAAGTTAGTAACAACGATTATTATTTTTCTAATTGAGCGTTAAATGAAAATATAATTTTTAGATAATGATCAGTTTTTTTGGTTTCTCGATGCAACGAGAGAGGAGTAAGAGCCACGACTCTCTGTACTAAGTGTCGGCATTCCAATATTGAATTATATTATTTTTCTGTGAGGACAATATTATTTCTCTGGTCTTAAATTGTATAAAACTCCCATGGAATTTTTTATTTACCAGCTACAAAATATTATAGTACCCTAGGTTCTATTATATTCTATCATGCATAAAATTAATTAATGTTGCGTTATCAACACTGAGAAGATGACATACACAGAATAAGAAAAAATTTACCTATAAAATTGTATATCTCGCAAACTTTCCTGATATTGAAAGCGCGATATAAATAGAATACGTTATTATTTCCGCGAAATAAAAAAAGGAAACGATAAGCCTGACGCCATCGCTTATTAGTCAACGTCGGTGACGGCTGATAAACAAGATTGCCGCTAAATATATTTGAGCTTTATCGTGATACACTTGCCAACACATCTCTGTCATATGACGAAGGAGAGCTATGAGGCTCCATTAAACGGGCTGCAAGCCTTTAAATTATGCTGAAATATCCACTATCTCCGTCTTAATGGAAAACAGGTGTGAATTTATGAATTGTATAAGCCGCGAGATATAACACTAGAGGCCCGATGCGTTAGGCACAATAATTTCTCTTTAATAGGGACCTATAATAAAGTTATCTAGGCAGCGGAGTGCAACTGTGGGAAACGCAAACACTCCGCCCGAGCCGCTAATACGAAATAAATTGAGCCTCAATAAAATCTGGTCGTGAAATGAAACGCTTGCGTGAAACAGAGACCTCCGTCTTTGTTGGACAGTTTTAAGTGACACCCGAACCCGGAGGTTCAATGATTCCGATGTGGCAGTAAACATAGGTATACACACTATATAAAAGGTACATGTCTTCTGTGACATTGGAAATCAATTCATCGCGGGTACATGCCGAAATGATGAAGAAATTTTTGATAAACGGGGAAATGCTGCTATTATTTCTATTAAAGAGATGCGATATAGGTATTTAGGTAATGTTAAACTGTATACGTATATATATAAGGCATTTCAATGGCAAAAGAAATATACAATTATAAGATAAAGATACGATATATTAGTGTTTTTTTTTTATATACAATGGTCTAACATATGACCTCAATTTCATCATGTTTTATATGTACACAATATTATACTCTCCAATTTTGTACATTATCATGTACGAAAAGAATAAAATAATGTTTTAATCATTGCGTTCACCTTCACCATGTGGAATAACTATTGAAATTTTATTAACAATAAGCAAATGAATAATTTAAGCACTTGTATTGTAACACGGAGATCCCTGTTCACATATTGCGGTGTATGGTCGGTGGTAGGGTTATTTTGAACTCGCCTGGTTAGCTACCACTCTCTTATTGTAATTATGCCATCATAACATCATCGCTTTGTTCCGGCTGTCAATGTGCGCGACTCGGAGGACGTTTGACGAGTGCATTTCAACAACCTTGTTTTCATTGTCAGTTAACATCATATGAAATTAAAATAAAATGTATACCAGATAAAAAAAACTTAATGCAATTAGCGGAACATACGTACGCTTCATTAGTAGCATATCCCATATATATACATAGACTTCACGCCCGCATATTAATCAAGTGGGGCTTATACAATCGAACTCTAAATCACCGAGTATATTTAAATTAGCAGACGGAACCTCACCACCCACGCCATTAGAGACATATTCGAGTCACGGAATGTCGCTTAAATACGATCGTATTACGTAAAAGCCTACTCCGATACGTCCAAGGTGATAATTATGCGCGCACTTAATAAAAAAACACAAAAGCACTATCTGAAATCATTTGTTACAATACAAGATAATCAAAATGCCGCATCTATTTCAACAGATTAGTGAATCCACGAGCGCCCGCCCACGCTCCCTCCGCTCCACAACACCACCTCACCACAACACCACAACACCACAACACAACACCACAACTCCGCGTAACCTACGTTTTTGTCAAATGTACTAATGAATTTTGTAAAGTGATTTTTTTTTAAATAAAATTGACCACTTAACTGTTCAAAATAACGAACAGTTAAGTGGTCATGGCGAATATAGTCATCACAGCTAGAATATTCTAAATTTTTAACTATGACAGTTATATTCTTTTACAGAGTTGTAAGCAGTGAAAATTACGGGTTTTTATATAGTTATAGAAACGGCGATGTGGTATGCTTTGAAAGTAAAACGCACTAGTACAGAAAAAACCTATCAATACTGTTTACATTACTTCATAGTATTTTTCATATAATCAGCTGTGGTCGTCGATAAGGTTAACTGCATAGTATCGTTGTGCTTGCTCCATTCGAGTCAAATGTCAAATTTAGTTAAAATTTTTCACCCAATCGCAGTTAGTTCATCCTTATAAAGTTATGGAGAGTAATTGTAACTGTTACTAGATACTAAAATTACTGAATCTATGAAAAACCTATTAAAATCCAGGGCATAGCGAGTGGCAGCAACTGGATTTGTTCGTTGAAAGTTTGTTTTCAGTGGTTCTTTTGAGAAAATGGAAAGCTTTTCACTGGGTACAAATAACACAGTTCTGACTTCTCACAGAAGAAAGATATCCTTAAAATTTTCCCACATTAAAAACAGTAGTTTACACAAGATTCTATAAATTATTTTACTTTCTTTTATAACATATGGAAGGTTAAGTATTGCTGCTGCTCATCTAGAATCATCACTGCGGCTTACATCAATAGATGGATAACATCAAATCAAAAAAAAAACTGGTGGTAGATCTCTGTTGCCGGAGATCGTTTAGGTGGGTACCACCGCATTTATAACATTTTTATTTCGTCCGCCAAACAATAGCATGCAAACATAACTGTGTTCTGGATTGAAGGGCGTTGTAGTCAATGAAATTACTGGGGTAATGAGACTTAACGTCCTATGTCTCAAGGCGACAAGCGCAATGTGGTGAGTGTATACAATCCTAACTGGCACCAGGGCGTTATGGGCAGGCGTATCACTTACCATGGACGCCCCGCTCGCCTCGTCGTTACGTTGGATAAAAAAACGGTTTTTGCTAGCCTAATAGCTAATAGGGTGCGACCCGAGCTCGTCGTTCTCCGGTTTTGTGGACTCGATCTTTGCTGTCCTCATTTAACAAACAACTACGAGATGCCGGAGAGAGAAATTATTTATTTGATCCAACCTTTTCCTTAAGAGCTTAATCGCAGAATCTTTTACTAGTTATCTGTTTTTGTGTAAAAAAATTTAGGTTTAACAAATAGTTTTATTCAAAAAATATCCTCAAGACACGATTATTACGAATAAATGATTTCGCTTGAATCATTTTATATGGCTTCCTTACCTTTTGTATAATATGAGTATAATAGCAACCAATTAGTGTAGTGATTATTCGTTTGCTATTATCGCGTTATTATTGAAGTAGTATGAAAATTTGTGAAACTTTAGCTTTGTTTGTACAAATATATTTTTTGTACATGCGTAGTGGAATCACTATTCTCGTTATTGTTCACTAATTTCTTTATTTTTTTAAATAAATATAGACCAGCGCTTCAATACGATTTAACTTGATGGTAAGCCGGGTTGTAATCTTTGGTGGTTAAGCTCCAACTAGTCTAGAAGTAACGTATTCGCTATTTTCTTAAAATAACTTCTACGATTATGTTGTGATTGATTGAGTTGATAGTAAAAAAGCTGTGGAAGTAAAGAATTCGACCGGCGATAGGTGAAACACTAAACCAAATATCAATTAAATAAACAAGCGAAACACATTCTAACGAAGAGGAAAAACAAATCGTTGGCGGAGTTAAATCGAATACACACTCGACAGCGGCCAGTCACGGTCTTTGGGAAATGTCGAGCACTCCGCCATCGTGTAGCAGTGAGATGAGCTGAATACTGTCGAATCAGGCACTCCACATGTTTCCCACAGCGGCTCGAGAGCGGCCCGTACATTTTTAATGAACACTTCAGTGGGCAAACAATGGCGGGCCGGCGCGGACGGTTCGCGAGCTCTCCGCACCGACTTTCACGCCGCGGGGCCTGCTGCTCAACACTTCCGCTGCCGACGATCACATATATTGTTATATCTGTAACAAACCCTCACTTTATTATTTATACACCTACGTTGTCTCCTTTGCCGACAATCGTGGTAGGTCTCTGTTGCCGGAGTTTGTCTAGGCACATCCTATTTCTACCGTCAAATAGTATTTTGCAAACATTACATTGTGATCCAGTTTAAAGGACGTTATAGCTAATGAAATTATGAACAAACGAGACTTAAAATTTAGTATCTGAAGAAGACAATTACAATGTGGTGTTGTATATACATGGAAACTAGCCTCATGTAATGGACAAGCGTATCTAGGGCCAGGTCTATGCCTTGCTCTTCTCACTTTTTCATTTAATAAAAAAATGACCAATCTGCGGTAGAGCACCGCTAAATCGCTGATGGTAGAGAGATAGGTGAATCGTAACACAAAGACTACTCCTCCGCCACGATTGCAATAGGCAATCTAAACTGCAGCTTGATAACCGTACCTACCGCAATCTAGGAGCACTAATTAAAGATAGTATCATTGAATACCACCTTGGGCAAAACATGCACATCAAAAATTACCAAACCTCAGCAATTAAACTCTGGCATGGCAAGGTAGCCAGTTCAGAGGAGGAAGATGTAACCTAGTGAGAGCATGCAATAGGTTCTTGTAATATACTCGTATAGCATATTTTATGCTATAAAGATCGCTTGCAGTTTGCGTTATTGCAAATATTAGATTTATTATGTATGAGGTGTAATGGGTCCTGCACAACAACAGACGGGACCCAAACCAACCTCAACCTGGTGCACTCTGTTAATCAACGAACGAAGCTCTGGCTACCACCTCCATTGGACCAGCTTGGTGGGAAATAATCCAAATGCCCCCATATGAATCCCTACAAACGTAGAGATCTTTGGGAGAGGCCTACGTTCGGTAAGTGGACGTCTGATGATCATAAAATATTATATAATCACACTGTTAGTAGTTTAAATATAATATTATGTTTTGTGATCATAGAAAGTGTTTTTAATATTTATATGTCTTTTCTGAATTCACCTGGCAGTGAATGGGTTGAAGATTGCACAAATCTCTCTCACTAGTGTATGCTATCACTTCAGACGCAGCAGCCTTGTCATATTACTATTATATCAAAGTTTGTAGATTAGGGGCTGGTGGAATTGAGCGACGGTCACTTTTTAGAAACGTATTCCTATTTCATTAATCGTCTAATCCACAAAAGACGTACATAACTGCATATATATATATTACCTTTAGTGACGGAAGGTCTCTGAAAGTTATAGGGTGACCGATGAGCTCGCTTACCGCAAAGAGTACTTCCTGCTTATCTCGTTTGGTTTTTTTATTGGTTTGTTTAAATCCAAAATAACGCCACTGCTTGACAAGCTTACCGTTTCAAAGCTATCTTGTAAAGAAGAAACTTTACCAAGGATTTTATTTTTAGCGTGTGTTCATATTGGAGGATAAAGAGAACAACGGGCTGACTGTATCTAGCATTTTCTGTCAGTTAACCTGCGTGATGAAGAAAACTTGAGGAGTATATGATCGTTTATAATTCTCGTATGTTTTCATGAAAAATAATGTCCAGATTTCGGTCTGGACGAATATTGTGACTGTACTATGCTAGTGTGCTTTATCACTATGTGCTTGGAGCGAAGTTTAACATCGTGTGATTTTTTTCAGCTTTTATCTTATAACAAATGAGCTTTCCACTTAAAATATTTGTGTTCGCTTTTGCTTATATTTCGAAGCGTCACCACGAGAAACGAATACGAAAACTTCGTATCTCTGTTTCATTAATAAATCACCGGCGGCCAGCAAGCTCTCGCTATCTCGCATCTCGCATCTCGCTTCAGAAGTGAGGACGCACCGGCAACACAGTCCGGGTGGTGCGAAATATATGACAACGGGCTCAGCCATTATTATTTTCCGTTGCCCGGTAACAATATACCACTTTCTCACATCGGATGACAAATTGCGAGTGAATTAATACCGAGATACGTTTGTTCGTTTAAATCAAACGCGAAACTCACAGCGGGCTGTACGCGCGCGCTCGGCGCCAACTTAACAGTGCCATACACGTGCACCGTGTAACTTACTCGTAAGGTCGACAATCAGTTTACTTGAGTCGTAATGGCTCATGGTATTGACAAAGTTACGTTTGCGGTTTGTTTGTATTCTATATGTGAAGCAGTGGATGCCGTTTCGTATGGTCGCCGATCGGTTTGTGTGCGTGCTGCTAAAGGTCCGCGCGCCGGAGGATGTTATTGCTCAGTGTCTACGCGGAGTCGTAGAGTTGGGCTTGTTAAGATTTACGAAGGCGTTTCTTTTATTGTTAATGTTATTCTTATAATTTATTGACTTTTTATTATTTATTTCGTATGATTTTTATGTTAATGTGTAATGGCAATTCATGATCACGGATTTTGTTTTATAACTTAATTCTTTTAATTTTGTAATCAAGTAATAGTTTATTTAGTCAATGAACATTATGAGGTTTTGTTTAATATTTCGTAAAGATAGCTAATAAAGTCAATTTCACCTCAAGTCAATTAAATCTAGATCAAAATTGTATAAGTAAGATATTTCAATTATTGAAATTCAGCAAGTTATTTTTACATAATGATATTTTCAAGGTTTGAAGTTTACTTTGCAATTTGTTAAATCTACATGTTTTTTTTCATAATTTCTTTTGTTACAATTGTAGCATTTATTAGTAAACAGAATGCATTAAAAACAAAAAAAAACTGATTATTTATGAAGCAATTTGTCCTCTGGTCAGTGTTGACCTTAACAGCGCCAGGACATTATTGGAGGCGGTAATAAAAATGTAAATATTGAAATTTATTAATCACAAACATCGATATATCATACTACCTTACTAGTGGTCACAGGGTGTTCCTGCAATAAATGGTAGCCTCCGCGCCGGCAGAGGGCCAAGGCTTAATAGTTTTACTAATGTTGCAAGCAGGGCGGTCCCCAGCTAACCCTCAAGCAGTTCCTAACGGACTTGTGATGTTAATTTTTAAAGTGTATTAGACCAAGTAGTTACCGCCGCAGCTCTAATTTATATATAAAGTGACGAACTACCGATACTGTTTCGATTCGAAGGTTGCTAGTGAAATTACTGGGGTAATTAGACTAGAAATCGTACGCTGTAGAGAAAAATGCGAAAACTAAACATAGCTACATGGCTAATACTTCGTGTAACTAAACAATTAGATTGATAAAAAAACAGCTGCTTTATTGTTACCTCTATTGCAACTCGGTGTTTTCTTTTAAAAGGAGAGCATCTAAACAGATGGTGGTTTGTTTTACAAAAACTTTAGCAAGATTACTAGTTCCATTCATGGCCCTTCATCTAGCTTAGAAAAAAAAAAAAAAAAAAAAAAAAAAAAAAAAAAAAAAAAAAAAAAAAAAAAAAAAAAGAGAGAGAGAGAGAGAGAGAGAGAGAGAGAGAGAGAGAGAGAGAGAGAGAGAGAGAGAGAGAGAGAGAGAGGAGAGAAAGAAGAGGGGGGGGGGGGGGGGGGGGGGGGGGAGAGAGAGAGAGAGAAGAGAGAGAAAAGAAAGAGAGAGAGAGAGAGAGAGAGAGAGAGAGAGAGAGAGAGAGAGGGGGGGGGGGGGGGGGGGGGGGGGGGGGAGAACGAGAGAGAGAGAGAGAGAGAGAGAGAGAGAGAGAGAGAGAGAGAGAGAAGAGAGAGAGACAGAGAGAACACACGGGGGCTTTTCCTACACTGGGGGGGGGGGGGGGGGGGGGGGGGGGGGGGGGGGGGGGGGGGGGGGGGGGGGGGGGGGGGGGGGGGGGGGGGGGGGGGGGGGGGGGGGGGGGGGGGGGGGGGGGGGGGGGGGGGAACTTAAAGTTTTAACTGCTATCAATTTTGATGATTGAAAGCGATTGTAAAAATCAATCGCAGTTAATAAAGAAGTTATAAAATTGAGTATAATGTAATAGAGCTTTTTTTTGTGAATATATAATTTTCTTCTCTTTCCTATCAAAGCCCGTAAAGGTTAAACTTTAGCGTTTAATTTTATTTCGGATTTTATGAAGTAGTTAACATTTAACGGTAAAATATAGCGAAACTGTAATGATCGCTTGTAAAGAAATCCATACAATCTCCGTTGTAGTTAGAGCTCTCTTGTTAAAACGTCGTAACGCTTCGTTATATCTTCGGGATGCTTGTGAAAGTCCTAAGAGCTGGTGCGTTCGGTCGTCTGATGGTAATTATTAAGATGTAAAGTACCAACGATCTAGCCTGTGAACATTCGAATATTTATATTACTCGTCATTATAGCAACTCTACGTGTACGCGTTATTGATAGAAAATTACCGACACGAGTATAAACAAAGTCACAATGTTTCTTATAAAGCACCGATGGCTGATATGGGTATGTAAGACCTAACAAGTTGTTTTCATTATCGGAATAGGACCTCTCCTAACAAGACATTCACGGCCACTTGTCACGTCGATCAAGTTTTGGTTGGTGTCCCATGTCCACAAAAACTGAAACAGACTTGAAACAGTCTCGTTACCTCATAATGATTTTTTTCATCCGAAAATCATCTTCAAAGAGAATCGAAGCTGCGTCTCCTTGAAACGTATATCCTGTGCTGTATATTATTAGATAAGGATAATTAACTGGTGCAAGACTTATGTCTCAAAGCGACGAGCGCAATTCGGTGCTTTGAACATCATTCTAGTCAGCGCCACGTTGTTATGGGTGCGCGTATCACTTACCATCAGGTGAATGCGATGCGTTAGTCTCGTTGCTTCATTAATTAAAAAAAAATAGTTTAAAAGTTGTTACTTGGCCCGGGTGTGATTTTTTTATTTTTTGTTTAATGTTTGTTTTTTTCTGTGTACTAATATGGAAATTAACTGTGAAATAAAGTTCTTCTTTTATTTAAAAGATCGATAAATATTTTTATTGTAAACAACCAGACAAAACTTAGAATATATCTGTTAAGTATGTTTAAGTCGTACGGAACTGTTTTTATTTTCCCACTTAGTGTCACAAGTTTTGACATCTACATTTCGCGCCCAAATTAATGTCAATTATTGCCTCAGGCGCAGTAAAAGATTGACAGTGGACAAATATCGCAGACTGTCAATGTTTTAACGCTGTTAATACTCATTGGATATACTACACTTCCTGTTTGTTTTACTGGTGGTAAGTCTTTGTTGTCGGAGACCGTCTAGTTAGGTCGGACTTCTGCCGCCAAACAGTAGTGTGCAAATGTCACTGTGTGGATCGAAGAGCGCTGTAGCTAGTGTAATGACAGCATTATCATATACACGAGTATATCATCCTAACTATCGCCACGTTGTTACAGGCGGATGTATCAAGTACCATCAAGTGAACGTCCAGCGCAGTCGCTTCGGTGATTAAAAAGTAAAGATAAAGATATTTATAGTTTAACTTGAGTGCATTTATTATGGCGCCAACAAACTATTCAACAATTCCTCGAAATGTTTTAATTAAAATCAATGTTTGTCTGCTATTTTAAATCAATTAATAAATAAAAATTACTATATTTACGTGTTAAATATATATATAATGAGCTCATTTACTTAATATTTTAATAGGTCTTAATAACATTTATTGTATAAGACTCGTGTCGCCTTTAGCTTCGACGTCTCCGCTAATAGACATCTACCACCAGTACTAACTTACACTCAAATTCACGTGTACATATATAGACACGATATACATTTTTAGGCGTTTTCGCTTTTAGTACTATGCAGCATGTTTAACGAACAGTTGTTGAGATGTAATGTAACATACACGTCGCATAACTCTACTTTTCCTTTATAGCGTATATTAAGCGATTGGCCGCAAACGGGAAGGCATTGTAAACGTCAACCGTTTAATATAGCACGGGGTTTTGATAAGTGGCCGCTGATTTACGGGCCCTTTACGGACCCATGAGTCCCTAATGGCCTGTAAATAACAGAACATATCGATACACATCTGATTATATACGGTGAGACATTAAACGAGACGATCCAGCGCCGCCACACGACGTGCTGAGTTAGGACAAGTCTACAAGATTTTTGATTTTTAATTTAACATAATTTACTGTTTAAACATACAACACTAAGTAAATAATGATAGTAAGATACAAGCGACTAATTTGCTATAAATAACACACCAGTTAAAATATAGTACGTATAAGTACTCTGTGTTAACAGTAATCCACTTAGTTAACTTACTATGGAAAGAAGACTGTTAATATTGTGAAATTATTCATAATCATCATAATTATCATAACTAACGATAATGACATTGGTCAGTTGAAGGAAGCTGTCTTCGAGATGACACTATTGAGAATGATGTTCGGCATCCAACCGTTCAGACCAGCCTCCCTGCGAACATCGGCACATTAGATCTATAAGGTCTATAAATTTATTAAAACATGTTATATATATATATTGTGTAGATGAAATATTTCTTTTTATCACATACAAGATGAATTTGTTGTCTATTATATTTGAAAGTGTGTACACTGCAGCAATCTTTGCCTAGTAAGCAACTGTGAATGGGCGTGCCCCTTAAGTGGACACGCATAAAGTACAAGTTTCACGGTTATGTAAGAGTTCGTGTAACGATAGTATTCACAAGCGAACTGCAAGGTGAACGTTTCAAAGGTTTCCTTGTGAGGTTCGCACGCGGAGGAGCTATGATCACACATACATACTAGGTTTAAAACTTTGTTTCATAACAAACTAACGAATGAATTATATAAACCTGTTTTCTTTGCAATCGGAGATTATAAATAAATTCTTGCGAATGTGCAGGGTGCTTGGTGGTGATAGGCGCGCTTCTTAACAGATGAGGGGTTAGTTAAGATTCAACAAATTGCTTTAAAACAATAGTCATTGCTTACATATGTTATATGGTACAACTCGATCAATTAATTTTAATAGCTACCCCTAAAAACAAGTCTCCGATAAGAGAGGTCTTCTACGATAGGTCTTAGTACAAACAGCTAGGCAGCGTAGCTCTCGCTAGTTTGTCTATTTTAATGGATGAGGTAACGCCACACAAAGTTATAAAAGACGGAGGCTGGATTCATTTATTATGATTAACCCTCCGTCGCCAGCGACAGTCTATTGGCAACGTAACTAATAGTTTTAATTAATTCATACATTACAAGTGTACATCTGTTTTTAAGTGTCGACTTAGTGATACCGCTCGAATTGTACAACGCTGCATTATGTTTATACGGGCTTCACCACCGGATGTAAATGGTCGATCGATTTACCGTTTACCGGTCCAAAGTTCGTTGGGTTTCACCATCAGAGTTTCTTCTGTTCATCTCTAGTGGGTAAGGTACATTTTTACCCGGTAAATTATTAAGTTCATCCAGTGATAGCGTTGTAGTTATCACCATCCACCGGTTTCTTTCTGAATAAATGAACGTTGCTTTAAGAGCGTCTATTGTATATCTACGTTTTTATTTTATGGAATTGTCAACTTTGACGAGTCGAGCTGAATGGATACCTATTAGCAAGTGATACGGCCATTCTTGACGATGTGGTGCTAGTTGACTATCTTATCGCACCACATTGCGGTCGCTGTTTTGATATATTAGAATATTTAGTTTCCTTACCTGACTAATTTGACTACAGCGCACTTCAAACTGGAAAACATTAAAATTTATATAATATTCCATAATAATACCCGTACTCGTACATTTGGAATATACAAAATAAATCAACTTGTTGAGTAGAGGAATAAAAAAAATAAACTAGCGTTTCACAGCGACAATTTCTCTATCGAGCAATCTCATTAGCTATACCTGACAAACCCAACTTTTCAACTTCAACTTAAGAACATTGTAAATCGTATGCATTTATAGAGCTGATGTACCACCTTGGGTGGCTTCGCTCGACCAGTTATCCTTACGCTACAAAGTCACATCACTGACGATCTTGTTGCAGTTGGGTAAAGTTTAAATTGGCGTGTCCAGGATTGCAGTCTCGCGGTGATATTGTACTGGCGGGTCGCAGTTGGATTCAGAGAGCATTATGGTGATTGTAAATCTATCGGCCGGGCTGATGACGGGTCAAGGATGTGTCACCGGTGGTGTGGTGCGCGTCCGATAAACAGTGTGATAAAACTGTAGGTTGCGTAAGCGGCTCCGATATATTGCTGGTGCGCTCGCGCTGACCTCTGACTCCGCCGTGTGCCTCGCCGCCTATATCCAGCGAATTCTTCGCTTACGATAAACTTTGTATTAATTATTAACCCTGCACACACTGCGCTGCCATCTTGATGTTACAACGTCCATTAGAACTACACCTTATTCAATACAATTGTACAATACTAAATCTTTTCAGTCCAATGATTTTATATAATTTACAACTTTGTCTAAAGAATCTGTCAATCAAATTATGTGGTTTTTATATTCTAAAGTATACGATTGAGTTAATTAATTAAGATTTACACAAATTTCCTAAAGTTTACCATATAAAAAAAATAAAAATGTATATGACTATTATTTATAGTTTTAAGATATACTAAAAGAAAGCAAGGAAACAATAGGCGTTAAATACAGTACAGACGGAATTGAATCCACTTGTTGTACACTGTGCAGTGTGCAGTCGATATATCAAGTTGTTTTCTTATGATTGTTGAGTAAAAATTGATTTAGAGTGCGCATGCGCATGCGTGGGCGCGTGGGCGCTGTGGTCGGCGCGAGGCGGGCGGCGGGCGGCGCGGCGTGCGGCGCGCTGTTAATAAATAGCTTTACACGCGCCACGGAGCGCGATTCCCACGATTGTGATGCTGCATAGATTCCTACCACCGCGATGAAGAGGCTGTATATTCGACGTATATATTTGACCACGCATAAATTGAATTAATGTGGCACAAGTAACAAAACACAAGACACGCTATAAAGAAAAATGGAAAATGATCAGATGTTGATATTCCACCGATGTTTCTGTTCGGCTTCATTGTTCGGTTACAAAATTGTTATAACTTCATTTTTATAAGTTACGAGAAAAAATATCTGTTATCTATCATTCGTGAAAGTGTCTTGCTGTAATTACAGTTAGTTATCAAAAATCACAGATTTTTTTATGATTTGCAGGAATAGAATACTGAAGTGTTTCTTTGCAGATCATTGTACGTATAAAATATTATAGTAATAAGATGATATAATTTTGGTATAGTCATCAATGTTAAAAAAATTGCTTTAGCCCGATAAAGTTTTTCAAAGAGAACAAGGAGTTAGAGGATAATGATAGATTTGAATTAAATTACTACAATCAGTATGATATGTGAGCGACTATATACAATTCAGGAAAACGCTCTAAAATCATATCAAAGAGGTCTATAAAAAATAAATTAGCTAATAAAAGTTATCTGCCACAAAGAGATTCACCATCTTTTGTCCATTGATATTTGATTTCAAGATATTTAGTCGGAGGCGATATTGTAAAGCAGGGATTTGTAGCTACGATGTCGAATCGTGGTATAGGATAATACACCAAATGATTCTCGTAATAAACTAAATGTATCGTTCGGTGGGACAGTTAGGATGCAGTAAACCGCTATCCTCGTCACGGAGTGCGCGAGTTCAGATCACTTTATATATTATTTATGGTGAACATCAATGGCGCCTTTCTGATCCCATCAAAGGGATTACGGCGGGGTTTTATTCGGAACCGAGTTTACTGTAATCAGTTCTGGTGGACTCGGTGAACTGAATGGATTATTGACGGAGGTTTAAGGTGCACACAGGAACGGTATAGTTTAAAGCTTTCGTATCGCAGCACCTAGACCGTTTAGTTTGTGAAATGTGAATCTCCAGTTTGAATCTGGTGCTTCATTATTAATAGTATACAGATGGTGGTGAAAATTGCCTAAATTTTGATAATTTTTTTACATAGGTATAGTCTTTGTAACGTTTACAAGTGCTGAAGTAATCGGTGTGAAGACATTTGGGGGCTTACGTCCATCGACAGATAGTTGTATACAATCTTAACTTTTACACGGATATGTTTCATCTAAAAAAAAAAACAATAAGAAATACGCCGTCTGATATAAAAGTTGGTTAGTTCGAGCAGTTGGACGGCGCAGGTGAATTCCTTTCTTGTACGTAACGTAACAATCACAGCACTGATCACTATGCTTTTGGTTAATTTACTGTTGCCCATAAAGTATGCCCCGTTAAAGATCTCCGCGTGTGCATACCATCAATAATTAGTCGACCTCCCATTGGTTTATTGCTTGAATATATATTTTGACGTATTTAATATGTATATTAGAGTGTCCGACGTTAGCTTAATGACGTATTATTTAGTGACACCGTCGTCTGTGTTTACAGCGGAACTAGTGACGCCGCTCGGTTTCGCTCCTATTCACTTTTAAATATGTTATCCGAGAACCAACTCACAGTCTAGCATTCTACAACACGATTGATTCCGCCTCCAACCCATAAAGAGGAAAATTAAACCATTTGCACCTAGATGAAACCATTGCCTGTGTCTCTTGTATACCTGGCAACCTGTAGCCTGAATTTGTTTACACTATCACTGTAGCACCTCTGCCGTTAAATACAGGTATCTAAACATTGCTTAGCTTTACTTTGAATCGTATTGTAGCTATAGAGATTATTAGGATATTATGTTTTTATATCTACGCGTATATATATACATAAAGTACTGGTATATATAAGACATTTAATTCTGAAGTAGACGAAAATTAAATTTCCAGTCGAGATATCTATTTGTCCACCAATTTTTCTGAAGGTAGTAATGTGTTAGTATATTTAAGACTTCTTCTTCGTCGGTATCACTCTTGACAGAGTGGTTGTGGTCATCACTTCAGATGTTGGTCGCAAGCTTAACAACACATATTTGAGATATATAATAGAAATATGTTGATTTTTGGGTTTTTAGTTATTTCTTTGTTATATCTTATTTTTTTGCTCTTCGCAACATGTGCAAATTAAGTATTAATATAAGACTATGAATATGTTAATGGTTAAAACGGAAGCGAGGTTAAAAATTATGTAACCTTTATAATTAAATCCGTCAGCCTTTAAATTTCAATCAAAGTTAAATAATTAACTGCTTAGTTAAAAAATATATAATTAAATGTGTCCTTTGTCAGGGGCAAGTTGATTGAATTAAACGATAACGTTTGAATAAACAAATAAAACTTCTTTGATTCGGTAGTTTTAAAAATAATCTTTTGCATCTTAAGTTAAAGATGTAACGAAGCGATGAGACGGGCGGGGCGTTCACCTGATGGTAAACTCAAAACAACGTGCCTTTAGGATAGTATACATTACACCAAATTGTGCTCGTCGCTTTGAAACAGGATATTAAGTTTCATTACCGTAGTAATTTTACTAGATACAATTCCATACAAACCAGAACCAAGTTATTTTAGTACAATTGTTTGGCAGCAGAATAGGCGCTGCGGTGGTACCTATCTATATTGTCTTCAGCAATAGAGACTTACCACCAGTTCAGAATATGAGTCAATAAGTTATTTAATTAGTTTTTTTAACGTTTGTATAATAATTATAGTTTTGTGTAATAATTGGGTTCCTAAAATTGAACGTCCGCTTGATATTATCCGATACACGTGCTTATTACGAATAGAGGTTATTAAACTAGCTACAGCATCCTTCAGTGGAATTTAGTAATGTGTGTTACTCTTCAGCAGCTGAAAGAGATACCGTGGTATACGCTATTGTTAATAACGAATTTGAAATTATACTTACATGAATCTTTCGTCGCGTAAACAAATATATCTCCTTGTTCTGAATAAATTACGGGATTGTAAGTAAAAAGATAGGAAAGCAACAATGTCATTACTTAATTTTAGTACGAGGGTCCGTAAAAAATATTTATAGATAATCAAACGCAATTCTCCGAATAAGGCCCTTAATAGGCCACAATTTGTAAGTTAACACGGAACGGCCGAACTTAAGGCGAGTTAGCTTTGACTAGGTCCCGAGCCGGCCCCGCTCGCTTTATTGGCCAATTAGAAGAGCCGCCTACATATGGATTCGTTTGCATACCATTAGCTTTATTTACAATTTTATGTGAGCATTTTGGGGCCATTCGTCTCCGATGTAATTTACTGGCTTCGACCAGCACGGCGGTGTTCGCTCTTTATAACTAATGCATCCACATGTCTTGCTTTTTCACGGACATTGCCTTCCTTAGTAACTATAGTTCCTTCCTTTGTTGTAGTTTATTACACTTTAATAGCTTATTAAGTTTTTTTTTAATTTATCACTTGTTTCCCGGGCATTAGTGGACCTGGACCTCAGTTCTTTCCACCCGTTACAATGCTTTGCTTTGTCACCTACTTTCTTGCTCTTCCTCTTTCTTTCTGTTCTTACCTCTCTTTCCCTTGTTTGTGTTTTCATTCATAGCTTCTTAAGTTAGCCGCTCCGGTAACATGCAATGACCTCATTATTGAAGTAATTAGATGAGAATACAGAAAAAAAATATTAGTATAGAACTGCTGATTTTTATTTTAAATTTCTTTAGCCCGTAAAATTTTGATACGTTTTTTTAAATGATGAGTAAATTTGAAAGATCTTGAGAGATCTGTTTGTTTTTGTTGAATATGTCAAGGTATAACAAATGTAATTTAAGAGTTGCGTAAGTATTCTTCAAGCTATAATCAAGATGAGTTTGAGATGACGGTGAAATAAAGTATTTTTTAGGAAACAGACGTTTCAAGAGCCAGTTCGTCGAGATGCGATATTCTCCTTCATGCAGTAGTGGTAGATTAATTGTAGAAACCTTATGAAAGAAGACCCCAAATCCTCAGTTTGGGAATGATGTCCGTGATTTATGGGCACCCTGGTTCCACAGCGCTACGTTAATGAGATAGCGCTATGACACATTAAATCAATGGAGAGGCGACGTCCGCCGGGGCAGACGGCCACGCGATTGGTGAACCGCGCTGCACTGAATTATTGTCGTCCCAAGTGTTTTGTATAACGGTACATTCATAATTAATTTCATGTTATGATTACCTTCGAAGATTAAGCTTAGGAATAGAAACATTAATATTATCAATTCTATTGTAACCACACCATTCACAAGTAAGATGCTGAATACAGAGGTACATCACTACTTTTGTAGTTTTGTTTTTGATGTACATCCTTACATCACACGGCGCCGTGTAGTTGGCCCCCTCACTCTGTAATATCCCATATAACCTTTACAAAGATTTGATTTTAATTATTGGAAAAAGATGGTAAATTTTTGTCCCGAAAACATTTGAGTAAAATTCAATTTTCAGGGTGATTAGAAGATAAAGTTGGTTTTGACTTTGTTGCTTTCTGTAAAAACGTGGCACTTTTATGTAGAATTCTTTGGCAAGTAATTGCTTGGAGAGTGACCTGTAAAAATAAATATTTTAATAGCGATGGATGGAAGAATAGAAAAAATAACATGTAGCATACATATGATACTCACTTCTTTTTAAAATTTGTGTATTTAAGTATTTTCATACAATAAACTTCCTTGAATCTACGTCAATCGCATTTAATTGAATGGCAATGTTCAATCATTATACGAGTACATCGTAAAGGTAACTATTGTTACCAGTAATTGTTAGTGTAAATTCGAGTGTATTAAGTAATTCTCGTTTGTCATTAATCTTTCATATAAATAAATAAACACATACAGCACATCTCTTAATCTAAGCAAGATTACACGTCAATAATCAATATAAATAAAGCTAACCTTAAATGAGTTGGAAACGCATTTATCGACTTAACTTCGCCTTAACGATCTAATTATTCGTTTGGACAGATTGACAAACGGCCCGGTAATATTGTTCTTACAATAAAACGGCGGGCGTTTATCAGCGCCCGCGCCGGTCCCGGAATGTATCCGAAGCGCAGCCTATCACTTAAATGAATCGTTAAAAAACTAAGTTAATAATTACCGGCATTCAGTTCCCGATACATCGAGTGTTTCAATTTAATGGTGTCGATTCCATACGCTCCCCGAGGAATATTTGATTCTATCGATGTCAGAGTTCAACGGTAAATCAGTCGTGGATATCGTGGATATCGGGCCGTCATCGCCGCGCCGCGAGCTGCCTCTCCGCCGTCCACACCTACCCTACCCCCCACTCCCTTACCGCCTTACCACCTTACCGCCTTACCGCCGTCCACCCGTCGCCCTCAAAGAATGTGTAGATACTGTTTGTATTTTAATTCCCCGAGAGCGAGTAGAAATCTGAAAATGTCACTTTAAATAATCGTGTTCATTAGTAAACATTTAAGACACGCATTAGGAGCGGCGGGTGCCGGCGCCTGGTGCCCGGCGCCCGACGCCCGGAGCCCGGAGCCCGGGGCCCGGGGCCGCGGCGCACGATCACTATCGCGCGGTCTTACGCCGGCACTCCCGGAGATGGTCTGCGGCCGTATTAAATAAGGAACAGAGTCCCGCCGATGGTGCCCGGCCGCAGCGCGGGGTACCTACTAATTAAGAGGCTACACTATTTTCGATGAATGCCCCCGGACTGCTGTCCGTAAACGTTGCAATGGAGACGTACGCATAATAATCGGGGGCCCGGTTACGGACGCTTTAATCGATAAGTTTTTTTTAAAAGTCACCCGTCGATTAGTACGCTGCATCGGGCCGACAGCCCGCGGTGAGATAATTGCTGATAATTTTTTTAATTGTTACGCTCATTGTTTTTACCCTGTTCGGTAATTTGTCGACGGTTGACTCTTGTTTTATATTTACTGCCCTAACAATAATACGGCGCCATTGACCATAGACAACGCGCACCGTGATACTTTTATCTTTATAAAAAAAAAAATGTGTCGCCTCCCCCTCCGACGGTTATAAGTGAAGCGGAATAAAATGTCAGCTTTATTGGATGAAGAATAAATTAGTAATCAAAAATTTAGTACCATTCGGGACATATGTATCTGTAGGTCTTTAATTTATAGACCATTTTTAGATTTTTAATTTAATTAACTTATTAAGTTTTAGTGTTATATAAGCTTTGAGAAGTAAATCATTCATTAAAGGTTTATCAAGCGCGACTGTCCTCGCTGCTAAACCTCCCATATTAAATGAATAGATCTTCTTCTGTAATCGCTCTCATAATATATGTACGTTAGTGTTAATATAACAAAGATTTATACAGCCACTTACTATTACTGATGCTAACATAAATATAAAATTGGTGATAATTAAATAACAACATGTTGTAAATCAGCACATTCTGGTTCAGAACGCCATCAAAGTAGACATACTTCCAATCGAAATTAATCTTAGTCCAGTTAAAAGTCGTGTGATGTTAAATTGATGAACAATTAATAATCCAACTCGCATCCAATTAACGTTTAATAAAATTACAAATACATTAATTAACCAAAATTATTAATGAAAATGCAATTAATTATTAAGAGTACGATAACGGATGTATTAATTAACAATTAGGAAATGACATAATTCGTAGAGCGGAGTGTGAGGCGAGGCTCGGACGGCGTTGATCACCGCCGATATTATACTTATCACAGCATAATTTGTTTTTGCATAATTTTTGGATGACATTTATTTGCATAATTATACAATTATAAATATAATCACAGGTGGATAATTAAGTGTTTGCTATTTTACAGAATGTAGGTCCGTAATTGCTTCAGCACTGTAGTTTGTGTGTAGGTTTATTAAAAATAGGACTGTGATAAGTTCTGGCTGTCGTACAATAGGATACTAGCGAGCCTATGGTCAACGACAATTACTAGGTAGTCTCGTGCTTGTCATAGCAAATATCGAGTGTTGGGAAGGGTTACGACACTTCCTGGTACGTGCATAGGTGCAGTGCAGAGAGACACCGGTGAGGATGTAGGACCATGTAGGAGAACCTGGAGCCTTTTGCAAAGCAGTAAAGACGACCACCGACCAGAAGGTTTTAGTGCAAATCCTATATAATCTCTTCATTGAAAAAAAAGGGTACGTTATTACTCAACCTTGGGGAAGGTGTAAAGATTTAGATTCTGTGTTTTCTTAGTAATGTTGTTATAAGCCTTGATGATGTCCCACCATACGAGAAGGCGTACGTTATCAAAAAACCAGAATAGTCTTTGTTCTTACAACATGGCGAAAGAATATCTATTATGCTGATTCCACATGAAGTGTGAGCAGGGCATGGAGTCGAGGACGTGTCCAAGAAATGTATAAAGCATTAAATGTGAATATAGTTATATATCCTCCTATTTAAAATAACCGAGAGCTTGATCTAGTGCCTATTTAACACCCATCTCTAAAACCCGAACGCCCCTCGGTGCACGAATGCATAACCGGTCGTTATCAATAACACAATTATGGTATGTGGGTACATCGGTCAATACTTTATCCCAAGGTGCGGCGGTGGTCCGGACGCACGGCGGATACCTCCCCTGGTCTCGGATATCGCGGATTAGTAGGTATCCGTTAATTGGTCTAACCGGGGAGCTAATTACTGGGCCCGTTGCTTTTGATGTCTTGATAGCGTTCACCCGGGAGTACGTCTAATGATTTATAAACTTGATTCCATGTGCCACGGCCGCGTATATTTATTTATTCATCAGGTCATTCATCATTTCAGCCAAAAGATGTCCACTGAAAAACATACCTGATCAATTTTAGAAGTATTTGCTGTATTCGCCATACGAGGCCAGAGGGATGGCGAGGAGAGCGCATTGTGTAGTAAAGCACACTGAAACATCTTTTTTCTTGGATTCATCTTTTATTATTTAAAGAAGCGACGAGAGGAGTGAAACATACATCTGATGGAAAGTGAAATGCATGCCCATAACAGCGTGACGGTAGTTAAGATGTTATAAACTGCACCACATTGCGCTTGTCAGCCTTGGGACAAAATTATAAGTCTCATTAGCCCGTAATTACACTAATAACAGAGCCCTTCAAACCGGAACACGGTTATGTTTGCATACTACTGTTTGGCTGTAGACATAAGCGCTGCAGTGGTAACTAGACGGTGTCCGGCAACAGACACCTACCACCAGTTCAGACGTCGTGAGTATAGTGGATCAATTAGTTATTAATTGATTTTTTTCAACTTTTATATACTAATTATATTATTGCGTAATAATTGGGTGTCTAGAACGGATCATAAATAATTCAGCTCAGCGATATTTCAATAATACCTGCTCTTTGCTAGTCCAGTATTTTTCCTGAGCATTATAAAATAATTATATTGATAACGTATTAAATTATTAATAAGCGCAGATATTGATTTAATATTTCATATTTTCAAGTTTAATGTGTTAATTATTTATAGATGATGTAAGCATTTATATATAATTAATACGGTAGAAAATATGTTGCAAGTGATGCACCGATATTAGCTTAACAAACTTCTCTTGCATAACAACAAATTAAAAAAATCAGTTAAATATGAACAAATCGCAGTGCGGCATATAATGTACAGTTAAATAGCATACCGTGTAGTGTGCGATTATCCAACCGCTGGATCAATATCCTGGTAGGCCTCGCGGACGCTTCCAGCACCTTCACCTCCGATGCGACTAGTTGACAAACAAACAGCACCTTATAAGCACTGCCTAACGATCACAATCTACTAAATGGCGATAAAATAAAATATTACTGCGGATTTTCACCAGATTGCAGACACCAATCGTCTCCACGCTTACTACATGTAATTATACAATTGATAATTAACAGCCATTTGCGGGATTCTGTTAAACGGCAATAGAATACTTTCGGATAATACTTTTTACGATTTTAAGATTAAAGTATGTTTAAAGATTTTAATTTATTATAAAAAAAATATTATATATGTAAGATTCAGTCAGTGGTGGTGGGTCTCTGTCGCTGGCGACCGTCTATGTAGGCATCACTGCAGCGCCTATTGCATCCGACAAACAGTAACTGTATTCCGGTGTTCAATTGCGCTGTATCCAGTGTTTGTGAGATATTGTTTTACTGCAGCAACTTACACCAGTCACACCAGTATCTTATTACTCAAAGCGGCTAGCACAATATGGTGTAGTGTATGCTATCCTAACTAGCGCCACGTTGTTATAGGCAGACGTGTCCTTTACCATCAGGTTAAAGTCCCACTAGTCTCGTTGCTTCGT
Organism: Ornithoptera priamus; assembly: GCA_029034505.1. NCBI lineage: Eukaryota > Metazoa > Arthropoda > Insecta > Lepidoptera > Papilionidae > Ornithoptera > Ornithoptera priamus. The sequence continues at coordinate 583,866 of JARDWD010000685.1, forward strand.
AGAATAAAAAAGAAAATGTTCATTACATGTTCCGCTTAAACATTTCGCCGATAACTCAATGGTTAAGGACAATAACCGGAAGGCGTAAACTTGCGATTTGAAATTCGCATGTAGTGAACCATTAGGCTGTTATTTACCGTTTTTATTTATTTGTCAGAGATTTTTGTATCAATATTAGATTAATGAGTCAAACTCGCAAAACGTCTAGTGATAATAAGGTCGTAGATGGAGAACCACCCACCCACCCTCTCTTCTTTTTAATGGCAATGCCGATTTAGGAGCAGATTTACAATATAAGGTTGATAGCTAACTAGGCGGGTTTGAATGAACGTCACCGCTGCGGTTTTTGTTATCGTGGGAAGTATTAAAAAGGTTATTCTGCTTCTGAAGAGAACACAAGGTCATGTGGGATTACAAACACTACACAATATCATGTCTATCTTCTGTGTATAGCTAGCTGCTTGCTGATGTCTACAGCATCCTGTTTATAACTCTGCAATAAGGTAGGTAATATTTTTATTAAAGCAATAAACATTCTCCTTCTCTATCTGGTGTTCCTGCGGCGCGGGTTGTGCATTCGCCGCTTTGTATGCTAAACGATTATTTCTAATTGATTTAATCGATGCGCGCTAAAAGATTCGCGCATGCGATCGATTGTCATGCGAACAATTTACACTTCGCTTAGAAAGTCCGTAACCCAGAGGTTACGCTCAGACAACCGTACGCGTTCGCGTGACGGCCCAATCGCCGATACATCGATTGTGGAATCGATTAGTATCGCTCGGGAGTGGGTTAAGGGAACATGAATCGATATAATACCGATCCGTGGAGCCCGATAAACGCCTTCAATTTGGAACAATTATAGATTATAATGAATTACTGGCGCTCAGTGTAAATATAGATTTTTCCTCTCGGCCGTTTGTCAAATGTATTTTACGGCGCTTTACATGTTTTTTTTTTTCATTATTGCCGGCCATTTAAACATTTCTAGAGTGACGAATCGATTCCGTGTAACAGTTCGAATTCGATTTTAATAGAACCGAATAAATATTTAATTATCGTTCTTTATGGTGAATGGTAACGCAACGGATTGTACCGATTCGTTAATGACTTTAATAGGAGACGGATGTTGGTGATTAATCGATGTTTTGTTTGATGGTTTATTCGATCAATTGCAAAACGAGATGCAGCGGTACCGTTCAGACGACAGACGTTAGATCGATCTATGAACAACATATATATTTTTTTGATTTAAATAGCTAGTGCTTGATCACAAATCCATCTGTCTAGTGATCATCTAGTCTACTGTAGGAAAATGCATCAGCCTAGTAGCAGCGTATTCCTTCATCTCTTGAAGACACCTACGTCGTATTTGTACGGAAACACTTAGTTCGACAAGTTGTATTTTTTTGCTGTTTTTATTAAGAATGTTGAGCTGAAACTCTGCACCCATCGAGAAGACTACAACATAAGAGTGGTGATTCCTCGTGTGCCTTGTTGGTGGTGGAAATGGAATACGGAAATTGTATTATGTAATTCTTTTTTTACTTAAGTTACAACTTATCTGTGGCCGGCGAAGCGTGCTCACTCGGATCATTATGGTTCTCATAGGTTGACTGCCGAAACATGGTAATGCTGTTATGAGGGTAGATTTACAATATGAGAGCTGCAACTGGTTAGGCGGTATCGAAACATTCTAGAAATAATACAAAAACCTAGCGTACACTCCGAAATTTGTTCCGTTGAATACCGGAAGACCATCCACTTAGCGCCTGTGTTTATTATTATCCAGTTTCGTGTACGTTATAAAGCATCGAACTTTCAATCCGTATCGATGTTGTACAAGTAATAGATTGATCGATTACCATATCGATTAAAAATAGGATTCCCGATAGATCTGGCGGAGCGTGTGAATAAATTTTGAATTTTATCATATTTTTAGAGGGGAACGCGTCGGCTCGGGTAATACACAAACTAATCTCGTTTAATCATAGACATTACTGTTATAGGGGCCATTGGGTGATGCGATTAGGCGCGTCACTAATAATATCGATATTTTATAATAGTGATGCATTTTAAACAAGGTTGACACAAGCATCGATGTCTCAAAATCAATCCGACGTGATTATGTAAGGAAATTTGATCTCATGCGGTCAAAGACTTTGTAAAGTCCGTAATAAAACGATTTGTAAACTTTAAGTTATGTGTTATAATGGATATGAAAGTTTTTGTAGTTTATTTCCAATGTAATAAAAAATATATATATTGTTTGTGATGGCGATAACTTGTTACAGAATACGAGAAATTAAACTATGCTGGTGGTGGGTCTCTGTCGCCGGAGACCGTCTAGGTAGGTACCACCGCAGCGCCTGTTGCAGCCGACAAACAGCACTGTGCAGACATTACTGTAATCCGGTTTGAGGGGCGCTGTTGCCAGTGTAATTACTGGGGTAATAAGATTCAACGTTTTATGTTTCAGGCGACTTGCGCAATCTGTTACAGTGTATAGAATCCTAATTAGCGCCACATTATTATTTGCAGGAAGGAAATCAAAAGATCCTATAGTTAACACAAGGACTATTACCAATTATATGTTATTTATAAGACTTATTACCGTTTAGAAATTATATGATGACTATGAATGAACTTCTTATTTGTTGTTAATATAATTTATTTCCAAAGCGCCAATTTCATAGGTGTTAAACGATTTTTATCATTTACAACCATCGTGCTTTTTTTTTTTTAAATTTAAAACATGAAAGCAAACGAACAAATTTATTGGCCGTTAAACGAACGTTCCGTGATTTTAAGTTTATCGGTTGGACAGTAATTTAACGATCGGGCGTCTTAATATCATCGACAAATGTATCGATAAGGCCCATCAATCAGCCGGCGTGTCGACAGCGGATGAAGACATCACTTGTAATAACAGGGTTGCCACGAGACGGATTTATTAGCTCAATAACACTGTAATAATGCTAATAGCTTGATGAGCCGGTAATTATAAACAGCAATAACGCGATAATTCGCGCCCGTGTTTCGAAATGGAGCGATTCCGAAGCGATTGTGGAGCGTTCGGCCGCTGGCAGCGGTACAACGTGTAATTACGACGTAAGCTTTATGTGCTGCACTTGGAATCGTATTAGTGTACTGTTTCGGACTGGTTCCGCCCAATTTTGGGTTTGATTTAGTAATATAATATATGTTACGCAATTATTATTATACAACGAAGCGATTCAACGTGGCTCCAGTTGCGATATTATACACAACACCACACGGTGCTCTGCTGGATTCAGATCATCATCATCAGCCGATAGACGTCCACTGCTGGACATAGACTTCCCCCAAACATCTCCTCATACAGTCAGCATGGCCTACGGTACCGCTGGGCAATAGGGGCTCTCGTATGTAGAGGTTCATATGGAGGGATTTGGGCTATTTCCCACCACGCTGGCGGAAAGCGTGTTGGCGGGAGCCAGAGTCTCGTTTGTTGATTAGCAGGGAGCACCGTGAGCTGGTGAGGTTGACTTAGGTTCCGTGAGTTGTTGTACGGGACCTCTTACACCCAGATTCAGATATAACATATTAATTTTCGTTACCGTAATTTCACTAGCTATTACGCCGTTCAAACCGGAACGCAGAAATAGAAGCTGTGGTATTACTTATGTGTACGGTCTCTGGTATACGATTAATAAAGCTTTTTTGTTATTCAAACATTCATACCATCTTACCATCACGTGACCGTCACGCTGGTATCGTGGTATCCTCCAATGATAACTACTTAATTTACCATACATCACACGTATACTAGCTATTTGATTCTTGTAATTTTAATACTTTGTTAGTTAAAGAGGATATAATTATAAACCTTTAGTAATAATAACATATTACCTTATTATATATTCACTGATGTATTTAATCTTTAGCAATATAAACAAAGTGTACACAGGACGAACTTAATGCTGTGGAGGCGTTTTCCGCAAGTCAAGTCAGGAGTTGAAGTGGAATCTCAGAGATGTAATAGGTAATAAATAAAAAAATGTGATCAATTGACTAGTTGTACTTCCTCAAACAATAATGCGGGCAATTATTATATCGTACGTAATGAACAACAAATTAAGTATTTCCCTTTTATTAGGTCTTCTTCGGTGTTGCAATGAAACCCACTGTACACTTTTCTAATTTATACCACACCAGCAGATACCAATTATCACCATCATTACAACGATGTTTTTATAAATTACATTAAGATAGTAAATTAGAGTTTAGAAATATTCTTTTTTTCCTATAAATCGATGGGACGTTCACCTCATGGTAAGTATTGTGCCTGCCCATAACAGTATTGCGGTAGTTAGGATGTTATACCACATTGTGCTAGTCCCCTTGAGACTTAAGGTGTTGAGTCTCGTTACCCCAGTAATGTAAATAGCATACTACTGGATGAGGGTAGAAATAACCGCCGCTTGGTACTTAGATAGTCTCGAGCAAAAGACACCAGTAACTGTTATGTGCTGTGTGGTAATCACCACATTGTGGCAAGCACCATTCATCGTTTACCACTTGCCGCCTATCGAATGTGTTGCCAGCCTAGCCGCTTCGTGTTATAAAGGAAATGAAAGTTTGCCAGCTAGCATTACTCGGTTGCATTTGTAGAAAGTTGAGACATATTCATCTCAAACAGTTAAATTTTGACGCACGCTTTATCACAACTAATGTACAGATTATGCAGATACAATCGTTTAAAGAATGAACGCACAAACGATGAAATCGATGTATAATTATCGATTATTCATACGGCTGTAACGAGTCATTTGTTATAAATTATCTATTTCATTTAAAGTATTGTGGGGGATAACTAGTTTTTTATATAACTATCTTCGTGGCGTTTGTCTAGTAACTTGGAAGTGCTTGGCTCGATTCTAAGGCTGTATTTTTGATTCGGTTGATGAATGGGTTTTTTTGACCCCGCCTGGTTAGATACCACCGTCATATTGTAAATCTGAAGCGATAGCAGTATCGTTGTTCCGGTTGTCAAGTGAGAACCGAATCTGAATGAGCACACTACACGATCTACGGCATCACTGTTACTGAACACAGCATGTAGTTGAGGTTATTTTACAGATAAAAAATAGGACAAAACTACACACCACTAGCCATTAACTTTTTGTATCGAGACGACGTTTCTATTAAGTCGACCTTTAAATTTGCGTAAAAACGCCTACAATTAAAAGAAGTTATGATGCGCGCGCGCAGCGGTTCATTATCGCGGGTTCCCGGGCGTCTGATATACGGGGGTACTTTGTATTTCCGTTTCACTCGCCCGGTGTCGGCAATTACTACACTTAATAAGGAATGAGCGTAATGAGCTCGCCTCCTCGCGCGCTTCGATTACGTCCTGATATCTCCGTTCGGATGCGCAGGATCTCGGCAACGTGATCGCGTCTCTAACGGTCGGTGGATCTAAGTTTATAATTAGCATGTTTATTATTCAACAACATCACACATGCTGAGATTCAGAGCACGATTGTAACTGAAAGATAAAACTAACAAAAAATTATCAAGTTTTACTTTACACGTAAATACAACGCGACTAATTTAAGTTGGCGCCAGACAGACACAGACAGACAGACAGACACACAGACAGACAGACAACGGTTATTGTTTTACTATAACATATTTAAAGTAATTTACTAATCCAAATTTCTTACAATAACCAGTTGTAATAGTGTCCATTAGTCCGGCTAGGTTATGTATTCATAAGTAAATATTGTTTACTTATATATTTTCGTCTCGTGGTTTAATTTTTCATGTATAATTATACTGTTTATTCTAATAGTGATAGTCTTATCAAAATGATATATATATTTAAGTATGGAAAGTACAGCTTGGACAGATATTTAAAATAAACTGTTTCATGAAATTTATTTTTGTGTTTTTCAATTTCGTGAGCCTATTAAGAATAGGGCTGCCTGTCGCTGAATGCATTTAAAAAGGTTTTCGGGATCATAAGCTTTAAAAATGGGTGCCTGCGTTGTCTCTTAAGTAAACACGGGGTGGATTACCAAGAAGAGATGGTGACGTAGTTAGCGTAGCGAAGCGAGGGTAGTGGGAAGGGTTATGGTTTTTCTTGGGACGTGATTAGGTGTAATGCAGGGCTGTACTAGTGCGTTCCGTAGAAGACCCCGGTGAGGATTTTAAGGGGTGCAAATCTCATACAACCTTGTCTTCTCCCCAGACGTAAGATAAAAAATTTCTCTTATATAAATAAGGACTAATTAGAGATATTCTTTAATAGAAAATAACCATCATATTGTCCCCAAGTAAAGATGGGACAAGGTCGAGCGATGAGAAGAACTATCACATTGTTGTAAATAACAAGGAAATAAAAAAAATATATATTTTTTTTATCTAAAATTACAAAAATCAATTGCTTATATGTTATTCAAGAAATAGTTTCAGCAATGTTTTTCTAAATAGGAAATTACTGATACTTGTGTATTTCGTTGATGGCCATTCAAATCATTAACACATCTGAACAGAAAGATTTCATTATATACATCATAATATTAATTAAAAACAGTCCTTTTGGATACTAAATGACTCAAATTAATTAATAATTTGAGTCCTTAATAACAATAGGCATTTCGTTAAACAATGTCACGCGTTTCAAATTCCAAATATACAACATGGCGTCAAATGACTTTTTTTAGAGGCAAAAGATTTCCGTCATTATGCCTATAAATTATATTCACGAGACGTTCCATTACTGATATTATTTTAATGGTGAATGTTTCATTGATAGTCTTTAATATTCGCAAACTATATTTTATTTTGATATATACAAGGTTATAGAAAATTTATACACTGTGTAATACTGACTGTAAAAAAAAACCATTTTGTACTGGTATTCATAACATAATATTATATTACTATTTTAATTATAGATGATCTTTGCTATCCATGTGTGATTTATACCAGACGCATTCTGATTTATGACTTAACTCATTAGAATAAATCATTGGGTTGTTTTTATTCAAATTTATGAGTAGGAACTTATGTAATTTCGCATCACGATCAACACATAATCGATAAAAATAACTTAGTTCGCCATATTGCAATTAGTATATTAACATTTTAATACTGAGTTATTGTGTTATTAATGACTAATTTTAGAATTTTATTTATTTAATCCATACAAAAAAATTAAATTATAAAATAAGTCAATTTTTTACTTGTTTACTTGTTATTGTCGGGATCGGCATGATTAGTCGACCAACCAGAACGAGAGCTTGGTTTTAGGAGGAGGGAAAAAAATGGTGGGAGAAATACTGGCTGGTACGATGATAGCCCCGTTCCCGCCAATCTGTTGGCGGCGATTGTAGCGGAAGACGATCCTACAGAAATAGCTTGTTGTTTTTTTTGTGGAACAAGTGAGTGTTATTTTTTGCTATAATTATAAAATGTTAAACACGCATTCGTGTAATAAAGAGGCCGAAGGAATATTAAAGTTTGTTCCAACAATTTTTATATATTGATGTCATATGTCTGTTGTTGGAGACTGACTGTGCAGGTACCACTGCAACGCCTGTCTGCGGACCAACAACAGTGAGCAATTATCATCATCATCAACTGATAGACGGCCACTGCTGGACATAGGCCTCCTCCAAACATCACCCCATCAATCAATTCTGCGTTGCTCGCAACCAGTCGGTTCTCGCGTTTCTCACCAGATCGTCGGTCCATGTTGTGGGAGGCCTCCCAACACTAGGTCTACTGGTACACAGGCGCCATTCGAGGACCTTACTGCCCCATTCCTCCTCCTTTCCTTATCCTTTGAGCAATGTGCCCTGCTCACTGCCACTTAAGTCTAGCAATCTTTTGAGCTATGTCGCGGTGACCTTAGTTCTTCTGCGGATCTCCTCATATCTGATTCGATCACGCAAAGAAACTCTGAGCGTAGCCCTCTTCATTGCCCTTTGGGTGAATATTAGCCTCTTTATAATAAACATTAAGAAAATAACTATTTTAACGAGACTTAATATTTTGGATATTTAGGTGTTTGGGTAGGTAGTGTAGATCATCCTAACTAGGGTCGCATTGTTATGGGCGGGCGTATTACTCGCCATTAGATGAAGGTCTCGTTACTGCGTGCATGGAAAAAACAAATAGGAACAAAAGAATGCTACCAATATAATATCTTCGGTTAAATGTTTTTTATAGGCTCCATTTGGAATGTTTTAGAGTCGTGTATAATAAAAATGAAAATGAAAAAGCATATGGGCACAGTGCTGTGCGTCAGGAAGATGAACGAAACCAGAAATGAGTGTGTACGGCGCAGTGACAGTGCGTAAGTTACGGGCCGTATCTGGTGATCTGTGAAACGCAAGGCGGGCCCCGCGGGTCGCCTGTGCCTTAACGGGCCGAAATTATTGTTATTGCCACCAAACTAATGTAATTATTTTACTTTAAAGAACAGCAGCGTCGTGGAGTAGACAGTTATTTATCATTATAATATATGTCACTAAATTTCCTCTTTAATCTGTCGTACGAATAGAAATCGAAATTTGATCTGATTCTGAACCAGCTGGTTTAATCATAAAACAAACCTGTCCTGCTATTCGGTTTTTATGTGGTTTTTGACTTTTAGTGTTTGTAAGTAAAATTTATTTTTATACTTTTTAATAGTTACATTCTGAATTAATATTTGTGTACTATTAAAACGATGCACAGCACAGCATTATATTCATAATACTCACGAATTAAGTTTCAGATCGAAGTAATTGTTAATAATACAATAATACGGTAATTATTGGGCACCGTGGTGTATAAACACTTAATATTATTATTATTTAGAATTTGTAGATGTTTATTAATATTTTATGATAATTATGAAATTATCAAAATTATCTATGGATCGATTAGATTTTTAATTAATTGTCCGAAGTTATCTACTCCCGTGATCAAAGTAGTTAAGATCATTGTTTTTATGTTGATGTATAAATCCATACGTAGTTCCTAAACCCTACTAAAAAAAGTGGAGATGTTCAGTAATCTAAAAGGTTAAAAGGCTATATATACATAATACATAAAGTATTTAAATAATTAAAATTAATTCATCGTTTAAATTTAATTGTCTTTTTTGCACAATATTACGTCAAAGGGAGGAAAGAAAAGATTTTACACTATATTGATGAGTTACCTAAATGCAATTTTATTCATTACAAAGCACTATTTAAATCTTTTGATATAAGGAAATTATGGAGAATTCGGAGATGGAGTTAACTTAAAAAGAAATGACCTTGAAAACTTAAGAGCTTGGTTAAAGATTAATTACAGATACTTAAAATAAAAATCACATATATTTTTTTTATTTTCAATAGTCTTTTAGTTTTAATTTCGCATGGTGTTGACAATGAGAGCTTGTCAAAACTACCACAGACTATAATTAATAGCATTAAACAACTTATTTACAAATACGCATATATATATATGTATATATATATATATATATATATATAGTTCTATAATATTTATCGTATATAAAGCAAGTAAACAGATAACGTAATTTTTCTCCCTGAATAGATCGGGGCGACGGTTCTTGACGGCCAGTATTAAAGCGAGTGGTTGTTTCCCGAGCCATAGATAATATAAATGACGATATTGTAAGTTTGATATTGTCTATTAGCATATACAGTTGCCGCAGTGGGCCAGTGTTTTAATTTATGCCACTGGCACCGAGCAGCGTCCCATGGGAGCTCACCGCGGGACCCTTGCCACAGATTTATAGGGATGAACGAGTGGCAGCTTTTATTGTCTCTGGCCGATAATGTCGCCATTAAAATTTCTTATTATTTATTAACAGTTCGGAAAACGGCCGTTGATGCAATCTATGTAATCGGAGTACCGACGTCGTGGATTAATTTAACGTAATAATTTTTATTCAGCGTTTTAATTAACGATCTGATATTGCTCTATCAACATCTTTTGTTTGTTATTCTATTCACTTAAGCAACGAGACGAGCGGGACGTTCACCTGATAGTAAGTGACACGCTAGCCCAGAACGTGGCGTTAGTCGTAGTAGTAGGATGTTATATATTGCACCACAATGCGCTCGTCGCATGAGTCATAACATGTTAAGTATCTTTAACCCAGTAGTTTCACTAGCTACAGCGCCCTTCAAACCGGAACGCTGTAATGTTTGCTCAGTACTGATTATCGACTGCAATAGCAGCTACGGTGGTATCAACAGAGACTTACCATCAGTAAAGGATGTTAATATCACAGCATTTTGTCTAGTTTATATTTTCTACATAATTTTTACTGTTTTTGGGCAGTAAAGAATAAGTTATTTAAAAAACGTGTAATGAACTTAGTAAAGATATATTAATAAATCTATTCTTATAGATGATAAATAGGACCATCATTATTAACCGTTTTTATTTTCTTTAATACTTAGTTATAAGTTATAAACATTATCATATTTTCCTGTATACATATATATTTGTGTGCTCATTCTCTTTTATCTACCTCACCTTCTACTGCATCTAAGTCTTAAGTTAACTCTTCGAGAATGTCTTAAGGTTTTAAGTTAACTTGTTGTTGTATCAGTTCTAGGTGTTTTGATAAGTTTTAAAATGAAGTAATAATGTTTCTGACTACAAGTAGTAGCAATTACGGAACCGCAGTGAACCGTAACCTAGGCCGTGTTGAAAGATAACTAAAAGCGTATTACCATCAGCGGGTGTCATGTCGGCGTTGTCTTCTGGGGTCCGTGAACTGTTGCCTTCAGCCGGAAAAATGCCGTTTACCCTAATTGACTACCCGACTCATCCGGCACAATGTTGTGAAACTTCTAGAAGCAGTACATTTGGTGCAAATAGTTATTACGACGATTCAAGGTTTGTTGGAGCTATTTTAACATTTCTACCAGTCAATCTGCAAAATAGTAAAGATTTTTTTTTTATTTCAACTTACTAATAATGAACCAGATGTCAGTTCTGGTAGTTACACGGTTTTATTTTATGTAATTTTTAAGTAATCTCCGTGCATTTTTACACGGTATGACAACGGTATGTTTTTTGGTTTGAAGTTATTAGTCCAAACTGTAGTTAGAATAAAGTTGAACGAATATTCAATTGTAATAAATTTTTATATACTAAGTTTTGAGTGCTTTGCAGCAGTTATAGTCACAGAAGAAATAAACAGGTAGATGCCTTGACTTTAAAGACATCAGGGAGTAACTACAGCTTGTTAATATTGGTCATGGTTCGATCAACGCAGAACAATTTCACTGTGTCTTGAAGTCTCACAGTTTACTAGGTTGGTTTAATTAAATTAGTATCTTTGTATAGGAGATTGAAGATTGAACTATTTAAAATGAATTGTGACGTCTCATCCAGCATCAGCGCCGTTGCTATAACTCATCGCCGCAGTCGTAGGGTCGCGTGTGAAATGTCGCGCTCGTGACACTGTACCCTTCATCTCGTTACTGTAATATCGCTCGCCTCCTCTTCTCCTCCCTACACCCGCCTGCTCCTTCTATACCAACACACATTTTACAACTAATTTGTAATTCTAACGGAGAATATCGAACATTAATTTGGGTATTAGTATATTCACTGATGGGCTATATATCTGCGAAGCTGAATCGAATCGTTCGCATGTTCGTATCTGGTGTCTGGATATTGAGGACACCATCTCCTACAACAAGCTTACGTTTTTGTGCTGTTGATGATTATTTTCGCAATGCCTTCAGCATAACTTAATATACGTACAAATACATAAAACAATGACTAAATATCTAGAGTTGATAAAGAGTATTTAAGAAAAAATTCAAAATATATAAAGAATTCATGGCTGAGAGTAAATAATATTTATCTAAATTATATAAAAGATATCTTTATAACAAGATAAAACTGTCACCAAAACTTATCCAATTAAAGCTTAGAGCTGTTAGAATCGGGTGCAACGAGAACAAGCCAACAAATCGGATCGTGGATGGAGACGATCCTTCAACAATTACTTAAAAGGTCGTGATCGAAATATACTCATAAATTGTTAGCGGAATGAGGGCGAGTCACAGCGATGACAATTATCTGCTATTACGGGACCATTTTACAAGCATACTGCCAATTTAGCTTTACCGATAACCTGGAACAGTCCATGGCAACTTCGAATGGATTTTACATCGAGTGCATTCCAATATGAAATGTTCCTCCACTGCAATTTAAGTTTGCGCTACGATCGCGAGTTCGTAAAAGGTGTAGATTTACATAAACTACTAAATGAATGTTTAATTAAACCAAATTTTATGGATTCTGTCGATATTTATTACTCTGACGTTTCAGCAGCTATGGTAACGAGGACAGGTGTCCCAACGTCATAGTCGTCCCATCACTGAGCACGTGCAGCATCTTAATTATTGTTCAGTCCTATATGGACAGTGTAAGTTCACTGTGCCTTGATGTTCTCTAGTGATATGCTTGGTTTTTGCTTTATTATTATAAACTATAGAACCTGAAGTCGATCTTACGTTTGCTGGTTTTATGTTGGCAGCCATGGTTGCCGTAAACCACCCATGACTTAGGGTAAACAAATTCAGTAAAATTTTAAGTCTTTGTAGTGCTAATGTTTAAAACAGTACATTGGTCTAACATGGTGCAGTGCTGGCGGAGCGACAAAGTGGAGCCGTGAGACGTTTTCCCAATAACCACTTTAACCGCGAAAAACACAGAGCAACCTGTCAGCAGAGGCAGTAAATATATTGCACGAATAAAGATAATAACATGTTTAAATTTTTACTGGCGATAGATCTCTGTTGTCAGAGGCCGTCTGTGAAACAGTACTGTCCAAATAATATCAGGTTCCGGGAAGGACAACGTAGCTATTGAAATTACTGGGGTAATGGGACTCAATCTCGTCTCAAGACGGAGAAAGCAATGTGGTGTAGTATATATAATTCTTATTCAATAAAGCGAGGTGACGAGCAGAAGGTTCACCATATGGTTAACGTGGCGCTAGTTAGGATGGTATGTATACCATTGTACAACACCACATTGCGCTTGTCGCCTTGAGACGTTGAGTCCTATTACTCCAATAATTTCACTAGCTACAGCGCCCTTCAAACAAGAACACAGTAATGATTGCACACTGTTGTTTGACGGCAGAAGGAGGAGCTGCTGTGGTACGTACCTAGACGGTCTGCGGCAACTGAGACCTAACACCAGTAGAAATTCTAGTAATGGAAGCATAAATTAGGATGCTGTATGAGTGCGTATATACTTGTGTGTATGCTGTTCAGTTTGAGTGTGTCCTGTTGGTCCTGGACCTGGTCGTTGTATGTTGCATTGTCTGCGGCGCGGGCAGTCTGTACCGCTCATTACGTGATGACGGTAACTGCGGAGTAATGCGAGCGATCAGTCAGCGAGCGGCGCAAAGGCGAGCCGATTTCTCAGCCAGCGCCCGCGGCGACCGCCATCCTCTACTCCATATCTTTATTAACTTGTCAACGAATACGGGTCGAGGGTCAAGAGATTGTACCATGCCGGTTTAGGAACAGAAGATTCATGGAGTCGTGTTTCAAAAATGCTAAATCGGTTGTTACTTTTAATACTGTGATGAAAGGTTTGAAGTCTTAACGACTTGCTTACTAACTCCTCGGTTTTGACTTCCGATACAAGAGAGCACCATGTCAGCTGTCTCACACTGTCTCCATGTCAGTCAGCTGCTTGGAGCTCCCGTAATTCGTATTCTACTGTAGTTCCAGCAATATTAGACCTGACGACAGTTCGCCGACCAGTTCGGAGGTACACTTTGTTATCGCTGCGATAGTCTTCTGTTCTCACCAAGTGTCTCACAGTAGCTTTGGCTTCGTTATCTGGTTCGTCTACCAGCTACTTTTCACCAAATTGAGTAGTGAGCTGTGCTTTTCTTAAATTTAACATATGCAGAGCAATGTTAACAGCTTATGTACTATTGAGACGGCGTTTACATTAGATATTGTGTTTATTAACCACTAAGCTTGCTTTATTTTATTATTATTATATTACTATAACCTATAATTTAATATATTAATAATACTAATAATGTCTATTGTTTTATATTGTAGATAAAATAAATAATTATGTACACTAGCAACGTTGCCAAGTTGTTGAGCTACAGCTCGCTATTCTATAGGACAGCGAGCGGTCGGTCATTGTTCGGTCTAGAGGTCTAAGTTGGATGAAAGTTATTATATTTAGTTCTTGTACAGTGATTCTCCTACTAGTTTACATTACAACAGTAATCTTCCACATGTTTATTACCAACAGTAAGCGTGTCTTACTGCTTTTTAAATCGCTGTTTAGAAAAATACTTCACGTGGGATAGAAATGTCTCACTCAACACTTCATCTCCCCGCGCACGATGTTGTATTGTTAGAAAATGCCTAAAGGCTTTAAGTTCTGACCTCTTGTTGTGATCACCACTTGTTGTGACCTCAAATTTCGGTGTTCTCCAAACATGAGTGATGAATACCCTATTACCTTTCACGTCTGTGTCGTTTCAAGTTGTGATCGTGGTCGAAGCATATACAGCGAGGCAATAGAGTTATTAGCCGACGTAAGTTTTGCCAATCGCACCGGTGCTGGTTTTCGAAAATGGTTAAAAAGCGATAAAAACTATAAAGGGCAGAGTGGTGACTTGGTGAACTGCTCTCCATGTTCGAGAAAGTCGAGGAGGAGGTGGGGTGGCAGTCGTAACCGTAAGACGGTTGGGTTTATACAAAATTGAGAACTGATACGAGCTGCGAATTGAATGTATGTTTGCGAATAATAAATGCGAATTTAATTTAATGTATAAAGATAATAATATGAGAATTTTAATTAGTTCTAAAGGAAATGTTGCTAAAACTAGACTAGATATTAATTTTTTTTTACTCTCAATCATTAATTTTTCTTAATATTTAATTTGAGGTTTGTAGATGCGATGTCAATGGCGATTACCAATTTAGCCTTACAATAAGTAACTATAATTCAAATTATTTCTTTTAAAGCAAGTTGGTAAGAATTATACTTAATACTCACTTTTACTTACTCTCTGTTACTACGATCAACTCTTAATTTGATCCAGCATTTGTGGAGTTTAGACGGTGGTAGAGATTTTGAACCTTCTAAAATTAAATAACAAACCGGAGAGATCAATGCGTTCATCTGCTTGTTGTAGAGCTGATATTTTTATAACATGTTGCACGGTCGCGACGGTATCTGAGCATCTCCGCGACTGCCCCGACGCATGATGCGCCGCGCGGTGTGGGCGACACTCCGAGGCTCCGGGTTCGATATTATCTCAATTGCACACGTTTGTTATAACGATTAAAATTATTTTACTATACAGCTCCGACAGCGTTATCTTATGTAGAAATAATTTAATTTAATTAGAAACTCCACAAGAATAACGTCAAAGTATTTCACGTATAAAACTGGATTATTCCTACAGTTATCCAACGTTATGATCAGGCTATGGGATTTTACTGTTACCTTTACCTTTGTATTGTGTGCGCCGACTCACAGTCGGAGTCTGTGTTCAGCAGTTGAAGACAACGAGATGAAACTGTGATGATTTCTATTACATAAATAGCTATCTAGAAAATCTTCCACACATTACTTTTGCTTATAGACAACTACAATGTAATGAATGAACAGCCATTTCCATTATCCACTTCATACACAGTTTCCGCTAATTTCCGCGAGACTGTGGAAAGGTGGATTCGAACCTGTGTTTTTGGGTCGAACAATACCCTAAACTACTATTGACGCTCTTAATATATAATTAAGCGGAGTAAGGATGAGCTCGCGAAGTGAAGTGGCCAGCAATTATATAATAAGAGAATGTATGCATTTCATATTCAAGACTTTCGTATGTTCGCGGATGCTTGGCAATTGGCATAAACAAGTAATAAATTACACAAACAAAGGTGTCGTGGCACATGTTGCAGCACCAGTGTGGCGGCAATATTCGGTTTTACCACGTGCGATATTGCTGTTTAGCCACACCTTCCGTCCGGACCACCCATCCGTCGGTCCGCTGGCGAGCGACGCGTTAATCAGTTGACTTCTGTCTAGATTCCGTTCCATTATACTTTATTTTTTATTCAAGTAAGTGACGAGACTAGCTGGACGTTCACTTGATGCTAAGTGATGCGGCGGCTTATACGCGCGTCGCCTTGAGACATAAGATGTTGAGTTTCGTTATTCCAGTAATTTACATTAGCTACAGCGCCCCTCAAATCGGAACACAGTAAGTTTGCACACTACTGTTTATCGGCTGCAATAAAAGCAGTAATGGTACTTATTTACTCTCCAACAGTAGTACCAGTAAAATTTGGTTACACTTTAATATTAAGTATTAAACTTATAGATCCAGTTCTTATACTCTTTATAATAGAAGAGTATTAAATAGCACTTACTTCTGTGCTTATCACCACATTGCGCTACTATAACAATGTCAAAGGATAAGGCCGAATATAGTGATGTATTCTGGACAGGCAGAATACAGCAGGGTCGTTATGTTGATATACAACGGGAGGGTAGTGACTCTCTGGTGGATCCGCAGAAACCTTGTCATCGTCAATTTGAATGTTACCAATAGGAGTAATCAGCGTCGAGTTGGTCGCCAAGTATCTAGATAGACGTAGAGCTCATCTGTTTACACATTCCATAATTAATCAGATTACAATTTATCAGGGACAATTATTCAGGGATCGATTTTGCTGATACCTGACAAGTCTGTAGACTAAATCTAGTATAATGTATTTAAGGTTCTTTAATACCTCCCTCTATCACTTAGACCTCAAAGTAGGTAGTTAATAGAGGCAAACTGAGGTGTTAAGTGTGATGTTTAATTAAGCGCGTTCGTGCTTAATAAGTTGCGCACACTTGAGGGGGCACTAAGTGGAAGGCCGCTGCTCGCTCACCATCGTCCTACTAATTAAGTTGTGATTTTGATAAATGGTAGACGCGGAGTCGTGGGTTACGCGAGCTTAGCTGACGGTTAAGTTAATTGAATAAGTCATCCGTTGTGCCGGCTTAGCGCGTTTAGTAACTTGAAACTGTTTAGTGGTACATAAACATTGTCTTTTTGATACAGCCGAGGCAAGAGAGAAGTTAGCAGGTGGTAAATGATACGTTTGTGTTAACAATGTTGATTGGCATAATTATACTACATTGTTATACGATCAAACAGTCTGCATACTTCTATCAGGTCCTAGAAATAGAACTTAGTTACTATAGAACAGTAAGTTTTGTATCATCTAGTTTTTATTCGATACGTTGAAAAAAAAAGGTGAATAATACAAACCGGTAAAATCCTTTGAATTTGTTTGTGCGAATAATTCAATATGTATCGATTAGTTGGTTATTTTATCTAAATGGCTGTAGCAAGAGATCAGCGTTATGCAGCCGAATCAATTATGCGCAGGCAAGTTCAGGTGTCGATTGGTAATAAATGAACTTGTTATATATCGCCGCTGGAGCCGCGAGTGCGTGTAGTTCGCGTCGTCCGCGCCGTGGATCCGCTAATGTTAATCAGTGCAACATCCGGTTACATTAAAATAATTTTGAAAGTGTATCGAACTGTGAAATTGAGCATTAATTTATCAAAATTATTAATGTAGTCCGTTATATGTATGGACAAATAAATATATACCGCAGGTTTGTTTGAGACAGCTCTGCTTAAAATCCAGCATGGTAGAATTGTGATGTATGTCTATCTGATTTTGGTATCCCTTTAACGGATAAACCGATTGCAATGTCCACTTCCTGTTTGTGTTACAAATAACACGGTTTCTCTCTAATACCACAAGAGAGTAATAAAAATCTGTGTACAACACTGTACAGGGGTATTCTACAATGAGGGTGCGGCTTCACGTCTTAAAAATACAGTGTTATGGAAAATATTGTTTTTAAAAACAAGTGTTTCAAGGGGGTAGATATGCTGAGTCTAGCCACGACATGTTAAAGAAAAACTTCAGTCAGTTCCAGTGCCTAGACATATCTGATAATAATCAAACAATGCTTAACAAAAATTATTTTTTTATGTAGAATCTTGGGAAATATTTAGAAGCCTATGTCCAGCAGTGGATGTTTGACGGCTGAGAAGGTAGATGTAGGTTATCGATCCTCGAGTGCTCTTATTTATAAGAACTTAATAAGTATTCTTCGTTAAAAACACTTGAATACTTGTGATAATTTAAGTATTTGAGAATATTCAATTGGGTTACCTGTGTGAGCTTTAGTCAGACTGTTTATTAGCGTACAGGTGGTGGACCCTGTGACGTCACCGGCGGATGATGTATCTGCCGGGGTCCATATATTGTAGCACCCCGCGGAGCTCGCAGCGCGCCTCATCTCATTATTTGTAAAACATAGCGCACTTCGGACGAGATGTTGCTGCAAACAGCTACACGCAAACCGCCGCAACAAGTACGGATCGAAATTCCGATAAAATTATTAATTGTTATAGCAGATGAATGCTATTGTTTATATTATGACGTCAAAAAGTTTACAGACGGTTATACACGTAGGTCCTCAGTTAGGTTATTGGCTACATGAATAGTGGCAATT
Organism: Ornithoptera priamus; assembly: GCA_029034505.1. NCBI lineage: Eukaryota > Metazoa > Arthropoda > Insecta > Lepidoptera > Papilionidae > Ornithoptera > Ornithoptera priamus. Next base: position 602,466 of record JARDWD010000685.1, read on the forward strand.
TGTCATTCTATTATACAGTATAATAGCTGATCCCTCTGACCCTTTACTTATGAAATTAAAAAAAATAAATAGCCTATAACCATCTACAAATCTACTCCACTAGTTTTCACTTGATTGGCGAACAAACGAACCCAACTCTTTTGGAGAAAACCGTCATAGATCAAGACGTTAACCTGCACCTAGTTACATGCTTTTTTTATTCCACGAAGCGAAGATACGAGCGCGGATTTTACCTGATGGTAAATGATGCATCCGCCCATAACGCTAGTAAGGATGTTATACACAGCATCACATTGCGCTCGTCGCCTTGAGTTATAAGACGTTGAGTCTCGTTACCTCAATTATTTCAATAGCTATACCGTCTTACTAACCGGAACACAGTAATGTTTGGACAATACCGTTTGTTGGCTGCAATAGAAACTGCGGTGGAACCTACCCGGACGTTCCCCGGCAGAGACCTACCACCAGCTGAAAATATTTATATGGTTTACAAAGGACTAGTTACGTTACGACAACGGTTGAGTTGTTTTGAAGTCATAATATTCTATTACTTACTACAACTATTCATATATATATATATATATACAATATTGTTACTAAAATGAAAAATACTTGTTCTTGTATTATTTATTTCCTTTTTAAAAATGCTGCCTGTTTTTACTTACAATGTGATGTGTTTATACGTGGGGTGATGAAAACATGCGAGCAACGCGGGACCGATCGATGTGTGGAGATCTTTGGGGAGGTCTATGTCCAGCAGTGGACGTCTATCGGCTGATGATCATAATGATGATAAACTCCGTTGTTTAACAAAGAAGCCGAAGGTACATCTTCTTTTTCTTCAATGAAATTAAACATGTCAAAACGTTAAGTGACGTTATTCAGAATACTAAAGGTTGAACCCTCGTAAAATACACGGGTTCCAGTTAATCAGCAGGTGTTTGTATGGAACAGGATTTCTTTTCGCTCTATTTATAACCTAGATAAATACAAATTTCAATCGTATACCGTATTTTCGTATTATTTGAGCATTTGCTACGACACTCCGGTTAATTGGTACGGAAGTCCAGTGAAAAATGTTTATTGGATTTGCAGTTTTTCTTAAGTAAAAGTCTTTTTGGGTGGAAACCGCTGGATGCGTGCAGCGCTGGACCTATCGATGCAAAAGTTTGGAGAAAGTCTTAATCAAGCTGTAGATGTTATCGTGTGATGATGTTGATAATGACGCTGTAAAAATAACTCTCGAAGTTCTTTACTTAACAAGCAATAATATTCAGTACCTTAAAGGAATATGTTGGGAACAAATTTATTCTCACATTAGTGTATGAAAACATGTACTAGTTTTTTTTTTAATTTTTACCTTAATCATCATATACGTACATGAATTGTTATCAATTTTAATATTTCAAAGTAAATCAGTAATATTTCCTGTAGAACGATAACATTATTATTAAAAATGTAATAAACGAATATTTTAAGCACGTATAATATATTATTATGGACGGACTTCGCGCTCACCATCAAGTAAACAACTTAGCTTCCCTCCTTTTTTTATTTTTATGCGATATAAAAAGAGAGGAACGTACATTAAAAAAAATCATTGATCATCAACTTTGTTTAGGTGTTAGAAAAGTATCTAATGAAAACTTTGTCTCAATTTATTTCGGATAAACACGTTGAACTCTTTTCCTCAAAGAAACAGCCAACGACATATTTAGATTATATTTGTAGTTTGTATATATTAATAGACACACCGAAAATCCATTAGTTAAGTTTATTTTCACAGTTAAAACGCGCCGATGCGATGTAACCGTCGGTTCAATTAGCGAGGAGCAGTTATCTGACTCAGGTACGTATTGTTTTTCCAATATTGAAATGCATGCAATATCCATTGGCGATATTGATGTAACCAGGTATTTAACGGTGCTCGTGGCAAAGCCGGTACACCACGAGCACTTCTAATTACGTATTCAGCTACACAAAATGACCTATAACATGGCAGTTATTGTGAGCTGACTTTACTACTGTTACACAAGTGGTTTCCACTTGCGTTATAGTTAGGAACGGCGACTTAGAGAGACTAGGTGTGACACCTGATTTCTCGATCTATTCTATCATTATTTATCTACTACCCACTATCCACGAAGGTGATTTGAGTTCTTCTTTAATGATTTATTTCCTTTAAAAAAAGTAAGACGTATATAAAAAATTCATTGATAGTAAGAGACATTTGCGGGCTATGGTAATTCAAGTAGTCTAGAACCTCAATCTCAACACTATCAAAATGGCGACCAGACTTCCTCTCACATTCATACTAAATAGAAGTTGATAAAACTGTGCACCGTGCAATTAAATGCAACAAACCAAAATTAATGTTTTTCTTATTTTACTGGAAGGAACATAAATATACAGTGATATTGAACGAACTGTACTGTAAATTTGTCGTGTCATATTCCTAACACACACATACACACACACCCACGCACACACACACACATATATATATAAGAAAAAAATCATTTCCTCATTTCCAAGATGAATCGTTACTTATATATATATATATATATATATATGTATACAGTGAATAATAGAAATTTATTATTACTTCTATATATTACATAATAATTTTGAAATAAGACAATAATTATAGTTTTACTGTTAGTAAGTTCAGACGTCATTATACTTTTGTTTAATTAAACTAGAGAATTATTTTTATTATCTCGTGGTGTTAAGCTGTTTGTTGACATTAATAAACGAGAAATATATATATTTTGAGTTCGATGCACACAATTATTATTTTTCATGAGTATACTTGCTGCAATGCTGCTCCAAGATATGGTGCACGTTGTTTCTATGAATAAAGTTTTAAATTTGAACACTTCAAAAACTGAAGCTTTCGGAGTCTTCGCGAAGTGTTTTCTGGTGGACGTGCGTGCTTCACATCCAGCGGGCCGCGATCCGTGTGCGGAGAATCTCGTGTCGTCCGGGTCAAGGATCGACCGCTCACATGCAACTGTATTACCTATTAAACGCAACAACGCTTACGACTCTTATATTCGAGACGTTCGCTCGTGAAAATCCATAATTTTCATTTTAATCTCACCATGGAGTAGGAGAGTCCTCGTAGACTGAAGATCGTACAATTGTACTCGAGATCGTAAAGTTTATATCGGTTATATAAAATGGAAGGATTATAAGTCGCGTGCGCATTGTCAATGTTATATTGTAGATTAGAATTCTTGTAGAATTATCATACGGCAAAGCAAAAAATTTTTATAATTTTAAACAAAAACTAGAATGTTCATGTTTAGATTAACAGAGTAACTTTATTGACCAATGATTGTGTATTACATTCCTATATATCTGAATAATTAGATGTAAACATCAAATCCAGAAGTATCCTAATTGCAACTTATTGCATGTTATTACGGATTAAGTCATAGTTGTCTCTAATCAGATTATCTATATCCACGGACTCAGCGTTGCTCCATGAACATAACTGCTTCATGTATACCATGGGCAAAATAATTTGATGCTATTCTTTATTATTTTCAGAAGAATATATACAATTAATTATAATAAACTTGCAGTCATCTTTCGTAAGACAAGGTAGAGTTTAAGTAATTATGCTATACATAGCGTCTTACTTTAATTACAATTAATTCCTTTGACAGTAATTTTTGTCTTTCGTTATTTTGTAGCTTTTTTTATACCATTGATATCTCAAGAGCTTTGGTGTCTATAGCACTTCGTACGATCCGCTCTGTCCAATGAGGAGTGGGTTTAGAGAAACTAATAAAAGTTTAGTTTTTACTAACGAAATTAATACGCCGATTTGTTACCACTGTTTAGATTTAAAAATACTTACCACTAAATTAATGGTAGAGTTGGAAACGACAGCCAATAGAGAGACGTGAATTGTAAAACGTGGAATACAGTATAGAAACGAAATAATAAAAAAAAAAGATTAATTTGAAGCTTATCAGTGTTCCGTTGACGCTGAATATGTCTTTGTGATTCGTGAGATGGTGGACGCGGAGTCCCACGGATGTAACGTAATAAGTTTACTCATTATTCTGTTGCACGTTGTAATTGATTAGGTACATTTGCATGGAGGTGGAATATTGAGTAGAGTGAGGCGTGCGAGGGAACGCCCAGAGCAGACAGACTCCATAAATAATGTTGACTCGCTGGTGACATCCGACGACTCCACTAATGGCGGGAAAGGTCAGCTACTTGTTACATGAGTTCGTGTTGAATAGTCTATAGTCATATATACTCTATCATATCTAAGATCTTACTTACATGGAAAACTCTGCTCTGCCCTGTGATGGGCTGATGAAGGATGCCATTTAGTATTAAATTAAATTCTTGTTTAATATATCTTAATCTGAATGTTTCAAAAATAAAGGAAATCAGAATGTTGAAACCTACTAAGGCTTTTGAAGTATAACATGAAATTTAAAGTAAGACTGAATGTTTCAGAATAAGGTATTTCGAGTGATACTCTATAAGGTATGTATAATGACAAACCCTTTTTAATGTAATGTGTATGTTTAACCTACTACAGCATAATTTTCGTTGTAGTCGGTGCAAGATGATAAATCACATCCACACGAGGTTCTCTTATCATTTGTCTCATCCTGGTTATGTATTATCATCCTACCATTCCTATCCCGTTTTCACCTATTTATATTTAGTTAGTGATTTGTTTTATTAAAGTATCTGTGACTGTGTTATATAATAACACAGGAATATCTCATATACGTTGCCGGATAGTCGACTCGAAAATAACCATTTCCACAACTTTTCTCGAATTTTCATACATTCTCGCCCAGTACAATTTTATGACAGGATGTTTTAATTTCCGTTTGTAAATACTAATTAAATTAATTTTAACAGAACCGCTAAATCATATCGCTATAATCCTAAAGTTCAAATCAGAGACTTAGTATTGTAAATGGGCACATTTATATAAACTAAATAATTGTTAAATGTTGCTAAAAGATAAGTCCAATATGTAATAGATTAGACTTTTCAGCAATCATGTACATCGTGTATTTATTTACTCGTGTATACGTCGCTATAACAAAAGGCTTGCTCGCTTTACTTGGGTATAAATACAAACTGTAACCATAACGAAGGTAACCTGTTTGTTTATATGCTCTTCATCATATACTATATATTTCAACCAGTTTTCTACATTTCAACCAGTTCCAACACCTTTCAAGAGGGAACACACTAAGTTGTGCACTCTCAAAATAAGATCATTACTTATTACAAGCTGTTTACACAGACGTGAATATCCTTATAGTTTTCATAAGTAGGATGTGAGGTTTTGCTAGTACACATAGTGGTCTTGAAATTGGGACAGTACTTAACTGCTATCATAGCGCAGCGGTTAATTACTTGAAACGAGAAGATCAGCGGTTTAATTTCAGTCTGCTTTCTCTTTTATGTGGTGGAGGTTGGATAGTTGTAATTTCTAACGACTCTTGTCAAATGTTAGTGATTGTTGATTCATAGAAATGAGAGTATTCTAGACGAACACGTGATGCTCTGCCTCTTTGTCGGTTAACATCGCATGCAGCCGAGGTCAATTGTTACAGCATTGTAAATGAAAAGATTTACTTTTACACACTTGTCAGTAGAGATGGCCACTTTCGAATGGAGATGACTGGGCAGTGGACATCGATGTGCTGAAATGATGAGGCATATTGACGATCTCTTAGGTAAGAGAGCGCTTAATCACTTTTAACAGAGACTGCTAGTGACGTGTGAAACTTTTAAACAAGTTTAATTTTAATGCACAGTTTGTAATATGGATTATATTAACCGGAAGTGAATGTACGAAAGTAAATTAAAATAAAACAAAATGGGCTGTCAAGTGCATGATTATTTTATTTTGTACGTCTCCGTGGAATGCGTTCCGTTACAAACATTTTGTATATGAAATAAAAAAAACACACTACTTAAATTAAATTATATACAAAAGTACGATTGGTAAAGTATTAAATAACTGAGTATGTGTGATCAAGACTAAATTTCACTTAGATGAGTACATAAGAGAGACAAACTAAGGTTGAGCAATTTTATAGGAATGTTAAAGTACAGCGAGTATATAGTTCGTAAGTGTACACGGATTTATAGGGTTTAGCGATAATTTAAAAGGAAAACGGGTATAAATCAGGTGCAAATATTACATAAACTTACAGTTATGCGAAAACACTGAAGCGGCCGTTTCACAATGCACCCGAAGTTAAAACATTACATCAATCCACAGACACAAGTTCAAACAAAAAAATTCATCTAAATCAAATAAATTATATATGTTATAATATATATATTCAAATATATATATATATATATATTCATATATGTATCTATCCATTTGATGAGCGCAGGCGCAGGCCGCCGCCCCATCCATTGAAAACCAACTATTAACCTACAGCTTAACACGTACGAAATAATTTAATATATACAATCGATTTGTACATAACCTTCAACCGCGGCTCTAAGCTCTAACTAAGCAACAACAAGTTAACATCTACTTAACTTACGTATTTGGGATAGACTCTTTATTCAATCGATAACAAACAAACTCCGCCCAAAAGTCAACTTAATCATAAAATCACAATCCGATTTACTGGCCTTCTTACTGACGGAACTGTCTCCGGATGTACTGGCGGGCGACGCTCTCACACTTTGGTGGTCAAGTCCAGAGGATGCAGCTTGATTCTTTTGATTTGTGTGTATGCCATGTCCTCTTCCTCGCTGACCGACCCGCCGGCGCTGGCCGAATCCCCGTCCTCGTTATCCGGAGTTATTATCTCACTGTCGTCGGACCTCCGCCTCGCTGAACTGGACCTGCCGTCAGATTTAACGGAGAGATCCATGGGATTCTCTTGCAGAGGCGATTCAGAGGTTCTCCTCTCTGCCGGTGGCGTAGGAACAAATTCCGCTTCCGAGATTACATCCTCCTGGGGGGTAGGTTGGGTCGACCGTTGCTGTTTTAAGATCTCATCTAAGAAGAATCGTTTCGACGAATCGGCGTTATGGTCGTCGATTCTCACGTCGTTATTATTTTCAGCAGCTTGCCTCAGAGCTGCGTGGTCTAACAGATGTCTCGAATATATCGGGTGGAATCCGGGTGGGAACAGTAGGGGGTGGTTGGCGGCGAAGGGGCTAAAGGGCGGTGGAGGTAAGAAAGGCGAGTGAGGGAAATGGGGCAAGGTAATATTGGCTAAGGGCAGCGGTACGTACGCGTCTCTCGGCGGCGTGAGCGGTCGGTCCGGCGGCCGGTTTTGAGTTATCCGCGACTTCTCATCTAGTTTAGGGGAGGAGCCGCTCCGGTGAGAGTCCGGCGATCCCGAACAAGGCACTTTGTATTCGTCGAGGCCCAACAAGGCCAGCTCTTCCTTTGACCTCGGTCTTCCTAACCCAGGAAATAAATGGGGCGGGAACGGTGGAGCTAGATGGTGCGGGGAAGGTGGAACTCTGGGTGGTGATCTAGATTGCGCCGCTTGTTGCTGTTCTTGTAGAAGACAGTGGATCTTGAACCAGTTGGATCGCCGGCCGTACCGCGAGCCCGACTTGGACATGCCCACCATGAGGCATTTACGCAGTCGGCAAGCTTTGCACGCAGTTCGATTCTTCTTGTTGATGACGCATTCGCCGTTGTTTTTGCATTCCGTGATGGAGTTCAGGTTGTTGTACGATCGGCCGAAGAATGACTGGAAAAGAAGAAAATAAAACAGTTTTAAATATGTGATGGCAGTGAAAGAGAACAGCGACTAAAACCTAAATGTTTATTGAGTAAAATGGAAGTTATATGTGCAGGGATGAAATTACTAAATAAGCTTTTTTAATTGAAAACGAAAACGTGTTAAGTTGAACGCGAGCTCATGTTGCTGTGTAATTAAACAGTTAAGTAAACCCTCGGCGTGCGGCGGAGGCTTCTCCGCACGGTTTGCTGGCCACCGCCGCGCTGCGTTGAAAGTGAAAACCGGTGCCTTAAAATTGTCGTGTTCACGGCTTGACGACGTCATTTCCGCTGGAAATAGGCCACAGGCTCGGTTCCGGTCTGTTAGCTACCTTTATATACGGTTTCGATTTGTCTCGACCTTGGGATTTCGCTTCATTATGTAACGCCATTGTTGTTTTCTTAAAAGGAAGTTTATCGTAAGTCCGCTGCCGTAGTTTTGATCACTTGAACTTGGAACTTGTTTCAGCTGACGTACTCGTACAAGATTTATATAATTTTGAAGTAAATTATAACAACATGGAGCTTTAACTTGTAGAGCTATTGCGTTATTTGACTATTGAGGTACTTCATATCTTAAGGCAATGAGCATAATGCGATGTAAGCAAGCCTTATACTAAGTAAGCTTAAACACGTTACGATCGCTTACCAGCAGCCATGGTCACTGATGTGATGGATGTCCCAAGGTCATAGCTATCAAATGGTACCTATAACTTTTTAATAATTTTCTATCCGATCTACGCATCTTGGAGTCTTCTAGTGGTGTTTTTGGTGTTAGATGTGTGTTTGGTGGAAGGTGGTTAGCTTCGGATCCCATTATTAATAACATTATTTCAAACATCAAGCACAGTACTAGAAGACTCCAAGATCAATCTGCGTAGATCGGATAGAAAATAATTAAAAAGTTATACCTACCCCGTGAAAGCTATGACCTTGGGACATGTTTCACCTCCTCCGTAAGATCGTAATTAACGCTACGTTGTTATAGGCAGGCGTTTAGTCGCTTCGTTGTAAAAAAAGGATTGAACTAGTCATCATGCTGCCTCGGCAGGTTTAGCCGGTGCGCCGTGGAGGCAGTTGTCTCCATTGGTAGTGTCCAGGCAGGTTGGTAACGGCACTCCGGCGCGCATTAGCGAACGCGCGCCACGTACGCGGATTGCCGAAATGGACGCGGATCACGGGGTGAATGATAAATTGCGTACTATTGCAACGATCGCGTCATAGATCAGGAATTTAAACTGAAACAATGCCATCTTTAGTCGCGTTGCGATCGTGACGCGAATTAAACCGACCGAACCGACCGATCCGATCGAACAGATCGCATATCAGATAGTCCGCTCGTTTCCACTTCGGCCAAGAGTTCAGCGTCGGTGCGATGGTTACGACAAGACTTACAACAACATTATCGCCTCAAATAAAGGGGGAATACCTTTTAATATATCTCGAGGAGTGGCGTTTACAAACAACGCTATTAATTTTAAGCATTGTTTCTTTTTATTCAATAAAGCGATGAGACGAGCTGAACGTGTATCTGATGGTAAGTGCCTTTTAAAAATGTAGCCTTAGTTACCATGGTATACACTCCACAAAATTACGCTCGCCGCCTGAGACATACGATGTTGAGTCTTCTCACTCCAGTAATCTATATGTTTGTTGTATGTATACACCTATCTGCATATGTATGCATCTGTTGTACCTATCTAGACGGTTTCCGGTAACATAGACCTAGTAGTTAATTACATATATATAGTATAAAAACGACATGAAGGTAGAAAGGAAAAATCTCCGAGTGATTACGTACATAATAATCAAGTTAATTGTATTGAATTAGATTAACTTATATTAGTGAGTTGATAAGTAAGTTAATGAGAGTACAGAAGGTATTGAGTTAAAGTTTAATGTTATTAAAAATACATGAATGTAAGAGTATTTAAGTAATGCGATTAATAAACATTTGCCAAGTTAAATAGTCGGCAAGGTAAACAAGCGGTGCATCTGCACTCGAATTAACTTTACTCGTCCGTGTTTATTTAATGCTTTATAACTGATTGCCTCTAAAGATACCTGCTCGTCTGATGAATCCTCAAATTGAGCACATAAAAGGATACCTCTCAAACGTCTGCGTTATTGAAATTGAATTATGATCTATAGATCGCCGTGATCATAAACGCCGCACTAAACACAATGAGTCGCTCGATAATTAAAACTCAAAGTTCACGCTTGCGCACACTTATCAATAGTAGATCCTTAGCTGATCGCGTTAGAGTTGATTTTCGACGATTGCGATGATGAGGGGCACAGGTGATGATGGATTCCGTTCCAATTGAAGTCGAATGTTAAATTAAAATTTAAAAAGTACGTACCGATCGATTATTATATTTGCGCGGAGCTTGTTTTGTATGCTTTGCTTATATCTTGCTTTGTATTATGTAAATTAATTATTCATTAGGGTCGATGGGATTCAAAATGGTAGTAGGTCTCTGCCTGATCTGCTGGTGGCAGGTCTCTGTTATAGGACACCATGTAGGTAGGTACAAACACAAATAGTAATGTGGTAACATTACTGTGTCCAAATTTGCAAGTGCTGTAGCTAGTGAAATTACCAGGGTAACGATAGTCAATATCCTATGTCTCTGGCGACGAGCTCAATGTTGGATGGTATATATCATCGAAAGTACCGCCAAGTTATTATGGGCGGGCGTATTACTTACCGTCAGGTGAACGTCCCGATGTCTCATGGTTTAATGGAATACAAAAAAGTTTGGATTGAGATGATGGTAAGTATTTACCATCTCTGACCTGCATGAATGTAGAACTATAAAAAGTCGGGTTTTTAAAGCTTATGTGCAGAGGTAAAAATGCAGTGATTCCTGAAAAGTTAAGTTTGGATTCATTTTTTTCAGAGTTTTTATTGAATTGAGAGCGTTGCGAAAGTTCACAATCCTCAGTTTAAAAGATTGAACTGCTTCCGTAGCCGTGCCACTAACTGCTTGTAATACAGAGATCAGGTACAGTAAGAGATTACTGCAGGTTTTTTTAATTCAATTAAGCGATGAGGCGACCGGATATCCAACTGATGGAGAGTGATACGCCTGCCCATAATAACGTGGTACTAGTTAGGATGATATATATAGCACCATATTGCGCTCGACTCGACTTGAGATATAAGTCGTTGAGGCTCGTTACCCTAGTAATTTCACTAGCTATAGCGCCCTTTAAACTGGAACACAGTAATGTTTGTCGGCTGCGGTGGTATCTGCCTAGATGATTTCCGGTAAAATAGACCTTTTTTTTATTTCGAGGGGAAAATCTTCGAATGATACTCTGCTACTGGGGAAAGCCAGGGTTATGTGAGATTCTTACTCATTAAAACTCCCTAGGTGTTCTGCATCAGTGCATTCGGAGAGGCTCCCGGATGTCTTACAGACCACACCGGTGCCCCTCTACACTTTGTGTTACACGTCTCTGAGGAGAAGCCTAACCCTGCCTAGACACCATCGCCGGTGAAAGAGACCTACCACCAGTGAATAACTAATGATGTAGTGAGAGTGTAAATATGATAAGTACTGCAATATTTCTATGTGGGGAAATATGATTAGATGTAGTTAATGATGAGGTCGGCAGATGTCGCGACGTGGCCGCCAGTTACACGGTACCGTAGCACCGCGGCACGGCGGCACCACGGCACCACGGCGTCATGGCAACGGTTCCCAGGTACCCGTGCGCTCGGTAATGAGAATGTACATAAATTTAGCGCCGGCCGACGGCGCTGGAGTTACGAGCGACCCCAGCACCTTCGGTGACCCCGCGACCGGACTATATGTCTGCGCGACAACGCACCGCGTCCCCGGATGGGTCGCCGCGTCATGTAACTTGTCCGGCCGTTCGACCACTGAATATGGACACCGTACACCCAATAAGGTAGGTGTAATTGAATTAGAACCTTTTTGTCCCTTCATGAAAACAGATTGTTCGCCTTATTCAATTGCACATTAGTTCTCTCTCTGTATCAACGCTTAAAATCTTTTGCTGAGTAAATTGAACTTCTTAAACGATTACCAAGGTAATATTTTAAAAATTATTGACATTTATTGGTTGCAAGTCTCCATTCTTAGACATCGTCCAGACTAGTACCACCACACGATAGTTTCTGTCGCCAAACAGCAGTGTGCAAACATTACTGTGTTCCCGTTTGAAAGGCACCGTACCTTGTGAAATTACTGGGGTAACGAGACTCAACATATTATGTCTAAAAGCGACGATCGCAACGTGGTGTTACACTATTCTGCATTGCGATGGTAAGTAATACGACTGCTCATGACAACGTGGGGCTAGTTAAGTTGTTATATACAGCCCCATTTTGCTCGTCGCCTTCAGAAATAAGATATTGAGTCTCGTTACCCCAGTAATTACATTAGTTACAGCGCCTTTCAATTGGGAACGTAATTATTGCACAGTACTGTTTGTCGACGACAACAGAGACCTGCGAAAACGGTGTCCAACATCAGAGACCTACTGCCAGAGGGTAAGAGGTCTCTCACCCGATTTTATTAGAAACAAGTAATTTTATAATCAATATTACATTATTCAGGCTCAAAACCAACACACTGAACCGCGCAATGCCGTCGCCATGGACCCTTCGACATAACAGCATCGCAATTAATATTTATGAATTGTAAACGCTGCTTTCCTACCCAGCGGAGATGTCATAAAAGCGATTTGGATGTAGTGTGCGCAGCTTAAGTCCACCTTTACTCATAAGCGGACGCAGCACGCTTTTTGCCAAAGGCCCGTTTATTTTTCTGTTTTCTTATTTCCCCTTATAGGCAGGTGGTGGGAAGCAGCGCGCCCAGTTACCGCTGTACAAGTTTGTATTAGTTTTTCCGGCGGCGCCCTGCTGACGCATTGCATGCGGCGAGCGGCATCACTAGAGACTCGTGTCGGCCGCCAGCCCGAGCCGATATGGATAACAGAATATTATAAATATGAAACGCATCAACCGATGTAAATATTTCCCATAACATACTCCGTTATTTATGTTTTTTTTGTTATATACTCAAGCGACGAGACGAGCGGGACGTTCACCTGGTTCACGTGGTAAGTGATACACCCATATCAACCCAGCGCTAGTTATGACGGTATACCGACATGTGCTCGTCGCTTTAAAACAAGATATTAAATCTCATTACCGCAGTAATTTCACTAGCTGCAACTCTCTATAAACTGAAACACAGTAATGTTGGCACAGTACTGTTTCTCGGCTGCAATAGGACAAGTGGGTTATTATTAAAGTAATTTTCAAACGCCAACCTCTTGGAAGATCTGACATCAAACCCAACCTGGATAATTAATATCCTGGAGATCTAGATATATTTAGAGAATATATGTAGATGAATACATTTTTATTGCATTCTTGCATGTCCTCGTAGTTTTTATGGCATCCCAGTGCAACAGTTTGATTTATCATCCAACGCCAAGTGGCGGCACGCTGCCGGTGACGCGCGTCAAGTGAACGCGGCATTGTGCTTAATGGCAGAATAAAGCTTCATTTTTATCACCTGAATGTATAATACCTTCGCGTGCTGGGCCTCACGGGTGAATTATTGCGGCGTTACCCTGCCACTCTCCTGATGCTTCAGACCTTTATTTTTATCTATATCATCACTATTACTTTGTTCGCTTAAGATGTAATCAAACGCTAATGTTTTGATAGTAATTATTTATAGATAAAAAAAAACTCAGTCGTAATATTTACTTTATAAGGTCTGATCAATTTGAGGAAATTTACAAAGTATTTCTTTGGGAAGAAATCACAACAAAATAGGACTCCATACCGTAAACGTGATAACAATTGTGAAGCCAGTAAGGCTACCAAGATAACCTTTCGTGTCATTTCTTGACGATGACAACGATACGGTGCAGTGTAAACATTCTAACCAGTAATAAAGCTCTAAGGGATCTCATCATACCATCAGTCGAAAAGGAAAATTAAACAAAAGCTTGATACTTTCGCTTCAAGTTCAGATTAGGATTTAAACTGCTATTAAATAGCGGAAAGGCGAAAACATATAGAGATATATCCTGATATGGACTTGGAGAAATCCAAGATGTTAATTATGTCAATCAAAGGCTTGTAAAACAAGTTACAAATTTGTCTAAAGTCAGTTTCAACTAAAACTATTTCAGGCGCACTTTTACGTTATTATTTCGATGCGTGGTCCGTCTAATTTATGCTGAAACACTTTGCCGTTTTCCAAGAAGCCTTCCCCGGCGCAGCTTTACTCATTGTTTGATTATTCAGCGAGGCAATTCATGGACACGTTGTTACGACTCCAATTGAATATACTATCATAGCTACGGAACAGTTACAACCAGATTTATACCCCTTTGTAGCGGTTAAATCATTGGCTACATGTGTACGCTTCCTACTTTATACTTTAAGTAATGTTTACATTCGTGGGTAACATTTGCATAGCTATTTTTTTATTACTATCATATTCTAATTTTGTTGCAGTACAATCGTCTACTCTACTATTCACAAAGATTTCATTTTCCATCGGTAGGTTATCATGAGGCTTCACTTTAGTAACCTTACAACAATACTAATGTTAGTCTGTCTTATATCCCTTTAGGGTCATGCCATTATGTTTGAGGATGGTGGTCAGCATTAAGGATGCTGTCCGGAGCTGTCAATGTCCACCGGTTCCAGTCCAAGTCGTCTCCTAAAGACTACTCTTTTAATGTGTTTTGTATTCGGATTTGAATGACGCTGTACCTATTCACAACCTGGTGTCACCTGATCATATAAAAATACTAAAAAGTACGTAGCTGGTAAAATCAACCGATATGTATTATATATACAGGTAAGTGACCCATTCGTATCATATTATTTAGTAAAAAAACTAGACTGAATTAATGTCCTAAAAAACGCTTAAATACCAGGCCTGATATAGTAAGGTCAAATTTTATCGCATCGAATACCCGATAGATCCAACAATGTATGGCCCATAAACACAAGTCCAGAGCAAATTTGCTGGCACCATTAAGACCTAATAAAGTAAGGTATAAAAACCTTATGGCACGGATTTTATAGTGTTTTCTTTAGAGGTTACCTACCGCAGACTGTTGTAAGATGGACCCTAATAGCTTAGATGTTTTACTAAGTAACGCCGATGTGCTTTGCTTATGGCTCGTAAATATTTTGCATCGAGCGGGACGGCTAAGTGCTCGGCACTTATTAATACGTATACTTATTGAAATAAAAGTATTTACATGTATTACTTGTCATTAGTTAATATTGAACAGTAAGATTGTGTAAGAAGAGTGTGAATTCCGATGTGACGGCTGATAGAAGGATATGGAAGAGAAGTACATACTGCGCCGACCCCACTTAGCTGGGAAAAGGGTAGAAGGAAGAAAAATTAATATTGATCAGTTTTGCAAAACTTCGTTGGGGTTTACTTTGTTTCTCTATTTATTGCAAACGAGTCTCTCCTGTCAGCGATTGAAACACTAACTTCTATATCTACCGAGTTGAGCCAAAAATTTGTACTGGTGGTAGGTCTCAGTTACCAGAGACCGCCTAGGTAGCTACCAGCGCAGCTCTTATTTCTGCCGACAAACAGTACTGTGGAAACATTACTGTGTTCCGGATTGATGGGAGTTGTAGCTAGTGAAATTACTGGGGTAATGAGACTTAACATCTTACGTCTCAAGGCGATGAACGGGCTGTGGTCTATACCTATCCTAGCAAGCGCCACGTTGTTACGGCCGGGCGTATCACTAACCATCAGGTGAATGACCTGTTCGTTTGGTGAAAAAAAGCTAGGTTCTGAAAGAATTTGAATTTGTAAATATTTCAGTAAATTCGAGGGAACAGAGTGACAAATTATCGGTGTACCGTACACGGACGGTCGGACGGTCGGACGGACGGTCGGTCGGACGGTCGGACGGACGGCCAGACGCCCGGCTAACATAATCACGCCTAAACACGAAACAAGCGTGAGAACATTCGAGATAACATTACAAACATTCTGACCCAACATCCGAGGTGTACTCCGAACGTCTCCGACAAGTTTACGTTTACACTCGTCAATGTTTTTGCATTTGTAACGAGTGCCGTTGCCTCGGTAACGTTTAGGATGGTGAAACACTGCGGTGGTTGTGTATTTCAACTGTAAAGGTTGGGTTGCGCGCGCGCACGCCGCCGCGTCCTCTCAGGTTAGCGTCCGGAAGCGGCGACCCGTGCGCGCCGGGCTGATGTTTTGATTGCGGCTGACATTCAAATACAATCGATTATATCTGTAATGCGACTCGATGCCGGGCGGCTGCATGTGATGACGTATCAACATCCGGTTCCACTTTCAATTGCCCAACTTTTGTTTTTTATATATTTTTTTACACAGGCGGTGAGCTCTGTTGTCAGAGACCGTGAAAGTAGGAACCACTATTGCAGCCGACATACAGTACTATACAGACATTACTGTTTTCCGGTTTGAAGGGCGCTGTAGCTAGTGTAATTACTGAGGTAACGAGACAACATCTTAACTCTCAGACGACGAGCACATTGTGGTGCAGTATATACCATTCTAACTAGCGTTATGTTATTATACGCAGGCATATCACTTATCATCTGGTGAACATCACGCTCGTCTCGTAACTTAATTAAATAAAAAAAATGTCGGCAAAGCGCCGAGAAGATCGTTCATTTAATGGTAAGCTCATAGTAACGTGACACTAGTTAGCATGGTATACACTGCACCACATTGTGCTCGTGGCGTTAATATATAACTCTTAACTACGGATACTTCGAACCCTCCTTTCCATTCGGAACACAGTAGTGTTTGCACACTGAGATCTGCCTCTAGCATCTTCTTGGAACATGTTGGTATTCTCACGATGTTTACCTTCATCAGACGGTTTTCTATTTGATATTTTAATCTCTATATTTCTTAGTAGCTACTCCTACACATGGTGATCCGGGAACAGCTTATGTGATATATAATGAAAATAGGTTTCGTTTGTTCGCCAATCACGTGAAAACCAGTGAACGTATAGACATGGAAACATGGGCATAGGTTATTTATTCTTGAATTTAATAGATTCATCATTATTTTATATCTAATTAGTTTTTATACAACATTTTCATTTCGTATTCTGTATGTGGTTGTTATATTAACGGTTGTTATAGAAAGTCATATGGGGTTGCGGTTGCTCTCAAGGGATATTTCACAAAAATTTCAATTGTAATTATATATCACGGCCGGCAAAGCAGGCGGGTAAGCAGCTAGTACGATAAAGAGGAACCGGCAATGGTGTAATATCTGAATCAGCATGTGACATAAGCAGCAGACGTTCCGACTCGCGAATCACATGAAAATTGTTGCCATGCTCCAATAAATCAATCGGTTTGCCAACAGTTGCGTCCGTTGGACATTACTAAATCACCATAAAGTAAAGACAATTAAAAATGTTGTGATCAGAGGATAGTGGACCCTGAGTCAGATTGGTGAATACTGTCGGAATGTCAATATCGCGCGACGTCGACTATGGCGGCGGGTAAAACAAAGCGTGCGATGCGGCGAGCGCTCGACTCGATTGCGCGTCACTATCGAGACGAATCGATTCACACCGCGAATGATATTGCAAACGAGAGATATTGTTTCAATATGACGGCCGCAGTAAATGAACCGAATTATTTTGATCTAGTTCATCACTTACTTGTACGGTACGAAAGTCCTTCGAGCCGTACAACTGTTACGCAATAACAGTGTCGCTGTGTGTGTGCTTTCGGCTATTTAACTAACAGAGATGGAGTGTTCTTAGTTTTTATATTATTCAAATAAGCGAGAACATGAGCGGGACGTTCACCTGATGGTAAGTGATACGCCGGTCAATAACAAATTCGCCCTAGTCAGAATGGATACTGCACCACATTACGCTCGTCGTATGACACATAAAATGTTGAATCTCGCTACCTCAGTAATTACATTAGCTACAGAGCCTTTGAATCCGGAATACGGTAATGTAATTCGCACGCTACTGTTTGGCGATCTAGATGGTTACTGGCAACAGAGACTTTTTTTTATTTTCACGGGGATAATCTTCATAAAAGATACTCTGCTTCTAGCGGAAAGACAAGGTTATGGCTTCTACCGATTAAATCCCCCTCGGTGGTCTGTCAGTGCATTAGAAGGGGCTCCGAGATCTCCTAGGAATGCACCGGGGCTCAGCAACGGAGATCTACCATCAGTAAACAGCGTTCACCATCCACGACCTTATTATTACCTAACACCACGTGCAATTAAGGTTATATATTAAACCATTAATTATATATATACATATATTAGATTATATATATAAAGATTTAACTGTAAAGTATATTCCGTATGCCGACGTGTTGCATTGCAGTAGTTCTATAACTGTAATTACTAAACAAGACACCTCCGTATATTGCTTTATTATAATAATACTTTGTATTATTAACGAAATCGTTTCGTTCTGATGTCATAATTATTAACATTTAAAATAAGGATATAAAATGTAAAGATTACGCTTGCCTAGATATGAGCGGAGGCTGTAAGCTCATCTGAATATTAGTTAGTTTAATATTTATAGTTTTGTGTCGGAGCGTCTGTGATGTGTGCTCTAATCAAGATTTTGTCTTTGGTATTTTAAATAAATTATATATGTCCAAAAATATTAATCAAATTATTCATTTGAAATCGTTGAAACAATTTTTAATTTTCAAATTTGAAGAGTTTCCTATGAATTTTTAGAGCTAAGACTAAAACTACAATTTACGAAAATGATTAGTGTCATTTAATTAAAAAAGTTATTTAATGCCTTTAACATAAACAAAATGTTTTATTTATTATCAAATTATATATGTTTAAATTAATAATAGATTTAGTTGTATGTATTATCTAATTAATAAGTATTTTAATTTATTATTAAGTAATCTTTTGTCTTATCCGTCATTGTATAATCTAGATTGTTATTGATTATTGCTAGAATAATCAAGCATCTAATTAATAATCTCAGTATAATTTTTTTATACAATAAAGTAACGAGACGAGGGGGACGTTCGTCTGATGCTAAGTGATATGCCCAACCATAACACCTTGGCATTGGATAGAATGATACAGTCCCACATTGCGCTCGTCTCCTGAGACATCAGGTGTTAAGTCTCGTTACTCCAGGAATTACACTAGC
This sequence comes from Ornithoptera priamus, assembly GCA_029034505.1. Classification (NCBI taxonomy): domain Eukaryota; kingdom Metazoa; phylum Arthropoda; class Insecta; order Lepidoptera; family Papilionidae; genus Ornithoptera; species Ornithoptera priamus. Next base: position 621,442 of record JARDWD010000685.1, read on the forward strand.
TACAGCGCCATTCAAACCAGTGTTGCGATTACACATATTTACACGGTCTGCGACATGAGAGACCTACCGCCTGCGTAAAAAAATATAAACTACTATAAAATATATATAAATGTTTATTTTATAGTAGATAGAATTTAATTTTACTTTATACGGGCTGTTTAAACATTCTATAGAACATATATTAAGTGTGGTAGTTGCCAACTATCGTTTATTCTAGTTGAATAAAAGCTGCAATTTCCCAACGGGTATACATCTCGCCTCCCTAATAGGCGATTGTGTCGTTAAAATTAATTCAGGCCGCTCTAAAACATCGAAGCTAAGTGTCTAATTACGGAGTTCTTAATCGCTCCCGCCAGAGCTGCTCCGAGCTGAAAGTGGATCCAATTAATTACAATACAACAATCCAATTTATTCACGGATAGGTACGCTAATGGCAACACTTTTGTTTTCCTACAGCTACCGTGGTTGACAAAGAGAGAAAAGCGAATAGGCATACTATGGAGTAGCGTGCTTTATTAACAAAAATAATTAATATCCTATATAACATTATTACGTAAATTATGAAATTATGATTAAAATAAATGATGCAAGATGACGGTTACTGTTTGTAAACTTCAAGAATAATTACAAATGTATTAAATGTTCAATTTATAGTAAAGGAAATATGCAAAGAACACTTTAGAATATACATATATATATAAATAAAAAGGCAAAAGAAACTTATAAAGTAATCCAATAGACGTATTGATGTAAGATCTTAATAACAGGAGCTAAGGTTACCTTCAGGTGGAATCGTGGTCACGCGCTGGCCTATATATATAATTAAAAAAAATAAACTGCGCACCGCGTCGGCGACTCCTTTACGCGGTTAGTGCGCGCGCCGCACAATGGCGGCGGCAATGGCGCCACTGTCTTTGTCCACCGAACAATACACGATTGCGCGCGCAGATGATTCTCCTTAAACTTTTAAAAACAAATTAGTAGAGATGATTTATTGCCAGCCAGTGTTACTAAAGTTTCGTTTTTTCTTTTTTTTTTCTGGTAGGGACGTGAAAGTATCCCGTCCGTTGCATTTTGTATAACGAGAAATTCTCGTATTTTCATCGGTTAAAAATTGTTAGTTTTAATATACGAAACGCATAAACGTTTTCGCATATCTGTTCCGACCATGATGGTATACGAGCTTGTGAACATAAAATATATTGATACCTGTATGCTAAGTGAAATATATTAAACGTTAACTGGGGACATTAATTTTATACATTCATTGACATAACAAAATACTGTTTACAATGTTTCATTGCCATTATGGTATAACAGTATGTATGGTAATGCTGTAGTAATTTTCCCGACATTAAAATTTTAATCGATATTTTAAAGGCAAGTCTCTGTTGCCGGATGTGGTCTAGGTATTCGCAGCGCCTTTCCTGCCACCAAACATTAATGAGCAAACATTATTCTGTTCGAGTTAAAGAAGTGGTATAAAGGGCGAAATATTTCAGATAACGAGCAGCAAGTGTAGTGTAGATTATCCTAACTACTGTCATTATGTTAGTGCTGGTATAATGCTTACTATCTTGTAAACGTTTTGTTTGTCTATTATTAAACAAAAACATGAAACGAGATATCAATATCGAATAATATTGATATAAAAGGTGCATCCCTATTTCCCATACATTTCAAAAATGTCCGTCGAGTGTTTTGTTCGCGTGCTATATCGCAATTTGAATGTGCTCCCAATAGGAATATAATTCGTGTCGGATGGTCGTGCGACCACTCGCGATGGTCACCGCTGATTGTCCGGTGGTGACACGGTGGGACCTTGGGCTATTGCAAAACTTTACCAAGTTCACCTTTGACCTCGGCGAACAGCAGTTGTCAACATTCATATTGTTTACAAATAATTTAAATTTTCTACGATTGTTAATTATTATAGAGTAAAAATGTATGATTTCGTATTAAATTAAAAAAAGTGTATTTTGTTTTCTTGCGCAATACTAGAAATTATATATATAGCTTTAAAGCTTGCAGTTTAAATATCTTCACATTTGCGCTTTCCACCGATTTAAAAATTTCCCATCAAACCTATTTCACCTCGTCGCCTATTCGAAACTAATGATACCGATGTGGAAAAAAATCGATTCCAGCACAGCGCAGTGCGAGTCGGTAATGAGCGGCGATGGGGCAGCGTAATTGGAGCACGCCGGTTCCATCGCCTTCACACGTTTTTGCCGACGCATCAATCAAATGCCGCCATCAAGTTGGCGCTTGCGACCGCCGACTGCTGGCCATGAGGACCGGCGACAACGACGGACAGCCGTCGAACACCTCTCTGATGTTGGAAAGTGGATAATTAAAAAGAAACTATCATTAAAACATTCTTACTTCACATATGTGCATTTGTAATAACCACTTGCATATATCCATTGAGGTTATGAACAGAAGTTTATTTTGCTGGGGATCGTTCAAGTACGGCACGTGTAGTACTTGTAAGTAAAATGAAAACGCATGCTCGTTAAATAACTGATCAAATAAAATTTAAGAGCTATAAGATAATGATTCACTGGAAATTTAGATAATACAAAATTAGATGCCTGCTCGTTAATTAGGATGCACTTACTCGATATTAACCATGATAACGTTATACATAAAGGTTTAAGTATTGTTATATTTGTAAATTATCTATTTATAGCGCTGTTCAAATCGTATCTTCAGCACGTTTGCACACCATTTGGTGGAGGAAATAGATGCTGCGGTGGAACCTAGTCGATCTGTAGCAATAAAGATCTACCATTTCTCTATCAAGATATTAATTTTATTAGTATGAATTATATAGGAAAAATAACAAATAATTGATTTATGAAATAAATGGAACTGTTAATGACGATGGATGAATTAGTTTGAATCCAATGGCTAACTCTTTAAATGGGCTTTTGTGGTGTTATCCATGGTGTGATTTGAATCTCTTCATCTTCAATGGGTTGAATTGTTTAGTAATCCGGAGCACCGACGGTTAAGTTGCGAATTGATTGTTAAAATGCGTTTAGCCGCTGGTGATTTTACGGGGCTCCGAGCCGCGAGCAACGCTCTCGTTTCCCAACTATTCGTTTTGGATTCAAACACCATGACCGATCTTTCGTGTGCCGCCCGATTGTATCAGAAGCCATTGTTTTGATTAGATTTGATTCTTCGCCGTGATTTTAAAGTTTGAAGTTCATTGAGATCGAACACCCCCAGCTTGGGTAATAAGATATATTAGGTTAGGTTATTCCCAATTTTACATTTTTTTCCCCTAAAACCAATTAATCACTAAATTCAAAACACAAGTTCATAATCCCAAATTTAGAATTTCTATCCAAACACTAGATTTCTTGACATCAATGTGGCCAGCTCGAAAAAATGGCGTTTTAATATATAATGACCTGATATTGTCTCCTATATATATATATATGTATAGTATGTATGTGCAATGTGGTCATCGCCAATATAACCAGCCACGTTGCCAGAGCAGGCGTACATCTTACTTCTAGGTGAATGTGCATCACGTACGAAATGATGCTGACGACCAACTGTCCCAACAATTCAGAGCGGCATGCATAATCCAGAAATTAACAGGAGGTATTGTCCACAAGCCAGGTCGTTAGTAAGTCACAAATAGAACGAAGCGTGCCAAGATGTGAGTAATGACACCATTTGAACGAGCCACGACAGACTGATGGGATCGCGATTGGCACAAAGTCAAGGATACGTACGCGGGGACGCACGCTGAATATACGACGGTTTATTTAAAGGACCTCTTTATCTAACGCATGGTACTCTTAGACATGTTTTTTTATAGATAAAAATGACCAATAGACCCTACGTAGGGCATACATGTTTTTATCTATTTTAAACTTCACGAGTTACAGATAATCAACGGATTATCGAGAGATTTCGAAAGATCAAGATCATCATGAACATGACAGCTGAGTAGTCAACTATAAACAATAATGCTAGAGTTTAAAGTGACTTTAAAAATTAGATATTTGAGGAGGAAAATTTGTAGATATAGTTTAAAGTAATGAAGGTTTATGTTGTTGTGCTGAGGTTGGGGGGAGAATAAAGCCTCGAAGGCTGCGTAAATGACGAAACAGTATAAGAGTATCTGGAGGTGGCTATATTGATCAAGAATTCTGCTGAATAGGCATGGGACCGTATACGGTAAAAAGCAATTTCCCGTAGTTGATTGATAAAGGCTTCCGATGATGATGATGATGATTATGTAAAGGTATAGTTTGTTATTAGTGCTTAATGAATGGCAGTTGATACCGGCCATTACACGCGCTCGATCCTCAGCGTTGACCGGGTGTCCGCAACATCCTGCGACAGTTTCCCTGCCCCTTGCGCAATCCATTGTGCCGGCAGTTCTGTTCCACTTGATGCAAATTGCTCTAACGCAATCCAAAGCAAATTTTAAAACAATACGATTCATTCGGGTCGACCTTATTCGGTATTTGTAAAGCAAACGAGATAATCGATTTCGTTTTAAAGATTTTATCGATATTTCTTGATTAGAATACATTAACTGATGAAGCTAAATTACCAATCTGATATGAATTTAGTTTATTGTAAGCAAACGGAAAATTTTGTTTCTTGAATGGCATTGAAGCGTTGTCTGCTTTAATATGTATCCTTTGTAGGAAACGTTTACCTTAAAGTTTGGTGATCGACGGATCATACAAAACCTATGGCATTATTTACACGAACATAGTTATCGACAAATTATATTCGATATAGTTTATAAAGTAAATAAACATTGAAATAATTTTCATTCGAAGAATCGTGAAACCGATCAAGAAAAAAAATTAGTATCGGACGCGTTGCGTGCCGATCGAATTATCGACGTGTATCTCCCGGACACAGCGCGCGTCTGCAAACTGACAAACACGTTGCCCTCACTGTCATCCTTGTTGCAACGACGTTACGGTCTAACTCACTGCAGTCGAGTGCACGAGCTAGTTATTGGAACTGAGGATGAATCGGATCGAAGTCGGAAATAGAAGCAATTACCACCGATAACTTACCATCGCGGATTAAACCAATATTTGGTTTAGTTTCACACTGGCGTTGTTACTGGTATATTTTATGAATAATAATTTTTATATAAGCGAAGGGGGAGAAAAGTCTTGGAGTGGATGCCGAGTACAGGTTGCTGTAGTGTAGGACACCTGCCATCCTGACGGACCGACGACATCATCAGAGCGGTCGGAAGTGGGTGGATGCGACAAGCCGAGGATCGAATTTGGTGGAAGACATCGGGGAAAGCCTATATCCAGCAGTAGCTAAACAGAGACTGATAATAATGATGATGAATTTTAATTTTTGAAGAGCTGATGCATTCTACTAATACGAATCATATAACAGCGGCGCTGGTTGAGGTTATATACATTACATGATGATGTGCTTATCTGACCACTGGTAGGTAGACTAACGGAAGTAAAATTTTTAGACGTCGGATGCACCACTTACCATCATATATATAATTCCTTGTTCGCTTCTCCATTATAAGTTATTGATCTTTAAGCATTAAGAACGCCCCAAAGCCACAATAGATCGTGAAAGGAGGTTGTATACATTTCGAAGAAGCACGGGTTCGATCCCCGACAGAGCTGGAGAAGGAAAACAAGGTAAATGAATCTAACCGTTTAAAGAACCGACGACTTTCGTGGACACGTGACATCTCTCACGCCCTAGTCCCAATTGTGGGAATATTAAGTTATATTTTTATGTAATAAAAATTTTGTACGATCACTTCAATAAAGAAAGTTAGCCATGATTGGATAAAAACTTCTTTTTTACTCGTAAATTGCACTTAGTTTAATAACAACTTACACTTTTAACATTGTTTTAAATTTTAGATTAACTTTATTTGATACTCTTTATAAAGATGCTGCATCGTATTATCGTAGCATCACAGTGTTAGTGTCCAAAATTGATTACTAAATTAATTGCGTGGACCCAACTGTGGTACTTGTATCCAAACGCACATTTCAATATACTGTGACTTTATAACTATCCTCCTGTGTAGACAATAAATGTATATTCAGTATTTATCAAAGCGAATGATCTCTTGCTTTTAATTTTCATGAAACAAATTGTTTCGTTATGAAAACGTTGCTTCAATGTATAATTTATCTATCTATATAAAAAGTTTTTTGTTACTCTTCAAAGTATAGTTATTTAGAAGTAATTTTGATCTTTAGGTTCGTTATTGCTCTTGTAGTAGCTATGATGTATCAACGTCTACGATGTAACTTATTTGACGAATCTCATAGTAGAAAATTTTATCTTACGGTGTAGCATATTTAAAAGGAAGAGTTAGTTTATGTTCTTACACCATAGTTGGAACACAGTAGTCTAGTTATATGGTTACTTAAAAACTACCACTATTCGTCACGTCAATCCTTCGGCAAACCACTCAAGACATAGGCCTCTCCCAAGGAACGCCACATTAACTTGGGCTATACTCATCCAGGAGCCGTTTCATTGATTTTCATAAATTGTTTGGGATTGAAGCATTGATGTTCGATTTAAGTTATTAGCCGTTGTGCCACTGGCCTTAAGTTACCGTAGTGGTGTCGAAACCGTAATAACTGAATCGCTAATACAAACACTAGTTACAGTTTAAAAGGATTATACGAGATCTAATATTCAATCAGGGTGATTCGTTTCGGCTTGAATTATTCAAACGGTCGTTAATTGCTTTAATTTTTTAACATTACGCCAAAAAGAGGGTTGCTATTGAATACCCTTGTATGTAATGTGTTTGTATAACTGTCGATGACATTTAGATATAGCTCATATGCTGTAGGAAGATTTTTGTCTAGCTGGAACGATTTTGCTTTGCTTCTAATCCGGGGGATCTTTCTTGTATATTCTTAACTGCTCTGTTCTAGGATACTCTAAAATTCTGAATTTTAAACATAATTGAGGAACGTAAATGCTGCACGAGCTGTATCGCCAGTGCGAAAGGAGCGGGAGTCCTTGATATAAATATTGGAGAGTTGTGGAATCGGCGCGAACTGTTTTAATTTCCACTTCGTTTCCTATTCGGTAATTATTGTTAATAATTCATTCAACGAACTGGTTTACCGATTCTGAAAACGTTATTCGCAATAGCTCTTTGCTATGTTATTTATAATAACATATATTTAACAGTTTCTAATAAAAAAAAAATATTTTGTATATACACAGTTCTATCATAATTTCTCATATTGCAACTATTTCCGTCTATATTGTATAATTTCGTAAATTAAATAAGCGTTTAATTGATGTAGAGATTCGTATGCCTTCACTAAAGATTCCAGATGGTGGTGATCATGATGTTTATGCTTACCTTGCAGCCTTCGCAGGTGAAGGCGCCGAAGTGGAAGCCCGCCGCTGGCTCGCCGCAAACTTTGCACTTTTGGTTCATCTGTAACAAATGGAAAGATATTACTATCCTTGCACTAAACAGTTAAAAGGTTTCTTATACCTTGATATATTTATATGTTTTCTTTTGATACCCGCAGTAGCGTGATGCTCAGTACTATTGTATGAGGTTAGGCAAATTACTGGGTTAAGCAGACGGTTCATTTTATATGGTGATGAGTACAAAGTCTATGACAAATTAAAGGATATATATCATCACCTAACATACAAGCGGCAGTGCGGACGGATTACGAGCTCAACATAGTAGCTGTTATCGGTCCACATAAATGAGTTCGCAACTGAAAACCGCCACAGAAACCCAATTCAGTATTAATATGCCGTGACCGAGATCGGCCATTTTCCAATCAGTCATTTAGTTGTTAATTTCGAGGACCACGGCGCATGTTATTGGCTGAGTTTGCGATAAATTTTACACCGATAAACTCTAAACGCAATTTTAATCCATTTTTTTTTTCATCTCATAAGTATACACGTACTCCTTTTTTATTTGTACATTCACATATTTGCATACAATTAATGACAGCTGTCAAAAATTTCGCGCACTATTCTTCATATTTTTTATCTGTGTCATGTAATGCAGACATACAAATAGATTGTTTTGATGGTGTTCTGGTTTTACTGGTGGTAGGTCTCTATTGCCGGAGTCCGTCTAGCAGTGTCTACTTCTGCCGCCAAACGTGACCGTGTTACGGTTTGAAGGGCGCTGTAGCTAGCTAGTCTAATTACTGGATGAGACTCAACATCTTAAGTTTCAGGCGATGAGCGCAATGTGGCGCTGTATATATCACCCTAACTGGCGCCACTTTGTTTCGGGCAGGTGTATCACTTATCATAAGGTTAATGTCCTGATCGTCTCCCCGATTAATTGAATAAAAAAAGGATATTTATTAAGATTTGTTTAATTACATACATAAACTGTTGGAAATAGTCTAGATAGACATTTATTTTTGGCGCCAAACAATATTTTGGCAGTATTATCAGATACACGACCCTTGAGAGGGGAATTTTAGGTGAGTCTTTGCACGTTGGAGGCTGTTAGACTTTCTGGTGTGGTCGCTTATAGTTATATAAACGAATAATATGTCTTAGTAGTTGTGAACGTTCACAAACATTTATATTATTGCAGTGAAAACCTGCGAGATGTCTTCATGGGGCCGGCAGTGCGCAGCAGCGCGTCGTTTAAGCAATTAACAATAAATCCTTTAAATGGCGCCGCTACATGGATATAGTGTTATGCTCGAACGCGGGCCTTCTGTATATTAAAAAAAAACATATATTTTCCAGTTGGGTTTTATGAATACCTTTCGATATCAGTTTAAAGGCTCACGTGAAATTGTTTTTATAAAGTCAGATATTTACAAACAAGATTTCTTGTCTTTTTTTTATACTAAGAAGCGATGAGATGAAACATCGTGGCGCTAATTAGAATGATACTGCACCATATTGTTCTCGTCACCTTGAGACATAAGCTGTTAAATCTGGTTACCCCGGTAATTACACTAGCTGGAACGCCCTTCAAACCGGAACACGTTATTGCTACGCAGTACTATTTCAATTTTGTAACGTTGTAGGTTATTTACAAGTAGGTAAGGTATCTTGTTTTAAGTGTAATGGAGATAATATTGCTGATCCGTTATGTTGTGGGGTTCGCATCAACGTTACAGGTAAATACAACATCTCGTATAACAGCAGGTTGCTCTTTAGCCGGGCTACATCGTGGAGATGCAGTAGATTATGTTATAAAGTAAAGTCCGATAGTCGCCGGAGTTCACAGCGCGATTTATGAGTATGCGCCCGCTGTACAATGCTAATTTATATTGCATTTGTTTATTTACTCATTTCCGGATGATCTTGTTGTTGATGATGAACTTGAGGGTAATAATGATGAGTTTAAATTAACTTTTTTTATCTGAACCGTAAATGATACGTCCGCCCATAACAACGAGGGGTTAGTAAGGATGGTATACACAGCATCATATTGCGCTCGTCGTCTCAGATATAAGATTTTTGGTCTGGTTACTTCACTAATTTCACTAGCTACAGCGCTCTTCAAACCGGAACACAGTAATGTTTGCCGGCTGCAATAGACGCTGCGGTGGTGGTACCTACCTAGACAGTTTCCGGCAACAGAGATCCACCACCAATAGCAATTCAGTCGTAACAAGGACATGAATCGTGATGTTTACTCACCAATATATCAAAGTTACAACGACAGACAGGAATCGGAAAAAAATAACCTTACAAAAAAAATTAAAAAAAAAACAAATCAGAATATTAATAATTAATAATTATAATTAATAATTTCCATTACCAAACAAAAAACGTTACAAATTATTCTGTTCCCTAATTAATAATTGATATATTAATCAACGACCGCGCGGGGTTTAATGGTTCCCGCATAACAACTCACGAGACCCAAGTTGACCTCACCAGCTCGTGGTGCATCCTGCTATTCTACAAACGAGGCCCTGGCTTCCATCAACCCGCATTGGGCGAGCGTAGTCACTGAAGGTCGCAGACAGCCGCTGAAAATGAGCAGCGCAGGACCGATCGTTGTGGATTGATTTACGAGGCCTATGTCCAGCGGTGGACGATTATCGCCTGATGATGATGATGATAAGAATGACTGCATCGGATAATATGATAAAGCTTATTTTATTTTTAATTGTACTTTATTGTGAATTATCTTTGAGTACCTCAGTGTCGCAGTGGTTTTGTGCTTGGCTTGTTACACTGAGGTCTTTGGTTTGCTCCCAGGTTTACGTGTAGGGGAGTTTTTGACGGTGGGACTTTTTTGATTCCACCAAGATAACAGATAACTACCGCCATAACAGTACCGATTGTAGATCTTCTTATGGGTGGTGGGTCTTCGTTAAGGAGATCATCTGGGCAGATTCCACCGCATCTCTTATTTCTGCCGCTAACGAGTAGTGTGCAAATATTACTGTGTTCAGGTTTGAAAGGCGTTGTAGTTAGTGAACTCAATGGAGTAATGAGACTAAACATTTTAATTAGCGCTAAATTGTTATGGCGTATCACTCACCTTCAGGTGAATGTCTCGTTTATCTCGTCGTTTTATTGAATGAAAATAGAAAACTGTACTGTTCTGGCTATCATATATCACAGGAGCCCTCTTCAAACTGAAGTTTGGCAATCAGATTAAGGAAACCAATACGATCCTCAGCTATCCTTTTTAACAGATGGTATTTAAATCCGGTCCATTCCTTGACATGTATTATCAATACTCCGTACAAAATTGAAGTCATTCATACCTGGTCATTTCAGTCGCAAATATATATGGTATATAGATTAATATCAAGGTTAAAAATTATAGGGTATGTGACCCTATGGTGATTTGGCGAAATGTTAACGTCGCCACAAAGCACGCCCGATGACAGCGGCCCTAATCAGATGCGACGGCGCAGCGCGGCCCGAGTGCGCGCGGGCCGGCCCCGCCAGTAAATCACGCAGCGTGGTCCCGGCCCGCGTCGCTTATCGCTCCGCTCATCGGCCCGCTCGCCCCCTCTAAATTAGATCGAACACGATCCCTTACAAGAGTCCGGCTTGTCGCGAGCGGCGGGCCGATGTCACGCGGTGATTTGTTGTTTTTATGATATCGCTCCTTGTTTCGCTTTTGATTTACTTTTAACGGTTAAGTTAAAAAAAAAACATTTAACCATGTATTGTTTTCAAAATGATATATGTAGCTTTTGTGTTACAAGTCTTCATATAATTTACTTACAAGTCTTTGCCGTCAATGAGAGTATGATCATAATTACTATGTAATCAGCCAGTACACGTCCCACTGCTGAACATAGACCTCCCTCAAAGACATCCACATCAATCGGTTCACATTCATCATGACCTCCAGTACCACTGGGCTCTAGAGGCCGTAGTTTGTAAAGGTCCATATAGGAAGGGCCAAAGCCTTAGTTGTTTATTAGCACGGTGCACCACGAGCAAGTGAGATTAGCTTGGGTACTGTGAGTTGTTGTGCTGGACCCCTTACACCCCAGAATATGATAATTAATAATTCCGCTAAGTTTTTAAGAAATTAAAGTTTTTTGTATTCTTTTGTCTCTTGTCAATTGTTTTAAAAGGTATGCGCTTTAACGAGGTCATTTTAACTTGACACATAACTTTGCGAAAAGGAGGAGGAGGAGGAGGGTTGACATCGGTCGGAACAAGACGGCGGCGTATATTTAAACCTCGCCGCCGAGATCGTTAAATCGAGCAAATTATTGATATATGACATATTTCAGACAAGGCCGCTTTCCGATTTCATTTTGGCTCTTTATCGCCAGCTCCTCATCTGTCTTCTATATAACCTTACAGTTCGGTGTAAGCTTACCGTTATTTATTTAATACCTCAACGCATCCACAATGTATCGTCGTTTTTTAACCTTCGGAAAAGGTTTTAATTTAAGTGGTACATTCTTTTTTAATCTGCTGATTAAATAATTGTTAATCTGTGGCGCTTTTATGTAATATGAATTAATTTGAATAAAGCGATATCGTTGTAGTTCAAAGGTTTGCGCGCTGTTTTGATTGAATATATAATTAAAATTTACAGCACTTTTAATGTTCAGTGTAATAGAAATCAGAGCCTTCTCCCACAAGCATAAAGTTGACGCTATTTACCTTACTTGCCAAGTGCAGGGATGCAGATGTTGCTTGCTTACGAAAGTTTGGAATATTTCGGTTTTCTTATACTCATAATGTCTTCCATCGTCGAATGGTAAAATTTAGTGGAAATTGTATTCCTCCGTATGGCGCTAACGACCTGCTTACAATTGAGTTATCGCCGCCTCGAACTTATCATGTTGGATGTAAATTAAAAAATAAAGGAAAACGCCCGGGCAAAGACCCCGAAAGCAAAAATCCGTAAGAAACGTCGACGCCGCCGCACCCGATCCCGATCGGCGACTATTCGAGCATATGACGCGACTCAACAGATCGATTCCCTTTCCTTGCGACTTAATTAATTTGTCAGTTGCGACCACGTTTTTTTAGACCTACATACATTCAATTCAATTCAATCTCACCCCTATCCGCCACCGCTATAAGGCTGCAATTCGGGCGACGCGAACGTTTACCTACTCGGGCGTGCGTAAGTGAAAACTTATGACATAAATCGGTTTGCGAAAAACCGAGGGCCGTAAGGGTTGTCGCTGGACGATTATCATATATCTCTGACGAGATCTGAACACGCAATTTGCATACTAATTAAATCATTTTTCGAGCTGACTGCATATACTTTATGTTATGTTAAATCCTTGTTTGGTTTTTTGTTTGTTTAAATTAAACATATTTTTGAGATCGCTTCAAACTTAGCATATATCAGTGATTTAGTAGGTCGTCATTTATATCAATGGGTGAACTAAAGCTGATGATAATTTTTTGTCAAATCAATCGAATTTATAGCCTAATTAATTAATAAGAAATACAAGGAATTTAATGATGTATTTATTACATGTTTATTGTGAACGCAATATATATCGATTTGTTATAAGTTTCTATGTTATTGTTGTAATAGTATTGCGCCAAAACGCTTGTCACAAATGTTCGATGTAATGCTCCACGAGCAAACAATTGATCCAACCTCTGCCTCAAAGTACACATCACTGAAATTAGTGTGGCGGTCGTGTGAGAAACGCCGCTCTGTCATTTTCCGACACCGACTTTATTGCCCCGGACCCGCGAGAGTCCGTGGGAATGCTCCACGGGGCCTATGGGAACACGTAACAGGACTACACGTAAGCACTGCTTTGGAGGCTCCACCTTGACATTGTTCCGCCATACCTACCGCGTTTGCATGCTCATACCTGTTTACTCATAATACGTTGCAAATGCGAGTAGTTAGAAGAAACTATTTAATTAGTTATTATTCTATATGCAATTAATATGTTAAGTTAATATACTAATAAGGAAGGAAATAACAGTGTTCATGTTTAAGTTCATCACGCTCAAGGTGTGTAAGACTTAGATAACTTAATATATAGAACATTATAAGTGTTGAGTTACTGCTTCAGCTCCTTTACAAGTATTTTTTATCTATCAAATAACAATGCAAATTAACTAGTAAAGTATAAAAGGTAGTAGTTAGCAATCGTTAATGATACTTAACTTAATCCGATCTCCATTATCTTTCCATTAGAAATCCTCATTCCGGCACTAGTGTATGATACTATACGATAGTACACAAGTATGCTCAGAATCTAATGGCGCGTATGATGTCATGTGATTTACTTAATATCGTTTCAAACAGTGTTTTCAGTACCGTGCAGTGTAAAAATCCTAACTAGAAACTCATTATATTGACTATATATATCGTTGAATAATAAATCGCGATAAGTTAACATAACAGTAACTTTTTTTTATCTCTTTTTGTATTGGTTATTAAAGCATTAAAATTATGATACACACTTAACCTTTGATTTAAATAATTAAGGATTTTGTAAGGTATGCAGTGTTAGACGTCTTTTCTTAATTGTCGCGGGGGAAATCTTCTTAAAAGATACCTTGCTTCGGGAGGGAATATAATTTATGTGGGAAATAATATTTTATAATAAATGAGGTTAAGGAGACACATGCATTGCCAACATTAATGGTGGCGATGGGATCAGGAAGTTGTGAGTTTTTAGTGATACTGTGCACCCCAGAAAAACCGGAAACGAAATCCCTTTAATATTTACTCGTCATAATGAAAGATCACTTACAACGATGTATTCTAGTAGAAATGTGTAAGTTCCGGCAACTGTACTAGTTACCGGAAGAGTCACTCGCAACCTACACGGCAGAATATAAAAAAAATAGCCATGAATTGTGAATTCAGTACAGATTTAAACGACAACATGTGAAACCCGCAACGAGATTATACGGCAACAGGTTCTCAACTGTGAGACAGCATCATCCTTTGCCAAAGTGTATCAGTTGGCTACATCCATGGAGAGAACGGCGAAGAACACGATGCTGGTTGATTACGGGGGCAGGCAGGAACAAAGGAGTGCAAGTGAGTGTGCAAGTGTGATACAAATGAAGCAAGAATCACACGACAGGCAGGGAGAGTAGAAGTGGCGGCAAAGCTGATAGAAACGTATATAAACGCTTTTCGGCTCAGTCATCACAGAAGAGGTTATGAAGATGCCAGGCATGTGGATGTCCACATAATTGTTTAACTTGTAAATTTAATATATGTAGGTGACGGGTGTCGAATAAAAAAGGGTATCTGATGAGGGTGTGTCCAAGATTCCTATCCGTGTATGCAAGAGTACAGTCAATCTTGAAGATGATGAGAGTTATAAGAGGAAAGATAAAACGTTTGAGGTAAATTTTAATGTTTTCGATATGTTTAGAGCGGCATCAGCCCACTGCTGGGTAGACAGTGGTTACACGAATTGAGAATAAAATTAGAAGATCTACGACGTGATAATAATGACGTGGGAACAGTGCGCCCTGGAGATTTTAATATGGAGGAAATTATTTCAAGGTATAAAGAGGTGTTTGCGGATGGCATCGGACGGTTTACTGGCGGGACGGTGAGTCCTTGAGTTCGATCTGATGCGCAGCTGGTGTTAATACGCTTGCGCTCCTCGATGTGTTTTGCTCGCCATCGGCAGGGAATTCATCTTCATATCCTTGAATCGCAGTGGTCACGTACGGTCCGGTCCCAGAGATGTTTTCTCCCGAGAGCACTCAAATTGTGGAACGAGTTACCTGTCGAGGTTTTCCCTAGGAGCTACAATATGGAGTTACTTCAAAAAGAGCGTGAAAAGGTTTCTGCAGGGTGATAACACGCCCAGTGATACCTCTGGTGTTACTGACGGTGACAGCTTAACATCAGTCAGGGCGCAAGCCTGTTTGCCATCTAAGTGGTATAAAAAAAAGGTGTATGCAATGCACGACAAGGTCAGCGGTGAATTGTTTGTGCTATGACGGAATTTGCATGCAATCGATGGACATGGCTTTTTATCTCTTGACCGCTTTCCATAGCTACAGTGATCTAGAACCTAACTTACCCTTAACCCTACTAATCATGCATTTTTCTGCTTCTCTGAAATCTCTAGCTCACACCCTGTCTCCAGTGTTTACACAATTTATTTCAGGCTTCAGTACATGTTTAATTATTTATATAAAATTATGTGGCAATGGGGCTGATGATGGTAAACCTCAATGAGAATAGACTATCTCCATTAATACTTTACAATTTGTAACCTCGTAATCGAATGCGGACTATCGTGCTACAAGGCAAACGATTAACCGCTGCACTATTGGGATATATAACGAAAATGGGTTTTCTTTGTTTGTCAATCACGTGATTCTACGTGGAATTAATTGTAGATAGTTAAAGGCTATATATTTTTGGAATTTCATAGATCATTTTCATTTGGTATTATTTATGCGGTTGCTATAGTAACTATTGTTATAGAAAATCATTTGTGGTTGCGTTCGCTCTGAGGGAATATTTCAGACAAATTTCAAGTTTAATTTTAAAGTAAAGCGGGCGGGGGAACAGCGGGTTGTGAATAAAAATAGATCATTTGAAATATTGAAGTGCTTCAGGGTAAGTATCTGAAGACGATCATTCGCAAGGTTCTCACAAACGTGAGTGCGAGCACGGAGCACTGAGCACGGAGCACGGAGATCTAAGTGAGCGCGGCCAATGCGTAATGGCGGTGGCGCGACCTCCGCACCGCGGTTAAATATAAAGCAGCCATTTTCTTTTTAACCCCCTATTAAAATATTTTGTATTCGCTAAAGCTTTTTTTCATCATAAAACAGCCTTTATTCTGGTTTCGTTGTAAACTTGTTACGACGGTTTCTTTTTTTTTTTCGGCGAAGCGACAGGACCAACAGGACCTGATGGTAAGTGATACGTTTTCCAATAACAATGTTGCGCTAGTTAGGACGTTATACACTGCATTGCGCGTGTCTCATAGGAACATAAGATGTTGAATTCCGTTATCCCAGTAAGTTCACCAGCTACGCCTCGGAATACAGTAATGTTGCACACTACAGTATGTCGGCAGAAATAGTCATTGCGGTGGTACCAACCTAAACGGTCACCGACAATAGAGATCTACCACCAATAAAGAGAATAGATAGCATGATAACGTGAGTGGCCGATTACACGGCGCCGTGTGCTACAGATCGGTCGAAGACGGTAAACCTAATAAAGTGACATTTAAATAATCTGTGGGTATATTTTCATAAATAAATGACGGAGGCTAAAAAGAATGTGTTTGTGTTGCAGTGTATATTACCTTAATTAGCGCTGCGTCGTTAAAGACGAGCGTATCACTTACTACCGAGTGAACGTTAAGCTCGTAAGTGTACAAAAAGTCACCACACCGCTGACCGTCCGCCGCACTAGATCTCTTGATTTCGTTTTGATCGCTGCTAATTCGCACCGCTCCTTTAGTTTCTTGCCCGCGTTAGATTCAGTGGCGTTTTTTTTCTTCATATAAAACGCGTTACGGGTTTTTTGTGACATTATAATTAATATCAGCTCACCGCCGGGGCGTGTTTGTTTGCTTGTTTTGCGAGCGTTTGCATGTCCGATACGCCGAGTGTTGTTGTTGTTTGGTTGCTTTGCTGCGACGCTGATGTGCATGACGGAAGGCTAATTTTGAATGCGTTTTGTTTCTCACTTTGCATAATGGACGTAACGAGTTTATAAAGCGGCGAAAGTAGTTTCATATGAAAAATCTATATGCAGATGTGGATTTCATCTCTACGTGTAATATGATTACATTCGCAGTGCGCTAAGCGGCAGTGTGTTAACATTACCGTGATCGGAATGGTGTTGTAGTCAGCGAAAATTACAGAGTTAACTATTCTGTTTTTATCGTGGACATCTTAATATGTTCTCATCTATAATTACGTCAGTGTGCGAATAGACGCGGACAGCTGAGCTCGCAGAGCGAATTTCAGTGTACCCCGAGGTCGCGAGGTCAATATAAGAGGGCCCGTAATAACCGCAGTGTTTAGACGGCGGCGCGCACAGAGGTGGGGCTTCAGAACTTCATTACCTATTTCGTGAGTTCCTTTAATAATATAAAAATTCATATGAAGGACACTTTAAAACTAACTTTATATCGAGGAGAAATCTTTGTAAATATTAAAAATAGATTATGTACCGCTTTTTGGTCGCTAAAATGACTTTTAGTCTTCTGCCATTGAAAGGAAGAGGGACCCGATAATCTATTTTCATGAATGCTAATAAGAGTCGTTGGACTTTAAATGAACATATCATTATTGAAAGAAAATGTTTATATTTATATTTCCAGAACACCCAGGAAAGCTTCAAAAATTTGGATGATGTTACAAATAGTTTAGAAAAGCATAGTACATTAAAAATATTTAGATACGTGTATCAACAGAGCATTTTGATATCAGATCTTTTGGAATGTTATCTAGATACTTCATTATCATTTATATCCCATATCCTTTAGACAGGATAGGGGGCATCAACAGTCATTCTTCGTCGCGTTCGGCCTTGAGCTTCATTTTAATCTCATTCAAGTTATTAAAAATCCTGCTTAGGTAAACACAATAATAATTTTGCATTTTACAATTCTGTTAAAGGTCGTAACGTATTATATTATTAATAATCGATAAGAGTTCTCGTCGGAATATGCAGGAAACTAATGCAAATCATTCAGATGGATTTCGGTTGTCAAAACACAAATTAATGAAATGTGCATTGGATTATATAGGAGCATTGCTCTGCTGGTGAATTCACACCCGAGTTGCATCACCGTATAAATCAGAATGAAACTGATGAAGTAATAAATCTTTGAAATAAATTAGACGTATTTAATGCGGTCCCGGCGAAGGCCGACGTATACTTGGAGTTAACCGTTCATATTTCACAAGACGTTAAACCGAGGCGCGTGGCTACGGACACGCCGCTCTGACCAACGGTTATAAAGTTTGCCTTTAACCCAACGAGCTTAGGGTTCATCGGAAACCATAAGACATTACTTTGAACCAGCACATACATTGCAGCACTGAACAAAGTACGCGCTGCTGCTTGGCATGAACAAACTAAACCAATAAATGGCAATTTACTTAGAGAAGTTATTTAAGACTCTATTAACAGTCAACGAATCTCGTCTCGTCATTTAACATCGTGTCAAATTAAGGTCAAAGGTTAGATCATAGCGAATAATAAACAACATAACGATATAGATCATAGTGTATCGGTAATTTGCAATTTAAATACGATACCTACAATTCAGAAACATCAAGTATAGCAATCGATTAATTTTAGCCGAAACGGATTGAAGCTCTCCGACCTCAGCGCCGGCTTTGACCCCTCAAGAGATTGAACGTTACAAATTCAACCAATTAATAACTGTAGTTATCAACCTTGTTAATTTACGAACAGGCCTTATTTTATTTACATTGAATACGCTTTTAACTTATTAATTTACCGCAGTGTCATATCGCACCGCGACCGCCATTATCAACTGTCACGTTGTCAGCGAAGATCTATACTGCACTCAGTTTTAATCTACTTTATTGGAATTTTTAACGTTGCGATAAGTTATTTACATCGAAAAAACTCACTGAAATCTGCTAAATATGTATAACTTTAAAATGTTACATTGTTTTTGTTTTCACATATAATCCTGATATGTTAAACGATGAGATGAATTTAGTGACTTATTTCCTGTCTCCATTATTCATTGACTACGGTTGTTTTGTTGTTGAGGAGACTTTCGAAGAAGAAATATGAATATCTATAAAAATTATCATCATCATCCACCGATAGACGTCCACCGCGGGACTTGGTCCACCCCCAAAGATGTCCACATCAATCGGTCCCGCGTTATTCGCATCCAGTGGGTGAAATTATAAAAAAAATCATAAAATTGGAAAATTTTATTTTAAGGGTGTTAATCATCATCATCATTATTTATACTTATTGTCTACTGGTGTACCACCCCAATCGATTTCTAATGCGACTGGTCAAATACCAGACATATAATTATTACCTTTTTAATATATAGATAAAAAAATTAATTAATATGGTTTCAAATCAATATACTTTAAAGTAAGAAAATTAAATTGTAAAAGTGTTGCTTTAGACTAGTAGAATCTAATGAATTGCATTTACTAGCAATAGATCTCTGCTGTCGGAAGCTGTCTAATATGGTACAGTGTATATCATATTAACTAGCGCCACATTATGGGGGTATTACTTCCCATTAAGTAAACGTCCTCCTCGGTTTGTCGCTTAAATAAAAAAAAACCGTACAACAATACATTGTAAGCGGCGCTCATCAATTTAACTATTAAGTAGTAGCAACATTGTATTGGCTTCGGTCTGCGCCTGCGCCTGCAGCCGGCGCAGCAATCATCCCGTCAAAATATAGGCCCAGCTAATCGGGTAGCGCGGTAGCGGGCACCATCCATCGTACAACTTAACAACTTAACCCTCACTCGTTTTCGGGATCAGGCCCCGTGAAGTGTGCATTTGCGGTCGTTTATCTTCCGTTCTGCCTCGTTAGGGTCGTAATCAATTGCTTTCAGTATTTCAACTAAAAGATTTTTTTTAATGGACATTAGTATCTCCGATTAAGAACTTAAATTAAGTTGTTCCGGTCTATGTTAGATGGTTTACGATAATAGTCTAACTGTGGGTTTGAACTTAAGATACTAATAAAAGCTATAAATCGATGAGCTTAAATTCAGCTTGCGAAAGTTTCTTATCAAAGCATTATCATTGTGATAATGTCGTCTAATTATGTTTATTGTGGAGTTCAAACTGTCTCCGTCATCCACTGGATAAGTGCTGGTCTTATATGAAGGCCTCTGGTTTAAATCCGGAGGTATATGTGGAGTTTTTTTTTATTTCAACTTCTCGCTATTGATATTTTATTGTAAAGTTCTTACATAATCCACAGTCAGAGCTAAGCTATAACAATCTGAGTGCAAGCTTTACCCCATTTTACATAATATTTACAGGTGATTTAGAAGGTTAAATAATTAAAAGTTTAACTGTAATTGATGGGAAGGGTTTAAGAATATGATATTTGTGAGTGCCGTTAAATAAATAAAGTGCAATGTCACTCCGATCGCATACCTTCATAAAACATGGGCATGCGGGGTAAAAAAACGTCTCCACCGAGCGAGGGTCGCACGTTCGAATGTTTGTTATACAAAATGGGCTCACCTCTGGTCCCTGAAAGGATTCCGTTACGACAATCGATTAAGGATACATACGAATGATTAATAGCATTTAATGCATACAATTGAAACGACAAACCCGCTGGATGCGGAGCAGCCGCCGTCATCCTGACACGCGATTTCTGACGCCGTTACAAATTGTTGTGACAAAATATTTCAACAGTTGCATCAAGCATGCATCAGAACCTTATAAACGATTGAATTCAACGTGAACCGATATACCACCAGTACTTGGTGACCTTAACACAAGGATGTAGAGTTCAAAATGGTTTCTGTTCCTCCTCCAAACCCAATTTGCATTTATGTGAACCGGCGAAACGCAGCTTCAATGACGCGGCGATCCCGGAATGATGTTTAAGGATTTGTATGAATGAATTTTGCGATCGGAAATAAAGGAATGGTGTTCCTTGAATCACCAATCCCATGAATGGTGCAATTTGTCCAATGACTCGGCTGTTGTAGACGATCCTCGCCAACTAGTACATCTGCCGTTTAGGATACTATTTGCGTAATCAAATAGATATGTTAAAAATAATTTGTTCGCTGTTGAAATGAATAGAAAAAAATTGCAATTAAATTGTTAGGTACATTCTAGGTCTTATTTGATGACGCGACGAGATGAGCGAGAAACCACTGGCTAGAATTGTATACACTGCACCACATTGTACTTATCGCTTAAAGTCTAGGAGGTAGCTATTGAGCGACTTGTGATCCAAGGAAAGGTTGAGAGTACCAGGCCACGAGGAAGAGCGCCTGTGAGATGGACCGACCAGATAAAGTCAGCAGTATATAGCTCACCATCGTTACTACTATATGAATTCAATAGGGAGGCGGCCATCAGAGAGGAATGGTGAAGTGTAGTTAAGCTTGTGATCAACACCTGAAGTGATGACCACGACCACTCTGTCATGAGTAATACCGACGAAGAAGAAGTTAAATCTCACCACGTCAGTAATTTAACTGACTACCGCGGCCTTCAAACCAAATATAGTAATGTTTGTACACTACTGGTTGGCGGTATAAATAAGGGTTGCGTTGGTACTTAACCTTGATAAGGCATACCAGCAGCATAAAGTATACTTCGCATTTACCGGTGGTAGGTCTCTGTTATGGGAGATCGAAGAGTTGATATAGTGTTAAGAATGATGAGCCATTTTCTGCCGCCTCTATCTAGTCAGACCATCTCATAGGCTTTCTTCCTCGTGACCAAGTATCCTCAACCTTTACCTGGACCACAAGTCGCTCAATAGCTACCTTCTAGACTTAATATCTATGCCTTTAGGTGATAAGCACAATATGTTGCAGTGTATATAATTATAACAAGTTCTTTATGATCTCGTCGCTTCAAAGAAAAAAAATATGTAAATTCAATGACAGAGCGAAGTAACCAATGGTATGAGACCTGCTCAGGTTTTATGATAACGCGGTTTAAAGTAAATATAACTTTATGTTCTATTTCCACATGGGGTTTTATTTAAAAGCTTTATTTGCTTCTTTAATTATAATGGATTTAAAAAATTTACAGAATAATAAAAAAAATTACATAAATTTGCAAATATTTGACGCGGCCATTGTCCACGTAACGTTTTTCAAGATCAATATTTCTTCTATCGTTATGATAATAAGCGCTGCCGTCAGCTCGATTATCATAACGTGATTTGTAGAAGCGCTATGCTAATTCAGCTTAACAAGTAATTTATTTAAGTTATTTCCCTGTTATGTTACTTATATACGCAACGGTAAAACCGCCGCTTAAACTTGGGCACCGATTCCAATACCGCCTCCACCAACCACATCCTTCGGTGATGAAAAATCAACAAGGTTACTTTTTCTTATTGTAATTTATATAAGTATATTATCATCATATAATAAAATACCTTTTATTATAGGATGATAAAAAAATATATTATAATATAAATATCAGCAAGTTCCTTATTATTATTAACATGATCATTTCTTTCAAATGATTTCTACTGCTGAACACAGGGTTGCTCTTTTATGAGATAAGCTTGCTTCAATTTGCATTCAGATTGAAAAGTGGAGGAATTTCATCATCGTCATCAGCTGATAGACTGCTGGAAAAAAGCTTCACTTAAATTTCAGTAGCAAATGAGTTTAACAACAGTGAATTGAAAATATGCTGCTATTATCCTTGTTGTAGTCTGACAACGGACTGTTTTAACACATGGTACAGGGTTGAGAAAGCGATCAAAATTTTAAAAAAAAGTATCCATACAAATATTTTAGAACAAGTGAGGTCCCACGCTTGGGTATGATTTATCGTTTGGACATTGAGACAGGTTAACGCTATATCTATTATGCTAGTCAAATAATACACCAGATTAAAGCTTTCTATGTACACGCCGAGCAGGGAGGCTGAGGGGCAGCCAGTCCGACCTCTGACACACAAATCAAATTCTTGATGATTGGTCAATATCCTATTATAATGGTATTATGATGCGATGTGCTATCACCTTACTATTTTTTTTTCTCTACATAATACGTCTATTGTTTGTACTAAACGACTCCACAATGCGCGCTTAGAGTTGAGTTTCGTTAACGCGAATCCGTTTCCGTTAACAAAGGACACGTCAATGTTCTTGATTAAGATGAGGCTATCAATCTTCAGTTGTGGCATTTATATACGTTTTCGCTTATATCGCTGTCCAACTAGAAATTCGTTGACAATAGCCACGTTTCAGGAAGACAAAGTCAAACTTTTTGAAGCGCTTCATCTGTGAATGGATTCTTACTTCGATATTGGTTCTGTTAGCTTTTGAATGGATTTATAAGTTTCTTCACTATTTCATTGTGAATCGATGGACGAAACCTGGATTCAAGTGACGAGAAAGCAGCTTGTATTTAACGTACCCACAACCTTTCTGTAAGTGATAAATCAGTCACGATGTTAAACACGCTAATCAGCTTTCGAATGGCACTAATTCCAGAATCTAAATTAATCTAGATTACTTTGCTCATCATCTCTAACATGATCTCCGATAAATTTTAACTCCTGCGTCATTGTTAACGATGTAACTGATACACATTCTGTTATAGTGGCAGGTTTACAACACGATGGTGGTAGATTTCATTTCTTCTCCACCTACTGGCCACAGAGATTTAATTGGCAAACAATTTATATATGTAATTAAGGGTTTAAGTTTGTTTAAGATATGATATATAATAGTTATTAATAAGGCGAATGTCCGTCGCAGTGAAATGGTATCTTAATTGAGGGCAATGTTAACGTGCTGAGTCATTTCGCCCACTTCCCATGACAATCGGCGCTCGGTGTCACTCGCGGCGGTGCCCAGCTCCGGGCCCATTGTTCCGCCGCAGCCCGTGGATGGGGTACCGCGGTCCGTCCTCCGCTCGCCGGGGATCCGGAGCCCACCACCGGGCGCCGCGAACTGTTTATTGCTAGCGCGCGCTCTCGGCCAGTTTTATAGCAGATTGCAGGAAGCGCTGGCGGCGGTTATGATATTATGCGATAATAAAACTTCGAATGAAGAGATTTTCATTTTACACTCGGCTTCAATACAACTGAATTTGTAATTGCTCTTTTTATATAAAAAAAACAGTCGTTTTTATGATGCGATTCGAGATGATGACAATTTTCTAAATACGTCGGCGGCATTAAAGACGGTTTTAATTGCCTCACATCTTGATGTTGTATTATTGTTTGTCTTTATTTATCTTTCATTGAAGTTATTTTTATACGCCGTAGTATAGGATAACTAAAGAAAAGTTTTTAATAATGGACATCATTAACATATTTATTTTCGTAGAAGTCTACTCCGATTTTTGACCTGTAAACAACATCCGGAGAAGACCTTTTAGAATGGTCTGTGCTTAGCATTGGCCGTTATCATTCGTATTTTGATAAAAAAAGCTACATTTACTGCAACCATTTCAAAAGGCTGTATGTAGCTGCAGTGTAGTTGTATTTTTTTATATATTATAGAGGTAAAGACTACTACGAAGCAGTGAGCTGCAGACATTTGTCTCACAGTCCGTTCACCTCGTCACTTCACATTGGTGAAGCACTACGGCTGATGGTAAATAAACGTTGTGGTGCAAGTTACAATAATAAACGCCGTTGTGCTCGTCGCTTTAAGTTAAGAGGTGTTAAGTTTCGTTACTTTAATAATTACACTAAATAAGAACAAAGAAATTTTTGCATTATTGTGTTACATACAAGAGGTGCGGTGATTTGTCTCTGATAACATTATTACCAGTAAACATTTTAGCAAACGTAAAATCGTCAGGAGTGTTCTGTGGTTACGGAAAGAGTAGTGAAAACGGTGAACCGTCGGGTCGCGTGGTGCGCCGGCGCCGGCAGCCGCGGGGTCATGAATATTTCAAATCGGCATTAAGTCGTCAGCGCGACGTGAGGCGGTGCCTATACGACTACAATGGCCCCCGATCGGTAATGGAATACAATGTGCCCATCGCGCAGCTCTTTGTACTCCGATGACATCATTACATAACGGTCGCAGGTTTCTCGTCCAAGTAACCATCTTAGCGCCAGTTTAGATGTCACGGCACAGCGGCAGGAATAGGAGCTGCGGATACTCTAGAGATATTCTTCGATGGACGGGTATCTAATACACAGGGGAACAAGTTGTAGTCTGCCTGTAGACAATCAGTATTTCTACATTAACATGGATCATCCACCTGGAACAACATCATGAGACGAACAATCTGCAGAAGACGGATGAATCTCCGGAATAACAAATGAATAAACAACATCTTGATCGGCAATCACTTTTGTGTAATGCGTGTAATAAATGAATGATCTGTTTATGATCAGATCAGTTGGTAAGTGTGATGAAATTCAATCCTAAATGAAAGAGAAGGGTGTTCGATCCTCAAAGAGCTTATCTTCCTAAAAAAGAAAACATCGTGAGGAAATGGACATACACTCCAAGAACAAGTTTCACTCACACCAGTGTCAAAGTGGTTAATAATAGACATGCCACTTTCCTCGTAACAGAAGGTAGGAATCCCAGCAGTGGGTTTTAATAAAGACGTAACTTAGAATTCGTGATTGTTTGCGATGATGAAATATGTTAAAGTTCGGCCAGAGACTCGCATTAGTCATGTGCTATACTGAGCGACTCCAGATCCACCCTGGAGACAGTCGTAAGATCAGACACCCTCCGTCACTTAGTGTTGAGAGTGAAAGACAATGTAGCGGAAGTTAAAGCAGAATGGAAGGAAGTAAGGCTATTTTGGGTAAAAGCGCACGCGGGGACGGAGGGCAATGAGAGGGCGGATCAACTGGCCAAGGACGCGACCCTGAAGAGTAACAGACGAGCGGACTACGAGGGATGCCCTATTTTATTAGTGAAGCGGCAGCTTAGGTAAGCTACGCTCGACGAGTGGAACATTCGTTATGTGGAGGGTAGCACGACGTCCACCACGCGTATGTTTTTCCAGGACGTCAAGTGCTCCGTAAAACTCAGCTGGAGCCGTACATATTCCAAATGCTCACGGGATTCCTGGAGTACCTTCACAGGTTTGAAGGAGAGTCCCTCGTGTGCCTGTGACCCGTGCACCACCCAATCGCTGACTGCCCCGTATACGGAGAGAGAGCAGAAATAGAGATCAGTTACAGGCGAAAAGATAAAAGGTAGTACTATCGCCTCTCTGATGAGGGAGGGCCACAGTCAAGCCAGCCAGTAAAGCAATAAATGAAAATAAAGCATACCATAAGACAAAATAAAACTAAAACCAAAAACCAAGTAAAATAAGTAAAAATACCAAAGAAGTAAAAACAGCAATGTAATGTAGAAATAAAATGTAAGAGAGAAGTGTATATGAAGCAGAATAAAGGTGTTGTATAGAATAAGGGAAATGTATTAGATTAAGGAGAAAAAATAAAAATAAAGGACGGCTGTCTCCCTTATTTAGCGCGACGTATGAAAGAAAGGATATAAATGGAGAAAGAAAAAGACACAAAGAATGATAAGGAAAATGAAAATGAAAAGAAAGAAGTAGAGAAAGAAAGGAGAGAAAGAAGAAATTGTAAAATGACAAGAATAAAGCCCAGGCCCAATAACACTCAGGAGGAAACGAGTCAAAAAAATGTCAAAGTTTTAATTGTTACTAAACCTTAAGAGAGGACGACGATCGGAGAATATAGTTCCAATTGACAATTTCCATCAGCTCGCTAGCAGTGATTAGTCAGGAAAAAAACCACTATAAATATGCATTGTAACTTATTCAATAATGATTATGTTAATGTAATTTTTATCTAGTTAGCCATTTCAAGTCACGCGATGGTTCTTTACTTATTGTTCGAATAATTAACTGCATTCGCGGCTGGAAACATCTCGAGCATTATATTCACCTCTTTGAGTCTCCTCTAGGGAGACAGTGTCAGATCTTGTAGCTTTATTTATACACAAAAATATACACTACTTCGCCGGCTTACTTACTTACCACTTTCATGTTGTTAATCTGCCGCCGTTACAACTGCGGCTGTGGGAATACGAGAGTAATCTGAGCGAGTATGATTATCGACATGAACGACTGTCCCTCATGAACAGCTGTAATTCTTTATGAAATTGTAGGCTCTACTCTCGAAGGTTTTATAGGTACGCTGATATGTCAATTTAATTTTTCCTCACGCTAGTATTACTAGGTTTAAAATCTAGTTCATAGCCATAAGGAGTTTACTCTCTATTCTTCAGATTTTCTACAACTGCATGTATTCCTACTCAATGTATATACAATTTGATTATTTACCAGCAGGTAGTTACGGCGTCTTATCTCCTCCAGTTAAAACAATCCACAATATTTGTGTTTTTAGTATTTTGAAAGGTAAAAAAATTGCTTTTCGCTTTAGGCAAATTGCATTCGTTTGTCAATTACTGCGGTTTTTTTTGCAATTACAGACAATAGTTCAAACAAATGCCGACTCAGTGTAATCGTTATCAGTTAATACGGCTGGGCAGGTCATTACTTAGGAGCATACCAGATGAATCTAGCTAAAGAATATGCAAATAAAAAAAATATGGAAATATTTATAATTGATATGAAGTATTAGATTATACTTTAATATAAAGATATAATTAATTAATTATCAATTGGTATGCATAAGTCAAATGTTAATGCATAAGTATATATATATAAAGACAGTAGTGAACATTACTGTGTTTCCTTGAATATATATTTATACTAGGAATATATAGTGAGTGGATATGATCAGTTTGTAGTACTGCTGGTCTGGTCGGTTTGTCGAATAACAAAATAATATTTTTCTGACCCGTAATGGTGTAAATATAGAAGAGCAACTATTGAAGAGCGCAAAGGTAACAATAACAAATTGCGAGAGAGGAGAGAAAAAAATCTCGGTCGGCACATGAAACGCGGCGCACAATGATGTCGGCCGGCGATCCGAAACAAAAGCGCTCATAAAACTGATCTATTCGGAGAAGAGAGATTTTGCACAAGTTGGCGAACGCATTGTAAGTCGGTGCAAAGTTTAGACTTAATGACCGACCGTAGCCGTAACCGTAAGCGGGCACGGTTAAGTAATTAGCTCTACAAACCCTTTGCGGCCTTTGTCTGCAGCGGCACAGAAAACACTCGCGCACAGCTAACACATTACATAACCGATGACAAGAGTTCCCAACCACTTCTTTGTTGGGATGCCGTTGGTCCACCTGTCACATCTCACCACACCAACGCTTGCCTCTTAGAAAAAGAAACTTTGTATACCTTGTAAGAAACACTGCGAGCCTGTTGAAGCGCTGATAAAAATCATAAAGTAGATAAAACTTATGTTGACTTAGAATTAACTGGATGAGAGAAGCAGATAATAGTATTGTTAAGACGAAAGAGATGGAGACTATTAACTCTGATGATGATCTGATGATTAAAGACCGAACTATAGATAGAATTATATATTATAGATAGAGCAAAACAAAACACTTGCACGCCGATAGTACTACGACTCTGTGTAAAAGCTATAGAACCTTTTCCCCGTGCCGTATCGCTAATATACTGTATAACACAACTTGTTTTAATATAACCCCGATGCTAAATCAGAGGCCGTAACGGTGTTCCCACTAATGTTGACTACATTATACGCTGGTAAGTCATCAGAATACAAATAATCTAACTCATCCAGAGCCGCACCTATGTATATTAAAACAGATCTTTCTCAATCATCGACAGCTCCGCGAAATTTTACATTAATTCGCTTATTTATTGTTATAGTGTTGGTATCGTATAAAAAAAACTGTTAATGGAGTATTATATATCTTTTTTAAAATCCGGGTTCAGATTTCATATTTTCTTTACTACTCATTTCTACGTCTTGAACGTAGAAATTAGTCAGCCGATAGACGTCCACTGCTGGACATAGGCCTCTCCCAAAGACCTCCACATAGATTAGCCCGGCTTTGCTCGCATCGCCGGACATTAGAGGCCGTTGTTTTCTGGGGTTCATGTGGGCCATTTCCAATCAGCTGGCCCAATGCGAGTTGGTGGAAGCCAGAGCCTCGTTTGTTAATTAACAGTGTGCACCTCGAGGAAGTGAGGTTGGCTTGGGTTCCGTGAGTTATTGTGCGAGACCCCTTACACCCTTAAATTTCTATAGATTTTAGATGCTTTATTTAATGGTGTTAAGTTAATAGCTCCTTATTTTCTTCTTCTCTTTCGTGTACTTCATCCTGAATTTATTGGCGGTAGGACTCTGTTGCTGGAGATCGTCTAAGTAGGTATCACCGCAACGCCTATATCTGCCGCCAAACAGTACTGTGTAAACATTACTGTGTTTCGGTTTGAAGGGCGCTACAGCTAGTGTAATTACTAGGGTAATTAGATTCAACATTTTATGTCTCAGGCGATGAGCGCAATATGGTGCAGTGCATACCATGTTAACCAGCGTCAACTTTGTTATTACCGGGTGTATCACTTACAATCAGGTGATCCCGCAGCTCGTCTTGTCGCTTAATTACATAAAAAAAATATGCTCTCAATGACGCGTCAACCAGTTGCCTCCGCACCGCATTGTTCTCGGCACGTCTTATGGCATTCGGAATGTTCGTGCCTAAGGTAGTTCCTCATAACATATGTATGTTTGGTTTGATAGTATCATTGTTGATACAGCATGTTCAAAAAGTCGGTAGATACGGCGACAGCGCGGCACGCAGCGCGCACGCGCCGCTCGCTCACGAACCATTGGCCGGCGACGCCCCGCCTCGTTGCGGCCGCTGCGTCGCCGGCCGTACCTCAATTATTTATGTCGCCCGCGACACAACGGAACCGCGACACCGCGTCACCGCGTCACCGCGTCCGCGCAGGCGCGCTCGCTGCGTCCAACTGCTTTAATACCAACCTAGGATTTTAACAGTTATATAAATAGGCTACACACTACCACTTTAATTTACGTAGAGAATAATAAAAATTTACACAACGTGAAAAAACGTTTTTATTGTTAGATGCAACGCGAATAAGACAAAGACAGTAGTTCAGACATAAACAACTTTTCCTTATCTGTGGTACGTCACGCTTGTGTTTTTTATCTAACGCATGGCAAGCGCTCGGAGCCTACAAAAAAAAATCCGCTCGTCACCGGTCACCATTTTCCGGCATTGATAGGCATTAGATGCAGCACTAAACTTTAAATTAGGTCCTCAATCCAGATCAGACAGTGCCGACACCATATTTCATAGTCGGCTCGGGGCCGCCGGATCAATATGGATGAGTGTTGCGCGCGCATTCATACGTCAAGCGCTGCGCAGGCGCACGCCGCGAGTAATGGCGGACCGTAACAATTTATTACTTTTACTTATTTATAGGTATGGAATCGTTTTATTTTTAATGTTAATTTGTGAGCATGTAGGAGAGAAGGTGTTAGGGTAATAAAAGGCAAAACTATTTGAGTTTATAACCGTCTCCCTCAATGTAAATAGCGTTTCCCTTGTCCATGGAGCAGCTGCAGGTTTACCACTCGCTCAGATATCAGGACAACCATTTTATATATGATCTGATTAATAATTAAAACATTAACTTTATTTTCATCCTATATTTACCTGAAGTTTGAAAATTTTTTGAATATATAACATAGATTAGATCAGATATCCGTCGTTGAAAACAATTTGTAAAGACATGTAAACAAATTGTTTTCGGTGACGTTTTTTGTCACTTGGTATCCCGCTGAGTCAAAAGGTTCATAAAATATAGAAAAAAGGACTCCTAACTCTTTGGAGTTACTATTTAATATTAAAAGCTTGTAATGATATTAAATAAATCAGTATTCTGTGTTAAGATAGATAGATAGAGTAATATCTGATAGTGGTCATAATGATTTGTTGTGCATCGCCCTGCACTTTGACGGTCAGGAGATGAGGAAAAAGCTAAGATAATAATAAAGCGTAAGCATTATCATCATCAGCTGATAGACGTTCACTGCTAAACATAGGCCTCCCCCAAAGATTCCCACACGATATGAATCACGCGGGCCATTACCATAACTGGGCCATAAGTTGGTTTAGTGGGAGCCAGAGCATCCTTTGATGATTAGCAGGGTACACCACGAGCAGGTGAGTTTGGTTTGGGTCTTGTAAAATAAGTTATTTAGCATTTTAACTTTGAAGGTTATTTACTTTATATATTTTATATTATCTACTGAATTTTATTGTTGATTATGTTAATACTTAACTTAACTTGGAAACTGTATTGGAGCTGTTCTTTGGTCTCGATAAAGTTTAAACTTTATTTTTAACTACCCTTAGGACCTATAAATACCTAGTTAAGGATATATAATGTTACAAATGAAATGCAGTAAGAGAGGTAAAGTTACTTGTAATGAGTAAAGGCGAGTTACTTAGGCTCGTGCATCGGGCGATGGTGCCAAGTTGGCCTTTGGCAGAGGTTCGTTCATTGGCGACCTTGTGTCAGATTGTATCGCCATACCGCCCGACCTTCACCAGGTAATAACGGATCATCAAATTCCTATTACGAGCGTAATATCAATGCTGCTTCGACAACTTGTAGTGTAATGTGTCAGGTTACGAATTTAAGTGTCTATGACATAGGTTACTTGACTAAATAGCGTTATTAACTTGAAGAGTTTTTATTCAAATAAGCAACTCGAGGAGCGGAACGTTCACCTGATAGTAAGTGATACGCACGTCCATAATAACGTGGCGCTAATTACTGGCGGGAGCACTTTATTACCGGAGACCGTCTAGGTATGTACCACCGTAACGTCTATTTCCGCCGCTAAAAAGTAGTGTGTAAACAATACTGTGCTCCGGTTTGAAGGGCGTTGTAGCTAGTGTAATTGCTGAGGTAAAGAGACTCAACATCTTATGTCACAGGTGAGGAGCGCAAGGTGGAGCAGTGTATAATTAGTTATAGATTTAATTTACCCTTCTATTAACCCTTAAACAATAATTTCATATGAATTGGTTAAATAAAACACATTTTATGGACATGTTTTTTTAAGTTCCGTTACAGATTTTATAAGAGGCTACAATGTATGTAAGGCAGTAACCAGAAATAGGAAGAAGAAGAGTAATAGCCGAGGATCAGGATCAATTTTCTCAATTTCATCACCAAACTTCAGTTTGAAGAGCACCTAAGATGATGAAGATGGAAACTGAAGCCTTATAGTGGAAAAAAAGATTCAAGTAACTACGTCAGTTTTATTGGTGGTGGGTCTACCACTGCAGTTCCTATTTCTACTGAGAAACAGTAGTGTGCAAACATTGCTGTGGTCTGATTTGAAGGGCGTTGTAGTTAGTCAAACTTGTTGAAGTAATTAGATTTATCTCTGTTCTTACACGAGTACAGAGTTTTATAGTGTATGTCATCTCTCCTAGCGCTCTGTTGTTTTGGGGGAGTGTACTATTTACAACGGGTGTAAGATTTCCCGTAGAACAACTCACGCGGTCCAAGCCAACCTCACCTGCTCGTGGTGCACCCTGCTAATCAACAAACGAGGTTTTGGCTCCCACCAACTCGCATTGGGCGAGACTCGTAGGAAATGGCTAAAATCCCTCCAAACAAATCTCTACCCGTTGTGTGGGAAGCTTTGGTCGAGGTCTATGCCCAACCGTGGACATCTATGAGCTGGTGATGATGATGTACTATTTACCATCAGGTGAAGGTCTTGATCACGTTGTTGTAAGTTAAAAATGGCGCAGCCTCCATTACAGTACACGTTTTGCCTATCATTGAGTCGTTATTACCGAAGCGACGGCTCACCCGGAAGTCCGTCCGGGATGAGGTGATGCAAAGTTAGATTACACGGTCCTTACATTGTCTTATACAGGGTGTTTATAAATTATATCTGTATTTATATACATGTTATTTTATTATGAGGTAAAGGTTTTTAATAATAATTTTTTCCTTTGGGGGATGCCTATGTCCAGCAGTGGATGTTTGTTGGCTGATAATGATGATGGTGATGACTTTGATGATGATGAAATGATTTTGTTGTTGAGAAATCAGTTTTAATGTAGTATTGCCTTGTGGTTAGTTGGTGTGTAAGGTTCCAGAGTAGCAGCCGTGTGTCGATAGACGTAATGTTGGGAGGCCCACCACAAGGTATACCGAGGATCTGGTGAAGGTCGCGGGAAGTCGCTGAATGCAGCAGCGAAAGACCGATTAATATCGAGATCTTTGGAGAGGGGCAGGGCTTAGTACATCATTCTAGGTGTATTGGCTAATGATGATTGGTTCGTGTTCAACGAATATGGCTCCTAGTGTATAGAATAGAAACAAAGTGTTTTTTTTTTTTAATTAACGTGTTAATTCTTTATTTCAAAGATAATCGTGTTTACTACAATATCTTATATTAAGTGGTTATTAGTAACTGGAAGTAATATATAGACCTGCAGTTAGAGGTCTCCCTGATCTCTTACCTAATATGGGTTTGAAGTATGTAAATTGTGGAATTGCGAACAAGCTGTATCGCTGTCACGGTGGATGGGCACGGAAGTGTGGTAAGCGGACGGTCGCTTCACCGTCCGCCGTCCTCAAGGATGACAGCCGACACAGAATCTGTGCCAATATCACCTTTTATACAGCGGTGCACTTGCGTAGGTATAAATTCATAATGATTTTACTACTACAACTAGTTGTTTATTATTATTAATTGTCACGAGATAAAATTTACTAAGAAGAATTCTTATCCCATCTGCATAATGTTTTGTCTCATCATCATCATCAGCCGATAAACTTCCATTGCTGAACATAAGCCTCCACCAAAGATCTCCACATAGATCGGACCTGCGCTGCCCGTATCGCCGGGTACTAAGGATTGTCATTTGTAAGGGTTCATAAGGGGCGATTTGGGCCATTTCCCACCATGCTAGACTTACGCGATTTGGTCGTAGCCAGAGCCTCGCTGGTTGATTATCAGGGTGCACCACGAGCAGGTGAGGTTGATTTGGGTCCTGTGAGCGTGCGGGACCGCTTACATTCTTTATCTATTATCATTTAAATTTATTTAACTTTAAACTACAGTAGCTTTATATTAATAACTTTAAAGTTACCAATGTTAACCATTATAATATACTCGTTAATTATGCTAAAAGTTTTAATCAATAATAAAATAATTGTTATTGTTTATAGACTACATATTGTAAACAATAAAATTAGCGACAACCAGTTGACAACGTCTTCAGTAAATTTACTTGAAAGGTTGTCTTTCCAGGTTCATAGCAAAATATCAGACAGCAGGTGCAGTAGATATAATATGTTGTGTAAATATCCTTTACTCTAAAAGTTAAATAGTTTCAGCATTTTTTCAAATCTTATCAATTCTCCCCCTAATCTTCATCCGAATCAAAAATGATTATTACTTATTCAAACAGGTTGGGGTTAAGCGAGTCAGACTTTCTAGTTTCTAGTGCACCTTACCCAACGTTGTATCTGACCTCTATAACTTAGTCGATAAGGGTGAAATTGCTTCAGCAGCCTCGGTGGGGACCTTCGTAAATATTTAATTTATTTCACGCGATAGTAATTTTTGCGTTGAGGCGTTTAAGTCTAGAATGGCGTGGACGGGCCCCCAGCGCCTGTAAATGGTTTAAGGTGCACTCTCCGCGCAGGTCACGGGATGAGCCCAACCTTTCACGCGTGGTTCGTTCCACAATGGGCGCGGCTTTCGCCATGCTTTACTGTTTCATTGTAAAGTGAAAATGCGAGACTGTCGATGTTATGATAATTTATTAGATTGCGAATATGTTGAACAGCCGGTTCACTCGAAATTTAGTATGTATTAAGCGATTTGTTTTGATTTTGAAATTTCCAATTCACTTCTAACCAATTTCTTTATTACACAACACTAGGTGATCAACAATCTTCGCAACGGAAATGTTAGTTCACTACGATCTCTAATCCGTAAGGCAAGTGGAAAAGGACCATTCAGAATATATCCAGGATAGTGGTTCTATCATACGAGAGAGTGAATACGTTTTAATTACTCTAATATAAAAAGAATGGCAAAGGGTAGAAAACTTGTCTCCAGCTGATTCTATAACAGCCAATTTACGTTCCCACTGTTGGGACACAGGCCTACCCTCAATGTGAGGGCGATGGGGCCATAGTCTCCACGCGGGCCCAATGTGGATTGGTGTTCACATACACCTTGGAATAAATTCTAATTCATGTGCAGGTTTCCTCGCGATGTTTTCTTCACCGTTTGTATTTCGCTGTCGTTACTAAAGTTTATAAATGTACATAACTTAAATATTAAAGTCATCCGTACATGCAAAGATACGAACCTGCAACCTTCGGAATGAAAGCCGCACGCTCTCACCATTAAGCCAGCGAGCTACTGTTACTCCAACTGATTGCTCAACTTTAATATCAAGATAGCGTAGATGATATTTTTGGTACATAAAATAATTCTTCTTAGAGAGTTATCTGTAAAATAAAGTTACCGAAATAACGTCTATCCAATGCTTATATATATTAGCTTCCTCTTTCTTTAACCAGGCCTTTTTATCTCATTTATATAGCTTTATCCCATAGGACATTGCTTCAGTTAGGATAATAATTAGGCTACCAAATTAATACTAGAATCGAAGGCATCTCTATAAGTTTGAATTCTCTAACATTTCCTAAGGGTGTGATAAATTATTCTGTAGTACGATAGTTTTTTTTGTAAACTTGTTTGTGTACGGTTAATATTATTTTAAGTATAAATGTGTGGTGCGTGTTGCGGAACAGCCCCGCCGGCTAACATTTCGCGGAGTTCTCGTGGTGCGCGTTGGGGCTGCGTTGGGGCCGTTCAGCTGATTGTATGGTAATGTTTACACCGGTGACCCATCGCGGATGTGCGGTTTTGTTCACTAAGACCTGACACAGTTCTAACGCCAGCAGACCATTTCCAATTTGAAGGGATACTAATATTTATCACCGGAGCGTTTAGTTTTCTACTAAATGAGATCTCTTGTAATTATTACTGATCTCTCATAAATAACTATATTATCGTGTTTGAGACATCTGTACTTCACAGGTCATAGGTCTTCGAAGCCAAAGGCCATCTAGATAGAAACCAACGCGGTAGTATTACACAAATGTGACTGATCTTGCAGTTCGAGGGGAACAGCTATCTAGGAGTATCGTCATTTGAGTCTAAGAGGAAACTAGTTCTAGAAAAATTGCAGCACTACTTCCTGTATTTTGTACCAACTCATTGGAACTACCCCAATCATAGGGACTTACATAGGACTTTTAATTGAATTTATTTCGTAAGATTTTAACTTTTCTTTTTTTTTTGCCTTTTATTTAATAATGAAAAATAAACTTGCTGACTGTCCTAAAGGGTACGTATAGTTTTACAAGTTTATTAAATAAAAAAATTAAATCAAAAACATCTGACACGTTTATTAGAATCGGCAGGATGTCCTTCATATATTTTTTTTGTTTTAGTACACTAATGTATTTTTTTCACTCTTTTCTTTAATAAAGACGTGCGAAGCATAAAACGATCTCAATAACTCGTTGCTTAATAATACTTTACTACTACGGCTGCGTTTTCATGTAATATCATAATATAAATACGGCGATCTTAAAAAGATAAAAAAACACTCGTACAGCGCCGTGAATATACGTCCTTTAATAAATACGCGATGGGACGCTTCGTGTAATATTCATTTGATATTTTAAACGTCTTAAGAACTGAAATAATTGGTGTCGAGATTTACAGTAAGTATCCGCGGCCGCGGCGATGTATTTCACGTCGCGCGTATGCAAATAAGTTTCTATATTATCGCGAACTTTCAACTTAAACCCGTAACTCGAAAGGGGTAGTTGCGGCTGTCAAGAGCGAAACATAACATCCTGTAAGGGAATAAAGTTAAGGATCATCGCATGATTCGTTAAAGTTGATAAATTGAATTGCGGTTACGTACACGCTGGTTAGGTATTCAGTGCAGTAATAACTGTAATGCGGTTTATAAATATCACGAGTGGTTCAACTGGTGGTAACTGTCGTCTCCAGATCAAAAGTTCATAATATACAGTTGCTTAACACGATGTGAAAGTGGGGTCAAATGTTGTGTCCATTGTAAAAAAAAAATCTCTGTTCACTTCCAATTCTCAGCTCTTGAGTAATGAGAATATTCAAGTGATTGATTCAAATGGTTCTGTAACGATTGTGCACTTCCGGCGGGATAAAGAGGTTTTAGTGTCGCCAGATGTAGTCGCCTTTTTGCGGTTCCTTTTACAGTGTAATGGGTAACTTGGGAGAATGTAACTCATTGACAAGTATGGTTTCTTTACAGCCAGCGGGTGCACTGTAAAGCATAAACTTGAAGGCATTATGTGGAGAGGCGACGTAGGCGTTTATTGTAGAACATATCTTATTAATTCTTTACAGCCCAAGTGGCAAGAGTTGAAATTTAAGTTACAGTTTATCAACGGCAGTTTGGCAAGTGACCTTTGATAGTAAGAGAACAAACATCAGCACTCAAATTCACAACTGTATTGCTAACTTTTGAGAGAGTAGTAATCTTCTTTAAACAAAGTTTCATTTAGAACTGTCATATAAGTTATGTTTACGCTTACTATGTAAACTTCTCATAGAAACTATTTCTCTAAGCTGCATTGCAACAAGGTTTATCGGCGAAACAGTAATATGCATTATTGTATACCGGTATTGAGATGTATCTATTAAACTAGATCTTATTCCTATTTCAAACGGAAAGACTATACACAGAAATATTATATATTAAAAAACTGGACAGTTAAAAGATTTTCATTATAATGAAGCGCTAAAGATTTGACGCGTTTCGCAGTCCACTGGTTCTCTGTACATAGCCGAAGCCTCTATTAAGTTAAATCTTATAAAATGTAATGCTGAGTCGCTTCAGTTCATGCCGTTGGACCGCTGCGTGGCCGCTGTCGCGTTTGAGTTGCGGTTTAACTGATCGCCAGCCAATGGGCGCGCGGGGACAGATTGCGCTCGTAATTGGATCTACAATGTATAGGACGTAAACGCCCGCTCGTACAAGGATACTGTTTCCTATTGAAAACTAATATAACTATATTTATCATAATAACAATCAATAAAAAAATGGAAAACTGATCCGTCGTATTGCATTTAGACATCGCAGTCTGTTAATGAGCTCGACTCTCTTCTAGTGAATGAAGGTCCCTTTGATAGCAACAATAAGTGGGTTGTCATGTCTATGTATATATTTATAGCAAAATGTAAGAATAACATCAAAAAATTTATAATTCTTATAAGTAATAACAATTTATGCAAATTAATTTAAAGATATATATATATATATAAGATTCTATTCTTAGAGCAGTCCTCCCAAGATATATATAAATATAATGTAGCACACACAGCAGTAACACATTTAAAGATATCATTTCAGCACTTTGATTTGAACTGCTAAAAAAAGCTTTGTCCGAAAAAATGTACTTTAGTATTAGTTATCCTGTAGAGTATGATGGTAACGAATCTGCTGCTCTTTCTCTGAAATTATACTAAGAAGCCGTAGCAATCTATTTTCCACTCGGTGTAAAATGTTTAATGATATACGACATATCATTGATTAAGTAAAACGTTCGATGAAAAATTGGAGCAAAAATGTTTGCGACTGTTCTCAGAGGATATAAAGACTTACTATTTATGAAAAAAAAATATAGATGTTATTTTGGCTTTGAACTTCAGGCCCATAAACCTGTAGCGAAACGGAGCCGTCTCTGCACCAGTTCCTAACGTCCGCAGCGTTCGTTTTTATTTATTTCAAATTTCATCGCGATATTATTAAGTTTATTGCGATTACAATCTTGAGAATTCATTTTTGACGTTTTTATATGAATTTATGCGATACCGTGCGGCGCTGCAGCGTTACCCGCGCCGCGCGACACTCCCACGCGCACCCTTATCGCCTCTGCGCAGGGGTGGTAGTGGCAGGTAGCGCGTGTTTAACAGCGGCATGGTCAAGCTTGTTTCGGTGACGCAGTGTGACCGTTCTAAGATTTTATTATGTTAAAAATTGATATTTTATTTTTCGGATGGGTCTGCTAACGCGCGCAGCGGGTGGCTGCGACCCGACGCTACATTATACACCCTTGCCACCTAGAAGTAGAGTTCGTTTCCGCTCTCCATTACGCCGTCCGAAGGGTTTCAAAGAAACGCGCTGCGTTGTTTTAGTCCGTCGCGAGGCATTTTTTTTTAAATGATCTAGGGAACTGTTTATTAATGAATTATTTCACATAGGTGACATAAAAAAGAATGAGGTTTATCTTTGGTATCAGCATATGAATTTTAAACTCCGTTGCCTTCCGATTGAATAATTAAAAGTAAATAGTTTAGAATAATATACGTGGTTGGAGTGAACTCCGCTTCCGATGGTTATCGCCGGGGCAATCAAATAATGTCCCATATTTATTGGCCGATGGGATCTCCGCGGCGGTGCTCTATGCGCCTGCGCACGCCGTTAATGTTTACCTACACCTACTTGCGTTACCGTTACGGTCTGTTACCGATAGGAACCTTTTATAGTTATCGAGTTATATTTGTATGTTTTTAAATACCTGTTGTATCCGGCAAACCTTCCACTACCAGTGCGAACTGATTAAAATGAATTGTTTAAAATTTTGTTGAGGTTTTTCTCTTTGTATTTTTTTAATCTGTGTATTTGTTAAAATGGTTCTCTTCTTCATAAAAATATATAATCTGTATTGTACTTTCTATCTATAGTTCTTCGTCGATTGCAGTTTCGGCCAATACTATTGTTATTGTCATTATAAAAACAATCTCCACTTTTATAGTTAGTGAATATATCAATTGCATGTATACTTGATGACAGATTAATTATATATGGATAGTAGCTAGCCAGGGTCTGAGTAAAAGCTACCACCTTGCGAAATTCACCACTTATTTGACATCTGTTTTTAAGTAAGTATCCCTCATAACACGAGGAAAATACGCCGCTGCGCCTCAGAGGTACCTGAACCTAGGTGTTGCGAATAGGCCAACGGCTTTCAGACAAAGTAAGGAGCACTCGAAGCGGTATTGTTAACATAATAGAGTCGGGTCCCAGCGCTGCGCGGGCTGGGAAAGTCGCGCTCCCAGCTATTCGTGGGGCCCGCAAAGGTCCGCGGGGAGCACACGTCCGCCGCGCCGTATGGGAATCTGAACCGATGTAATTGAGACCTCCGCAACTACTTAGGCGTTATTGTTGACTTAAATAACTGTTCTCTCGCGTACAGTTCGCAAAACAACATTCGAATTTGCAGGTTTCATTGTGTGAACTTCTTTAAGAGAACGGTGAACTTGGTGAGGGTTAAGCAATAACATATTAATATAAAAGAAAACAATTCACATCCCTCTAAAGTGAAACAGCAGAACTATGAGAAATCTAACGATACAGCAACACAATGAAGTTATCACCTTGAAGCTGAACTGTTCTTTATAATTCTTAGTAAATTCACTAACTAAAGCGCTTTAAAATTACTGGAGATAAAGAGATTTACTATCTTTTGTCACAAGGCGGGTTTGATAGTAACCTTAATCTTGAATACCGTTGCAACGATGGTGCCTTACCTGATGGTCAATAGAGGCTTGTCACCAGGAATTAATGAGTATTTCGTACAAATCATTCTCTGTACGAGTATATGTTAAATGGGTGTATTACTACCTCTTGTATCTTGTGGATGTCATATATATATATATTGTGTTAACTGTTGTGCTGACTATAGATCAGTAGACTCGTGATGTCGGAGCGGTGCAGCGATCACGAGCACGCGGCACCCTCATATCAACATTATTTTTTTTTTCATTCGACGAAGTCGAGAGCAGCGAGAACTTCACCTGATAGTAAGTGATAAGCCTGTCCATAACGACGTTGCGTTAATTAGGAAGCAATATAATACTTGTGCTTGAAGCAGATGTTAGGTGTGATTTAAGTAGCAATGGTATCCTTTAAACCGTGACACAGTAATGCTTGTACAGTACTGTTGGCTGCTTTATGAGCTGCAGTGGTACCTGCCCAGAAGTTCTCCTGTAATAGAGACCAGTAGTAAAACGTGTTCACCTGATGAAAGGAATCCGCGTCGGCGCCAATTTGCATAGAAAGATTTGATTACCATGAACAAAGCCATAACTATTCAATTCGCTATTTATTAGCTCTCGTACCGACCAAGGCGACTCTATGATCATGTTTGAATGTTTTCTAATTAAAAATATGTTAACGGCGGCATTTAATTAAACGTTCATATAAACTGCGTTTTGTTTTTATTAGTTAACATTAAGTTTACTAACCGGCGGGTCGTAATAACGCGTAACTTATTCACGGATGTAACGTAAGTTGAATGAAATAGTGGCACTGAATATATCCATACATGTAACTTCACATCTGGCCTCAGTCGATGGACGTCCACTGCTGGACATGGGTCAATTAATGTCAATTATTTATGTTTTTAACATTCTGTTTGAATAACAATTATATAAACATAAAAATAACGTTACAAGTTCGACATATCATTTACTTACATACAAAACTCCTGTCGTCGTTTTATTTACTAAATTTACATAAATATTTTGTA
The DNA here is from genome assembly GCA_029034505.1 of Ornithoptera priamus. Lineage (NCBI taxonomy): Eukaryota > Metazoa > Arthropoda > Insecta > Lepidoptera > Papilionidae > Ornithoptera > Ornithoptera priamus. The sequence continues at coordinate 663,151 of JARDWD010000685.1, forward strand.
GTATATATATGATTAGTCGTTTACGAACATTTATACGTTATGTGCATACATATAAATTTATATATATATATATATATATTTATTTATAATAAAATGTTAACAATTTGCATGTGTATCTATCTTTTATTTAGTAACACTTCTACTTACCATATTCCCTCCCTCTTAGTTGACTAGCAGTTAATATTAATATAACAAGAATGAATACATATATAATTAACCTGTTAATTGGAGAGTATTTAGCATTATATATATCTTAATATTTGTTTTTGTTTAGTTCGTGTTTACATTTAATGAATCGATGGTACATAAAGATAACCGACAGCGCAGGCGCGCCCGCGACATGATGTTAGTTTAGTTTTAACAGGGCAATTAAAATACAAACATCAGACCTTGGCCTGCGGAGTAGAACATAACCTTTATTAGATATATCCAAATATAGTAATACAGTTTTTTTTATAAGTATATCATCTAGAGAATGAATAGAACCGAAAGAAGAAAAATGTTATTGTTTAGTAGTGCTTCCGTCTCGTCGTAGAACAAAGATTTTTAAAGAGTAGGGAAGAAAGCTTTACAATTAGTTGATGCTGTGAAACAGCCTGCAAAGATTTCATTGATTTATCTTCTATAACCAATGACCAGTAAGGTGGATTCTGGAGTATTTACTGCACAGGACGGGGCAGCTTCACATGCTATACTCATATTTCATATTTAACAGCGATTATAAAAACAGTCGATGTGTTGCTCGGTAGAGACATGTGAAGGTTATCGCTGATAGTAACCATAAGGGTTGTCCACGTTTACCACCAGCGCAGCCCTGGCCGCTTCCAACAGCCCCTTGGTGTAGTTTGTAATGTTTACAAGATATTTATAAGTTTCCAATCGAATCTTCAACTTGATATAGATATTACTAAAGGGTTTTATACAAACGTAATAGATTGTAACAGATTGTATCTGATGTTATGAGTAATGCGCGGTTAGTCGATATTTGTTCTCACGGTTATCCACCCACGCACCACCTTTGGTGAGGTACAGTCAGGTTCCAAGTTGCTTTGAGTATTACAATTATTTTTATAAGCAATGGGGTATTAGACATCAATTTGACCTAGTGTTAAATGACAATAGATCCCGTGGAATGGTGGAGCGTGTTGCCAAAAATATTTTAGCTTTCTTATGATGGAGCACAGATAAAGTCAACAGCATCTAGCTCCGGAATCGAACTGTAGACGTTCGTTTTACAAGGTAACCGTATAGTTAGAGTATCGTCGAGGCAATTGAAATATTCAATGATATATTAACGCGCCAAAGCGATACTTGGGTGGTCCAAAGCTGATAAGCGAAATAGATAAAATGATTCCGTTTACAGATTATTAATATTTTGTCCATTCGTATGCTTATGAATATATTAAATATCAATTAATTGGAGGCTAACGTTTGAAGCGAGCTCCATTCACCTGCTGATGCTGTAACAGATGTAGGACATCGGACAGGAGAAAATTCTTCAAATTCTTTTAAATGTTATGTTTTTATTATCTCTCGTTTTCGTGTTATCTCATCTCATTAACTTTATAATAGGACGAGTTGTATTTTGAATAAGTTATAAATAATTTTTTTTATACTATCACGAAGCGATGTGCTATTGTATAAGAAAATAAACATGTTTTATGTTTTTTTATGTCAAATAGATTATCTGATTTGATGACGATCATCGCCTTTTTTCATTTAAACATAAATATGCCGCTGTAATGGATCCATATAAGACATAGTACTTCTAATCATCCTTAGATGATGAAAACATTAATTATAAAACTCTTTAAAGTTATTCAAACATTCAAGGTGATGTTTCAATCTGAAGGATATTTAAAATAATATATATAAGTATTATATTCAGCAGGAAATAAGTATGCGAAGTTAATATATGTACAAAACGTAACCACACGATACGTATCGCTTTAATGAAGACAGCCCGGGAGATCTCAATTTGCGATTAATTTGAAACGTAATCTCTGCATTTCAGTATCATAGGTCAATTTAGAAAAATGACAACGCGGATCCCCATTAGGAGCGAGCGGTTACATGCAGACGGAGCCTGGAGACGGCGGACAGGTCGCGCTGATGGCCCGAGGCGCCGCAGCATGCGATGTTGCACCGCTCATACAGCTCGAATCCTGCGAATGTATTACCATCACGACCTTTATGGTTATGAGCGTAAGTATCACATTTCCGTCTCCATAACGGTGCCGTGTTACATAGAAATATGATATTATTATCGATTTCATAACGCGCGTATAAAAGTTACGACGTGGACATATTTACTCGCGGGCGGCACTGAAGCCTCTTAATCTTAGAGGTTCTATCTCCTCGTCTGTATTTCATTACTCCTGCAACGGGATGTGTCCTGAAGAACTTTACCGCCTAGCAGTAGGGTACAAACATTACTACGTTGTAGCTAGTGAAATTACTGGAGGGTAATTACACTTAACATCTTATGTATCAAGGCAGTGATCACAATGTCGAGCTGTTTATCTCATCCTAACTAACGCCGCGTCATTACAGACAATATCATTTACCATCAGATGAACACCTGACTCCACCCTTAAGTCGTAAAAAATAATGGAACTGTATGATATGTGCACTGCTAACCAACATCAGGTAGTTTATCCTCATACCCTTAAACACTAGTGATCTCATACGAACTGGGTTTAGTAATGTTTTGTTCTACGATGACTTAAGTGATAGAATGAAGTGTTTGCTTAAGTTTTTCCACAGAGAGAGAGAGAGAGAGAGAGAAATATGGTTCTTTAAGGTGGCAATACATTAGTGATATCTCCATTCAATAAGTTAAGTTTCAAGTCATCTCGATTGTATATAACCGTCGTGTATGTTTCCTTACAGCATGGTATTTAACCTTTTGAAAGAGTAAAAAAAATGAGTTCACTGGATCGGACCACTTATACCACTTATAATTGCGAATACTTAATTATAACGTAATTAATGATGCCGGATAACTTCTGGTTCTGAAAGTCGCCATTCTTATAATTAAATAAGTCATGTCTATAAATATACATATAAATACTAATGCATACTAATTACTTAATTAGTAAGATTTTAGATATCACAATAATACTTTAGCGATAGTTTAACTTAAGGTCAACATTATTGGTTACTCTACAACTTAATTTGTTATGATCATTCATCATCATTATCGGCCTTTGTGTATCCACTGCTGGATAGGCCTTGCCCAATGTCGTGCAATTGCTATCCTTAGTTTCTCGCAACCACCCAATTTCGACCGCTCTGGTGATGTCGTCCACTCCAAGTCTTTCCTCCCCCATCGGCCGTCACTGACACGACAGCCATGGCCGGCCTACTGCCACGTCAGCTTGCAGACTTTGAGAGCTACATCGACAGCTTTAGTTCTCCGCCGAATTCCTTCGTTCCAGATTTTGTCCTTTACGAGAAATACCAAGCATAGCTCTCTCCATCGCTCGCTGTGCTGCTTTGAATCGGTGGACCAGCCCGATGGGCAGGTGCCATGTCTCTGCTCCGTAAGTAAGGGTGGGGAAGACGCACTGGTTAAAGATTTTCGTCTCGAGACATTGGAGTATTTGCGAAGAGAGGATTTTTATTGAGGTGAGAATTTATCATTGTTGTTAAATTATTAACATAAATAATTCAAATTGTTTATTAAACTTAATTAAGATTTCAATATTTTTTATGTAGTGATTAAGTAACGACTTGTATAAATTAAAAAATACTTTAATAACCATTGAAGCATTACTAACTGAGATATGAACTGTACACAATTAATTACCTAATGTTAAGATTGCGCTTAACCGTGCAGTAAAACCGGATAACACGAAAGCATCAGACGAGCTTTCGGTTCCTCTACGAACGTGTAAAAGCCTAAAAGCAATACCAATTACTTAATAAGTAATAAACAAACAGACATCACCAACGGCGACACAAATGCACTTTGAGATCTAAACTCGCGCTTTAATAAGGCTTTATACCCCTTTTTATTAAGATTACGGATCCATAAAGAGTTGGACGATTCAACTAAGAGGGCCCGCGGGTCCGAGTTGGTCTGTAATTAAAAAAAAAATAATCTGCTGTAATCAGGAACAAAATATGATGCTGCTGATGGAGAAGAAATTAATTACGCGCGTATTAATTTTTAACTGCGCAATCTGTAGCAGAGAATAGGGAAATTACAATGGGCTAACATTTAACGTCACTCTAAGTGAGGTGTTAAGTGACCATGATGGTGAAGGTAACTCACCAAGAACACTACGTCTTTTTTAAATAAGATAACACGTTTACAATTTGAATATTTATGTATAATAACGCCGACGCTTGTTTAATTAGCATTAGTTAAATTGATACTAGTTCAGCAACTCTGGGGAAGACGAGGGTTGTCTTTCCAGCGGCTGTACGCATTAGAGCCTAAAGGTTCGTACTATGATATTTTAGGGATGATTTATCAAGAATAGCGTCAGGGAAATAGGATTCCGCGCAGCATACGCTCGCTGAATGTCCTGCGTGGAAGTCCGAGCGATAAAGCCTGGTCAACGGGATCAGACACGATCGTTCGCTGCCAGTGGCAGTAGCGGCTTCGATGAAGAGCAAAAGCGCATGGACAGCGTTGGTCTCCTTATGTGAAGTCAAAATGGTACAGACGAAGGACGCCGAACGGAATCGAGAGAAGGTGACAGCTGGGCGATGGACGCATCAGCCCGTCATCCGTGTAGTCTCGTGCTGGTAAGAATAGGACTAAGGTAAGCCCTGCCAGTCGTAGAAGACGACTAAAAGGGTCTACGAGTTTCGCGGGCCTTAAGGGTGAGAGCCCTTATCGCTCACCAAGTGAACTTGTGTCGGAGATTTCTCCCCGAAACCAAAGCGAAAGGTCAGAGAAGATGCGGTCAGGTTCCGAATGGAGATCCTGTGATCTTTACACTCAGTTAAAATCTAAAGTAAGAAGTAAGAATATCTGTTAACTGGTGGTAGGTTCCTGTTGCCGGAGACCGTTTAGGTAGGAACCAGCGCAGCGCCTACTGCAGCCGACAGACAGTATAGCGTTAACCATCAGGCGAACGTTCCACTCGTCTCGTCGCTCCATTGAATAACAAGAGGATACCCTTGAGAAGATGTCCTCGCCGATATCGGAGAGTTGTGATTGAACCTGTTCCAAAACATATAAGGACATGTTTATATGTAAACATGTAAATGATACAGGACGATTGGACTTTTTAAAGTCTCCTCGCCGCTTTTTGAAATGGCCGGTGTCGCAGGCTGCAGCATTGTTTGCAGCCATTACAAACAATTTGTATGTACACCGCAACTCGAGTGTTGCCGCACAAACAAATAAATCAGCTACGTCACTTAAAAAGAGCACCGCGTTTTGTTAATTAGCATAACACCGCGCTCGGTACCGCAGCCGTCGGCACCATGGAGTCTATATATCTGTGATATAGATATTAATTTATATACTGGTGGTAGGTTTCTATTGCCGAAAGTCATCTAGACAATCTAGTGTACAAACATTTCTCTGTTCCGGTTTGAAGGCGGCTGTAGCTAGTGCAATTATTGAGGTAACGAGACCTAACATCTCATTTCTCAAGGCGAAGAGCGCAAGGTGGTGCTGTTTATAAAATCCTAACTAGAGACAAGTTTTTATGGACAGACGTATCACTTACCATCAGGTGAAGCCCCATTCGTTTAGTTGCTTTGTAGAATAAAGAGAAAAAACTTTAGTTTTTACAATAAGAAGCGACTAAACTAATATAAATATGACTTTGCACCTTACTGTGCTCATCCGATTGAGAAACAGGATGTAAAGTTGATGTTTAACATCATGTAGTAATCGTGAAGTGAGTAACGATTTACACTAATAATTTCATTAGCTACAGCGCCCTTTAAACCGGAATATAGTAATATTTGCACACTGCTGTTTTGCGATGATTTTTTATTATTCGATGAAGCGTCAAGACGAGTTCACCTAATACGTCTGCCTGTATCAACGTGGTGCTAGTGAGGATGATATACACTACACTTGATCATGCTTGTCGCCTTGAGATGTCAGATATTAAGTCTTATTACCCCAGTAATTTCATTATTCCTAACTATAACTCCCTTCAAACTGGAGCACAGTAATGTTCCCACATTTACGTTTAGCTGCAGATAGAGGCGTTACGGTGGTATTCGTTTGGAGACCTATCACCAGTTAAGTTGTAACTTAAACATTATAATCGGTTTGAGAACGCGACTTATTTTTCGTCCATGTTTACACGTAGTTTTCAGTGTAACGTCACAGTTTATAAACTGAACACACACGCGATATTGTTTGACTGTTCGGTTTATTGCCGTCAAAGTGTTTTAGTGCGCGCGGCACTCGTACGGTCGCGCGGGAGATTTATCGGCGTATAAACAACACACGCTATTATGTTTAATTGGGCGAATGGACCATTTTATTGTTCGAAGACCATATAGACGGGCGCAGATCGGACGTTCGGATGGGCTAACGGGAAACGTTTGGGTACGTGTCGTGAGTGCTTCACACCTCGTTCGATCGCAATCAAGGTACTCGCACATCGATCCCTCACAGCGCCGGACGGTCGTTAAATGTACTAATTTTTTTTATTAATCTAACGAACGAGAAAAGGAAACGTAACGCCACTGACACTATAAACAGTACGTTAATAAGCCTTTGTTATAATTACAAATGAAACACAATAAAAACATATATATATATTATCCTATTATAATATAGTTTCCTACAGACTTGAAATCTGGTAGGAATATTCCTTTTGTATAAGTCAGCTAAGAACTGTTTTATAAAATTCCTTCCCCAAAGATAGTTGTGAGGGTGTAATGGCTAACAAAGCGGCGTTCAACAGCTAGTATTAATAGGTACCCCTGATATTAACTGGTGGATAATGAATCCCATATCTTTCCTTTAGATTGGGGAAAGCGGTACTCGCGTTAGGAAAGATATTGTTTCCCTTTTGACACGAGCGAGGCATTCACCTGCTGATAAGCAAAACTCCTGGGATTGGAGAGGAGTGATATTCACAGCACCGGAAAGTGCCCTGTCGCTTTTAGACATTAGATGTCATTTATAATTACTTCACTAATGTCGCTAGCTACAGCGATCTTCAAACCGGAACACAATAAGAAAGAGGGGCTGAGGAATTTTACATATCTATTAAATTACTACATAACAAAAAACTATGTTTTTTACTATTAATTAGTAGTACAACAGTAACTAATGAAATTATACTGAATTATAAACTAGATAAAAAAAAACGGGTAGTCTATTTGTGAACCTCTTTTCTTAACTGTCGGTCAAGAACGCGCTCATCTCGCTGAGGAATGTTCGTGTAGGATCAAAACAAAAAGTCGAACGAATTCCGAACGGAAAACAATTGTGTTATAATTCTAGTGAGGTGTCGGAATGGTCCGGCTGAGGCATGCGAGTGACCCCGGGTCAACCCGCCTCGCCGGGGAGAGGAAACACCCACGTATAATAACAAAAAAAAATCTATCTCAACATCTTTGATTTCACTATTATAAGATTCCATCCCTTGACCCCATTGTACGCTTTGAATCTGTTATTAATATGCTATCGACAAATAAATATACTTAGGTTGTACATTATTTAACTTCCATGTGTTTGTTTACTTAACCATTTAACCTTTTCACCATATTCTCAACTTAAGTTTAACTATGTGATATCTCGTAAAAAATTATACATATTTTTGATATGAATAAAAGATTACAAAATGTTTAATCAAGGAACCACTATCTAGAGTTCATTTGTAAAATACTAAGTTATAACTTATTAAAATAATAAGATATATACATTAATATGACATAATTAAACTTACTATACTTTATCTATTTTAAGTTCTATTAAAACTTAAAAATCTCAACTTTTGTTTTGTTTTTGTTTTGAGAAGTATTCACCAGCTAAGTAAGCTGGAAGTAGTTAGGATAATAAACACTAGTATATTGTTCTCGTCGTTTCGATACGAAATATCATGTTACGTTACCTCATTAATTTCATCAACTTCAGCATCCTTTAAACTTGAACATGTTAATGTGTTCACACAGCAGTTTATTGGCAGTAATAGGAGTGACAGTCTTACTTACCTGTACTTCCGGTAAAAGGGACCTAGTTGTAGTAAATTTTGAATATGTTATCATTTGTGTCAATTGACATCTATCACATACCTTTAATAAAGCCCACAGACTTCGCTGGATGGGCTACTTGCTAAGGGATGGGAGACGATCGTAACGCCGAAAAAAGCTTTACTCCGAACCTCGATTGGCCGCCGACGTACCAGCCAGTCCATATATCGCTGAAAAGATGCCGTTCAGCACGAACAATACGAGCTCCAAGCAGTGGACTGCAACTGTACGAGACAGACAACGTTGATCGTTCTCTTTTGTCGGAGACCAAGACTCACTTTGGGTCGTTGCGCCAGAGGAGTAAGTACATAACTTTAAAGGCGAGGACATTTTGAATGTTTAAGTTACTTACATACCGGATCTGACATGTTGACTCCCGACCTCCGCTAGTTGGAGAAGCATCTTAAGTTGAAGTTACATACCTGTAACAAAAACATATTTTTAACATATTATAAACCAAGGACCAAAGAAAGGCCTAAGATATAGTTGAAAAGATTAATAATCTAAATTGATTACTAGCAGTCTTAGAGTGCATACGTATGGGGAAGCACAGCATGGATCTATGATGATGATGCTCGACGTAGTAAAGTTCGAGAAAAATCGGTAAGTGTTGGTAGCGAAGGATCCATCGGCGGAGGATATCAATGACTAATTACGATCATTTCCATCACTCTATACAAAATTAATGTTGCTTTGCTATATTGCTGCTTAATGATAGAAATCGAAGGTCAAACTATGTAGGAGACTCTTCAGCAAGAGACACTGCTGATGTATACAGACGAACTGGATGAGCTGTCAGTAAAGAAGATAAAGAACCATTACATTTTTAATCTTAAAGAACCGTTACATTTGTCCAACAATCCGTATTGTTTTAGGAAGTAACACTGATTTATGGGTGTCGGTAAACTGCGGTCACTATTCACGGTGTTTCCGTAAAACTGTTTTGTGTTTAAGGGATTAGTTATGAATGGTATGGAAAGAGGATTACACCAAAAAGGTTCAACGTGTACCAGCTGATGATCTTTTTACTTATTTAAACTGTTCACAAAACGACTGAACATGGTTTAGAGGAATTGTTTCTATTTTCATTTGTGTTGATCTCAATATCACGTGGGTTTAAGTGACTATGTGGCCATCGATGTTGAGTCATTATCATCAGCCGCTAAACATCCACTACTGGACATAAGCGTTACCCTAAGATCTTCACATCTATCGATCCTGTGCTGTCTGCAAAACCGTCGGGCATTAGGAGTCGTCGTCTGTAGAGGTTCATATTGAAGGAATTTGGGCCTTTTCTCATCACGCTAGCCCAATGCAGGTTGGTGGAAGCCAGAACCTCGTTTGTTGATTAACAGGATGCACCACGAGAAGGTGAGATTGGCTTGGATCCCTTGAGTTGTTATGCAAGGCCCCTTACACCCCTGATGTTGAGTCCTGCTTCTGATTTCTCCAACTGCTATGTACTGGTGTTATGGTAGCAGTTACAATAAGGCTCTGATAACTATAATAGGTGAAATCATAAACTCACCGAGTAGACTCTACAATATGTGGCTTCGGAATCAAACTGGAGAACTCTGGTATAAAGCGAACAGCCACTGCGCCTGCGTCAAGATTATTTTGATCGATCTTGGCCAATTTGAGGAAATAATCGAGACAATTAAGATCAATTAAGAACCGGTTACGAATTTGTTCTGATCGCATACCTTCTGCGGATAACGATCCTTGATCTCGATATAATAAAAAAAAAAAAAAAAAATTGATTCGCCGTAAAAACCCGTTCACCGGGTCAATTGATAACGAAAGGTCACTTTCGAGAGTTATTATAAAATTATTAACTAAGAAATATATTTATATAGTTGTTACAAGGAAACGGCGTTTAGTGAAAACGCTATATCATCACCATCATCATCATCATCATCATCATCAGTCGATAGCCGTCCACTGCTGGACCTATGCCTCCCCCAAAGATCGCCACTAGGTCTTGGAGTGGCGCCCGACGTGGACGTAGTGTTAGGAGACCTCCCATAAGTTAGACCGACGATCTGGTGAGAGTTGGAGGAACCCATGTATAATTACTTAATGTTAACTTTACTATAATTGTCATAATAAAAATAATTTTTTTTTAATTGTTTTATGTGGTTTTTGAATATGTTTCTTTTACGTTATTCTATGTAGTCTATAAAGTTCCGGGTTTGATCCGCGGCCATATACTATAGAGATTGAATGGTGTTTAAAGTACATGTAATAGTAGTGGGTGCTGATGAAATTGTGAATGGAGAGGGTTGACATAAATAGATCTTGTAAAATCTGTAAATATTTTTTTATTCATAGTAATTATAAGGTCAGTAGGTTCATTTGATGTTAGGGTACATTTGTTCTCATAGAAATAAATAATTAAGAAATATTTATTTATTACTTAAGGGAATACTGTGTTAAGTTTGTAAATAACGAAATCAAAGTACTATAACATCCCTTACTTGTTATATATATTTTTTGTTACTTTTTAACTTATTACTGGTGATAAGTCTTTGTTGTCGGTGACCGTCTACGTAGGTACGACCTCAGCGCTTATTGCAATCGTCAAACAGTAGTGCGGAAACATTACCGTGCTCCGGTTTGAAGGGCGTTGGGGGTAGTGTAATTATTGGGGTAATAAGACTCGACATATGTCTCAGGCGACGAGTGCAATGTGGTGCCGTGTGTATCCTTACTGGCGCCATGTTGTTATCACTTAGAATCAGGTTATCGTCCCGATCGTCTCGTCCTTAAATTGATTTTTTTTTCCAAGGCGATATTAAACTGGAATAACCTTTTATACATCAATATCGATGGATGAAACGGGTACGTGTGACGCCGAACGGCAAATATTGGGCCAAACGTTGGCTCCAACATTGGCGCGGACACCCACACGCCTCTATTACCGAGGCTCTAACAGCTTAAGTGCTGTGTTAATACTGGCGCACGATGCGCCCGCGCATTCAGCCGCCCGCCGAGGAAATCGCCGCACAAAGGACGTTCTCGAGTTATGGCGCCGTTAAAAGGCCGGACGTGTGGTGGCAACTTGTACCCTTGTAATGGGTGGTATGTTAAAAAAAAAGTATTAACTGTTGTGAGAGCAGATCTTGCTTTATGAGGTTATAATTGATAGATGCTGTATTACGTTAAAATGCATATTACAGATTTTATCGTCGTTATTCACTCGTCCCGGCGCTTCGAGTATTTCTTGAGAGTACTATGGTCTCACCTCATTTGTTTTTATTTAATTAAGCGAAGACGCAAGCGAGACGTTTACCTGATGGTAAATAACACTCCCGCCCCTTACAACGTGGCGCTAGTTGTTGAGTCTCGTTACCCCGGTAATTTCATCAGCTACAACACACTTATGTTTACACACTACTGTTTGGCGGCAACTTTAAGGAACTGAGATGGTACCTACCCAGACGGTCTCCGGCAACAGAGACCCACCAGTAAAAAAGGAGTACTCATAACCATATAATTATTGTTTGTAGTCCGATCTACCTAGAATAAGGTGTCTTAAAGTGTTCTGATGGTATATAGTAATAATAAGTGGAATCAAAAGGAATACGTTCAAGTATGTAATAGATAAGTACTTCATAATTGCTGATAGGTCTCTGTTGCTACAGACCGTCTAGGTAGGTACAGGTTTGTCGGCTGCAGTAGGCGCCGCGGTAGTACCTACCTAGACGGTCTCTGGCATCAGTGACCCACCACTAGTAAAAGTCTCCACTATTACTTTGATTGGCGATTCTAATACCAAGTATACTCTTGAACTGGTTTGGATGTTATTTGTGAGCAGCATCGGCAGGGTCGGCGCGATAATAATCTCACCAACGGCGGCGAAAGTCGGTGAGTTTCTAAATTAGCGGGTCCAGATGAGGCGCTGGATTGATAGCGGACGAATTAGCGGCTTTTGTTGGTCGCCACACGCCACCGCGTGAGGCTGGGGAGACCATGGCACCAGTCCCTTAACAAATGTGCCTGCTTTTTATAAGGTTCACACATTACTACTTACTACATTACTTTATCACCGGGTGATCGATCGATGTGAGATCTTTGGGTGAGGCCTATGTTCAGCAGTGGACGTCTATCGGCTGATGATGATGATGACTTTACCTTATCTACTGGAAGAAGTTTACAAACTTGGTTGATTCATTTCCTAACTTAGATTCAACTTCATTACGAAATCATTATTTTATAGTGTTTTGATATCTGTTATCAGTTCATTAAATCTTTATTGCATTTTAAAATGACATTTAGTTTTTATATCATCTTAACGAGTTTCTTTTATATAATCAATTTAGCTTAATTAATAATTAAACATGGTGATATTTACATTTTTCATACATAAATTCTTTTTTAAGGAACTAAAAATTAAAAAAAATCTTACTACTATTTTTGTACATCAAATAATTTTAAAGGCTGTAAAAGTCAAAAATAGTTAACAGAGACTATTAAAAAAAGATTCAAAGATAACGCTTAGAATGTGATGCTGTGTAAATATCTTGATAAAATTTTGATTGTATTCAGAGCATGTTACTGGCTACCAGCTGATACAAGTTTATGGTCACCCTACGACGGTACACCATTTAGCGTTGTATATTACCGGCGCAAGCGTTTCCGGATCGATTGTGTTAACACCCACTTTTACGCGATCGCTCTCAACGAGTGCGGGCCGCCCGGAAGTTCGCGTGTTACGTTTGACATTTAACAATGTTTCACTTTTTGTTTAACATCACTTTCACTGAGTCCATCAGACGAAACAGAAAGAGATACATCGTCTAGTTTATTTTCCTTTTACGTTAGGAAGTGACGTCATCGTCTGGACTCATGGTATAGTATCAGAATGTCCGTTAACCCCTACATACGTGAAGCAATATACTTCTACGGCTGAATATAGCCTCTGTTCAGAGAAAGCCAATGTTCAGCATTAATAATTTGAAACGATGAGGATGATTGACTAATGTGCAGGTACAGGGGTGCAAAAGGTTTCTGCCCAACATCTTACGTAGCCCAAGTCAACCTCACCTGGACGCGGTGCACCCTGCTGAATAACAGACGAGGCTCTGGCCACCCACCAACACGCACTGGATCAGCGTGGTGAGCTAAGGCCTAATTCCTCCTCAATGTGCTCTGTGGAGATCATTGAGGAAGACCTATGTCCAGCAGTGGACGTCTATCGGCTGGTGATGTTGATGATGACGGTGCTCATCGGTTTGAGACATTACATGTTAATCATGCTCATGATTATTATCATCGGCTTTTCCTAATTCATTGCTGGATATACACTTCGTTTTCAACCAAATACGGTCAGTTTTGATAGTCTTGTCACCCAGGTAATATTACTAGAGAAAGGAAATAAGGTAGTGTTTAGGTAGGACATTGTCACCTTTTAATGAGTGGGGAACCATGTTAGCGTGTTAGTGACAAAACTTTTTTTAATTACTTTCTTGTTGTTACTATTCAAGCTGCCACAAAATTGTTGTAGCTGTAATACAGCTTATTTTTTACTGTACGGAAACGGGAATTGAGGCAGATTTATGGAAACTTCTCGCACTTTTCCAAGGCGGAAGGATTCCGTACCTAAGAGACTTTAAAAAACTCGCAAATAATTTATTAACTGCTCGTCCCGCCGGAGATCATTGTTTAGATATTATGTAAAACGAAACTTAAATGCCGCAATAAAAGTGATAATATTTTATTTTAATGTCAATTAATCTACACTTAACAACCTTCGGCCCATTAAAGTGATCGTTTCAATTTAAATACGAAACAAGCTGACGTCAATAATAAGTCAGTCGTCCGGCCGCGTCCGCGAGGAGGCGGAGGAGAGGCGAGCAGTCCGGAGGAGCAGGTCGCGGCGCGGAACAGAGCCCATAAAAACTGTATACGATCGAAAAGTGTGATAGTGGGATCGGATTTCACACAAACTAAAAAGGTTATTGTTTTAAAGATAAATGTTTAGCGATAAGCGCGTCGCGCAGCCGCGGGGCGCGCGCGCCTGTGTAAATATGTGTTTTATTGCATAATTCCTAGGTTTCATTATCGGACGGAAAGGTCACCGGCGGCGGACGGCTCCGCATCACACGCAGGACGGTCGGCATCCATATTGTTTCGGTTTTCGTAACCCGTTCAAATGTTAAGCGCTACAGCTTCATAATTGGTAATTATTACAATATTACAGGTGGGAACTGTTTGTTAATCGTGTATCTTGTGTTGTATAAGGCAATAACGAGCTATTGCGGCTTTCTATCAAACAGTACGGTCAGTAAAATTGTCCACGTTGGAACCTGTCGTGAAAGTTGTTACGATTCATAATTTACACATATACAACGCTTTACTCTGTATTAATAAAACCTTAATTAAAATAAACTTCCAGTTAGGTGCCTTAAAAAAAATGTATGCGTCTTCCGATACTCAAAGCTGTATGATTAAATATACTTACTATAAAACCTCGATGTAATAAATCATACACGAATGGCTATTATAACCTACTAATGTAAAGTAATTATTCTAAGAATATATGCAAATTACTATTAAATATAACAATGGTAGTCCTCTTAGTTTTTACAAGCATAAATTTAAATTCTGATATAAATACTTTGATCACATTGATTCACTTTGCTATAGTTTATCGCGTTGAAGTCTTTTCTATGGAGATGTTATGTGGAACAGGAGCTAACTATTCTGTGGTACCATTACCCAGGATGTAGAGCTCGAGCCCTTCACGAAGACATACATCAACACAGCTGATAGTGTATTGATTTCTATTATATGTCAACATGCTTAGTGTTATGTTCTTTGTATAATCAAGGTAACTTATACGACATAGTATTAGATAATTAATAATTTAATTTATGTAATGTATGCAGGAGAAAGAGAGATCAAAAATAAAATAAAAAAAATCTCGTTAAATTCACGATGTCAGTTTAATATTCATATCGTAATAATAAATTTTTTATAACTCCTGTCAGGTTCATCGTGAAGCTTTCTTTTGAAATATCTAACGAAGCTCTTGTAACGATTACTCCGTCGTCCCTCAATACCGTGACATTTTTAAACAAAGGCCTGGCTGCAATTATACATTTAAACTAACAAGCGTACGATCAACAAAACACACAAGTTGCGACACACACGAGAACAAATAACCATCGATTTGATTATGATTTTTTGTGATTTCACGGGGCCCGATCTGTTATGCTGTCGGTACACGCGACGTCGCCGCGCGCTCCGCGAAGGGTCAAATTGTTCGAGATAAACGTTTTGACTTTTTAGTTCGCATGTCTTCGAACTATTAATTACGGGTCCGCTGCTTGCCGAAATCGCTTATTTCTCAATTCGTTGTTAGTTATTACATTTTAATTACGTTTTATTTAAAAGTACCATACTTTGGTTTGTAAGGCAATCCATTTCTCGAAATGGCGCAGATGCGATAGTCAATGAACTTACGCTTCCGGTGAAGGAAATCCCTACAAATCTTGCTTCACCTACGAATCTGCATCATCGCATCTTCGTTCAACGCGTGTAAAATCAAACAGATTTTATATACACATGTTACTTAAGTGTCTGACGGTTGAATTTCCTGTTCCGTTTATCATCAAATAACACGGGTGTACTAATCATGGCTCCAGTGATCGGCATTAGCAACCACTTAGAGCTACAATAAGTTACTTAGAGTTTATGCTTAAGGGATCATTTCCAAGCTGTTTATTTTTTTACATTTGGGGATGGGGGTTTATTTTAATAATCTCTTTCGTCTTAGACAACCTAATGACGAATGATCGCAATGCGATTTCTAATGCCGAAAGATATTTTTTTCTAATTGATAAGGCGCTGTCATTAACGAAATTACTGTGGTAATGAGTTATTTAATACCTAATCCTTTTTTGGGATTTTATTTTGGAAACATCTTATTTGGAATAATGAAAAATATATAATTCTGGGCAGTAAATATTTCACTACGAAGCATAAATAGAAACCTAAACATTAACTGAAAATACTAAAACTCTAATCTTTGATCCTGTATATATATTTTCGGTAGAGATGTTTATTTCAAGTTCCTGGTTATATATAAATTAACTTAACGCTTAAGTATATTTTTCTGGTATTAGTTTGTACTGATTCATTTCCAGACATGTTGAGATAACAACTGGACTAGTATTTTTGTTTATAACAGTATTATAACTATAATACATAAAGTAATTAGGTTGATAATAACATACATGTATACATATGCGACAGGATCCCAAATCCTCTCAATAAGAACGTCCAACGGCTGGTACATTATTCGTTATAAATGTAAAATTTTTGTAAGTTCAATGTGCACTCACCTTTACGTGTAAAGTCAAACAACTCAAGTTAGCACGGGAGCCCGGATCACCGCGTACGTTCATTAGTATGTTAAGGTCCGTCCGCGCGGACAAATCAATACGCAGCCAACAATACAGCCTCATCCGTCGCGATAATTGAAGCACAAACAGCAGCCGGCCTTACCTCTATTGTCTTAAGGATTAGCCGTTGTTTTAGCGGCTGCTTCAATATCTAATAACGAAACCTTTACACTTAAGACGAAAGTCGCTTGAACGCCGCGCCGGTAGCCGCTGCACTCGCTGTTGGAAGCAGCTGATGTCTTCAAGCGATTCTCGATCTTGTTCCGCGTTGCAAGCTTGGACCGTTTGATATTTGCATTTCTATTTGTTCGCTCGATCGGAGCTGTTTAAGTGATAATGTGTTTCGGATCCGCGGCGGTTTCGACACTTGGTGTTTGCCAACGCGTGCCCGGTGCCGTTCGTCTGTTTGTGTGGTACATTAGCGTTCGCCTGTACACGTTCATTACCTCATTACGATAAGCACATAGACCCGGACCCCCGCGGCCACCCGCCGACGCTTTACCACCGCTGCTGGGGTGAGAATTCCTCTCAAGACAAAATCGAATTTCTATAACAATATACATCACTGAGTGTTTATAAACAGTCTTTTAATTCAATCATCAATATAACAATCATAAACGATGTCCTGTCAATCTTGTTTATTTAATCTCTATTCAGTTTCACTTGTTTATGGTACCGGACCTATGGTTATAAAGTCAAGTTAATGTATCTTTAATAACTAAATTGTTGTATATAATGTTTTGGTACAGACTTGAAACAGTCGCTAAGAGGGAGAGAAATTGAAACTACATCGAGATTGTATTGGGGATTAAAGTTTATATGTGAGCCATGATTATCATATTTATCCAAAATTTTTCTAAATCTTTATTTCCGGTTATAAGTTAAGAATGTGGTATATATGTTTCCGTTTCCGTTTTAATCTTTCATAGAAGTCAACATCAGTTCATAGAAGGTATATATATGATATTTATAGTATTAACGGTTAATGAGCTTTTCTCATTGACTCTTGAAACCTTAATTTGCATGAATTTTCTGCGTCACCGCTTTCCTTAAACACGGTACTGTTTGTCCATCGGCACACTGTACAAATGTCCGTCACTAATCAACATCACTTAACTAACACGCTCCTAGTATGAATAATTAATTTTCTATAAACAATCTTAATACAACATCATTTTGTTTGTAACTCCATCGGCTACTTACGCGGGAAACATTGTAGATAAATATTTCTTTATGAAGACATGTGCCATCCATTTCATCATCATCTCTTGATGACCAATACTGAACATAAGCTTCAATGTTTTATACGCGTTGGTTATAAATAATTTTTTGCTGCCTTTTTAAGGAATATTTAATTCATATGGAAAGTAGGGTAGAGAAAATAATTTAAGTAGTTTTTAAGTTTTTGCAAATCTGTCAAAATGACGAAGTTTGCTTCTAAACACGATACGTAAAAGTAACAACCTAAGCCATAATAACTTATTTTTGCTGGCTATAATATTAAGTTATTTTTGTGGGCTATTTCTCATACGGTTATAATAAAATAGTAAATAGGTCTTCTTTGAGATTACAGTGCAGTAAACCTGATGTACCTGTGCACGCCACCAAGGACACTGCTGGTCTTTCAATAGCAACCTCCATAAACCCTT
Source organism: Ornithoptera priamus (assembly GCA_029034505.1). NCBI lineage: Eukaryota > Metazoa > Arthropoda > Insecta > Lepidoptera > Papilionidae > Ornithoptera > Ornithoptera priamus. Next base: position 681,395 of record JARDWD010000685.1, read on the forward strand.
GTAACAAAAGGCGAATGATTTAATTGAATGTGTGACAACTATTAAACATAAACAAGAAAAATGTAGGTCTTACTTAATAGTCTAGAAATTTAATATGTTTCCAACGACTCTAGCAATTTAATAGTCGGAACATAATAACGGTGTCAGATTTGGAATTGTAGGTGGTTACTAATCAGGTGGTTTCTCTAAGTTCTACAATTATGAAGACTACAATATTAGGACCTGGATTGGACTGGGGACCTAAGTATTGCATGGGTAGTGGTTAACTGCTAAAAGGGTAATTAAATCAGTTACAATTGTTTTCTACGATGATAAAGTTGTAAACAATACTTAGGTTAGAACCATCGGCCGAGGCCAAGAGTGAAAAACATCGCGCTCCAGTTCTCAGGGAGCGCCACCGGCAAGCTCCAAGTTATTAACTTAAAGCGGTGCATTTAATATTAGTCTGAGTAGCAAAGTGTTTTAATTTGACTCCTTCACCTTCAACACTGTCGCTGAGAATAAGTTGACAAAACTTATGTTGAAGTAAGGACTGTAAAATATTTTATGACTTTTATCGAATCCAGCTCCAGCTAGAATATTTCATCTGTATATTCCTTGATCGAAGTGTAACTTATTTAACTTCATGTGCTTAAGGTGTAACAGGACGGGATTGATGATAAGAAGAAGAAGATTGAAGAATACTTTCGCGGAAACTTCTCTTCAAACGCGAAAGTTCCTTATATTAGTAATACTTAATAAATGGAGGTTATTTAGTAGTGTATATATCTTTGTGCAGTAACTGATGTTATTACTGCGGTAACGAGACTGGACATCTTACATCTAAGGCAGTATTAATTATTACTTACTAGTTGAACATCTCTCTTGCGACGTTGCTCCGAAGAAAAGATTTACTCGATGATAGTGAGTCGCTGGTTAGGGTGTTTACACTATCTGATGACATTTAGGAAATGTTTTGTTGCGCCTGTCCCGCTAGCTCGTGTTTATTGGGCTGGGGGTAGCACGTGGAGCCTTGATCTTGCGCGGGCTGGCCATTAACCGCACGCGTCTCCATGACGTCACACCACGTCACCGTGACGACGATCTAACGCAATTACACGCGATTTAATTACCTCGTACTTGTCTTACCGTTAATTAATTTATAACTTTAATGACTTTAAGTTAAGTTTGTGTGTTTCGTAATTTTAAATTTGTCAACGTCGTCTATCTTGTCGGCGCTACTTTCGCCCTTAAATTACTAATAGATATTAATACTATAGATTGGCTGTTTGTGCGCGTGCGCAGTGATGGCTGACAGCACAATACGTTCTGGTGTTATTTGTGAAAATCAATCATAGCGGCGGCGACACGGCGGCGACACGACGCGGTCGTAAAGATGAAATTCAATAGCAAATGTCATCCAACTTATTGCCGCTTATTACGTTGCGTCGCTTCACACCCGCGCGGGACGGGTCCGACACGATAAATCGGCGACGGCAAGTCTGTACGGAATTATTGTTCCTACTTTCCGGAATTATTTATAGAATTCGATTGATGTGTCATTGTTTAACTAAATAACTTGGGTTTGCTTTTTTTTTACAGTATTTACTTCCAACAAAGAGTTCGATACATCTTGATATGCTGCGGATCTCAGGCTTGGTATTTCACAAACAATTAAAAACTGTATCGTTTTTGCTGTTATCTTTAGGATATGATATCATCTAGACCAATGCTATGACTAAATAGGAAAAAATCTCTCTAACTATATAAACGATACAAACTCTTTTCAAATAATAGTTTCTAGTGATTTTAATCGGTTTTTCGGTATTAAAATTTCTCATACAATATCTTATTCAGTTATATGGTGATCTGGTTTTATTGAGAATTCTTACCGTATGTAAATTGGCGCAGACGCAGCGCGATGATAAAATAAACGAAATACAAAGGAACAGTTTCAATGCGAACAAAGACGCGCAAAATGTTAATATGTTACAAATTAATGTATTAATTATAATATTATTGTTAACTAGGGACGTGAACTCGCCATTTAAAGTGTCCGTGATTGAATGTAACGAATGCTTAACCACGGCTTAGTGCTTGGGCTGTTGAATTCATTACAGCGTGTAGTGTAAACGACCAGGGGCACGCCGGGGTCGCTTCAAATATTAACTTTGTCGCTGTGGCGCGCTAAACGGAGGTCGCTAATTCATTTAATTGCAAAGTTTTTGCCCAATTTAGATGTTATCTGGCGAATATATTCCATGTGGAGCGACGTCACGGTCCCCCGCAAGCCTTTATTACTCCAACTTGCACGTTTATCGCGTTTTTTTTTTGCCCCCCACTTAATGCAAAAGACGTCTGCAATCCGATTGTTAATAAGTCCGTTACTATTTTCATCGGCGAGGAACATGAGAATTGTCTGGAGATCTGTTTTTTTTTTTTGACGCGTTCAACTACATTAATTTTTAAACTATATTTAATTAGCTACGCGCCGCTGAATTTCATATAACCAGAAAATTGTTACTTTGTTTAGAGATAAAAGTGCAAATTTTATTTAAACTGGATTAAAATTTATTGAACGGTGTCTCCTTTTGATGAAGTCCTTTCATAGTATATATGTGTTTATATACTTTGTTATATACAGTTAATTGAGGTCTACACTTTTTTATCTTAATTGATACTAATAAAGTGTAAGCATTTCTACGATACAAATGTCGTGGTGTGTAAAGTGAGTTATTTTTGATTGTAGACATTACGTCGCCTACGGTCGTCACCGTTACGCCATTCCGATGATTTACCAAGAAAACGGCAAATAAAGCTGAAAAGTTACGGCCGCGACTGAAACACTATTGTTGCGTCCCCGCAAACGGTTTCACTTGGACCTGATGATGCTGGATGCCGGTCGTTGATTTACTCACGCCAATGTGGCGACCGAACGTCGCGAAGCGTTTGTCGCGCGCCGTTGGTAATGTCGTCCTGGTGATGGTGCGAAAGTCGCATGAAGCTTTAGCTATGTGATCGTTAAGTTAGCGCTTTATGCACCGGGGTGCGTCGCGGTGCAGTCGCGTGCATACAAATCTGTGCATTCGCGGCGAAGGTTATGCAAGCGGACGCGCGGGGTGACTCCGTTTCGCTGTATATCTTCTTTAACCGCCATATTTCAATCTAGCTGACGACTTAATATATTAATCAGCGACATTAGCAGCCCTTAGAGATTTATTGCGGGTGCTGTCGAAGCGCGTCACAAAAAACCCATCTTTCACCACTTCACTGCGATCACGAGTCTCCATAAAAAATATGAGATGTGGTGACCGGTAAATCAGTTGTAACATTGACAAATTGAAATTCAACATCCGTTGCTAAGTTAACGGTAACATTTAACTGATTGACAGTATTCGAGGCCTGAAGAGAGTTCCGCTTTTAATTTTGTACGGATAATACATGACTTGTATCCTGTGGGTTCTCCCGATTCTCACCAGATCGCCGGTTCACCTTGTGGGAGGCCTGCTCTGCCACTTAAGTCTAGCAAAATTGACGCGGGACCGATCGATGTGAAGATCTTTGGGGGGGGGGGGGGAGGCTGATGATGACTAATAATTTTACTAGTTACAATACAACACTGTTAGGCGGCAAGAATGAGATACTATCTGGTAATTGAGACCTACCATCATCATGGTATAACATACGACTACCCATAACGACTTAGCGCTATTTAAGATGGTATACACTGCACCACTAAGTTCGACGCTTAAGACATAATATGTTGAGTATCGTTACTCCAGTAATTACACTGGATAGAACCCCTTCAAACCGGATAACAGTAATGTTTGCACAGTACTGTTTGTCGGCTGCAATAGGCGCTGCGGTGGTGCCTACCAAGACGGCCTATAGCAACAGAGATCTTAGTTACTTGGTTTTAGATTGGCGTAACTTGAACGTGGCGTTTGGCTCAACTACATCACAAAAAAAAACAATTACGAAGTCCGCGTTGGGGACGCCGGGTCTGTGCTGGAGCATAATTAGAATTCATTTCATGGCAGAGGTCATGAGAACCGTTTGATGAAAATCGATATTGTAATGTGCCGTCATGTTAAAGTAATTAATCGTACGCTCATGAGAGGATACCGCCGTTTCTATATCTATTAAGAACAATCAAATTTCCATGACGCGACCCATTTTTATCGATATTTAACCGCGAACAAGAAAGAAGGGTGTCATAAGTTTAATTTTTGTACGTACCATCTGTGAAGTCACATCTAACGTCTCTATTAATTTGGCTTAAGTTTAAATTGTTTATAACATTCGATTATAACGTTTATAGCTGTGATTATACCAAAAATCGGTTCAGTCGATTGTAAAGGTTACTTGCCACAGTATTATGGGTGATAATAAAAAAAACCGGTTGAACCGTTGGAAGGGTATCAAACCTATAGTAGTTCGCACTCAGGTAATGTATTACGAACATTTTACGTATATGGAAAACCGAAACTTATAGCACTGAAGCAGTGGTGTAGTATAGTATAGACTCCAGATCATCATCATCATACGACAGTTTTCATCAAGCTTCTCCCAAAGATCTTTACTACAATCAGGACTGCGGTTGGCAGTTTAAATATTTTATTTTGTGGATGGCCGATTACTGCCCTTACACTTCTTTTTTACTCATTAGGTTACAGAGGTATAATTTATCATCATCATCATCAGCCGAGAGACGTCCGCTGCTGGACCTAGGCCTCCTCCAAAGATCTCCACGTTTTAGGGATTCATATGGACGCATTTGGGCCATTTCCCACCACGCTGGCCCAATGCGGGTTGGTCGGAGCCATAGCCTCATTTGTTGATTAGCAGTTGTGTGGGACCCCGTACACCCCTTGTGGTATAATTACTGGGATATTATTACAGGGGTAACGAGACTAGTATCTTACGACTCAAGCGACGAGCACAATCTGGTGAAGTATATGTCATCATAACTAGCACCTCGTTATTATGGGCAGGAGTATCACTTATCATCAGGTGAACTTCCCGCTCGTCTCGTCGTTTAATTGAATAAAAAACAATATCTAGTAAAGTGCTAAACAGTTGATGATTATATAATAAGTTAGAGTCAAGTGAGACAGTGTGAACATCCGATGTGACTTTGTAACTCCTCGCGGCATTTCAGCTGAACTTAATTATAATTAATCGTTTACGCGGCCGGCTTCATTGTAATTAATGACGACGATAATTGGCGCGTTACTTGAAGTGAATAAGTTGATAAAAACGAATTACCAATCATCGATTGATGTAACGAGAAAAATAATTATCGTGTTTAATGAGTTGTAGTATATTCGATTCTCACACGCGACCTACCGGATGTGCTGTATGATATTTATAAATTGCTTCGCATGTGTACTCGTGGGACAGGAACAGGTATTGATTCTCCTTCTTAAAGTGCCTCTCCAACTAGTGAATGGCGATCAGCGTGGTGCAGTCCTTTCAGTCTCCGGTTCGGCGGACTAATTCGGACTGGACAGACAGGCCAGTCCATTCCCTGGTATTCATCAACCGTCACTTTTATAGCGTGCGTCTAATTTTTTTTATTCAAGGAAGAGCATGACCTTCGTCTGACGGTAAGTGATTCGCCTGCTCATAACAATGAAGCGTCAGTTGGGGTGGTATACACAGCACCATATTGAGCTCGTCGCCTTGAGACATAAGATGTTTCTCTTCAAACTGGAACACAGTAATGTTAGCATACTACTGTTCGGCAGCAGAAATAGGTGCTGTGGCAACACCTATCTAAACTACCACCATTCTACTGTTGGATGAAGGCGTTAATCCAGGAATATGCCTCCAAAAACAGTTTTTTTTAATAGATTTAGGGATGAGACACATGTATACCTGATGGTAAGTGCCTGGCTAAAGAAAGTACTAGATAGAATGATAAAGAGCATCGGATTGTGCTCTTCGTGTTAAGACATATAATAAGTATACATCACCATTTGGACTGGAACACATTACTGTTTATCGGCTATCATAGGAGCTGTTGCGGTTTCCGGTTACAGAGACCTAGCACCAGTAGTGTGCAAACATTACTGTGTGTCAGTTTGAAGAGTGATATAACTAGTGGATATAGATAAATATCTTTTCTTTCTAATAAAAGCGTAGTGGACTCAATGTATACAAATGGGTTAGATAAAACGTATAAGCAAGATATTTTTGATGAGCCCTGTTGGAGATCACGAAGTGCCAATAAAATGTAAGGTACAGCCGCGTGAACAAGTGTGTCGCGCTTGTCGACAAGGGGAGGATCAGAGTCACGAGCGCTACAAGGAAGTACAGCGGATGTTTATAACTCGATGCTGGGGAATCCTTGTAGCAGCTCTAACTTATATTTCGGTATAATCTTGGTATTAATTCTTCATATATATGTATAGGAGATATCCGGAGATTTATTGATTCATAAATAAAGGGGTGTTTGAAAATAGAAATTTTAATACACCCTATATAAATAACAAACCAAAAGAGCATAGGTTAGAATAGACCTAAAAGAGAACTTAAATTTTCATCGGAACTGAGAACATTATATAGTGGTAGGTTAAATAACTTAATTATATTTATGTTCACAACGAGTGGCTCCGGAAACGAACCCGGTACCTCAACGGTATAAGGGTATAACTACAGCAGATGGGATGCTGTAACTGTGTAATAACTTCCTGAATAGATTGAGCCGAATCTATACTTAAATTAAATATTCCTTTTTTTATCTTTTCCTTCATATCAATGTTTTTAAAATCAATTGGAATAACTTTCGACTTCTAAAAACAGGGTACCTTGCGATCCAAAGTTTAGGGGTTACTCCTACGGGTTCGGGGTTGGAAAACAAAAATGTATAGAAGAATAATAACGAACATCTAGCGACACGGGGTGGAGTTGTAATGTTAGGATGGTGTATATAGGTAAGGCTGCTTGCACACGGTAAATCTGATAGGTCTCTTGTCGAAGACCATCTAGGTACTACTGCAGCAGTGTGCAAATTTCCACCGTGTTCCGGTTTGAAGGGTTAGTAGATAGTGAAAGGACTTGGGTATCGACTCGACTCCTCAAGGCAGTCAACCTGTCACACGTCATTGAAGATGCTTTCCAACATGGTGCAGTGTATATCATCTTAACTAAAACGCCCTTGTTAAAGGGTTGTATTGTTATAGTAAGGCAAATGTTTGCATTGTATACACGGATATGACGTATGATTTAATCAAGGGTGTAGGGACCGCTGGCTTTCTATTGCGGAAGTCCCTGCTTAGTTTCCGGTCCGGTTTTATAATTAGTAGGATTTTTTTCTTCGTTTTTAATTGGAAGTTATTTTATGTGAATATTTTATCCATAACATTTTTTTTATTTTATTGATTTTTCTTCATTAGTGTAGTTTTCTTTGTTTGTTTTATTAATTACGATCTTGGAGTCTGATGTAAAGATCTTTTTTTTAAAGTGGTAAATTAATTATGTATTAAATAAATTTTTCATATTAATTATTTTTTAATAATATATATGTTATATATTATTTTAATTGATTCTAGTGTATAACAGAGTGACAACGAGCTTACAAAGAAAATTAAATCTATTGTTGTGAAAACATTTTAACTAGCAGCTCGTTGTGGGCGAATGTGTATAATTATGCTGTGTTAAGATCTGATGGGATCTAAGGGAGTGTATGAGTCGCCCCCAAAATCTTACAGAGCCCAAGTCGACTTCATCTGCATGCGGGCACCCTGCTAAACCACAGATGAGGCCCTGACGACCCTACCTACGCTGGGTCAGTGTGGTGAGTTTAAAGCCCAATTACCCCACAGTGAGAATTCTGAGAGGGAGGCCTAAGCCCAGCTGTGGGCTCTATCCGGTTGACAACAAAAGGAACAATCTGATAATAATTTATCATATATATAATTAATATGTTATAAAAGTAATATTTACAGCAGTGTACACGCTCCCTTATTGCGATTATGGGTCCTGCTGCCATTAGGCGGTATTACGTGCGCGTGGGAACTGGTGCGCCCGCGCTCAGCCTAGGTTATGTGTACCGACCTAGGTATTACTTCCGAACTCTTTGATTTACGTAATAGTAACAAATGTAATAGAGACACTGTAAAGTAATTCACCTGATGATAAATAATATTATCTATATGTAATAAACCGATCGATGTGGAGATGTCTGGGCGAGGCCTATGTACAGCGGTGGACATCTGTCGGCTGATGATGATGATGTAATAAATCATATCCCTAAGTAACCTTTATATAAGTACTTTTTTTTATCCAATACACAGCACCACATTGCGCTCGTCGCCTTGAGACATTAGATGTTGAATTTCCTTACCGCAGCAATTTCACTAACTATAGCACCCTTAAAACCGGAACACGGTAATATTTCTACTCTACGGTTTGCAGCTGCTATATGAGCTACGGTGGTACCTATCTAGTTAGTTTCCGGCAACAGAGACCTCCCCACTGGTAAATCATTTTTTTCAAATTTATTTAAAGGGTTAACATAACAAAGATTTTTTTTACAAAAACCTGCCTGTAATGATTAATTTACATAAATACAGAAAATTTATATATATATATATATATATATATTCTCATTAGAGATCGGTAGAGAACTGGGTAAATATTCTAACTAGTGTCTCTATAATGGACAATTGCACCAGGACCGGATTTCCAGTGTCGCCTCTATCTAGAAAATACATTTATTATCAGCATCGCACAATTTTTTTTAAATAAAGTAAGTTAAAGTTAAATATAGCTTTAAATCAAACGGAATAGTAAACTCGTATCAAAAAGCTCTACTTAATGGCCGCGTTCAATTGATGAATACTTTTTTTGCCGCATTAGCTGAATCATTAAATTCCGTTCTGCAGTTTAACTTCATTCAAAGACTTAACTACAAATATATAATTTTTTGTTAAGTTATAATTTTGAATAAGAACTTCATCAATTCACTTTTAATATAAGTAATAAATTAAGCATTAGTTTAAAGCGCAAAAAAATTGACGAACGTTTATATTATATTAAGTAACCAAGGATACTTGTGTAAGTTTACACCTTGACTTTAGTCTATTTAAATATGAATGGAATCGTTTAAGTAGTAGTTTTTTTAATAGGATACGAACCCAAGAACATGGTTATACCCCGGAGGCAGTGGATATGACCAATGGGCCATAAGGCCGTTGAATATATACTGACTTCACACACGACAGTTATACAGATTGAGAACAAATTGGGCGTTATCTAACAACCGGCCCGCCTTACTGCTTTATATTTATGTAGCAAATAACTTAACTGTTAGATTTATTAACTTAACGTTTAACTTGCTATTTAAATGTATAAATAATAATCTAAATTACACAATAAATAGGAAAGTAGATTATTAATAAATGGAGTATCGGTGTATGTGATTGTCGAGAGGTTTTTTTTTGTATGTATATAAAATCAGCTTTACTTTGTTACTAATATGTACATAGTTATAAAAGTATGCAAATACTACTGTGTTCCGGTTTGAATCGTTCTGTAATTATACGGGGAGAGTTAAGCGAAAATGATTGTTACTGCTCTCTGATGAAATGTCAGTTACTGTGGTAAGTGTCTCATGCCGCATACCGTCTAGGTAGGTACTACAGCAGCTCCTATTGCAGCCGACAAACAGTACTGTGCAAATATTACCGTGTTACGGTTTGAAAGGCGCTGTAGCTAGTGAAATTACTGGAGTAACGAGATCTAACATCTTATGTGTGAAGGCGACGAGCGCAATGTGGTGGTGTATACCATTCTAATTAACGATATATTATTATGGGTGTACGTACTACACTTAATATCAGGTGAACGCCCATCTTTCAAGTCACTATCTCATGATGGGAAGTAGTAGAAACATGTAACTATTACCATGTAAACAGTTACACGTGACGTCACGAAATCTAGCACAATTTTAGACTTGTGTATATACAGGTAATATAGAATCAATCAGTACGTCAGTTTTTAGTGAGGTTGCCAACATTGAACCATTGCTGCAATCGATTTGGGAATGCAGGTTCGGATCCATTTATGTACTTTTAAAAAAAAATCGCTTAATCAAATATTTCCGACGCAGATAAATAATTCAATTACGCCGACACTGGGGCCCCGCGGTGAGCAATTCGCGCCCATACAACTGTCAGCCGCCGTACCCTCGCGAATGTGGTCCGCTCTGCTGCTAATAAGCCATCGGCACTTTGTAAATCGATCGAACTCAACAATCAACGCTAAGTGTCGACAATCAACGCGTCCGTGCGATAAAGCTCGGTACAGCAAGATCTTGTTTACCATCACCATCAGCTGATAGACGAATATTGCTGCACATAGGTTTCTTCAAAGATTTCTTACAACCTTCACCACGTCCACCTTATAGAGGACCTTCCAGCACTACATCTACTAATTAGTTCTTTGAACAATGTAACTAAACTGTTGCCATTTCTAGCAATATTTTATACTGTTGGTGATGTTAGTTCTTCTACGGATGTCCACATTTCTATTATAAGCAATAAGCTTACAGATAACCTTAATTTTATGTGGTGATAAAAAAAAGGAGCTGATGATGATGAGTTGTAGTCACAGAATATTTTTAAAGTTACTATAAAGGAATTGAGACAAAGCTAACCTAAACACTTCTAACTTCATATATATTGTTGACTTTAAAGACCTCATAGTTATGTTTAAAAAAAGCTACAGATACATTTGAAGTTATAAGATAATAAGGTCTTAAAAATATTCAAAGGCTGTAAGTGTTTAATGTAAACATGGAAAGTAAGTAATTAACAATAAGTAAGGTAATATATTCACCCGAACAGGACCGACAGGCACGGGGGCGCTGGCGGAATGCCGGTGGAGCGGCTCCACTATTAAATGTAACTTTAAGCTCTTAAATCAACATCCTGTTAAGTGCCGCTAAATCACCGCGTCTAAAGTTTTAATTCATTAATATTCAATATCCAGCAGTGGACGTCCATCGGTTGTAACCATGGTGATGATGATGAATGTTCTGTAATCGTGTAAATAAATTTATAGTGTATACTGAAATGTCTTCGATGGTAATAGTGGTGCGTAAGAAAAATGCTGTTGGAATACTTGTATATATTTATATATAAATTAAAGGAAAAAAGGACGATATATATTGTTAGTAACTGATCAATAAAACTTCTTGAACTGGTTTAATTCTGTTTAAAGGATAAACCTATTTTGGTACATGTGATTTGAAAGATTAACTTGTTCGCAACAGCTGACTACTTGCCAAATAATGTGTAGGTTTATGGTTGATTAAGGAGCTGGTGGTGGAATTCAGATAGAGGTTTGGTTCTTTTAAACCGAGTTAGCTATCACATCCACATTAAGGTCTATGCACATATGAGCGTTAAAGTATTCTATGTAAGCGTTTTATTATCTTCCTGTTCTTTTATCACTTAGATACTTGTCGGTATTTCATTAAGTTAATTAAGTTTTCTTTACATTAAAATGGTTAATTTTTAATTAATGGTGTATGAGCAGAAAGGATACTATGTTCCAAATAGAGCGAAGTTGAGTGAAATAAGTAAGAAAACATACCCTGTCATAAGACGGGACGAATGCTAAGAAGAAGAAGATATGAGCATAAAAGGAGAATCTTATTAGATGGAGATATAGTACGAAACGCTCGTATTGCGACAGTTTCCCGCAAACTCTTCGGAGGAAGACGAGGTGGTGCAATAAGTCAATTTGTCGGCAGTTAGTGAGCGGGCGACGTTTGAAGAGCCGATTGACATTGTCGCAATCGTTTAAACGGTTCGGAACCTCGTTGACGGGTCGCTTGCTAACTTGCGAATAGATCACATTTTTTTATCGACAATGGGCTAACGCTTGACCTCAATTTAAGATGATGTTAAGTGGCAGTCGATGGTGAAGCTACTAGCGCAAAATACTGCGACTCGTATATCGATAGGAATATAACGATGGTATTAAGGCGGCGGATTTATAGTATAGAGTAGTAGTTAGCCAGGCGGGTTTCATACTCCGCAACCAACTAAATAACATACGGCCCCGGGATTGAACCGGGATTATCCCCGTTACTAAGTCGCTGTTCCGTGGAGGCAGCTGATAAGTCAACTACTTACGTTATGTGTTAACTTACGACTTCTTTATAATGCTTAGGTGTAAATCGTTGCGACGTTGGTTTTAAAGTACGATACCTTGTTATTCGTAAGGTGTCGGTACAGGCAGCGTCAAGTTGGTGCGAGGCCACACATCCAAGTTATCACATAAACGCACACCATTGTCGACTGGCGGCCGCTGGCTCCGCTTTTTGCTATTGATTATTTTCGTGATTGTTAGCTGTGCGCAGAAGCCTACATACGGCGAGCGCTAACGACAAGCTTTTTGTCCTTTAAAAACGTAAATATACGCGTGGGAACGTTTCCCACGCGTTATTGTTTACCGTATAATATCGTTTTTATCATAGATTTTTTTTTTATTACCACCAACTATTACGAACATAATGGTCAATTGTTCAATTGAATTTCGATTTTTGAACGGGGTCAGATTGGCACGGCAGCGCGGCGGCGGCGCAGTCGCAATCGCACCTTATCGATTCATTTTAATACTTCAAGTTACGCTACGGCGACGGAGAACCTTTTCCACACATCGACTATAACATGACACGCTATGCGATATGCGACTAGTAGAAAAATTATATACACAAGAATTATCTACGAAATATCTACCAGATATAAGTAAAGATAAAAGTGGACAATTTTAATACTTTCCGTCTACCACCACCACCGCTACCTATATTTTTATTACTTTAAGTTAATAATAAGCTTAGTGATAATGACGAAGCTTTGTATCTAGTTGCATTCTTAAAGAGTTGTTTAGAAGACCTGAAATAGACATATTTACTATACACATTAACTAACAGTTCACTGTGATGGTAATATAGTTATAACACCGCTTAAGATTATATATTTATACTGTAGTATTTGTAAAGTTAAATTATTTTAAATAAATTTTGTATAGATATTTTGTAAATATATCAAACTTGTATATTACTTAGATAATAAATTAAAACTTTTTATAAAGAAAAATATTATAATATTTCGAATATTTAAGTTGCAGGCGATTGCCAAGAGAATTCAAGCATAATGTTTAAATTGTTACAAAACGATAACAGTATGGACCATATGGATAACAGTATAGAGAAGTAAAAATCAAAAAGTAACATATAGAAATATCGTATTACTAAGCATTAAATACTATATATATTATATTTATTTATACGTAACTTAATTCATCTTTTCGAACGTAAATTGAGCGGATTTAATCCATACTTGGTCGGAAGTTAAGTCTACTGAACATAGTTTAATCATTTAGTCCCGGAATGGATTTAGTAGGAGATTTATAAAAGAATAAAACAGGATGAACATAGTGTAGCACTACCTATTAATACTTTACTAAGCAAACTTTAAAGAGACAAATATTGATTAAATATCGTATTTCGTGTGTTTTATATGTGGTTAAGGTTAAATGAAAATAAATATATTGATTTGTGTATTTGTTATTGTAAGCTGTTTACTTAAATTTTTTTAATTAACATGTTTACAATTTAAGAGATAAATATTTAGAATAGATGTTTAAGCTGATAGGATCATAACAATAACTTAGCCGTGAAAGTTTTGATCATCGGGTAACAATCATAAGATATCGTTAACTTCACACATTTGTATGTAACATATAATATTTTTTTTATTTGGCGCATAACCCTCGAAATATATTTTTTATATCTATAAAATACAGTAAAGTTTTTATTTACATTACGCACATAGGTTAAAGAATTTTCAAAATATTTTTTGTAACAATTAACTTTTGAAATTAATTTTTAGATTAGATAGGAACAATAAATTTTTTATATCTGTAGGAGAGTTTTAGATCTAGGTTTTAATATATGTTATTGTATGTAACTTTTAAATGTTTAAGTACAGACGATCTTTTTTTTTAAAAATAGAATAAAATGTTGATTAAATAATAAAGCATTAAAAAAAATATTTTATTTGATATGGTTACGGTCGTGTGATGTATGTCGATTGTTATCTATGGATACATATTCATTCACTTGGTAGTGCTAACAATTTAATAACGTTAAAATAGTTTTTATAAGATTTGTTTTTAGTATATAATAAAACTTTATTTATAGTTTAAATAAAAAACAACAGGCTCTAAATAGTTATTATACGGTATAATGACTGTAAAATAATGACAATGAATAAACTTTATGTTATAAACTGAGGCTTACTTTTAACTAAGTACTACATATTTAGGCGTAGATTTTTAATATAATATATAACAAATAGTAAAAGTGCTAAAATTTTAATTTCATTAAGTTATGAAATAAGATTGCAGTACGTATCAGAAGTTGGCGGGTAGTTTACTAATCACAGGACGTAAAATCGTTGAAGTCTTTTGTAGAGAGAAAGTTTCAAAATAATTTATTCCACGCGAATGTCATAAAAGTAGACATTGAATTTATTTAATTATTATTACTGTAATATCTACGTAAGCGATACGAAAAGTAGATTATTGTGAATAAAAAAAAGTAACGACGCATAAAATTATACGCTAAGTGCATTTATTCACGTCCGCCAAAATTTTTTACCGAAGAAATAATTTTTAAATTTTTTTTCCTGTGAATTTTTTTTGTTACGGAATCATAAGTGTTATAATTGATGATACAGAATGAAGGTTGTGTGTCAGATTTAAGTATATTTAGAGTGCAATACAAAGGTGTTAAATGACAAACAACGTACCTTTACTCCTTTGGTTTGAATTCGCCGAAAACGTTACGAATCTCAGCTTCCGTCGAAAATCCCACAAGCACAACACTCAGTATTTACTCGCGAATTTCTCAAAGTCGATGTTCGGCTTCCACTGTGCGGTCACGGCGCCTCAATTAAGGCTACTATCGATTTCAAAATGTCACAATACAGTCACTTTCGTGCGAACAAACAGATCGCGGGCGCGCTTCATTTACAGGGAGGCTCTAACTGAAAACTAAAACTGAAATCGCGCGTGCTCTGCGCCGCGGTTATTGTCTCTATACGTTCTGTTGACACACCGCTTAGCGGACTTTCAGTTGCAGAACCGTACGAACTAGTTCGCGACACCGGCTGGCTTCCCGTGGAGTCGCGCGATCGATTCCATTTTCGTGAACATCGAACGCGAACTACGTGTTGCTTCGGCGGCGCGCGCGCACGAATGCTCTCAGAGGAGGATGTTCGCGCACCGCCGATAGGGGGGCGTGGTTAACTTCTAACGCAACCCGAACCAATACGATCGTCTCCCTCGCACCGCGAGCGAAGCCGCTTCAGCTGTCTTCTTCTCTAACGTCTGTGCACTATGGTATAGGTATGCTCCGTGGTGGGACAGCGTGAACTTTGCCACTGCGCGAGCGCAGCTCCGCGGCCGATTAACAAAACTATACGTTATAGATCGCGACGTGATTGTCTCAGCGCAACCTTAGTACTATCACTACTACTGGTAGATCTTTACTGCCGGAGACCTAAGTAAGTACCACAGCAGCGCCTTTTTCTGCAGCCGAATAGTTGTGTCTCGGCTTGAAGGACGTTGTAGCTAGTGAAATCCCAGGGGTAAGAGTACAACATTTTGTAACGCAATGACTAGCGTAATATATAAGAGATGTTTTAAATATGTTTTATATAAATTGTCAACTTAAAGGAGAAAAGAATTGACTTAAAAAAATATCTATATGTATATTTATTACCATTTTGTAAATAAATATATGTGAATCAAGTTGAATATTAACTTGTTTGATAAAGCATTATATATAGTATGTTTACGATTACATAAAGTGTTACATAAGTATTGTACTATCGCAAAATAAAATAAGTTGGGAATCTTAAATATTAGAATTACATTAGAATTTACATTTCTCTATTGTCTTGGTTTTTATTATTAGTACTAGAAAAAAACAATATTAGCTGATCGATAATTTGAATACGTGAGAAGAGATTTAACAATGTCGGAAAAATATCGAAGATGCATTCTGCGTGCACGGGTAGTTTAGATTAAGGTTCAATCTTAAAATTTAGTAAAAAAACACTATTTGAGAAAGTGGTTAATATATTCATAACGAAGAATAATTACACAGGACGACATAATTATTTAGAGTGAGTGTTGAAACAGCAATGTATAAGCGATATACGATGCGATAGTAAAAAGTTTAAACTTAAATACCGTAAAAACGTACTTCAAATGTACGATGGCGGAAACGGAAACACCATCTAGTTAACATTACACGGCATGTTTCAAATTAACATATTGTATCTCCGGCGATACAATATTTGAATTTATTTATTATCGCCATAAAATGTTTGTGTGAGCATTCATCTCGTTTTATCTGCATTGACAAATTTTATTTACTTTATCGTCCACTGCTCACAGATTAACATATGCGGCCGCACGAATCAATATGCAAAAATTTTTATTGATTCTTGATAAATGTTAATTAATTAACTAAACAATATGTTGATTTCTCATTTTTGTTAATCTTGTCGCATTTTAACAATAAGAGCAACATGAAGAGTTGGGACTGTCGATTATTTTTACAACATACTAGCTATTCCTCGATAGAATTAGATTTGAAATGGCAGTGGCAACCCGCCGACCCCCGGGTCCTTTCCCGTTATTAACACCCCCGAAAATCAATTCATAGCTGAGCTATAAATTGCAGAACCAACATCTGTACCAAATTTTAAGTATTAACGTGTAATCATTCCGGAGATCTCGTGTTGTGTAAATATATCTCTGGATATCTCCTTCACCCATATATATATATGACAATAACAACGCAGTGGTTTAGCCTTTGCCAAGTTACCTTGTAAATGAAGCCGCTGGTTTAATTTCCTTGCAAAACTTTGTAAAGTTTTCCTGCTGTTGAGCCTTTTTTGAGCCCCCTAGTTATTACCACTACATTACACTTAACCGTGTATTGCAAATCTGCCCCCATAATGTAATATAATCGCTATACTCTCTGTGATATGAAAGCCGTAGTATATAAAGCATACTTAATCATCCATGACTTGAAGTCAAGTGCCATTCTTCTTATTCTTGTTCCCTTTCGACTAATGATGCTTGGGCACCAGTTCTGCGAATCCATTCCTGTCGTGAGCTAGGTGGATCAGCTGCGCGACGCTTCTGATCCAATCCTTAATGTCATCCAGCCATGCCTTGCTTCAGCAGCCGATCTTTCTCAGTAGCCCATTGAAAATAAGAAAACTTCATTAATGACTTGAACTTCGGTTCGATTTAAATGGTAGCTATCTCATAAGTCGCACAAATTTGGATCACACAGCAAAAATAAATAAAACATATTAATTATTAGTACAGATCATAAATTAAAACAAATGTATGAAAATTTAAAAATATGCAAATAAAGTCTTTAATTACGTCAGAGGGTAAAAGAAATAATGTTATAACACACTGCCGTCAGGACAGCATCTAACGGAAGAAGAAAAAAATAGTAGCTATCTAAATTCAACTTTGCATTTCTCATATCTTGATAAGTGATAATCAAAACAAGAACAAGATCAAGACTTAAACAATCTTGATAATGATCTTCCAGTTCTACTTAAGTATTACTAGTCCTAGTCTCTATTCAGTCTTGGACAGCGGATGTTGGTCGTGCATAATAAGTCATAATTTTTGATGTACCTCAAAAAGAAGCCACCGGATGGAAAATTAAGTAATTTAAGAACTAGTGAATTCAGAATTTACAACTTATATAAACGTTCTAACTTTGCCTGGCTTTTGGTATCTATCCTCTACTACGCGATCGTCTCTTGCGAATGTTCGACGACATCCAACTTTTTCTAACTTAGAGTTACTAACTACTAGTAACTAAGATTTCTCTTATAGACACTGAGGTTGTATTTGGATATAAACAATGATACATCCGCCGATTACATAAACATATAAATAATATTAGTACCTTAGTAAAAACACATAAATTTAATGTCCCAAATTGTAAAAGAAAAGACCTTAAAGAAGTTATAGTATTGAGAATATTAAAGAGCACCTTCCGGAGATAGTTTTATTGTGCTTTTTAGTGACAATGGCACTTATTGTGCAATGTTAAGTAACTGTTGTTTTGTTGTCTAACGGCCCAGTTCGAGGCCCCATAAACGTTTTACGATTCGTTATTGAATGTTCTGCTTTCCACGTTCAGTTGGGTTCAGCAATTGATATTCGCAACTGGAACAAAACAATGGGTATTTAGAGAGTGTTGAAAGTCTTCGATAGTACCTTAGTTAATAAAATCCCTATTTATTCGTCCTTTGAGAAACAAATTGTATTTGAACCTGGCTAAAAATCTTCACACTAAGCTGAAAATGTTTTCACCATAAGGATTGTTCTTGGTCTTATTATCTATCAGTGGAAAGGATGTAAGAGAATTGAGTTGAATAGATACACACATTTATACATACATATCACGCCTCGTTCCCAGTGGGGTAGGCAGACACCATCTCTCTCCACTTGCTACGATCCTGGCACACGTCTCTCGCTTCCTCCACTTTCATAAGTGTCGTGATGCATGTTCGTCGGTTACAGTACTCTTGACCCGGCTTTTCTTTACTCTTCTTTCACCCATTCTCTCTACATGTTGCTCTTTGCTACACGTTGTGGGGTTTTGTTAGTTACCACTCTTATATTATATATATACCATTTAATATTATGAGAGGTTGAAGAGAAAAAATAGCACATTATTCTTCTTCCTCTTGCTCTCTTAACAGCTGTGTGGGGTCGGCACAGTATGTACTTCTAATCCTTATCCCTCTATTAGCCGTCATATCTGAATTCACATTCTTACACATGTCATCTTTCATACGTTCTATTTGCACTTTCTTCGGTCTTTCTCATTATAAAAAAAAATACATAAAATAAAAATACTTTATTAGAACTTTACTAAAACAAAAATAGTTGAAGCTTTGATTTATAAAAACAAAGTTGTACTTGCGGATCCGCATCCGGATATACTAAAGTAGTTTTGGAGTAAGGATTGGATTCGTCCGTAGTATCTTAGCTATAGGTTTTCATATAAAATTTTGTAATTAATATTGTGGGCCGCTATATATGCAATATTGAAAGTTCTATTAGAGCGTTAAATAATAAAAAAAAACTTCTAAACAATGCCAGAAGCTGTAAATGACCATGCTTTGTTGTTAATACTGTAACGGTCCGCATACGAAATTGCTGCTAGTTAAAAAATTCTATCACCCGTTTATCCATCAGTTAAAACGTTAAACAGCAAAAAAAAGTGCAATAGTTAGTCGGCTTGCAAAAAGGGATTCGCAGAAAAGAAATTTTTGCGCAAACACCGCATTGTGTTGCAAATTGCGAGTTGTGTATATATTTGAATCGTTTTATGAGCTCTGACGTAAACACGGCCAAGTTTACTGTTTCAACGGGAACGGGCGCTTTTTGTGCGCGCCGGGGTCCGGTTTCGTGACGTCACAGCCGCCGAGACCCGCCGCCGGAAACAACCGTTACTCTCATCCCCCTTTCAAGATCACAGCATCCACATATTAACCCCTGTTTACAAAGAGGATTGTCCTTTTCGCTGTGATTATTTCCGCGTGTCTCAGTAGCTTGTAATCGTATTAAATGTTGATTTATATTATTTTTTAGAGAGTGCCTTATAAGTTCTTCATAGATCATGAACTCTCTTCTATTTTTTTTTGTTATGGATGGTATCTTAGGTATTTTTCTATTTTAAACTTCCCTTCCTATTCAGAGAGTCATCAATGTCAGTGTTGTTCAACGAATTGGCCAAAAGCGTAGGCTCATGCTTACGTTTAAGAAACGTAAAATCTCCTACCAGCAATACGACCTTCTGCAGCTGATTATAATGGGTAAAGTTTCTGAAAAACGAAAGGTGAGGAGAAGGAAAACGTCATGGTAGAGGAATATCAGGGAATGGACTGGCATATCTAGAGCGTTCGAATTGTTCTGTAGAACAAAAGACAAAAAGTACTGTACCACATTGATCTCCAATATTCACTAGCTGGAGACGCACTTTTAGAAGAAGAAGAAACTTCCATAATACTGAAAGTAAGTAATAGGTGTGATAAAGTGAATAAAAGAGCAATAACATTAAAGTTATAATATATTAACATATATATGTAAGGATATCAAAATTGCTTCAGCTATGCACATTCAGACGTACAGATATGCACATTCACTTTCTAATCGTATAACTTAATTGTTTATAAGTAAGAAATTGGAAATATTAATCACCAGCTAACATCGCAACCTCCAAAGTAAAGATAATATGAGAACTGCCTAATTGTTTCCGATTTGTGCCTTAACGATCCAGTTACAGAACCTTAACTTAGATAAAAGTAAACATGGAACCGACCGCGGCCTCTAATAGAGACGTTCGAAACTTTTTGTCCGATGGAAAAAAAAAATCCATTCAGACCATAAATCTCAGTGGCTAGATTAGATCTCGCTGGTACATCTCAATTTTACCGTAAATTTATTAGTCCGGCTGTACCGCGTGTCGCGCGGCATATTTATTGGGCACACTGCACCTAAATACATCGTTATACCAGATAATACTTACCGAATCTATTCACTAACGGCATTTTTTTTTTCTATAATATTTATTACCATTGTTTGTTTGTTAAGTGTGCAGTGGGTTAATATACACGGGGTTCCCTTTATTAAATGTCGCTAAACAATGTTCAATATCGATAAAAGCGTTGGACTCGGTGAGGCAGAGTTTGGGAAACGGCGCCAAATTATTCTCCTCGCAAATCTCCCAGTGTCGCACCAGATCAATTTTTCAATCAACGAGTTCTCCCAACCCTCATCTATAGTGCTGGGATATGGTACTTAACCTCCGTCTGGTACACCGGATTAAATTTGCACAGCGAGCGATGGAGAGAGCTAGACTAAGACCGGAACGAAGAAATTCGATGAAGAACTAAAGGTGTTGGATTTCAAAATCTTCAGACTAAAGTAGAAGAGGTTCGTGTCTATCGTGTCTACGACGGCTGATGAGGGTAGGCAGTCCTGAAGTGGAAGCCGTATACAAGATTCAGAGCCTTTGGACGTCGTTCCTCTAGATGGAGTGGTGGTATCATAAGGGTGATCGGAAGTGAATGCGAAAGGCTGACTGCTGAATTTGCTGAAAGACATTGGGGAAGACTTATATCCAGCAGTGGATTAACAAATACTGATGATGATTTTGAATCGAAATCCACCTGTACAACTTTCGAAATTGCACAACGCCTAAGTTATTAAGTTACGAATCATAGATCTCATTCTTCTATTGTTTCTACTTACTCCAATTAAGTGATTTATAATAAAAGAAATAGAATCCTCGGAAACGGATTTACGTAACACTGCCTTTAGATTCGTCTCCTCTTATCTTTTATTAATTTCAGGTCATTGACGTCCACTGCTGGACATTGGCGATGATTTTCATACTCAGTCGGCATGCAGCTTATATGGATAACTCTCCTTTCCTTAGAGATGGTTCCTCTTAGTCGCCTTGAAATTAGAGGTCGGGATAGTTTCATCATCGTTATCAGGCGCTTTCTTCAAACTAAATATTGGCGGTCACATTGCCACTGATGGTATGGGCACTTGTTTATATTAATTGTGGCGTTGGGATGTTTAGACTGCACTATAACGTACTCGTAACTTTAATCATCATCAACATCCGCCGATAGACGTCCACTGCTGGATTACGAACTCGTAACTTTAATACAATAGCCTTTATCGTTGGCTCGGGTAGTACTTATTAGTTATGAAATTATTTTATTACTTTCATATCTAATAAATATTTTGGAAATAGCGTTTGGGAAAATACGCTATATCTTCACTCCGTAAACACTCCAATGTCTCAAGACGAAAATCTTTAACCAGTGCGTCCTCCCCACCCTTACTTACGGAGCAGAGACATGGCACCTAACCATCGGGCTGGTCCACCGATTCAAAGTAATACAGCGAGCGATGGAGAGAGTTATGCTTGATATTTCTCTGAGGGACGAAATCCAGAACGAAGGAATACGACGCAGAACTAATGTTGTCGACGTACCTCTCAAAGTCAGCAAGCTGAAGTTGCAGCGGGGCGGTCATATCTGTCATGACAGTGACGGCCGATGGGAGAGGAAAGTTTTGGAGTGGAGGACGTGTACAGTTAGCAGAAGTGTAGAACACTCTCCCTGCATATGGACCGACGACATCATCAGGGCGGTCGGAAGAGAGTAGATGCGTGAAGCTGAGGATCGCGTTTAGTGGAAGACATTAGAGAAGGTCTTTATCCAGAAGTGGATAAACAAAGGCTGATAATGATGAAGGATGATGACGAAATGTTTTACTAACTATAGCATCTTTAATACAATAACACAGTAAAGTTTGCACACTACCGACTGTCAGGAATGACTGCCGCGGCTGGTGACGGCGACGTGTGGTATTATAAGCATATTACTAGTCGGAGCACGAGTTGAACACTTTCGACACGTGGATACTTAGAAATGGCGAATGGCCTCTTACTGCAAATTTTTTTTATAACTTGAATTAACTTATAGGCACTTAATATTAAGATAGAGGAGTGAATAAAGTTCTATATTAATGTGCTTTACTATCAAACACTACATCGCCATTCACCATGTAGGAATGTAGCTAAGCGCTAGTCTAACAGAAAGCAAAACTCATGAGGTCTTATATGTTCATATTTGATATGGTATATGGTCATGTTTGATATGGTATGCGTGCAAAGGTTGTATCTATGACTGTGACATGATTGAAGCTTTATTATCCCTGTCTATGTGTTTGTATATCTATGTGCAACATCACTTCATCATCATCATCAGCCGATAAATGTCTACTATTATACATAAGCCTCCCTCAAAAATCTCCACCTATGTAGTGGTTCATATGGGTGGATTTGGGCCATTTCCTGCCACGCTGGCCCAATGCGGGTTGGCAGGAACCAGAGCCTCGGTTGTTAATTAGAAGGGTGCACTACGAGAGGTGTCGACCAAAACCTCATCACTTACCAGGTAAACGCTCTGCTGAACCCTTGGAATAAAAAATATATTTCATAATCTGTATTTGTTTTTTAGTAACCTACCCTTTCGTTCAGACTGTAGCCTTTATTAAGATGGTGGTCATAGCAGTATGTAATGTTTAAGTTAAGTATTCATAACATGTTCAAGAACAATAAGGATGGGATAGATATACAACAAAGACCCGAACGTCTTAAAGGCAACATCTGGAACAGCTTAAGGAACTATCTAAGAAAGAGATTATGAATATAGATCCCTAAGTTAACCACAGCGTCGCTAAGTAAAGCCACTAAGTTTTTAAAGAAATAGGATTAAGGAATTTTAAGAACCGGCCCGGTAATATTTTAGTTAAATCTGATTTACTTAGATTATATTTATTAATTTTAATCTTTATTAAATATTATAATAATTTATGATAATTATGTTGATGGTCACGCTGATTGTCAATCTTCAATAGTTGGAGAGGCACTTTAAGTACTAAGTTATTAAAAATCTTTTCGTGTTATAATTGTTATACATCTAAACTAGCTTGCGGGAATACATTTAAATATAAAAGAATATTACTGTGATCGAATCTGGAATGTGGAGATCCGCAGAAGGACTATGGTCACCGACATAACTCAAAAGATTGCTAGACTTAAGTGGCAGTGGCAGGACCGACAGCCGATGGGACAGTAAGGTCTTCAAGTGGCATCAGCGTACCGGTTGACGTAGTGTTGGGAGGCCTCCCACAAGGTGGACCGGCGATCTAGTGAGAATATTATATCTTCCTAACCATACTATTAGAGGGTTGGGGTAATGATTGCCACCAGGTAAATATCAAATCAATTTGTGAAGTATAAAAAAGTGTAAATTACAGTAATCATCATCAACATCATCAGCCGATAGATGACTACTGTTGAACATAGGCCGATCCCAAAGATCTCCACGTTTGTAGGGGTTTATATAGGAGGATTTAAGCCATTTCTCACCACGCTGGGTTGGTAGGAGTCTGAACCTCGTTTGTTGATTAGCAGGGTGCACGACGAACAGGTTGATTTGGGCGCCGTGAGTTGTTGTGCGGCACTACTTACAGCCCTTGCAGCAATATCAGCACTATATTGTTGGACTTGGGTCACTAACTCGTTACGGAGTATACAATTGAATCCATCAACTGGATCTCTCAGAATCTTCGTAATACCAACAATCGAGACAGTAACCTAACACGAGGTATACAACTGTACCCATCAATTGGATCTCTCTGGATCTTCATATTACTGTTATACTTAACAACACTCGCTGAACTTTAAATAGCTCTGTTATTATTAATATATAGGTACTGTTAATTAATTGTTCAGCATTTTTATTATTAATTAGATAACTGTAATATAGTTGATAATTTTACTAATTTAGTGGTTGAGAATTTATAAATAATTGTTATATAAATAATGTTAAATAAATAGGGAAAGCGTTTAATAACTTTATAGGGATCTCTAAGTTTGCCTAGTTTGAATTAACACGTTCCAAGTCAGATATCGTTTGTACGCACTACGTTTAGGGCCTGTTAATCCGATACCACGATACTTTAGGGAGCTCACCGCGATTTATGTGTACCGGCCCGTTTGATTTACGCCCTCACGGACCCCGCGCTGGCGACTGTCAATGGGAGCGAGTTCGAAGACCTCTGCGGTAATAAATAAAAAATATGTGTCGCCATTTCAGTCGATGATGTTACATCGGCCGCTATAGTGACAACTCTGTACTCAACTTCGTACACATTGCTTCCTGCGCGCGTGATCTGGATTAATAATGCAAATTAAAAACTGCCAATGTAGGCTTCGCTATTTGACAATAACCCTGCGGCCGGGCCCATCAGCAGGCTCCGCACGTAGTTTCTAGACGAGGCTGGTGGCTACGCCGCGGCTGCTATTGGACGGATCTATATTGAAATAGAATAACAATTCGTTAGTTATTCACGATGTATGATTTGGATCCATCGCTGCGGGTACACGTGCTCGGGACTAACGGCTCATACACAACGAGGGCCCAACTTGTTGTTCTAATAGAAAGGGTGAAGATGTATAAGTAGTTGACCGCACGCTATCGCCGTCCGAGCTTAAAGCGTTTGCTATTCAATGCGATGAAAAATGTTTAATTTTGTCAAACAAAAACACTCTTTAGTCCATTGTAAGTGAAATTCTTTGAAAATTGCTGCATAATCTGCCGTTGACAGAAAACATTTGTAAATGAAACTATTGTTACCGACGGGCACCGATAGTTCATTGACAAATAAGCGATTTGCGTGAGAATCTTTCCGACTATTATATTTACGTGATAATGGCTATAATGATCATATTGTTTTATTATTATTTTTTTTCACAAACTGGGTTCTGGCTAAGGCGCTGATTGAAATGCTACTTGTGATAGTCTTAGATATTCATCACGTAGAATAATATACAAATACATTACAACTAGCGGTTAATGAGTTATTTATTGAATAATCATAAATCATAATTAGTGAAATAAATCTACAATGTCCGATTCAGTTGTGTCTATCTGTCACTATTGGTTTTATTACTAATAGAGAAATGATTATTTAAATGAAGTTGCCAGCTACCTTCATACCTGTGTTTGCAAAGCTTTTACTTCTTTCATAGAGTTTTATTTTCCCATTCCAAAATAACTCTCAAATTTGACCTTATATAAAGCTATGTCTATGTTCAGCAGTGGACGTCTATCGGCTGATAATGAATATAAAGCTATATATTATTTCTCTCTCGTATATAACAGGAAACGTCCCGTTGTCCTTGTACTCAAATATTACATATACATATTTTAATTAAATATGATATGATGAGCTTTTAACGTTTACAACAGTCACAGCTTTACATTGTATTAGAAAATATATAATGTTTTTAACCTATTGATTAAAATCTGTTCTACGCAAGGACAGGTGATCTAGTGAAAGCCGCTATAAGATGCTGGACGTGGGCACCTCGGAAAACTTTTGTCTAATTATGGGGATCCACTGAATGAGATAATGATTGTAATATTTCACTAACGCAAAACATAAAAAAAAAAGAATATTGGTATGATATACGGTAAATGTCTCCTTTCATATATAAGAATTCAACGCACAAAACAGTTACAGCCTCGTATCGTAACTAATTACAACCGCTTTGTTTCGTTCGCGTTCAAATCAATAACAATCGCCTACAAATCCTGAACCTTCGCCACAATTTAAACGCCTTGACCACACCTGACACCAGGGATATAACTCTACGACAATACTGAAAACTAATTGGTATGCAACCTGCAGGCGACCCCGCGACCTCGCATTAGGACCGCCTCGCGGATCCCGGCGTCCGCCTCTATTCTCATCTGTGCACGGGGAATCGCAAAGTTATTACACCATTATGATTAAACGCGCAAATCTCGCACCCGTTAGTGCTAAATTATTCATTTAGATAATACTCACCGTTAGTTTCATTCAATTTAGCTCTAGAGCTGGTGGCATTCCTCGGGTCGATGCCGCAGACGAGCGTCTTGGAAACTCTCACCCAATAATAAAGTCTTTTAATATGTTATGTTTCTTTAAGTTACTAAAGAGAACCTCGTACAGAATTACATTGACGTCATAAGCGACGTCAAAGGCGAGAGATAACTAATAATTATTATAATAATATTTGAACAAAACTTTAATTCCTCTTTTAATAAATTATAAATACACATAAATAAAAAAGTTTTTAATAATATCACAAGTTAAAAACAACAATAATGTGGATAATATCCTGTTATAGAGTAGAAGCCGCCATTTGTCTCAACCTCCCGCCATCCTCATCCAGTGTGATCCTTATGATCCCTACATCCTTTCTTCTGTGTTCCTTTCCTTCTTTTATCCATCTATTGTTATTCATCCAGATGTCGTCTACTCATTTCCATTCATAAGACGCGTCTTCTGCATTACTTTGGACAGTTTAATTTTATGCTATATTACTAATTTTCTCCATTTTTTTTTATTCCCAGCTTTTACTATCTTTCGTTGATTTTTTTTTCTTTACGTAATGAAGAAATATTGTGTTTTCGCAAAATTAATATGTGGTAGAATTGGAGCAATACTACTCAGTGTTAATTAGCACATTTATTCAATACTAAATTAATATTCTGATATGGATATTCCGCGTAGAATTAAAAAGAGATAAAATATACAATAATAATATTAAAATTGAACTGGCAAATGTTCTTAATAAGATCACTAACCGGTCACACAGGTTATCTAGGTGCAGTGGTTTTTGAAACGGTGATTCATCATGACTTAAGTACTATACATAAATCAGAATAATTGCTAATGAACGCATTAAGTGGTACAAATTTTAAAGTAGTTTTAATTAAAAAAAAATCTCTCGAAATTGGTAGACGGGGGTCTGATTTTAGTTAAATAATCTCTATAATATTCAATAATATATGTATAAGAGATACCTAGAAATTCACTGACTCATCACGAGATCTCCTAAACTATTACACGTAAACACTCAAAATGGTACAGATATTGCTTCTGCCATTTAGAGGTCAGTTAAGAATGTATTTCACAAAATTTCTTCCCCAAAAGGAGTTGCGGGGGGTTTCCGGTCAACAAAGAGGGGGAGGAAATGCTAGTATGATTATTATTAATAAGCTTATATTACTTAAACGTTTGAACAGATTTTCCAGGTAAGATGTTCTGGATGGAATCAGGTTTGAAATGAGAAAAAAAATCTGGAAATAATTCATTTACATTCATACTCAATATGGTATGAATATATTTGTATTTTATTTATATATATGTTAATAACATTATTGTTAAGCAATGCTTAATGTATTTAATTCCATAGTTTCATGAGATTATGTCATACCTATGTGCGTAACTAATACGTACTACATACTATGTTGTATGTATGTGGTCGAAAATGTATTCAAGTGATGATAATGACGATGATGATATATAAATTATAGTTATTCTCGTAAACGAATGTAGAATTAGAAGTAGACATTATTTTTTTTGTAGATTTTCAAATAAATGGTTGGACGAGCGGCGCAGCCGCCGGTGTGTGGGGACTCCCGGTCCCGGTGTCGCTCAGAGAGCAGTCCCGAGCCAGCTCCATTACAGCAGTGACACTTATCCTGAACATCTACTAAAATATTTTGATACAATCGCGTACAGATAAATGTCATCAATTTATCAATGGGCCTGCACGTGAACGCGCCGCCGGCCGCCGCGCGATCAGGGCTCGATAATTCCCGTTCGCCACTATATATCATCAGATTACCAGTGACATCTTTATTCGTATTAATATGATTTCTTTCCATTGATTTTGATGTCTTCTGCCATTAGACGTCATCCGGTTCTAAAGTCCTCCTATTAATCAGCGGCATTGTGTAGAGTGGAACCAGTTTTTAACATTTAATGTCGGTAACATCGGTCATTTTTTACACAACGCGTATCCTTTACGACGCATTTAATAAGGATTCAAACGAATCAATTTCACATCTATACCATCAGTTTATACCATTCATATTTAACAAAGTATGTGGGTAATCGATTCATTTAAATATTCAAGTGTTAAATTAATTATGTGTACATTTAATTATTCTATATACTCGTATCAACTCCAATAATATTTGAATAGATATTCCGTGATGACTCCAGCTTAGTTCCCAAAGTATAGGATTCAAATCCTGGTTAGTATATGAAAAAGAACTGGTCGATTCTAAGTAAGTTTTTAAACGATATTTTTTTTTTATACATTATATTTTGTTAATTAGAAAATATTTAACGCTTTTGCGATGTAACGCGGCACTGCCAAGTTGTGGATGCGATCAGACAGAGAGAGCAGCCCTCGATTGATCCTAGTGGAGATCTTTGTGAAAGATATACAACAACCAATAGTCGACATCTGTCGGATAAGGATAATGAAGTAAATCCAAGTTTATTAAAATAAAATATTATACGTTATTTAACGGAAAGCGAGCCCGTACCGGAAAGCACAGCGTTGGCAGACTCCCACTACGTGAACAGAGAACTTAAAAAAAATCGCTGGTATTCACTGGATTCAAACAGCACAACACCGTGGTATGCGGAACACATTACAAGAGACCTATGCCCAGCAGTGAACGTCCATCCGTTGAAATGCTGATGATGATGAATGGAATACGTTATTAAATGGGAGTTAGCCAAAATCCCGCTATATGAACTCCGTCCCTACAGATATGGCAATCTTTGGTGGCATCCAATATGCTGGATATAGGTCCAGAGGTGAACGTCTATAGGGTAATGATGATGATGATGTTATATAGAATACTGGCTGTTCCTCGTCCTTAGCCGGTCGTAACGTCCTCGTAACTATATTTGGGGAAAGAATTTGGTAAAATCCATTTTTAGCTGACTTCTCAATGGCAGAAGCAATATCTCTATCAAGTTCTGAGTGTGACAGTTCCAGAGATCTTGTGATGAGTCAATAAATCAGGATGTTTATATATATCTATATATATATATTATATATATTTCGCAATAATATACGCAGTATACCTACCTTATATATTTATTTATTAAATTATACAGATACTATCGGATACTTAAACGTATACTTCGAAGTTACATCCTTATGCCACCACCAACTTTACCTCACCGTCCGTATGTTAATCGCCTCATTGACATTGACTCCAACTTGAAACTATATCAATGCATAATTTTAACTGCTTTTAAAATTAATGTTAATTAAATTATCAATTAATATGCAAATCTGCTGTTATTTAATTCGCTCCATATACTCCTGTTGCCGCTCCGTCGTATACGTGAGTTGTGTCCGCACTTACATATATGTGGCTTGTTAATGGTCGCTAATTACGTTTTATGGTGTCTTTATTAATTAGAATTGTTTGCCAGCTAGAATAGTTATCTCCCGAGCTACAATAGTGTATATAAACACTAATATACAGTTTTAAAACGGCAACGCGTGGTGATCAATGTCAAGATGCACAGAACAGTTGCGTATATCACAAATGACTATTTGAAAATTTCATCTCATAGAAGGTATCCTTTTTCATGTTCAACTAAGTTGTACCTGAGTAGATAGCGCATTTTTAAGTTAGACATCTAATGCTCACTCAGCAACATAATCCCCGTAATCGTCATCCAGCAGCTTTAGAAGTCAACAGAGGTCGCCGCTGATCTCTTCGTCTTCATGATACTATCGGTACTGCATCAAAAATATGGTACCGATAGAACATTTAGTTGTTGAAGAGCTGCAAAATAAAACAAAACTAGATGACTAAAAAAACATCTCACTCTATTCTTTCTTATATTCATAATAAAACCGGAAGGAAAATTTAAACTGTAAAGCTTTTTATTACCAAGTAGGAGGATATTGTTCAAGTACTCTATGTTAAAGAAAAATGTAAACAAATTAACTTAATGAGATGTAAACAATGTAGACAGTTGATTACATGAAAGATGTGATATCTTAGTACGTGAGGCGGATGTAGGTTTTTATAAAGGTTTCAGGTAGGTGCGGGTACGATCCCGGCTGAGCTGAGCTTAGGCTTGGATAACGTGGTATCCCTCTCCTTGCGAAGGTTCTAAGTAGGGAGATGTGGAATTGTTAAGTGGATTGTTTATGTTGTTATTTGTGAATGTTGATTAATAATTAAGTGGAACCGGCGGGGGTATGAGCTGCTGGTGCAGTGCGAGCGCTGCGTGCGAACCGGGGCGCGCCTTGACCGGCCGCGCAGTACGTGAACCGTCCTCCCCTCCTACTCCACCACATTACCGTATATAACATATGATAAAAAATTTCATATGTACAGCTTTTTAAATATTATTCAAACATTAATTTTATCGAAATTATTGATATTTTTTGTAGATATATATTAGATCCTTACATATGAAATTGGCGTTTTGTACGGAACGAATATAAAGTAAGTTTTTTTTTGTAAAATATATTTAATTAATCAAATGCACCGCGTTGTTATCTATGCACTTTTGGCATCTCATAGGTAGTTCATTGATCCATTTACTAAAAAAAAAACCATAGGGGCGAGAACCAATAAACTCATAGAATGCGGTTTGTACTGACGCATCGGAATTGAATTTTTTTCCTTGTAAGAAGTTGTCCAAATTCTGGAAAGAATGGTAATCTGTTGGGGCAAGGTCCGGGGAGTACGGTGGATGTCGCAGATATTCCAATTGTAGCTCATCTAACTTAGTGGTTGTTTGTTGTGCAGTGTGTGGTGGTGGTGTTGCGTTGTCGTGAAGCAGCAGTAGCCTAGAGCGATTGATCAATCTCGGTTGTTTAGCAGCTAGTTCTTCCTTCGTGATCTGCAGTTGCTGATAATAGATATCTGCCGGAATCGTTTGGCCAGATTTTAAAAAGCAGCAGTGGACGACACCGGTGCCAGTCCACCAAACACTCACAAGTAACTTTTTCTGAGTCAATTTTCGTTGCGAGCAGGATGTGGCTGGGTCTCCAGGGTTCAGCCATTGCGACGAGCGCTTCCGATAACCGTGCAGTATCCACTTTTCATCACAAGTAATGATTCGATTTAAAACCCCTTCATCATTCTGTCGGTGGAGCCAAGTAACACAGCAGCAGCAGTCGACGCGTGTTCGCAAGTTCCATTCACTCAATCCATGAGGTACCCATCGTTCAAGTTTTTTTACTTTCCCGATTTGCTTTCCCATTGTGCGGTAATATGCGACTCCAAAATAATGAGGAAAAAACAAATGAATGACTGTTTCCAAAACTCAAATGTAGCAGCTAAATAAATTTATAAATTTGAATTTGGAATTATTAACCAAAGAAGAGATATTTCAGGTCAAAGTGGTCAGTGCGACGAAACGCTAATTTCATATGTAAGGAGCTAATATATGCTAGGGGAGATCAATAGAGTAGTGAGAACGAGATAGAATATAATGACTATTGATAACTTAATAATTTATTTTTGTACACAGTCTCCGAGTCTCTCTGCACACCGAGTGCAGCGCTTTGCCAAGGCTTCAATCCCTTTCAAAAAAAAAGTTTTGTCTTGGTCCTGCAAAAAGCTTTCCACTGCATCCATCACCTCGTTATAGTCTTCGTACCTTTTTCCCCTTAAGTAGTCTTTCAATTTGCGGAACAGATAAAAACCGCTACGCGCTAGATCTGATGAATAAGAGGGTTGGTCAACCATTTCAAAGTCGGCTTGCTGAATGGCAGCCATCGAGACTGCCGACCTGTGCGCGGGTGCGTTGTCGTGATTAAACAGCACGACCCTTCGAAGTTTCTCTCTCCTTTTCTCTTTGATGGCATTCCTCAACTTGGTAATTAAAGTTGCATAATATTGGCCTGTAATAGTGGTTCCACGCTGCAGGTAATCAATCAACAATATGCCTTCCGAGTCTCAAAATATTGGGGCCATAACCTTGTCAGCTGATGCCACGCACAATACTTCTTCGGGGTTGGTGATGATGGCCGTTTCCATTGCGAAGATTGCTGTTTTGTCTCAGGATCAAAATGATGGACCTATGTTTCGTCCATTGTCACGAAACGAGACAAAAAGTTTTTAGAATCTTCTTGAAACTTGTCCGACAATATCTTCGGAACGTCAAGTCGTCGTCGTGTTTTGTTTCGGTGTCGGTTAACATTCTCGGCAGCCATCTTGCGGAGATTTTTCTCATATTCAAAGATTGTTTCAATATGGATTGGATACTTGCATATGAAATGCTCGTTCCTTGAATTAAATATCGGATGGTAACTCTTCGATCGCTCAATACAATTTTCTCGACTTCCGTAACATTTTCTTGGGTGAGTGACGTCGATGGATGTGGTGACGGCCGCAACGATGTTCGACTTCCTTGCTCGTTCTCTCCACTGGAAATTGAGAAGGCCACCTTGCGACAGTGGATTACGGCGGAGCAAACTCTCCTAACGTTGCCTCCGGATTGCAATGAATCTCTTGCGTCGTTAACTTCTTTAAACAGAGCTATTTAATAACGACTCGCACTTCGCTTTTCTCCATTTCCGAGAACACGTTCCGACAATCGACAATCGAAGATTTCTTTTCTTTATTAATATTACAAATATGTATCTGAGCTATGCCAGTACCAATTCGTTCCTACCAAGGAGTATATATGCCGTTCTCGCTACTTTTCAATCCACCCTCGTAGTAATATGTATACCCTCATAAGTATACCATCAAAGGTTAGCAAGCAGAAAACTCAATATGAATTAAATTCGCTTGGATTTTTTTTGTTTCTAGATTTTTTTATTTATTTAATTAAATCAACAAACAGTCTGTATATTACATACATGTAATAATAATAATAATGAAAATTAATAGGCATATAGTACCAAATACATTGAACATACTGTATAAAGTAGCATCGCTTTAGTGCAGATAAAACTGTCTATAAAATTAAATACTGTAGAGGGTGCACAAAGAGGAGAAGCTGCTATTGCAGCCGACATACAGTACTACGCAAAAATAACTGTATTCCGGTTTCAAGGGTGCTGTAGTTAGTGCAATTACTGGGGTAAAGAGACTCCACAACTTATGTCACAAGGCGACGAACACTATGTATACCATCCCAACTAGCGCCACGTTATGTGCAAGCGTATCACTTACCATCAGGTGAACGTTTCACTCGTGTCGTCCCTTCGGCTTTAGAGGAGGTGAAGTGTAGTCATTCGACGTCACTGTCCATACTAAAGGCGGTAGTATTCCTCTCACGCATCATTCCAATATTTATTGGCACCGATAAATAATGAGGAGGAAGCGTGTTGACCTTAAGCAGATCCTCTTTTGGTATTCCTAAGGACATCAACTTAGATAATTTCCTTATAATGTTATTGTAAATAACTTATTAATAAACTTTACAATCAAACCTTATTCTAGACTAGACTCGAGTATCATTGGGTAGTACCGGAATATCAAGTCCCTGAGATCCTGAGTGCATCGTTTCCAAATCGGCTTTTTCAGATGAAGTTAGTGGAAGATAATATGTGTAGCTCCCCATAACCTTTTCTGGGACTGTGACGGAAGACGATGGATAGAATCGTTCAGAAAGCGAGGGGTCCGGTGTGTTATTCGGATGTGGTAAGCACTGTACAAACCTTTGAGTGGCTGTGGGATTTCGCTCATCATGGCACGCTCGAAGAAGCAAGTTCTAGGTGTCTGCAGAGTCGGGAACATGCTCAGTGATACCTCTAGTCTTACTGGCGGTTATAGGCTGCGGTTACTGCTCAACATCAGACAGGTCACCTGTGTGCCACCTAAGTGGTATAAAAAAATAGCAGTAACGCCTGGACAGTGTACGTGTCATATTCAGCTTAAAAAGGGGGAGAATGTAAAGACAGGGACAAGACATAAATAATTTGTAAGGAGTCATGAATGTGAAGCTGGAGCCGAACAAAAGCTAGACCTGGCGATTCGGCCAATTTGATCCACGATACCGTCTAGGTCGGTGCCACTGCAGCGCCAATTTCTGCCGTGAAACAGCAGTGTACAAACATGACTGTGTTCCGGTTTAAAGGGTGCTGTAGCTAGTGTAATTACGCGGGGTAGCTAGACTCAACCTCTTACGTCTCCGACGACGAGCACAATGTGGTGTAGTATATATGGATCACGTCACATCATTACTGCCACCTTGTTATGGACAGGCGTATCACTTATCAACAGGCGAACGTCCCGCTCGTCCCGTCGCTTAATTTAATAAAAAAAAGGTACATAAGTATGAAAGCAATGCTTATAAGCATTATAGTAAATGCTGCTAAACCTCACCTTCATGAGTATCAGACCTGGTTTAATTATACAAAAGGATGATACGTAATAATACCGTTTGATTTGTGTCGGTCTGTATGCAGTTATTTGTCATGTTGGGGCTAAGCGCGAGTGCACTTCTGCTGGCTGGTGGGCAACTTGTCCCCGCTTGCAGCGGACCCATGAAACCCCATCCGCTGCATATATCAAACGGAATTATTCAGCTTTGTCGCTGTCGTCCTGTGCACCAGTACCGCGTGTGGCTGGTCCAATTGTTACTGGTCTCCGGTGGTCGGCCGGCTCGATTGCGTTCATTTTGTTGTATGAAAGTATAACCTGTAGATGTAGTGCATAAGTAAAGATATAATAAAGGTATTTTAAATAACTTAAAACTATTTAAGTTTTTACTGTTATGGGAGGATTACAATATAAGGTCAATTTAGCAGTGTTCAAATATTACTTTACCCATTTGAAGGGTTCTGCAGCAAGTGTATCTAGTATAGTACTTTCCCCTTTACTATGAGTGCAATATTACCTCAAGGTACCAATATCGAAGCTCGTTTTTATATCTAGGTTTGATCTCTTAGTATCAGATGAACGTACTTCTTCCTCTATATCTAGAAAGATATGTCCTGCAATAATTTACTTATGTAAGAGATAAATGAACTCGTAAACTTCGATTAGACTTTACTGTCAGTGGGTTTCTGTTTCTGGAGATTGTGTTCGTGGGAGCCGCTGCTTCTATTTCTGACGGGGGTAAGGAAACTTGAATTCTTGTGTCTTAAGGCGGCGAGCATATGTACCATCAGGTAAACATCCATTTCGTCACGTCGTTTGTTTAAAAAAAAAAAAATGTTTTCCATTTGGATGTTGTGATCAGTTATTGTTCAGTTAAAGAGGTTTAATGTCTTAAGGCGACGAGTGTTGTAATATACATCATCCTAATTATCATACTATCGGTTGAAGGTTCTCGTGGTCGCTCTGAATGATATAAATAAGTAGTTTAATGAAGTTAAGTCCGTGCACCGAATGGGAGAACTGGTTACGTATAAAGCGCGATGTTCCCGCGGCCGCGACTCGCAGCGATCGCAGCGAAACGGCGATAATTACAAGCGGAACATATGTTGCGGTTTGTTTACTGCCGAGAGCCGCCCGCGCCGCCCGCGCCGCCCGCGCACCCGCTCGGGCAATAAACGACATTCGAACATCAAAGCCAGCATCATTAACAGCTGGGGGCTGCGGGAAACGGACCGGGGACCCCATCCAATGCTAACTAGACTACATTAAGGCGGCGCGGCTATCACGCCGCGGAGATCTCTACAAACAAACCAATTTGCCGTGTAATTTATTTGTGTGTATTTCGCGACAGTTGCAACATCGCCGTAAGCTCCCCGCGTTTATGTGACCACTGATATTCTAGTGGTGGGTGCATTACTTGCCCCATTCGCTGTGTTTTAATTTTCTATGTCGGCCAAATATGCGCGCGGTGTCAGCCAGCGCCGATATTGCTGCTCATCAGCGAGTTTATTGTGGGAGTCTGTGCTGGCCGATCACCGGTCACATTTCATGGACCCATCCCCTCTGTAGCATTTAAAAATATTATTTATACATGTTTTGACGCGCGGCTTTCGATTTCGTATACTTTAGAAACAAAGTTGAAATAACTGTTGCGGTCACATATTTCAATAGAAATAATCGTTGGGCACCATCACCTGCTTAGGATCCCATTGTTATTAAAATTACATTAAACCAAACCCCAAGCTTATCATTAGATGACTTCAAGAGACTTTGTGCGTAGATCGGACTGTGAACAGTAAGTATTAAGCTGCAGGTACTCGTTGAGGATATTTCATAGTAACATTTAAACATTAATTGTGATTGTAATTAATTTATAATTAAAGCTACAAGACTATCAGGAAGTTCGCCTGCAAGTATACAGAATGTTACTATAAGAGGACATTTATATACAAACTGTGCGTTAAGACACATCGTTATAAAGATGTGTCTTATAAGGACGGACTAAGCACGTTACGCAACTTAACTTACGTATACCCCGTTAATAAGGATAAAAGCCTATACCTAAGTAGCATATATCTTTAGCAACGATTGATACTAAAACAGTGCCTATTTATGTCGCCGAAGAGTACTATGCTTACATTACTAACCTCCTTTTTGAAGGACGCTGTTGTTGTGAATAAGTGAGGTAGAGAAGCTTAACTAAGACTATGTAGGTAGTTTTCTTTTCTTTAAGTACATCTGTCTAAAATTTGCTTTTTTATCTACTTCTTTACGAATAAACTACTAGATTACTATTGTATTAAAATATTTATTAAACAAAAGTTACTATAAAATTTGACCTCAGTATATCAGTGTTAAGAACTGGTTGCGCCTTTGAAGTATATCTTTCTGATTCTGGAAACCAACTATTATTGGTATTTTCATATTTTTCATGACTTGCGTGATTCAAATAGTTATGAAACATAACATCTCCCACCAGCATGTTCTCTATAAACGATTGGGAAAGACACAGTGAAGAGCTTACATCATCGATGCGAGATCAACATCCTTCGCAAAAGCGCAATAACTGCTACAAGCTAGAAATTCTTCTGTTCATTGCTGCAAGGCAAATTTTCACATTCGCGAAGATTGATCGAGCCATCAACTCAGTCTCGTAACAACATATGAAAGCCTTTATAGCTCTGCCTTTATCACCGCACTTAACAGAAATGAAAGCTCGTCTATCTCGACTCAATCAAATAAAGTTCAAAAATATGACTCAGCCGGCGAGATGCCGTCGACGTGTTCCGACGTCAGCGGATATTTTTCCTTGTGCCGTAAAATCGTATGAGATATATTAGATGTCGCCTCACTAGTTTAATTAATAAAGTAATACGGCCTCCGGGGGCAGCTCTCGGGGCACTGCGCAACAGTTGAGCTTCGATATGATCGGCGCACTGGTTCCCGGAATACCTGCACCGAGTTTGTTGAATGTTGCCATAGAGCACCCGTACTGTTGCCCACACAAATATAATAAAGTGTCTATTCATTTGAATACAGCTAAGCTTTTGCTTAATTCATTCGGAAATTTCTGCTTAGATATCGGGCTATATATTATTGGGTATTGTCGAACTCACCCGACTACCACCCTCTTATTGTAAATCTCGTCGTATTATACACGGCTTTGGTGTAAGTTAACACTAAGGTAAATTCAAGTCAAGTTTCAGTCTAATGTGGTATTGATATTGATCATAAAATCTATCCAGTAGTACAGGAGCAATTGGTATGAAGATAATTGAGGAAGGCCATTTCCTACGTCTATTGGTTAATGCTGATGTAAAATTAATGCAAATTTAGCTTACATCACAACATTGAAAATAACTTTGTAACTGTCATTCGCAACCTTTCATAAGAAATATTTTAAAATCATACATTATCTCGATATTCCCAGCGCGAAGGTACCTGCTCATCATTTCGCGTGCGTTCATAATGCCAACGGGTCCGCTCGTGTCGGGTTACACACGGACGGCTCTTATGACCATGTTTAAATCTATTATTTATTCTGTATACTCGGCGATAGGCAGGCATCAAGCACATTACGCCCACCCTTAGAGGCCATACACCATCCCTTATTGATTTAATTAGAACCTGTTTCTTTTATTATTAACCTTCATTAAGTTTAACTTTATAATCATCATTTTAACATCGACATAATGGATCCACTGATACTATCACCAGGATCTCACTACTTTTCGATCCTTCTGTCTCATCCGCTGTCAAATTTTCATACTATGTGCTTTCCTCATTGTCCCTGCAACTTACTTCTGCTGGTCTTTATTAATAACCTTTGCTCTTTCACAGATTTCTTCATTACTGATTCAATAATTCTCTGCGCGACTTCAAGCTTTTTTTAATAGATCTATCGTTAGAGACCAGAACCTTTAACTGAAGACATCCACAGTGCGGTGGAACTGTGCGCCACCTTTGACCATAAATAACAATAGTATGACGCTGTAAATAGAATCGGTTATATTTAAAGTTGAGAAAAAAATTAACAGCTTTCTAAACGTTCTCAGTACTGGGATTCGAAGCATTGTTATTTAAGAAGAAATACAAAGTGATATCTAGTTGTCTTAATTCTGTTTAATCGGTTATAAAGTTTAATTTGATTTCATTATCCGTTTTAAGTAATGAAATAAATAAATAATACATTGAATATTCAGTTTACCTGTTTAGTTATGATTTTTTTTATATACCAGAGCGAGAAACGGATCGTTCACCTTGTGATGATATGTTCGTAATATAACTGTGTGTGTGCGATGTTAATACAGCTGCTTCTGATAAACATAACATTTAAAATCTAGTGTCTCTTTATCCTACAACGTCTATACTATTATGGCAATTCTCCACAAGTAAACCTAGCACATTCCATTAAGTGGTCACTGAAATCATTCCGTAACATTCTGTCTTTAGAATGAGCTTCTGCTTACAATTTAAGAGGTTTCTTAGATGTCTGTGCTAATCACTATTCTTTCAGACATCTTGTTTCCTGATTTAAAAATAAGAAGTAAAGATATCAGAAAAAAGAATATCTGTATTGTAAAACATAAGAAAGAGTCGTAAAAGACACCATTACAAGGATTTTAACTAAAGTAAACATAACTTGGTATTGCAGAAGTCACAGCAATGTGAACTCTATTAAGAGTCATTTGAAACATGAACAGTAGACAGGTTGGCAAAGTTAACACGGTACAGTTATATCAGCCTTTGACAATGGTGACCTTGAGGCGCCATAGTTCACACAGACCCTTCACTGTGGAAATATGGAAAAAACACGACAATAGCTCGA
Source organism: Ornithoptera priamus (assembly GCA_029034505.1). NCBI lineage: Eukaryota > Metazoa > Arthropoda > Insecta > Lepidoptera > Papilionidae > Ornithoptera > Ornithoptera priamus. The sequence continues at coordinate 721,091 of JARDWD010000685.1, forward strand.
CCCTCCCGCACCTCACTGGACGAGACAATCGATTACAATCGTTCGTATGCATTTTATTGATTGTCAACATTCAATTGCATTGGGAAATAGACTCGAGTGAAAAATGTCTTTTTGTCTATTAAATGAACAATTAGTTGGCACACTTTTTACCTGAAACGATTGTTCTCTTCAAAAGTATCTGAAAAAAATTCCGATGCTAAATGTTAGGATGAAATCGGATATAATGATGGTTATACATTTTTTGTCAAAGAATCAACGGTATGAGGTGAAATACGATTAAAATTTATTTAAGTAGATTATCAAGATACAAAGTTGTAATCAGTAAAAAAAATCTTCTAACAAGTCACACACACACACACAGCATGAGGAAGTCCATAATTGGTTTTAAATCAAACACAAGCTAAAATTCTGCGTGAATGGAATCCTACGATCTGAGATGACCGCGGGTTCCGCTCGCCGGCGATGCTATCGCGGTACACCTAGACCTTAACGACGAACCGCTAAGAAGTTATTACTGCATGGAGTACCCCAGGGGACCGCTCTCGGACCACAATCACTTAATGGAGAAATACTTTAATAATAACGCTTAATCGTTCACTTATGGTAGATCTTCGGAGACTACTGCTACAAACAGTGCCGTGTTCTGATTCGAAGGACGCTGTAGCTGATGCAATCATTGGGTTAACAAAACATCATGTTTAAAGCGACCAGGACATGAAGGAATGTATACTCGTGTAACCTAAAACTTCCCTTACTTCTTGCTCTTTTCTACCTCATGAAAACAATAAAAAAATTCCTTGATAATATGAAGTACAATAGTTTTAACAGGTAAATTATGCATTTTGTTTGGATGGTATTACAGTTAAATGATGATTTAGATGTTTTCGAAGAAGAAAATAAATTAGCACAATTACAATTTATAAGCAGTAATAGTTCTACGTATTGTAATTGAAGAAATCAGTTACGTAGTTAGATTTTTTTATCGTACTCCGCGGAGACAAGATGTAGTGCTGGAGGTGCCCCACAAGGCCGCCCGACGATCTGCTGCAGGTCGCGGGAAATCGCCTCTGTACAGGCCGTGGAACATTGATCGGAATGGAGGTGAGTTGGCATGTTTTTAGATGTAGTCGTCTATAGGCATGATGGTGTTATAGACGAGTGAATTGAGGAGATGCCGCATCCATCCCGCTTCGCGGATGCGGACGCGTGCGGGAGGAATTTAACGCCAAATCGTCGGTGGCCGGGCGCAGGTAATTGCGGCTTATCAGCGCATTGTTCGCGTAAGGAGCACAAGGCTGCGCGACCGTTGACGTGTGAGACTGTGCAGTCTGTGCAGTCTGTGCCATTGTGCGCGTGGACGCTCGCTACCGTTCGCTCCTCTATGTAATTTTATGCCACTAACTGATTCTCTTCTTTTAATTCAAAGAAGCTACGACTCGAGCGAGACGTGCATTTGTTGGTAGATGTTGCCTGTCTGTAACGTTCGAAGTTCTAATTGATTACTATTACCTTAAAACCAGTGTTGTCACAATAAGGGCATGTGCCATGAGTCTGGGCCCTTTGCAGCACTGTATATTATTTAAATAATGGTCACAGATCTAACAATTAGGATATATAATCCTGCTTTATGCTTATTGTTGTAGCATTATAAGTATTTACATTTATATAAATGTTAAACTTGCAAAGAGAGTAGAAAGTGTATATTAATACTTTTTTGTATAATTTTGTATGCAATAAATTCTTTTGTATTCTATTGGTTTGCCTTACCGGTTGTAGGTTTCTGTTGCCGGAGACCATCTAAGTAGAAACCACTGCAGTTTCTATTTCCTCCGTGAAACAGCAGTATGCGCATTACTATGTTCCGCTATGATAAACGCTGTACGTAATAAAATTACTGGGGTAGAGATTTAACACAATGTGGTGCGTTAGTATACTATTCCAACTAGCACCATGTTGTTATGGGTAAGTGCACCACTTACCATCTAGTGAACTTCGTCACTTTTTGATTAAAAAATAACAAATTCAAACAAACTTGATACACCTCAAATCTTATAATTCGCGAGGTTATTGACCTTAAAACATCTGAGCCACCGTTGGATACTATTATCGTCATAGGGTCTTATCCAAGACCAGGTCCGGATCACACCACTAGAAGACTTTAAGACACTGTAAGCCCATTCTGCGTAGATTGGACTGTGGATAATAATTGGAATATTGCTGGTTACTCCACGATTACTATGAGGTCAGGACCTCAGGGAGTCCAGTCATCCGGTAACTTTGGATCCTGCAAAGCTCTCAAAACATTGGTATACTAAACAGTTAAGCAAACGCGATATAATTTAAGTTTATATGTATACAGATGTTTACAAGGCGCATCGCATTCAGCTTGGGACATAGAGCTATTTATGTGGTTCTATAGCGTACTTCAAATCGGATATAGTACGTAATATTTGTATAAGTGAAAACCCATTATTTCGTATGGTTTTTTTGTCAAATAAGTTTCTTTCGAACCTTTGTTCCATTGCGAACAATTATCGCGGCGGTTTAATTATTATTTATAACAGTTGACTGCGACCGCGTACACTGTGGACTTTATTACTTTTGTTTTTTAAAAAACAAAATTTTCTCAGTATATGAGATATATATCTTTAATAAAATTTTCCATTTAAACTGTATTTTTAAAATATAAGGACATGTTAAGTACTTAGCTTTATTTAAGTTAGTTGTAGTAATCGACTTAATGTATTAATATATAAGCTTACTGAGAGTACATTTTGTTCCCGTAGTAATTAATATATATACCTGTTACAGCACTCTATAAACAGTATCACAGTAATATTTTTTTTACACCACTTTGCGATCTTCGCCTGAGTCACACATTAGCTACAGCACCCTTCAAACCGGAACACAGTAATCTTTACACACTACTGTTTTGCAGCAGAAATACGAGCTGCGGTGGTATCTACCTAAGCAGTCTCCGACAATGGAGATGCGTCACCACTAAAGTTTTAGGTTTGGTTACTTCTTCTCCGTCGCTCCCTCACTGCTGAGGATCGTGACCGCGCACAATCAGGCTCCATTGAGTGCGGTCATATGCAGAGTGGACCGCAAGGTGTATACTGCCACCCACCGCCTTTTTGACCGCTTCCATCCATGTGGTAGTTGCTCTTACCTGAGCACGAATGCCTACTACTCTCCACAAAACAACTTGCCTCTCGAGACAGCCCATCGGAGAACGCATGATGTGCTCAATTTTTTTTTTTTTTTAGTTACTACTCTGCATTACATGTACAGTGCTATGTATGATGGTAAGAATCAGTTATCACCAGCACAGTGTTCACGTCCGCTTCTTTAGTGTTCATTCAACAAGACACTTCCCTCCGCTAAATGGTTACTATTGTTCTTCAAATGAAAATGTTAATTTTTTTTTTATAATAAAAACTGACTTTTAAACCTTCGACAGTACAAAACGCACATCTTACTGTAATGCAGTATTTATAGGATCGCTTTCCCTTTGTGCGCTGTAAACGCAACCCTTTGGCGAATGTCTTCATTTGGGCGATCCGTTCGCTTTACATCCGCTAGTGGAACGCTTGTTGCTTTGATTTAAGGCCGCTCATCGCGTGGCAAGCGGCGCGATTTACATTGAATGGCGTATCTGAATGAAAGGATTAAGTGTTATGAAAGGCGATTTTTTTTTGTTAGCAGGCTGATAATATCTTAATATGTTTATAATAAATGGGGTTGCGTCTAATCTGTAACTGTCAGTGGAATGACTGTTTTTTTTTCTCTTGGCTGACGTTTCGCACCTTTGTGGGTGATTAATTCTTTAACGTTTTGTAGGTCGGGATAAACTGTGTGACGTTTTGTGATGCTCTACGATAAGGAATAGCTGAAGGTATGAGCTGTGAAGCTTCAGAATGAAGGACCGTATCTCTTCGTAATCAATCTTAATTGATGAATTGAGCATATTTACTAAGGATGAAGATGGTGAAACTTTTGTAACGTTTCATTTTAAATTTTTCAAAACACTTAGCGAGTTCTATTAAAACAAAGTAGATTAACTCATCATCATCATCATCATCAGCCGATAGACGTCTACTGCTGGACACAGGCCTCCTCCAAAGATTTCCACATATAGTCAGCAAGGTCTCTGGTACCGCTGGGCACTAGCGACAGAGATTTGGGCCATTTCCCACCACACTGACCCAATGCGGGTTGGAGGGAGCCAGAGTCTCGTTTGTTGATTATCAGGGCACACCACGAGAAGGTGAGGTTGGCTTGAGTCCCGTGAGTTGTTGTGCGGGACACTTTACACCCCTTGATTGAGATGAACTCAGATGATTATAAATAAACCCTACGAGTACTAAAGATTTAACTAAGATAACAGATAAAAAATCGTTTATTACTTTCCTCTTGTCCGAGGATGTTCAAGTATTAAAAACTACAGTTATTTCTTCGCCATATACTGCTATTAAATCTTATTTAGCTCCTGTATGTAGATCACTGTAGCTAGTAAAAATATTGAGCTATAGAGATTAAGCATCTTACATAGTGATAAGATTTTCCCTGGTCATAGGAAAGGTTGAAGGTATCAGGCCACGAGGAAGTGTGCCTATGAGATGGACTGACCAGATAAAGGCGACAGTAAATAGCTCGCCATCGATACCACTATATGAATGCACTATAGAAGGAGCCGTCAGAGAAGAATGGGGACGTGGTGTTAAGCTGGCGACCAACACCTGAAGTGATAACCATGACCACTCATCAAGAGTGATACCGAAGAAGAAGAATAGTGACAAGTGCTATGTAGTACGCTTAGATTTGTTAAGATCAGCGACACGTCAAGAGTAATTATATCTCTTACCATACCCTCTCCCTCTTTCTCTGTGATCTCTTCTTTTCGTTTGCCTTATAAACTAGATCGAATAAAACATATGATACTCGAGTAGAGTTATACATAGACACTCTGGATTCTGCCTTTTCGCACGAAGACCCTGAGTCCTGGCGGCGGAAGCATTGAGAGGGTTGTTTATTAATTTATTTATAAATCGGAATGATAAAGACGGGATCCGTTAAAACACGGTGTCCATGCATTATTCAGCGCCACCCCATGCCGCCGCGAAACGTGGAGCCGGCGCGGCCCGGCCCGCATGCGATCCGTATCGTGCTCTCCCCCGGCGCTCGTGACGACGCATAATGCTCACTCACAACACTGTCACGTGGAGAAAACGATAAGCGTCTATTCGGCGAGCTGTTGAAATAAAACACCCTTTTGTATTCAATTGCAAACGTTTTTATTATTTACCATAGTGTCATCATCAGCCGGTAGACATTCACCTACCCCTTAAAGATTTCAACATCGGTCCTGCGCTGTCTGTCTCCAGCGGCTACCTTCACTACTACGTTTACTAGAACCACCGTCTACCTTCTCAAGTACCCTTCAGCACTACGTCTAGAGGTACGCGAGGACTTTACATCCTCGTCAACCATCAGTGCTTCGACAAGGTCCGATTTTTATATAAAGTTATTTCTATTGTTAGGTCTATGTCCAGCAATGGTAGTTCAAATGCTGTGAAAGATTACTGTAGATGTTGTTTACTAAAGTTATCTACAGTTTTAAAAGATATTCAAGATATTTTTCCCTCATCTAAAATATGAAAATTTCCCAGGATCTAAAAGTAGGGAAATGACTACTAGTAGTAAGGGAAATGAAATATCGGAGTTCTTGTTTCTTCAGTGTGTATTATAAGAAATAATCCTTGAAACAGGAATATAAATTTAGTGATTATTTTCAACTTAGTTGGAACATAGTGATTACATGCAATACCTAAACATATAGATTGTTTTTATATTTACTAATAAATCAAACTTAAGTCAACATTGATAAAGTTTTGCTGACGAAAGTTTAGCAACTTCAACAGTTACTTTTTTCCCTTCAAAGTGCAGTAGTTTAACCGATTTTTTTTAATGTTAGTGCAGATGAAACAAAGGGACATGTAATAACCGGACGGAGCTGGTCAGCAATACCAATGCTTGTACAGATATCGGGTTTCCCACTTTGGCACCGTACCAAGGCGGCTCTGCGTTAGAATATGAACAATAAGTAACAGATCGGCGCCGTCCGTGCTCACACTCCAAAGGCCTGCTTATCAATTTATAGGTTTATTGTGTTGGTGGCTGGTGGTTGACTGAATGGTCAGCCGTGACTGGATTCCGTCGCTTGTTCCGTAATGGAAGACAAAGGTTTTACACAAGCGGGGCAAGGATACAACCTGATATCGTAAATTGCAGCATTCCCGTGTATATCGAGATTCGAAGCAATCAGCAGGTGCAACCGTGGTGTCCTCATCTCCTGATTTGTGCATGTGCTAACAATATCGTGTTCAGGTTTAAAGGTTGTTGCAGCTAATAAAATTATTACTGACGAGATGCAATTTACTGCTTTAGCCATATACTGTTAAAGAGTCAAATTGTACTAGTGTATAAATTATGTGAATGTTTGTATAGATAGCTGTTCTCCGCTCCTTTTGAGAGCCGTAACTCATATATATATATATATATATATATATATATATATTTTGCGGGTAATATTTCATAAAATTTTTAGCTGATCTGTACTCGGCAAAACGAACGTTCCTATCAAGTTTCCAGTCTGTAGGAGTTATAGCTGCAGAGATATCGCGATGTCTCTACCTTATTGCTATATAGATATTTTTTATATATACATAGATAGTACAGTAGTGATATATTGTGTATTGCGTCTCATAAAGTCATCGAGTCCTGGTGTTGGGAATCCGTGGGTTTACTGTCGATCCATTGAACTATTTCTGACAGCGAAAACTAACAAATATTGTTGTTGAATGATTTATACTGTAACAATTAATATCAATGATAATCAAAATTACCATTTATGAGATTGCCTTATGAATTAGATGATGTTTCGACTGCCTTCATTTATAATTGGTTTCGAGTTCGATGGGATGTGTAACGGATCGCTGTATAACGCCGTATAGTGCGTTATGCGCACGCGCATCGTTCGTAACGAACGAGATTATCGGCTTTCATCGTCCGCCCGTTCGCCGCCTTTTCATTTCCGCCGTACAATATTCCTCTATGACGTTTCAATTCTGACGGTACACGTTGAGAGGAAAATAAAAGGAATTGTATAACGACCACCGCCCATTGTATAAAAACCCCTCGTACCTGAAACTCGGTGTATTGTTCCCTTGTAACTTCAATAGGTATTCGACGTTCGGAGGTCAAGTTGTGCTGGTCGTCACGGTGACGTATGCCGCGATAATTTGTATTTGATTTAAACCAATTAGTAATGCTTACGCGGGCCTCGCCTTATGGGATTGAGTTGTGGGTATCTAATCCATCTCCTAACGTACTTATTGAAAATTTAATTTTGTTAAAATTGTCGTTGATTGATGTTTTTGTTTATATCCAGTTTAAGACATTTACGTTTACCAGAACATTTACTATTTTAACTGTTTACACAACATTTTTGCGTTGCCTTGGAGAGATCGTACTTTATGGATTTCCAAAGTGAAATTTGTGCGTAGAAGGTAATAGTAACGGTGAAGGTCATGAGAAAACATCTGAGTAAAAGTATGATAACAAAAATCCATCACATTTTATCGTTATTCTGTGAGGGTTTGATTAAGAAAAAGGGAAAGGATTTTCTAAAAATGTTAACGTCGCCTTAATAATAAATGTAGGTAGATCCTCGTTTACATGTCCGCTTAAAAAGCAGTTGTTGGACTCGATCTTACAGATGTACGGCATAATCATTGTGTCATGTTGTCATGGGGAACGGATCGGGGACACGGAGCCGCGTAGTGCGGCGCGCCTAATTGGCCGGCTCGCTGCCATGGTTACGCATTGTACAATACGTGTTTACACCCGAACAGTTCCGTGGGCGCTCGTTACTTCGCACTCCCAGTGGATGCGACTCCGTTCGTCCGTCACCGGACATCACGGCACAATACTCAAGTCATTAACCGGACGCCGGCCAACAAAAACTCACGCAGCGGTCAATGCGAGCCAATCAATTAAGCTCGCTGACCTGCTCCAGAGGTTCCCATTAAAATTGTACGATGGTACAAATTTGTGAAGAGTCGTAATTGTGATATTGTTTATTCAGTTGTGTGCGACTGTTCGATAGTTTGTTAAACTTTATACAAACCACTATTATTTGTATTTATTGGTCAATCACATTTTTGCTCACCTTCCAATCTTTACGGTGATGATAAATTGAATTTGCCATGATGAGGTCCACATGCTTCGTTAGTAAACTTGTGTAACGAAATAACAACTCGAACAAATAAGACGATTCCTTTGAATAAGTTACGATAGCGATAATAAGTATAAAGGCCAAGTTATATGTGTGATAATAATAACAGTATAGCCAACAATTTGCTGATGGTATAAGCAGTCTTTTCGGTTATGGTTGTATGTATAGTCGACCTCATCTTAAACTGATTCTTCTCATTTGTTTTATTTTATTTATGTTATCACTATTAGTTCTAAAGTGAAATTGTTGTATTTCTCATAGGATCAAACCCTTGTCAATTAAAATAATAAAACCATATTGAAGGGTTGAATTTTTTTTCATGTTATGGTGACATATATGGAGGTGAAACTTTTAAAATTGGTTTTGGTTTATATATTCTTAATATACATAGAAGTGTGAAAAACGCAGCTATTTACATATTACAAACAGACTACAGTTATATCGATCTGTACAGATTTTATTCTTCTTAATTTTTTTTTTACTATTTCACTATAACAAAAAAATTAACAATCAGCCATTTTATATAATCTGTATATGTTCGTATACAAAATAATTTTTTTGTATATTATATTTTTCAAAAGGTGTGGTTCAGTGATAGATTTCCGTTGTCTCATATTTCTACCCCCAACCCGTAGTTTGCAAATATTACTGTGTTCGGGTTGGGAGTTGTAGTTAGTGAAATTACTGGGGTAACGAGACTTAACATCTTATGTCATCCAACTAGCGCCACGTTACAGTCGTGTTACTATCGCATGAAAGTCTCGCTCGTCTCTTGGATAAAAGTCAAAGCTTTCACGGAACGGAACGAAAATTTGAGGAGGTGATGTAGTTTGTATGTACTCGTATATCCGCCGGGTGTACGTACAGAGGTTTCATCCGAACATAACCTGATCCGGATGGAATGGTGGTGAATAGGGATCCGTCTGGCGGTCGATCGATCATGCTGATCCGACGCACGCGTAAAAGGATTACGGCCCGCCGTACTATCGCTGTTGATTTATCAATTAGACATAGTGTAGTTTACTATTGCGAATTTTAAATTGATTCACGTGAGAAAGATATATGGGAAAGCCGACGCGGTACAGATAATTTTTAATTCGCGTGTGGCGAAATGGCAGACGTGTGTGTGTGTGCGTGTGTGTGTTTTTAATTTTAAATTGCGGTGAACGGACCCTAACGGCCATTGTGAAATGTTTTATACCGTACATACATTTTGATATATATTTATACATATATATATATATATGAGTACCTAGTCCGGCCATAAGTCCTGTTACAAATGAAAGTGTATATTTTTTTATGAAGTAATGTAATATTATTAAAATGAATACTTACATAGTTTCAGCAAAAAAGGAAAAAAAGTATTCTATTCGAAAGCAGCAGGTCATGTCCTCCAACACTGACAATAATTTGAAGTCTAAAGGATTGAGGTCTAGGCTAGATGAAGGCCAGTCTTCAGCTCTTATAAAGTCCGGACATTAGTTTCAAGCCAGGTTTGGGTAGTCCATACCTTGTAACCAGGTGCAGGATCCTGCTGCAACGTCCACGGTATATTTTTAAAAAGAGTATTGCTAAGAGGTTTCACAACATGATCCAACACTGTATCTTGATACACTTTGGCTGAAGTTTTCACTTCTTTTTCACAAAGGTGAAGTTTAGTGACGTAATGAGACACGCCCCAACAAACCATCATTGACGCAGGACGAGTACCACGTTATACCTTTCCGACCACTACCACTTCAGCAGCTTCTTTAGAACTGTGAGCGTACATTTTATCATTTTGCTTATTTCAGTGTTCTTCAATCGTGAAAATTTTTCCATCTGTAAACAGGATATTTCTGTGCCGGTCACCTGCCTGTTGTATCGGGACGGAAGCCGCTCTGATCGATCCACTATCTTTAATTGTAAAAATGGATTTAGGGCATGTCCTGTATATCGACTGTGACCTGATAAGCACCGAGCTTCAGGTCTTGTTTTATAATACGCGACAGAGTTCTAGCGGGAATCTTAATTTTTCGCGATAAGATTTTTTGCTTTCTAACTTTCTGGCTTTAACAGCATTAACACCCTTGTTATTCTAACAGCTAACAGCACGCGGCCGCACCGATCTTTTCTGGTCTTCGACAGAGGAAGTGTTCTAGTATTTGTTGATAGTGCGATATACGAACATACGGCTGATATCAACCTTTTGAAGTGTCTGGAATATAACCGACGGCTCCATACCCACTTTGTGCAAGGCGATCACTGCAATCCTATTTTCTTTAACACCCCCACCCCACTCCATATTGTAATTTGATAATGAACACGAAACAATATGTGAAATAGCGTTATATGATGCAATATGTGAAATAGCGAAAAAGTTTTTAAAATAATCAACGTGTTCCAAATTCAAAATAATTAAAAAGTTGAAAAAAAGAAAAGATTTTTGTAACTGTATTTATGGCCAGACTTATATATATAAATATACATATATATATATATATATATATACATACATATATATATATATTATATATATATAAGTAATATACACATATAGGCCTCCCACATAACAGATCATCAGTCCAACCTGTGGGGGTGGCGGCTTCCGTCGTTTGTCTACTGCTGCACATAGGCCTCTCCCAAAGATCGCCACAAACAGTTAAGGTCGCCTCGGGTTCCGCTGGATACTAGGGCCTGTCGTATGTAGGGGTTCATATGGTAGGTTTTGGAACACTACCCACTACGCTGGCCCAATGAGGATTGGTGAGAGCCGGAGCCTCGTTTGTTGATTGGCAGGGTGCAACACGAGCAGGTAAGCTACATCATCATCATTAGCCGATAGACATCTACTCTTGGGCCGTTTGCCTGATCGTTGACAGGTGCTCGTCTAGTGGCATAACACTGTTCATAGAGATTCTCGATTTCGGCCAGGAGCCGACAGTTCTATGATAGTCTGTTTTCAGCTTCGTCAGAAACGATATCCGCTTGAATAAACTATGAATCAAGAAGATATATTAGTATTAATCCTGAAGACACCCATTGTCTTACATATATATACGAGCTGTAGTATAACAATAGACTTGAAATTTGTCTGAAATAAAATATTCCTTGAGAGCAGCCGCAATCGCAGATGACTTTGTATAGCAACCGTTACTATAGTAACCGCGGATATAATACCAAATGAAAATGTTTATAACGGTTAATTAGAAATAAAATGATCAAGGATCTATGAAATTCGAAAAAAAAATAGCTTGTAGCTGTCTACAAACCATTCCGCGACGAATGCACATGTTCCCGTTTCGATACGTTCACTAGTTTTCAAGTGATGGGCGAACAAATAAAACTCAATTTAATTATATATTTATACATATTTTTTATAGTGTAAGTAATGTAACTTTTCTTAAATTTATACCGAATTTATTGAAGATTTTTATACACTATCATAATCATCATCATCATCAGCCATGCACTGCTGGACATCGCTCCACCTTGTGAGAGGCCCCGCAACACTAAGCTACAGTGTTGACGAAGATGATAAAATATGTTTATTGATGACGAGTGAGATGTAACAATGATCTTTCAAAGGTCGTAAATAAGAGTTAGGGGTAAGTAAAGCAGCGCAGTTATAGTGCACTTTGGATGGTGATAGGTGCGGTCTATCATATCTTCAATCTCACCGTTGTGATAGCGTTGCTATGATAATGGTGGCGAGAGGACATCTTGATGGTCCTCTGGATATGTATCATCGCATTATCATAATACCTTTGCTATTTGAAAGGCGTTGAGATGACTACGTTGAGGTAAAGATACTATCCATCATACCAGTATATATATGTGAGAGAATAGCTGGAGGTCAGTATTTTCAATATGACCGCCAAGTTTGAAGGAGGTATGTCATGATGATTTTTAAGGACACCTGTACAGACAATGCCGTGGACGTACATCTCGCTCGTCCCGTCACACTGTTTTAAAGTTAAGTTAGATTTGTGAGTTAATAGTACTTAACCTTGTCGCTTAAGTTGAACTGCGCTATTGTTTGATATTAATCCATTTTTCTCGGTCAGTGCATTGTCTGAAACTGTCGGAACAATGTAACAGCGAACTTGACTGCGCCGCTCACATGCGAGCGTGCCCGTGCGCTGGTAGAGGATCGTACAGTCGTGTGCGAGTGCGTATTCTAGATCTTTATACTTCTGGATTGCTATACACTAGATAACATCTCACGAGAAACAAATGCAGAAGATCGTAGCCACCCTCGTTATTACAAAAGTATTTTATTGTCCATAGCTTTGTAGATTCGTTTCTTATTTTAGAGACTTCCTGTGATTAGGTTTATAAGATTTATATATTCTTTGATTCCATATTGATGTGGAGATCTTTGGGTGATGCTTATGTCCATCAGTGGACCTCTATCGGGTGATGATGATGATCCCATATTAATTGTGAATCGTCTTTTAAATATCATTATTTAACTTGTAAACTTGCATGTAACACTTTATTACGAGTCAACCGGCGCGATGCAGTGATAAAATGCGATCAAAGCAGAGCAGTAAGGATGTGACGATCCAGTGAAGAGCAGATCTGGTGCGAGGTGACGCGTCAGATCCTCGGCACCGGCAATTTACAGGCGGTTGTAAAAACCGCTCCGCAATTGCTGTTCACGAACTAATTCTTAGGCGCTCCGGCGTGTAATTAGGTCTGCCGTATAAAATGATTTATTGCGTTATAAATCAGATTAAAGAATTTAACCATTCCGCCATAAAAAAAAAACACTAATCTTACGTTTGTCTGTTAATTTTTTAACTACTCTGTTATTATAATCTCTTTACGTCGAACCGAGTAAAGCGAATGAATTTCGCTCGACATTAGCCAAGGTCTGAATAACCGGGGTCGTTCCGTGCCGTGCACCACACATGCAGACGTGGTGGTGAACACGAGAACATGTTCATTTATTAGATGAATTAGTTCGGAGTAACCTTAGCTAATTGACTAATTACTGCGATTTAATTTCGCGTATCCACAGTGAGTGTTCCGCACACGGGTCACATTGTGTGCGAAGGTTATGAGATAAGTACGGCGATATCTGAAGCGTAACTTATCTCCTGCAAAAAAAAACTTAACAAAACCGGATATTCGAAACTCGCTGGATAATGGCGAATTATAATTGTGGTGCGAATTTTAAGCTATTTCATTATAATATACTGTATTGACGGATGTTATGAGATATATATATATATATATATATATATATATATAGTCACCTAAAGGGAGATGGAGAGAGCTATACTCGGAGTTACTCTGCGTGATCGAATCAGAAATGTGGAGATCTGCCGAAAAACCAAGGTCGCCGACATAGCTCAAAAGATTGCTAGACTTAAACGGCAGTCGGCAGGGCACATTGCTATAAAGACCGACGACCGATGGGGCAGTAAGGTCCTCGAGTGGCGTTCGTGTACCGGTAGACGTGATATTGGGAGGCTTCCCACAAGGTGGACCGACAATCTGGTGAGAATCGTTGGAACCCACTGGATGCGAGCAACGCGGGCCTGATCGACGTGGAGGTCTTTGGGGCGGCTTAATGTCCAGCAGTGGACGTCTATCGGCTGATGATGATGATGATAAGATATAGATCTTAACCCGTGTTTCTTAATTCTGATGACAATGGGCGCGATGTCGTGTATACTTCCCAATCAATGTATATAAGACATGGAAGTGTCACTTATATTTAATTTATTGCTTTGTGTAAATAATAATGAAGTTCTAACAAAATTCTAATTAAATATAAATAAAAAATAGAGTATTACTTAAATAACTTAGATTTTTTTTCTAATTATGTCAGACTAAGGATGAGGTAAGTTTAACTGCATAGCGCAACCGCTAGCCTTACATAGGGGTCTACGAGGTCTAGTCAGAGATGATAGAGCTGCGATGGTTTCATCGACCTGTAAGGCTAAAGAAGAAGAAGAAGAAAACGAAGAACTGACAAAAAAGATATCTTTATGATTTTCTGCTTCCCTTTCAAGAAAAAGGCGACTGTCTTCATTTGCGAGAGGTTTGGAAGAAGGAATTGGAATGGAGTGGAGGAGGAGAGAGATAGTAGAAAAGAAGTGCGAAAGAAGAACTGGGTATATAAGATGAGAATTGTTGGAATAAGAAATTAAATACGATGATGGTAAATAAATTGTACAGAAAGGCCCTGACCCAATACAAGCTGAAGGAATTACAAAAAATAAATAAATAAAAAAACCTGATAGGACTATAATAGAATTGCTGTTTCTCAGTCCACTGCATCAATGTTATCTTCTTTATCAAACAAAGTGACTAAACGAACGAAACGTTTCCATGGTAAGTAATACTCCAATCCATAAAAACGTGGTGATGTACACAGCACCACATTGTGCTCATCACCTTAAAATATAAGATGTGTATGTCTCGTTACCCTTGAGATTTCACTAACTGCAACCCCTTTCAAATCGGGACACAGTTATGATAGACATACTACGGTTTGCCGGCAGGAACAGGAGCTGCGGTGGTACCCAGATGGTCTCCGACCACAGAGACCTACTTACCATGGTGTGTAGTTCTAACCGCAATCATAGTTACGACAATGAGATTTTAATTCGTAACGAAGTAGTTATTTTGTAATAATGGGAATACAAGAGAGAACTGACCTGCAACGACTGAGAAGAATGTACAATGATATAACAGAGGCGCTGATAGCGGATCTGACATTCAGGTCGACCTTAAGGTGAAGCCTTGCACTAAATATAAATTAAACCTCATTACGGCCGCGCAGCTTATGTCACACAAGTCAACAATACGGCTCCCACGATTGTTCCGCAGACATTGTCTCGTTCAGCTTTTGTGTTTGGACCTTGAGGTGTTGCCATAGAACGGAGGTATTTGATCATGGGTTCCTAACAAAAACGTAAAATTAAATATAACCTAGTTTACACTCTACTTAATAGTCTTACTTGAGCATCTTAGTGTTTGCGTCAAGTCTGATACTCTACATACCTATACCCAAATAAATATGACAGCGCCGTGTTTTACTCTCTGTTATATGTGAGATACGCCCACATCACCATCATCAGTCCGCGACAGGACGCATATGACTCTCCTAAGGATATATCTATATACTCTACTCTATGTCTTGATACACTTTATGAGTTCCCAATGTTGATCCTGGAGGGAAAAATTCCTGAAAAATGTGCATCTGGTAGACAGAGCAAGAAATGGTTTGACGACATAAAGGAATGGATCGAATTTAAATACAGTTAAAAAGAACAGCTGAGGATCTGACTGGTTTTCACAATCTGATCGCCGAACTTAAGTTTGAATAGGGCATCTCGTGATGATGATGATGATACTCAGTCCTTTTTTACTAAGCATCACTACTTGTACCAATAACATGATCCTTGAGATGTTTACATGACATTATAATAATCGCAGTCTTATAAACCGTATAACTTAGTTACCGCAGTAATTTTGTTGACAATGACGTTGTGATCACAAATATGTCGTCTTTATAGTCTTCTACTATTAATTTACTTTGTAGAAGTGTTTCTGTTCTTTGTGAGTCAACCTGCTGTATAATTCTCCAGAAGTCGCGACTCCTTTTCTTCTTTCCCCACCCACAAATTTGCTCAATATTCAAAGGTCTTATATACAAAATTTCCATTCGTCTAGCTTACTCATTGACCTTGAGACGTCTTTTTAATCGGACCACTTCGCAGCCCTGGTTACAGCCATTCCTGAAATGTCTCGCCTGATTGTTGTTGCGACATATAAGATATGATAATCGTCTCATGCTGTATCACCAACAATAAAAAACATGTGCGTGTTATCGTAAACAATTATATAATAAATAAAAAATAAACACCCGAATGACCTTTCTATGCACGTCGATTTCTAAAATAGAAAAAAAAAAGAAACAAAGAACTCGACATTTGCCGTTCCTTATCTAGTCTCATTTTGTAATAAATTATCAAATACACAAATTGTCGTTTATCTAAAACTGTTAGAAATCTCAGCCCGCAGCTAAGTTACATTAATTTGTCATTAGTAGGAGAAAAAAATAAATAAAAAAGAAAAACTTAAACTTAGATCGGGCGCGGACAAGTTCTCGTTATTCTTGTTGAAATGATATGTTCCCCGTCATATTTCACGGAGATAACGACACAATAACGCGCGTTATGTGTGTGGGGGGGGGGGGACGGCTCATTTGTGCGCGTGCTTCTCTGTGTGAGTCACTACAGTATGAACTGTACGCGTGTGTGTGCGCATGTGTGTGTGTGACACGCAGCGACACTTAACAGCAGGCGTGCAACACATAGCCGCGCGCGCACTGTAACAATTCTTAACAGATTTCACTACGGGGAGGCGCCACACCGGGCACCGGACGTGGTGCAGCACCAGGTCGCCGCTGCTTCGGCGCTAATTGAGCCACTCAATACAGCGTGTCAGCCGAGTGAGAGGTGGGTGGAGGGGGATGCAGCACGCGACGGGCGATCCGTCGGCTCATGTCCATTGTCTAGCGCCAACCGGTTATCGCGACAATGTTAACCAAGGAGTAGTAACGTTATTAAAAAAAAAAACAAAATGTATAGCTTTACTTAACGTTATAATCTATAATGACACCCGAGTAGTTAAATTAACGTTGTTTAATTAACAGAACGACGATAAGGAAAGGAGTCATTATATGCTGGTTGTGATTACTCAATTCGGTACTAGTGGTAGCAGCCACCGATTATTTATTATCTATCCTCGTAGATGATGATTGATGAAGGGGTGTGAGGGGTCCCGCACAATGATTTACGGGAGCAAGCCAACCTCACTTGTTCGTGATGTACCCTGCTAATCAACAAACATAGCTCTGGCTGCCACCAATCCTCATTAGGCCAGCGTGGTGCGAAATGGCTCAAATCCCTCCTTATGAATTCCTACCCGATCGATGTGGAAATCTTTAGGGGAGGACTATGTCCAGCAGGGGACGTCTATCGGCTGTTGATGATGATGAAATAATGATTGTGTCGAATCCTTAGGAGTCATGTGTTCTATCGCGATGATGATGATGATGGTGATGATGTCGGTGTATCTTATATATAACAGTTACCATTTTTTAAAGAATGAAAACCTGAACGTGGATGCTGTGTAAGTTATCTCCATCACCTATTATCGTTAGTTTGATTTTTTTTTATTAGAAGCTCCTTAGAAAAAGTGATTATTAGCAATGAAGTGTGATATTGAAGTATACGTTTCCCTGGTCTCCGACGTCACGGAGCAGCCACCGGCGTGGGACAATGGGCACGGTCCCCGCCGCCGCGCCCACCTATTTACATTTCTGTATTGATTTTGTATAATTGTGGTGTCAGGTTTATGTTACAGCTTTCATTAATTGTTTAGAAATCGACACGCGACACGAACTTTCGGAGCTTTTTTATGATGGTAACGGTTACCAGGGTGCGGTAACAGTCTCTTCCGATATGCATTTTATTTTCATAACTTTTACGTATGAAAACTTGTTAATTTATAGTAAACACATCAACGCTCACAGTAGATTGAAATGGTAAATATTTGGTTATCTGATAGCCGCTGGATGTGACCAATGATAACTGATCATCATCATCCTTGGAGGTCTAAGCAATCTTCCTACTATTCATGGTTATTAGTTTAAAAAAATTGTGTTAAGTTTAAGAGAAAATTTCATTTTCGATTATTCAAGCTACTTTTTCAGCGAGAATTTTTTTTATCAGAACCTCTAAAGTTTTTTTTTCGAAATAAGTTTCTTGAAAGAGTATTCATCTCATATAAATAGCTGAATCTTTTTCTGACGTTCAGCTAATGCCGGAGTGCTGAATACCTAGCTGGAGATTTATTGTTATGAGATTATATTGCCTGAATTAAAACCGTGCCTAGTTATTGCAATGCAAGGTAGATTTCTTTTAAAAACTAAAAATATTAACTGGTAGTAGGTCCCTGATGCCGAAGACCGCTTAGGTAATCCCACCGGTAGAAATTTCTGTCAGCACTGTGGTCTGGGGCTGCCTGTCGTAGAAGGCGACTAAGAGGGCCTAGGAATTTCGCGAGTCTTGAAGGTGGAGGCCTTTAGTGCTCAACAAGCGAACCTGCGTGAGACAGCACATGGCTCCGCGATGGTGTCTAGGAGGGTTTGACCTCTCCTCAGAGACGTGCTAACACAAAGTGTAGAGGGGCACCGGTGCGATATATATCCCGGAGCCTTTCCGAATGCACTGATGCAGACCATCGAGGGGGTTTTAGTGAGTACGAATCTCACATTACCCTGACTTTTCCTCAGAAGCAGGGTATCTTTAAAAGATTTCCCATCCGAAAACAAAAAAAAAGACGTCGCCGTGTTCCGTTTTGAAGTTGTAACTAATGAAATTATTGGAATAAAGTGACTTCTTCAGTATCGTGACGATGAGCTCAATGTGGTGTAGTGGTTATCTGTGTGTAAAACTTTTGAAAGCTCTAAGTTAATTGTAGAATATCGGATGTTGTTTAGGTCTTCCAGCACTTTGCAGATCGATGTGGATGGCTCCAACTGCTTATACAAAATTTTATATTTCATTATTATCAATTTGTATAATTCCTTTAACCGTGTACTTGCAGTGAAATCTCGTAACCAGTTCGCAGCGCCAATACCACACACTGGAGAAACTGCAGTTAAATCTGGTGGTACATAAGATTTTATTAAGCTATACCAAGTTATTACCTAACGGCCGGCTTGGTAATCAACGCGACTAATAAAGTTGCCAAGCTAATATTACTAAAGGGTCCATCAAAACTTTTTATGGTTACGGGGGGAACTAATCACCTGACCATTTAACAGGGCCATAAGTCACTCTTCAGGTTATATCAAAATCTAAAGGATTTAAACCTTGTATTCATTGAGATAAATGATAGCATATCTTAGTATCTTAGGATTCTAGACTAATGCCAATTTCTAGAAATTGATCCGCTTTAAATCATGGTTCAGCTGTATGAAGTGGTTTAGCTTTTAAAAGTAACTATTTATGACAAACTCAGTTTAAATAGATGATCGTATCAATAATGTTAATTAGGGGCAAGAGTAACCAACGATCATTATCATCAGTCAGTAGATGTCACAGTTGGACATGAGCCTCCTTCAAAGGTATTCGTATAGATAGTGTTAGCTCTGTCTGCGAGCAGCGATGTCCTGTGTCCTTGTCATAAAACAGAATTATTATACATCAAAATCTATATACACGTATATGTTATATGTGTATGTAAAATACATTTGTTCATAACTTAGATAGATGATAATTCTTTGTAAAGCACACAAAGCAACTTTGTATTTTGATAAGTTTATACGACAGAAAGATTAAGCAATGGTGACCGCGGTCAGGTTGACGCAGCGTCCATTACCGTCCATGGATCATCGGAAGTGGTCAATAAAATGTTAATATAAGGCGTTTATATTTGACTAAAAGCTCACTTAACCGCATCGAATTTCCATTTCGGGTTTGTGTGTAAGCTGTAACTTATGTGATTCGCCGTAATAACTTGAATATTATATTACGATGCACTAATAAGATCGCGTATCGCGGGCCCAGGGGGCGGGCGAGGGTGCGAGCGGGTGCTGCCCGGTGCGGGCGGGTGCCGGCGGGGGTGAGCGGGGTGTGCGCGTACGCCCTTTCCGTGTAAACGCTCGCCGAGGTCCATATTTCATATAACAAATTGTAATATTCATTGTAATTTGAGAGCGGAGAGCTGTCCTATGATAATGAGGCACTTTTAATATAACTTGCTTTACGGTCATTCCTATCGGTCAGTTGGGTTTTGTGTGTGGTCCTTTGTTGGTGTCGGTGTTGGTGTTGGTGTTGGTGTTGGTTTATATGTTGTAAATAATAACCGTCACTGTGTGGATACGGAAAAGTAACGGTAACGCGCCGATGTGAAAACCTCTTTCTTAACTTTACACTTTACGGCAAACGCCTTTATGGAAATTCAGTGTTTAGTGTATGAGAGTATTCTTTAATAGTCACTGCTGAACATAGGCTTGCCTGTATCCAGCTGTTTCCCTCAACCTTCACCAGATCGTAGGACCACCTAGGGGAGCGCCTACCAACACTACGTCTTCCGTTACGCGGTCGCCATTCGAGGACTTTAGTGCCCTATCGGCTGACAGTCTTTCGCGTGATGTGTCCTGTACACTGCCACTTAAGGACACTTAATCAATTAAGCCATTTAATCTTTTGGACCATGTCGGTGACCTGAGTTCTCTTACGGATCTCCCTATTTCTGATTCGATCACGCAGGGAAACCCCATGGATAGTCCTTTCCATTGCTCTCTGTGCGACTTGAAGCCTTTTCATCAGGTCCACTGTCAGCGACCATGTCTCGTTACCATAACTCATCAATGGCAAAAACGCACGAATTAAAAACCTTTGTCTTCAATATTATCAATAATTAATTTAAAATACCGTAATTTTTTTCTGAACTAGATTAATGAAGAATTTTTTTTTGTCAAAGCGTAGAGAAAAAAAATAGCAGAGCGTGGTTTCGATCCACGGACCTCTGGGTTATGGGCCCAGCACGCTTCCACTGCGCCACTCTGCTTCGTATCCCCCAATTTGAAATTAACCACTTGATCTAAATTTTTAGTCAACACAAAGTATCAAAATGGACAAAGTGCATTATATAATCTTATTCATCGATTATTTAACTACTACTGGATAACACTTTACTTCAATATCATAACATATCAAGTTATATGAACGAAAAGAGTGAAATATGCTTATTGTTGAAATTCTCCCTTTCATATGTATAACTACTGGAAATACAAAAAAGTTATTTACAGTAGTTAAGTATAAAGTATAAAAACCTAATAATTGAATATCATGAAAGCTCAGAAGCGAAACATATATATGTTTGCTATGAGACAAGAGGCCTAATCGCTGTACCACTGGGTAGTAAAATAAATGATTAACATTCTCATATTCCTCTTTACTTAATGTATACTAACTTGTTAGGGTTCATAATAACAGTGATATATTCCAACGGTGAGAGCGCTTCCCCTCATCTTCATTGTCATGTGAAATTGTGATGAAGAGAGGATCGTCGATGCCCTGTAGGTGCCCTCAGCTATTTATAATGTAGTATCATAACCTATCTTGTTATAGTTTCACGTAGCTCGTCATCGTCCGAACACTACTTCCTCGCACTTGACAATGCAGCATGAGGTTCATCCGGTGAACAAAAACAAAAGGAACAGGATCGATTTGGATCCAATGTGCTGTAACCAATTTGTCAGCGGGCCTCTCCGTGTGTCCGACGATTAATCCAGACCGATTTCGTAAAACGTCACCACATACACTTGCAACGCACACCGAGTAACCAGGAACCTTAGTTTCAACACTCGCAAGGTTTATAGTTGAATGGACTGCCGGTTTCCGACTGCATCCGGTCCACGTGTTGCTGTATGGACGTTGTCGGTTGTGTATTTTTCATTGGGCGCATGTGTTTCGGCTTTATAACGCCCATGTCTCGACAAGGGCGCTAATGGTTATAATCAATTTGACGATGTTTTTCCCGTTGCTTTGCTCGCCGTTGATCTGGTCTCTCGGTTTATAAGGTTAGGAGGATATGATAGTGCGTCGCGCGATAGCGGCGATTAGTTTTAATCGCGTCGTTAAGCTCTAAGTTATTGTGGAAGAGGCCTGTCGTGTCAAGCCAATGGGTCAAGTCGATCGAGAAATATCCAAGCTTTCTCGAACAATACTAATGTGGAATAGGACTGTTATATCTATATCAGCTCCCACTGCTCTTATCACTGAAAGTTTAGGTTTCAGCTTTCACAGTTAATTAGACTTTTTTATTCAAAGAAGCTTGGAGACGAACGGGACGTGCATACGCTGATAAGTGACATGTAGCCCATTACAACATGGAAAGAGTTAGAATGATATATACTGCCCCACATTGTGCTTATCTCCTTGAAATGTAAGATGTCAAGTCTCGTTACCCTTGTAATTTCAGTAGCTACAACTTCCGTCAAGCCGGAACACAGTAATGTTTGCAAACAACTGTTTGTCGGCTGCAATAGGACATGTGGAGTGCTGTGGACCTACCTAGTCTTAACTGCTATTAATAAAAACACTTAACTTTATATTTTTTAAAGGACAACTTACCACGATGGAAGCGACGAGGGTTAGTACATCTAAACCTTCACTGTATCTGCGGTATGTCAGGAAAAGTGAATACAGAGGGATTAATTATAAGAAAATGCAGCAGCTCTTCTTTTGACCACTACCAGCGAGTATAGAAAATATTCTTATTTAAAGATATCTATACCCAGCTGAAAAAAAAACAAAAAAAGATAAGAAAAACAAAAGTCTTCAACTGAGACGTGGCCCTCTTATATATAGGCTTTATAAAAAAGCTGAAAATTACCCAAAGTGGAGAGTCTGCGCAAATCAGAATTGTGGAGAACCGCAGAACTAAGGTCATCGACGTAGCCTAAAAGATTGCTAGACTTAAGTGGCAGTGAGCAGAGCTCATTGCTCGAAAGAATGACGGCCGATGGGGCAGTAAGGTCCTCGAGTGGTGCCCGCGTAACGGTACATGTAGTCTTGGGAGACCTCCCAGAAGGTGGACTGACGATTTGTTGAGTATCGCGGGTACCTACTGGATGCGAGCAACGCGTGACCGATCGATGTGGAGATCTTTGGCGGAGGCCTATGTCCAGCAGTGGACGTCAATCGGCCGATGATGATGATGATGTCCAACTGAGGACGTCAATATCGCTAATCGAATTTTGATCGGTACATCCCACAGTACAATCACTTTTAATTGGAGTTCAGTTATGTCTATGCGTTAGTTTAACAGCAGAAGAAAATTGGTCGCGAGATGAAGGAGATTTGTGGCAAGCAATGAAAAATTTTTCTTGAAAATATGTTATTTGTTAATATACAACCGTCGACACACGAGGACTCGGTTCTGGTACTGGTAATAAATGCGTCCGAAAACTGTTGGGAGCGGTTCCGGACAATGCTCATTTTTAACTAACAATAAGCTGCGCCTTTCTATTTTCACACCGATACTGTTTATTACTAAATTATCAATATCTGAGCGCGGGCCCGCCGCAAGCGAAACGTTTCCGTTTCCTCTCGGGCCTCGCAGCCGCAAGGCGCATACTCGCCTGCGGGCTGGGTTATAGAAACAAACCTGTATGTCATATCGCGTCGCTATTATTTATTGATTTGTTAATCAATTTACGAGTTTCCTTTATGCCGGCGTGTTTTATAAGGTTAAGTGAAATCAAACCTTTTGTAACGTTTTTTTCTTGTTTTGTTTCTTTCCTCCGCGGGCGTCATTGCGCGGCCGATAAGAGGCGGCGCGTCTCCGTAATTGAGCGTAGAAAGTTTTGAGGTTAATACGGGCCCATTTAAAAAAACGTCAAACGTACATTTTTAACAATTTTGAAATAAAGAAGGTTATCGCGGTGCCCGTTAATTCTCCCCCTCGCCTCCCCACCACCGTCACCTCCCCGTCGCGGCCGTGAGATATATTTTCACTAATAACATCGATTTGTCGCATTCCATGCTTTCTTAAGCGGATTCTTATGTTGATTCGAGTTTCCGATGTCGTAAGTCGGACCCGGGCCGACGCCCGCTGAGATATTGGCGTTTGTGATGCGGCGAACCTTCTGCGTCTGCTTATCCGTTTGTCTGTGCGACAATACCCGGGCTAGCGTCGCCGCTGGCGAGGTTCCGGTGCCGGTGCCGGTGCCGGTGACGGTATCAGTTCCACATTCCGTATGTGTATTGATACAGCGGGAGAGCGCTCATGCCGTATCTGGTGCCGCCCGTGACATATCGGCGGGACCGACCTGACCTCCAACTAACGGCATTTTGGTACAATTAAGGGCATGCTGAAAAATTATACAACAATGCTATATATACTTGATTACGATTTATCTTGGTTTGAAATGGTGACGTGGTATGCGGCGGTAAAGTGCATTAAATTCAAATCAGCCCGTGGCGTATTCGTATGAGAATATTGACAACAGCAAGTTGTTTCTCTCCATTACTGTTCTCTTTAAAGATACAGAGCTGAACTTTTTTTAAAAAAACCCTTTCCTTACTTTGATTTGAAATAATCACACAACAGGATTATTCAAAAATTCGTTTGTTCTCGAAGTTTCTGATAACGTTATGTTAGTATTTAAATTTAACGATATTTATTAGAGCAGTTATAAAATTTTAGTGTTTATATTAATTGATGGTCTCAACTGTTAGTAAATGGTGGAAAATATGTTCGTCACTCGACCAGTTGTCGTAGAGGTAGCGTTTCAGCGCAGTGGGTGCGCGTGCGCATACACAAACCCATTACCTGTACAATTAGGGCCGGCGCGCATGTCGGCGGTACATCGCGCGATACGCATCGCGTGATTTACGCGCCGGCGCCGCGCGGTGATCTTATCAGCGTACACGACGCAGCCCGATCAGCTGCTTTTAGGTAATGAGCTCTGCAGCGCCCGGAGGTGACGAGACCTGGAAGGTGGCCGCGCAGGACTGTTTCTAGTACTTGCGCAACTAGAATTTTTCTAAAGACTCCTAGTAGATTGAACGAGCGATATTACTACGAAGAAGACTGGGCAATTGGATAATTGGAACCAATACAGGTGTGACGATTCTATTGGTATACTATGAATTGCACTACACCAAGGCATCAAAATCTGGCTTCAGAGCTTCGAGAAGACATTGAAATTTTTTTTTATTATTTTTATTTACTTAAACTGAACAATAGAGATGCACAATAAAACTTCAACCAGGGTATATATGTACTGCGATTTATATACATAAGCAACGCGGGACCGATCGATGTGAAAATCTTTGGGGAAGCCTTTATCCAGCAGTCGATGTCCTGGTGACTAGAAACTGATGTGAACCATAAGGCCTGGCGACTAGAAATTTGGTAGGAATATTCCTTTTATAGAATATAGATTAAATATTTTTCTAATTGTTACCCCCAAATGGGGTTGCAGAGGCATTACAAAGGGCGGGGAAAAAAGCTAGTATTTTATATGTTTAATATACGTCCAGCCTATGTCCAGCAGTGGACGTGTGTATGTCTATTTAAAAATTTAACATTATTATTATTATTATTATAATTTCTGCATTTTATAATTTTTTCATTAAGTAAATAATATTCTTGGAATATCTAGAAACTGCCGAGTCAGATTTTAATGATGTAATTAAAAAATAAATACTTGTAATTAAGTTTTTCATACAAAGACGTCTACATCTCTATTGGTTCACTGAATTTCGCCCAGTCTCCTTTCATTAGTAATTTTACTACCTACTTCCGCCAGAAGATAACCACATATTCTATATATAACTAGTCTGTTATATAAATACTGTTATATAAAAAGTTTTTTATTTTCAACTTTATAATTATTTTGAATTTGGAACACGTATATTATTTTAAACACTTTCGATTTTGCGTAATTTTACATATTTTTTCGTGTTCATTATCAAATTACAATATGGAATGGGGTGGGGGTGTTAAAGAAAATAGGATTGCAGTGATCGCCTTGCACTAAGTGGATATGGAGCCGTCGGATATATTCCAGATACTTCAAAAGTTTGATATCAGCCGTATGTTCGTATATCGCACTATCAACGGATAGATACAACAACACTTCCTCTGTTGAAGACCAGAAAAGATCGGTGCGGCCGCGTGCTGTTAGCTGTTAGAATAACAAGGGTGTTAATGCTGTTAAAGCCAGAATTCGTTGAAACCCCATTAGGAAGCAAAAAATTTTATCGCGAGAAATTAAGATTCCCGCTAGAATTATGTCGCGTAGTATAAAACAAGACCTGAAGCTCGGTGCTTATCAGGTCACGGTCGATATACAGGACATGCCCTAAATCAATGTTTACAATTACAGAGAGTGAATCGATCAGAACGGCTTCCGTCCGATACAACAAGCAGGTGACAGGCACAGAAATATCCGGTTTACAGATGGAAACATTTTCACTATTGGAGAACACTGCAATAAGCAAAATGATAAAGTGTATGCTCACAGTTCTAAAGAAGCTGCTCAAGTGGTCGGAAAGGTACAACGTGGTCATAGTCATCATCCTGCGTCCGTGATGGTTTAGTGGGGCGCATCTTATCAAGGAGTCACAAAAGTATATTTTTGTGAAAATAGAGTGAAAACTACAACCAAAGTGTATCAAGATACAGTCTTGGATCATGTTGTGAAACCTCTCAGCAATACACTTTTTCAAAATATACCGTGGAGTTTGCAGCAGGACTTATGGCCGGACTAGGTATATATATATGTTCTTCAATTGGCAACTTTGGTTGCAATATACTCTTAATGTCTTTATGTTTGTTAACAATTAACCAAGAACAATGAGATAATCAATATACCGCAAACATTCTTGATCCTTTCATTATACTTTCCTATGATTCTTCTTTTTTCTTGAAAAATGGTTAAAAGTTTCATGAAAATTTCCTGACGAAATATATAATCTTATTAATAACTTTTGATGATACTTCTAGTTTCTCGTGTGGCACCCGGCAGAATAGAATAGGGCCACCCCACTCATCCCATGGGTGTCGTAAAAGGCGACAAAGGGAAATAGGTTCTTCAGAACCTCATAGCTACATAACATCCGCAAGGCCTTTTCCTCGGAGAGCATGAGCACCTCTCTGGGGAAGTCGTAGAATTGAAATAGCTCAACAACAGCATTCCCAAAGAGGGTTGATGTCAGGCAGGCGGCCGGTCGTAAAAAGTTTTGCCAAAACTATTTACAACATGTTCGGTAATATATCAGGGAGCGACAATGCTAGGGCGTACCCCCCAGGCGACGCGCAGGTGCAGCACCCGGCATCCGTGGTGCAAAATATTTTGAAAGAGAAGAAGAATGCTTTCAAGGAATGGAAGAATGTTCAAGATATGAATGATGATATGAAAGAAGTTAAAAAGAGGAGATATAGGGAATGTAAGAAAAATGCTAAAAGAGTTGTTGCTTCGGCAAGGGCCAAAGTACAGGGAGATCTTTACCAGAGATTGGAAAGTCCTCATGGCCAGAAAGATCTTTATAGGTTGGCGAGAGCGAGAGAGAAGAATGCAAGAGACATAATACATGTTAAATGCATGAAAGATGAGAAAGGAATTGTTTTGACGAATGATGAGGCTATAAAAGATCGATGGAAGGAATATTATGGAAAGTTAATGAATGAGGAGAATAATTGGCATGGTGTTCTCCGTAGAGCACCGATAAACATGACAGTTGTAAAAGAGATTACTGTAGGTGAAGTTAAAGTGGCTGTGCAAAGAATGAAGAATGGTAAGGCAGTTGGGCCAGATGGCATACCAGCTGAAGTGTGGAAGGTTTTAAATGTAGATGGATGGAAATGGCTAGCCTTATTCTTTAACAAGTTGTTACATGAGGAGACGATTCCGGAGGAATGGTGTAACAGTTCACTGGTGCCCATTTTTAAAAACAAGGGTGATGTACAGGACTGTAACAACTATAGAGGAATAAAGCTCATGTCACATAGTATGAAAATTTGGGAGAAAGTGATAGAAAGACGAATAAGAGTAGAAAGCAAGGTATCACAGAACCAATTTGGGTTTATGCCTGGGCGTGGAACAACGGATGCCATATTCGCATTGCGCCAATTATGTGAAAAATACAGGCGAGCGCACAGAAACCTGCATATGGTATTCGTTGACCTGGAAAAGGCATACGATAGGGTGCCCCGTGATGTTCTGTGGTGGGCTATTGAAGAGAAGGGAGTGCCTGGGACGTACGTGCAACTTGTACGTGCTATGTATGAAAGAGCGAATACGCACGTCCGGTCTGTAGCCGGAGTAACCGACAAGTTCAGTGTGACTGTGGGCTTACACCAGGGATCGGCTTTAAGTCCTTATCTGTTCCTCCTGGTGATGGATGCATTGACATCAGACATACAAGGGGAGGCACCCTGGTGCATGCTCTTCGCGGACGACATTGTTCTTGTTGGAGAAGATGTTTTTGAGGTCCAGAGTAGGCTGGAAAAATGGCAGGATAGACTGGAGAGTGCCGGACTAAGGATTAACAGAACCAAAACCGAGCATCTGTTCTGCGACTTTGGTGGCACATCCAGTTTTTCTCCTATTGCCTTAGACGGTGTACTCCTTCCAGTTTGCTCCAATTTCCGGTACCTCGGATCATTGATTCAAAACGATGGTAATATAGACCGAGACGTGCAAAATAGAATAAATGCGGGATGGATAAAATGGCGACAGGTCACAGGAACAACTTGTGACCCACGAATGCCCCTTAAAATTAAAGGGAAAATATACAAAACCGTCATAAGACCTGTCGTAATGTATGGTTCTGAGTGTTGGGCAATCAAAAATAAGGATGAAAAGAGAGTACATGCGATGGAGATGCGAATGTTGAGATGGATGTGTGGAGTGACAAGAAGTGATAAGATACGAAATGACTATATCAGAGGAAGTTTAAAAGTAGCGCCGGTGACGGATAAGTTGAGAAGTAATAGATTAGCGTGGTATGGACATATTATGCGAAGGGATGAATGTCATATAACAAGAAGAATGTTAGATATGAATGTGGAGGGATATGTGGGTCGAGGTAGACCTAAGAAAAGATGGATGGATTGCGTGAAGGATGACATGAGTAAGAAAGGGGTAACCGATGAGATGACGGCTGATAGGCGAGACTGGAAGAGAAGAACATGTTGTGCCGACCCTACATAAAGTGGGATCAGGGCAGGAGAAAGAAGATACTTCTAGTTTCTATTTATCTTCAGCTTTATATATATATATAGTTCTGTAATAGGGTTGTAAAGGATTTCGCGGTTACGGAGCCCAAATCAATCTCACCTGAACACGGTGCACCCTGCTGAACAACAGACGAGGCTCTGACCACTCACCAACCCGCAATAGGCCAGCGTGGTGGGCTAAGGCCCCATTCTCCTCAATGAACTCTGTGGAGATCTTTGGGGAGGCCTATATTCAGTAGTGGAAGCCTATTAGCTGATGATGATGATATATAATTCTATGACTGATGTTATACCTTCAAGTCAAATTTTTACATACATTATTTAAGTATTGAATTATTTATATGTAAACATTTGTCGTGGGACTTATATAGAGTATTAGATGTAAGCGAGAGTCTACTCTGTTCCAGCAGCTAATAATAGTGCCCTTCTCACACCTCTGATATTGTCCACGCTTCTATTTCTATCCAGTCTATTCTTCTCTAGAATGCACTCCCTCTAAATATCAGAACAGTAACTAATCTGTGCACTTTTAAGGAGAAACCACAGGAAACTCCCCTTAATAAAATTAGGACTGTCCTCGTTGAAATAATTTTTATCATTTACGATATATGCGTGTCTATATATATATATATATATATTTATTTATATATTTTTATTTGTATATTTGTGTAGTATATATTATAGTTGTATTTATTTGATGCACCTACCTCATCATCTCTGCATTGCCCAAAGTGGACCGGAAGATAATGCCAATGGTATTGAGACCATCTTTAAACGATGTGTGTAAAGTTTAATAATATAATAAAAATAGTTGCAATTTTTAAAAAAAAAAAACTTGTTTTCTCTTATTAAAATCTATAAAGTAACTAGTACGTTGTAAGATGTAGTGTATCGCTTTCGATTGTTTCCGATTGCGGCGGGCGTCCGGTTCGTTGTGGGTTTGTAAGTTAAATACCAAGTGAACATATTATTTATTGATCATGTACAGACGTGTGCGCGGACATGTTGAATCACCCAACATACTTTTCATTTTATCGTTTTCCTTTGTTTTAATCGGTGGGAGTGACAAACAATTTCTCATTGTTTGTCAATCCAAAAGTAACACGGCGGGTTTTTTACTCGGTCACCAGGTGCACGTGAATGCGGCACTTGCGCCCGCGCACCTACGGCTCACAGTCCTCACCGCGGACGGGCTTAAGGGTGTACGGTTGTGTATTGACGCTTTTGGCAAGTGACACATGTGTACCAATAACTCATTGTCTGATCATCCGATGTGTGGACTTAATTGGTTTGTGTGTGTTTATACCTGCAATGCCTTTTTTTAGGGAAAAGTTCAACGTACGATGTATATGTGTACTTTTCTGGTATAATATTTTACTTAATAAAAACCTTGCGCAAATTATTTAGTGATTCTACATTTTACCTTTTCACACGTTTTAATGGATTTTGATAAAAAAAAATTATGTTCTGGACACCAAATATCTCCACTCCCGTCGGTCGTGCTCTACCTGCATCTAATGGTGACTTACAATAAAGAAAGTAAAACACAAGGATTTTCAGAAAAAAAATACAAATATTCAAATTTTTTTTTGTACAAAGAAGTGAAGAGATGAGCGGGACTTTAACCTGATGGTAAGTGATACGCACGTCCATAGCATCGTGGCCCTAGTTGTTATAATGTTATATATTGCACCAAATAGTGCTCGTCGCCTTGAGACAAAATGTTGACTCTCATTACCTCAGTCAATTTACTAGCTATAGCGCCCTTCAAACCGGAACACTAATAATGTTTACACAGTATTGTTTGTCGACTACGTCAGGCGCTGCGGTGGTAACTACCTAGACGGTATCCGCAACAGAGACCTGCCACTACTCAGTGGGTATGTATATATATATATTTCTTGTTCTTAAAGTGCCTCTCCAACTAGCGAAGGTTGGCAATCAGCGTGGTGCAGTAGTGGTCAGTCATGAAAACGAAAGGTGGGGGAAGGAAAAAGTCATGTTTAAGAAATATCACGAAATGGATAGCATAGGACTGTACCACGCTGATGACCAATATATATGTATATATATAGTATCATCAGATCAAGAAAGTAGTGTCTTATTTTATATATCTTGGAGGTAGTTCATTGAAATATAAGTAAGAGTATTAGTATGTTTTTAAACAAATATTTCCTCTTCGTTACCCCTCAAATATTAATTAGTACTGATGCTAAATACTTGCAAATTAAAACTAAGACAAAGGCTAATCTCCGACCTGGTGCAGCCATGAAGGTAGCCACCGTATTGTGCGCTAAGGATTAACCGTTCATCAAACGACTTAATTTACTACAGCCGGCCCTAAAGCGGCTGCATACAACCCGGTGTAACCTTGACAGCTGCCGTAGCCATGGGGTTTGTCATCGCCATCCTTTCTTTGTTGAGGTCAACAAGACAATAGCCAGCGATCTGCCCATCCTGGCCTTTTAAGACTAATCGGCGTTTACGCCTGATTACACCAACTTCACACGATTTCCTGCCTAACGTCCGTCGCGTTTCGGTCGACATTGCGCGGCGATGCAACGAGTCAGTTGCGCGCTTTCGGTCCTCAGCTGGTATGCAAATGAGGAATTTGGAGGTCACGACTAGTCGGATTCGCCCAACAATATTGGATTTGTTCCAAAGAGCGGTGCACCGGGACAATGCATCTTTGTTGCCAGCAAGCGAGGCCGCGCCGGCTCGTTCCTTCGCCTTGAGCGGCCGCCGCTTCCGATCGGCTGCTGTTTTAAAATAGACCGCCGCCATTTTATTTAATTGCCGTTAATTGTGAATGGTCATTTTAAAAAGGCATAAAAGGGCATTAAGAGGGACTGCAGAAGTTTTTTCCTTTCTTGTTAATTGCATTGAAGAGAACAAACGGTGTAGCTTTATCAAGTCGACGATATATTAGCTCCTTACATATGAAATTAGCGTTTTGTCGTACTGACCACTTTGATCTGAAATATCTCCTCTTTGCTTAAGAATTCCAAATTCAAATTTATAAATTCATTTGACTGATACATTTGTGTTTTGAAAACAGTCATTCATTTGTTTTTTCCGCATTGTCTTTTTCTTTGGCGTTGCTTATTACCGCACAATGGGAAACATGATATATCGGTATATTTATGAATACGAGTTCCACCGTGGCACCAGTACCAGTGGTGCAGAAATAGCTGGAAGGATTGATGATGTGTACGGCGCTGGTGTCGCAAAAGAAACCACCGTACGTTTTTCGTTTCAACGTTTTCGTTCTGAAAATTTCGACCTTCAGAACCAAGCTCGTGGACGGCCGGAGACCAAAGTAGAAAATTAAGAATTAAAAGCTATTGTGAAAGCGGATCCATCACAAAACACTTCAGAGATAGCCGCAGGCTTCTGGGTAAGAGATAAAACTGTATTAATCTACTTGAAGCAAATCGGGAAAGTAAAAAAACTTGAACGATGAATACCTTATGAATTGAGTGAATGTAACTTGCGAACACGCGTCGACTGCTGCTGCTGGGTTACTTTGCTCCACCGACACAATGATGAAGGGATTTTAAATCGAATCATTACTTGTGATGAAAAGTGGATACTGTGAGATAATCAGAAGCGCTCGTTGCAATGGCTGAACCCTGGAGACCCAGCCAAATCCTGGCCTTAACGAAAATTGACTCGGAAATAGTTACTTATGAGTGTTTGTTGGACTAGCGCCGGTGTCCTCCTTCACTACAGCTTTCTAAAATCTGGCCAAACGATTCCGGCAGATATCTATTGTCAGCAACTGCAGACCATGAAGGAAGAACTAGCTGCTAAACAACCGAGATTGATCAATCGCTCTAGGCCAATGCTGCTTCACGACAACGCAACACCACCACCACACACTGCGCAACAAACAACCACTAAGTTAGATGAGCTACAATTGGAATATCTGCGACATCCACCGTACTCCCCGGACCTTGCCCCAATAGATTACCCATTTTTTCCAGAATTTGGACAACTTCTTAAGAGGGAAAAAATTCAACTCCGATGCGACAGTCCAAACCGCCGTCAAAGAGTTTATTGGTTCTCGCCCCCATGGTTTTTTTAATAAAGGGTTCAATGAACTGCCTATGAGATGACAAAAGTGCAAAGATAACAACGCGGTGCATACTTTGATTAATTAAATATATTCTACAAAAGAAATACTTTATATTCGTTCCGTACAAAACACTAATTTCATATGTAAGGACTTAATATTAATACATTGACGATAAATCAGACTGAGCCGCACCATCCAGTGCCACACAGTCAAGAGTACAGCACGAAGAAGGAGAGAATCCCACATGCAGCTGACAACTGGACCTGTGTGGTAAAGGATGTTAAGACATGACAAGTATTCGTGAAGATAACAATTTATATGTAATGGCCGAGGGCACATAAATAACAAAACCGTATACACATCCACCAAAGCTCACCAGTACTAAGAAACGGTCCCTGGTAACAGGTGGAGGCACGGGCACAAAGAGAGGACTAAACTCATATTAATAGCAATAAAAGTCGCTGAAGGGGCATAAATACGATATGGCGTATCGGCTGGTGCGTCGCCGGCCGATCAAACCTTACTGTAACAATAAGTAAGGTGTTATCGAGGATCGACGAGAGCGCCGGTAAATCACGGAAGGTACACGCATGCGCTTACAAAGCGTTCCCCTCGCGAGAGTGCGCCGTTTGCGAAATATATTCGGCTATGTTCACAAGTAGAAACATTGATTGGTTAAAGAACCAGTCGAAGTTAGGGTCTCGTCGTGATCGAACTGATTTGGATTGATTCGATTGGAGTTGATTTTAGGCTTTTATAGATTACAAATAGAGTTCTATAATTTTAAAGCTGCCATCTTTATTGCGAGAAAAAGGTAAAGATATCTGTCAGCAAAAATGTCTTACAAAAAAGTAGACATGGACCAAAAATATTGACATTTGTAATAATTTTTTTTATTATTATGTCCTGGGGACGCGACATCCTTTAATATCAACTAAGTAAATTTTTACATCAAAGTGATCTTGGTGGAGCATAGCGAATATTTATTTATTTATTTATGCACATAGAAATTACAATGAAAATATAACATACATAGAAATAACTGCAAAGGCACTACTTATTCCGTGGAATTTCATCCAGCAGGTCCGTGGTTGTGATTGGATTAGTCTCAGAGAACCTGGCCCACTCTGATAATACTATAGATAAGTAAATATATTCTTACTTCTGTTATTCTTCACTAATTACCTTATATGGAAGCTGCTGAAAACCAATTCGATCCCCAGCTCAGATACGTCTTCTCGTTAACTTAATTTGTTATACGAAAGATGATTGCGGTTGATCATTGCTTGGGAGTAGTTGATCTTAACTTGGCCATGAGCTCAAACGTCCGGTTAATGACATAGATTGAAAAATTTCTCTTACAACAACATTGTAACTTTTTCAATATGTGAAAGTGAAATTAACATTTGGCCGGCGATCGGCTGAACCATTTGAATTAAAAGTAATGTCTTGCTCTCAGCCGAATGGGCTGTTATTGGATCGTTTCCTTCCTTAACCGTTAGGTCCGCCAATAAATATTTATAGCGGAGCTTTTCAATTAAATTCGACCATTTTTTTTGCATTTCCACACGAAGTTTGCATTCAAATATTACGATTATGTGTTCTAAATAATCGATACACAAATTCATAATCGTTATGCGCCATCGATGTTATATTAATAACGGAACACGATTCCGATTTCTCACAATTGTTTCTTACTACATTAAAATTATTCTCGCTTCGATAAGCGCTAGTTAAAATCACTTTAAATCTGAACAGTCCGCACTCCAGCCGGAGGTTGCTGGTCATCACAACTATTCACAAGGCTGTTCATAACCTGCCAAACGTTACTGTTCGTAACGCACTATGATGGTTTCAAAACAAATTATTTAAAGAAATATTTAGACAAGCATCAGACGATCTACAGACATAAAATGTTTAAATCTAGTCATCTCTTTGAACTTCTTCTTGGAACTGAAGAGATCTACTTCAAGTACATACTTAACCAATTTAAAACACAATATTTATTGATAATGATTTAATATCTGCTTTGTTAAACTGTTTCTCATTATTTTAACAATTACTGGATTATATTATATCTATAAACCCTCTGGATGCCGTCAGTGCAGAACCGATCGATGTGGAGATCTTTGGGAGAGATCTAAGTCCAGCAGTGGACGTCTATCGGCTAATGATCGTATCTATGATATATTTTAGTAGGTAAATATCGAGAGGGAGATTAAAGAAAAATTAATAGTTGAAGATACTAAAATTTACAAGCCATGGAAATATTGATTTAGTATTGCTAAAGGATTTAAGGAGGTTACATAAGAATTCAATGTAAGCTCTATTATCAAGATGAAAGCTCTTTATGTGAGGAGAGGAAAACTAGTGAATGTTATTATTGGAAATTGTTTTATGTTTGTATTAATTCAATATATATTCAGAACAATTCCAGCAAAGCTAAAGCTAATTGATTTGTTTTCAATCATTTCCATGTCATCATAATCATGATTATAATCATCGATTGACGTTCATTGTTCAATATAGGTTTCCTTTAAGGTAATGTATCAAACTCGATCTTGCGCTATTTGAGTTCAGTAAAGTTTCCTCGAATTTAGCAAAAGTTTCGTATAGATATATGCTTTTGAGATTATAGTGCGTACTGGTCGGAAGCTGTCCGAAAGACGTTTCATTATTTATGGCGTGTGACTAAATAATAGTTGGCGCGTTATTGGAGCGGTGTACAGATTAATTTTTATCGGCAAGCCGATGGCCGACCGCGACCATCGCGGCAACAGTTCCACTTGTTATTTATCGTAAGTTCTCCGAACTGAAATTTATCTTTACTTTAATAACTACGAAAGCATCTTTTATAGGTGAAAGGTGATATCGACGCTTCTCGTACTGCGGCCGCCGTTGGTCGAGTTTAATTGAAACGGCGCGATACGAAATCTCGTTTAACTTTTAGAAATTTACGTGTGAACTTACTTAAGGTGATAGTTTAAGCTGTGAGAGCGATCGCGGAACGAGCGAAAAACGATTCCAGTTTGCGGTAAATATCTATTAAGAGCAAAGGTAAATAGATCGTCAATGATAATCATTATCATCAGTATATACACTGCTTTATATAAGTCTCTCGCTTAGTAAAATAAAAAGCTCTGAAATTGATTATACTAAAGCGACAAAAGTTAGAAAAGCTCTGAGAGGAGAAAGAGCTTCGATATCAATAAGAGATGTCTTTCCTGTCTGTTTAGTGGAAATCTAGCAAGACAGTAGTATGTTCTGTAGGAGATCACAGTGACATTAAAGGAAGATATAAGACAGCATCGACTTCCACCAAAATACAGGGTATCTTTATATAGAGTCTATTGCTGGTGATTGTCTAGTACAACCGCTGTATCTATTTCTGACTCCAAACAGTGGTGTGCAAACATTACTATGTTCCGATTTGAAGTGCGTTGTAGCTAATGAAATTACTGACGTAACGAGATTTGTTATTGTACGTCTCGCAGTGACACGGGTATTGTGGTGCAGTGGATATAGAGGATCGTACTAACTGGAGATTCATTGTAATGGGAATTAGTTACCATAAGGATCTGATTATCTTGCCAGTATGATGAATAAGCGATGAAAATTTTTTATCGTCGCACAGTATTTCAGCGTGGTGAACATCCGGCCGCTCGATGCCAGCGATAAACGGTAGGACACAGCGCGAGACCTGTCCGCCGGCGTATCTCGCGACCGTCCGCATCACGAGGGTGCCATGCTAATTGATTTTATCTATGCAACTCGCCCGCGACAAAAAACAACCACCACCACCGACCGTCGAGTGGTGAAAAAGAAACATCGGTTTTAATTTATTGTTTATGGTCCGGCCGCAGCGTTGTTTATTGGTTTCAATCTCAATTTGCAAATTAATCGTTGTCTTTAAGTTTTATTATTTATCTAGACTAGCTGCGTTTAGCGACTAGCACAGTCGTGAGAGAAGAGCTGCACAGGAACCGGTCGAAGCAGATCAACCGCTTCATATAGCAACCCCTGACCACGATCCTCAAACATGAGGGAACAACCCCAGAGGGTAAGACTAGGTCCTCACTACAATACTGTCTGATGGTGAGTGGGATATATTTTTAATTCAACGAAGCGACGAGTAATTATGCGTCAACCATAGTGGCATGGCGTTAGTTAGGAAGGTATACACTGCACCATATTGCACTCGTCGCTTTGATACGAAACATATTGTCTCGTTACCCCAGTAATATAAATAGCAAGAAGCCACGACACGGTAATATTCTACGAAGCAACGAGATGAGCTAGACGTTCACGTGGTAATAAAGGGTACATTTGAAAGTGGTGCTAGTACCGCGTTGTTTTCGTCTTGAGACATAAGATATTAAGTCTCGTTACCTCAGTAATCTCTGGATAAACTGGCTGTAGTAGTAAAGATCGACGGCAAGAGATCACGAGGTCTATCGCCTACCCGATGATCCGACCAGGCATTCTTAGGCACAAACATTCCGAATGCCCTGAGACGTGCCAAGATCAGAGCGGTGTGGAGGCAGCTGGTTGACGCGTCATTAAGAGTATTTCAGGAGAAGCACAATCTTCAAACCGGAACACAGTAATGTTTGTAGAGTACTGTTTGTGAGCTGCAATAGGCGGTGTGATTGGTTTTCCCAATCTGATCGCCAAACTCCAGTTTGAAGAGGGCACCTAATGGAGATGAATACGCGCTGCGCTGACGTACCTAAACGGTTTCCGGCAACAGATAAGCTTCTAGAGAAAAGTCAGGGTTATGTGAGATTCGTATTTACTAAAACTCTCTCGGTGGTCTGCGTCAGCGCATTCAGAGAGGCTCCGGGATCTTTTATAGAACGCACCGGTGCCCCCGTACACTTTGTGTTACACGTCTCTGAGGAACCTAATCCTCCTAGGCATCATCGCTGAGCCATACGCGGTCCCACGCAGGTTCGCTTGTTGAGCGACAAGGACCCCCACCCTCAAAGTCCGCGAAGCTCCTAGAACCTTTTAGTCTGCTTCTATGACAGGCAGGGCTTACCTTAGCCCTATTTTTACTAGCCCGAGACTACAGGGCTGAGGCAACAGAAGACCTACCACCAGTATGTTTTAATACAAACTTATTTCATAATCTGTTTTTTAATCTATGGTCATATTTATCTAGACCATATTAACTTTATGGTTTATCTGTCATTCGCTTCGATATAATCGATTATGCATCGATTAATACGTTTAGATACAATTCTATGGAATAGCTCCTAAAATAAATCTTAATGGATCTATAAAATAAAGTTTACTGTTTGATAAACAAGCTGGCCATCAAGTTATAGTTAAGTTGAGACATGGATTTGCTTAAAAGACAATATGTTTATTCTTTACTCAATACAAACTTACGGAAAAATGCATATCCTGTAATGTGATTGTAAAAAAATATTCAAGTTCCATCTGAGTATGCGATGGTGGTGATCATCTTGAAACCGTTGCTGGTGGTAGGTCTCTGCAGAGTTCATTTAGATGTGCTAACATTGCCATGTTTCGGTTTGATGGGTGCTGTAGCTTATAGCCAGAAGCATAATATAGTGCGGTGTATATTATGTAGCTATTTTATATTGATATAAGCAGGGGTGCAAATTACCCTCAGGTGAACGTGTCGCTTCTCTTATCTTCTTGTTGAATAATAATAATTAATTTCTTAATTATCATTTTAATTATTATTTTTGTGACTGCCTCAGTGGTGCAGTTGCCAAATGCTTGCTTACGTTACCAGGACAACCACGCTAGGTCCTTATCCGAATCCGAACATACATTGAGTTTAGTTGGTAGCACAGTTTTTTAGCTAGATCCCTTACTTCGGTCCTCTTCCAAGCAATGCCTCCTTAGAAGAGGATCATGTCCAGTAGCGTACTGTGTACCGGTTGATGATGATGATGATGATATGATTGTAATGATGTCTTTACATCATCGCCGTTATTCACAAGTGAGAGCTGGTTTAACCTATCAATACCATCATTGTCATTTATTGATGATTTATTGTTTATAAAAATCGTTGTTTGTTTTCTTTTTTTTGTTACAAATCCTAACTTAGCAAGAATTTGTTTCACATTTAAATGTCACATTTGATTAATGTGACGATTTATAAAGCGAATGCTTTTAGAAGTATGCTATTAATTAACAATAGCTCGGTGGTTGCAAAAACTTGGACAATGTGCCGATGTGTGCGTTTACCCAATTCCAGGTGACAGGGTTATCTCGCACGAAACAAAGACATATGAGGATTGAAGGCCCACAATTAAAGAATACGAGTCTTCGCTAAACTTAAGTAATGGGTCGTTATAAAGCGGAAAGGTCAAGTGTAAGTTGTGTGTAACTTAATAGTGAACAGTATTCATTTATATTTAAGCTCATGTTATAGTCTGCGATCTAACCTAAATAAAACTTTACTCCGGTACAGAAAACAGGCAAAAATTTAAGTTGAATAAGTTAGCAGGTGCTGTATATTCGAAGATCACAGGTCCAAGTCCTATTTTCGACTAGATTAACATTCTTATATTTAGGATAAAGATTACTGTGTTTAAGTTTATCTTTCGTTTCTCACTTCCGTCATAAACAATTTAATTACTGTGGCTTAACACTTCTTGATCCTCTGATCGTTCAACAGAATGATATGTAGACTTCAACCATTCAAATAGAAAACTTTTAAGGATACCTAAATGACTAATCCTCATCCTCAACAGGCTGTGGATAGAAGTTACACCTCCTCTACTTCTATCCTGTTGGAAGCACCAGCGTTAAAAACAGATGTACTTCCAGAATGAAGAGTTTGGAATTTATTATCATCATCATTGTAACCGGAAGCCTTTCCAAACGATTTCTATCGATTCGATGCCATGTGATCTTTATCAGGTTATCTTCCATATTCGTACTATTTATTAAAAGATATTCCACATACATAACAATCAAGTTATTACAAATACAATAACTTTAGTTAACATGGGAATAAATGAGGATTTGTTTAAAATAAAAAATCAATTTGTTTGAAACGAGGAAAAGAACCAGCGTCACAATCACATAGCCAAGCAACGGCTATGAATTATTGATGAGGATGTAAAGCGCATTATGATTTATTGTGGATGTTATACCATCAGCTTTATCTGTGAATTAGGTAACCATTTTGATGTACAGCGGTGAAGGAGACGAGTTCATTTTTTTTAACAAGATCATATTTCGTTTACGTTTATAATTACGTTATATACACCTAGTGAGGGTAAAAGTTCTGTTACAAATGAAATTGCATTTTTTTTTATGAAATAACGTAATATTATTAAAATGTATACCTTTATATTTATTAGCCTCAGCCAAAAAAAAAAAAAATTATTGTATTGGAAATGGCCACCTTTGGCTTTTATACAGGCTTTTAATCTGTTTGGTCATGAATCTATGGATTAACACTTGTAAAATCCGGAACGTTGGTTTCAAGCCAGGCTTGGGTAGTTCGTGCCTTGTGACCAGGTGCAGGATCCTGCTGCAAAGTCGACAGTATATTTTTAAAAAGTGTATAGCAGAGAGGTTTCACAACATGATGCAAGACTGTATCTTGATACACTTTGGCTGAAGTTTTCACTTCTTTTTCACAAAAATGTAGTTTAGTGATTCCTTGATAAGACACGCCCCACCAAACCATCACTGACGCAGGATGATGACTATGACCACGTTGTACCTTTCCGACCACCACCACTCGAGCAGCTACTTCAGAGCTGTGAGTGTACACTTTATCATTTTGCTTATTGCAGTGTTCTTCAATCGTGAAAATGTTTCCATCTGTAAACAGGATATTTCTGCGCCGGTCACCTGCCTGTTGTATCGGACGGAAGCCGTTCTGATCGATCCACTCTCTGTAATTGTAAACATTGATTTAGGGCATGTCCTGTATATGGACCGTGACCTGATAAGCACCGAGTTTCAGGTCTTGTTTTATAATACGCGACAGACTCCTAGCGGGAATCTTCATTTCTCGCGAAAAGATTTTTTGCTTCTTTATGCGGTTTCGACGAATTCTGG
The DNA here is from genome assembly GCA_029034505.1 of Ornithoptera priamus. Classification (NCBI taxonomy): domain Eukaryota; kingdom Metazoa; phylum Arthropoda; class Insecta; order Lepidoptera; family Papilionidae; genus Ornithoptera; species Ornithoptera priamus. Next base: position 762,298 of record JARDWD010000685.1, read on the forward strand.
CTTTAACAGCATTAACAGCCTTTGTAGTTCTAACAGCTAACAGCACGGGACCGCCCCGATCGTTCGACAGAGGACGTTTTGTTGTATCTGTTGACAGTACGATATACGAATATACAGCTGATATCAAGCTTTTGAAGTGTCTGGAATATGAGCAACCGGACCGGCTCCGTACCCACTCTGTGCAAGGCGATCACTGCAAACCTATTATAAACTATCTTTAACACCCCCACCCCATTTCATATTGTAATTTGATAATGAACACGAAAAAATATGTGAAATGACGCAAAATCGAAAGAAGTGTTTAAAATAATGTACGTGTTCCAAATTCAAAATAATTAAAAAAATAAAAAAAAGAAGTTTTTTTATTGAACAGTATTTATGGCCAGACTAGTTATATATTGCCTATCTTTAGATATACAGGGTGAAAGGTAATAGGTGTAAAAGATCTGGAGGGACTAAAGTATAGCTCGTATCCTGTCTATCTGTGTATGGAATAACCCATACAGAAACAATGGTTGTGGAGTTATTTTTTTAAATACTTTCCAAAAAATTCCGATTTTCTAGAAAAAAAGTCGATGATTTTATTTCTTACACATTTCTAAACAAATTTTAATGTAATAATTATTGTTTAATCTTTGTTTAATTAAATGAAATTAATATTAATTTTAAATATGGTTCTTTGAAAGTTGTGACAGTAACAAATAAGGCGTCATACATACAATTTTATTATTATACGTATTTTTTATAAATAAAATTTTGATAAATTAAAAATATTCACAATGCGGTGCAGTGTACAATTAAATAACGTCACCTTATGGGCGAGTGTATCACTTGCTACCAGGTAAGCATCCCCCTTGTCTCGTCGTTTAATTATATATATATATATATAAAAAATATTTAAAGTTAAGCCACTTAAAGGTTTCGTTTTGAAATTCTTTTCTTCATCGTAATGCTTAAATAGACGTATCTTGCATAAGTTTACGCTAATTGTAAGGTGGGGTAGGTTAAAGAAAAATGTAATCCCGGCCCGCAACAAATTATCGCGGTCCCGGGACTGCGCTATCGCGGGATCTCAGCGAGCCCCGGTAGCGGCGGATAAGCTATCTTACGCGACATCACTAAAATAAATTTAGTTCCGCGCTCGACCCCGGGTTAACTACGCAACGACACCCCGCACTATTTCTCACCGATCCCACCGGATACCGACACTGCATCCCACCTTTAATTCCAATTAATATATGTCGGCCGGCTCTGTACGTTCCCTATTGTTTTATTGTTAAACACTGAGATAATCTATACTTTATTATATATCAGCTCTCTGCGCCGCACTGGCTCCTGTTCCATTGCACGAAGCTACCGCGAGCAATACCATCGGCCGATATCAAATCACGCGCTATAATAATGTGGGGATGATGATGGTGTACACTGCACCACATTGTGCTGATAGATACATCAGCATCATTATCCGCCGACAGATGTCCACTGCTGAACATAGGTCTCCCCTAACCTGCTTTGCCCGCATCCAGCTGATCCCCGCAACTTTCACCAGATCGTTAACTGTCAGTCCACCGAGCGATGTATCCTGCCCGTTGCCACTTGAAGCTAGCAATCTTTTGGACTATGTCAGTGAACTTAGTGCTGCGGAACAATTTCTGATTCGATCACGCAGGGAAACCCCGAGCATAGCCCTTTTCATTGCTCTCTGTGCAACTTGAAACCTGATCAACCACTGGCAACGCACACGAATCTAAAACATTTGTCTTTAGGCACTGCGGTAGTTCAGACGAGAATATGCTGAGTAGCCTCCCGAACGCTGCTCAGCCGAGTTGGCGTCGTCGGATGACCTCCTTCTGGAAGTCCCGGGTAAACATATTCGTCAACAACTTCCAGTGTACAGCCTTCGTGGGTACAATATGGGCATTAGACATAATTTTTGATATACATAAGGTATTTAATCTTGTAACGACGTGACGGGAAGAAAAAAATATATTTGTACAGAGCAACGTGCTAACCAACAAATATTTATTTTATTTTAATGAGGGGTAGTTTTGGGTATAAGGGAAAAGTCATTTGCGAATCATTAAATGGCAGGCGTAAAAGTCCTCGCGAAATCACGTTACATTATTAAATATAACGCGTGTAAGACGCATATATTGTGAGGGGTACAGGAAGTGCGACAGTACTTTAACAGTATCCTGGAACAGACCTACCACCAGTCCTGGTGAAGGCTCATTGAATACGGTTGAATTTTTTTAAAACACTATTTTATGCCTCTAGTGGTGTTTTTGTCGCTTTAGACAGTCATAGTACCACCGCAGTTGCTATTTCCGTCGCCAAATAGTAATGTCTAAACATTACTGTGTTCCGGTTTGAAGGAGAGACTTATCAAATGTCTCAAGCCAACGATCACAATGTGGTGTAGTGTATATCATCCTAACTAGCGTTACGTTTTTATGAGTGAGCGTATCACTTACTTAAAATAAGTTCTAAAGGTAGTGAACTTATCTCTGTTATTTCTCAACAACTAAGTTACACCATTACATAGCGGCCATTTGCAGTAAAGTTGGAAAGATGTTCATCACTTATTTACCATCTTGCGTAACTTAAAACAGGACATGCAAATATACCAACATAAATATTAATCTCATCTAAGTGGTTATTAATATACAGATGCGAGCTGTTCGAATGCCGACGGGTCTTTTAACTCTGCATAATGTGAACAAGGATGTTCAGCGGGTTCAAGTAATTTATTCAGGTTACGACAGCTGCAGCTATTCATCATCATCACTACCGTCCGTGAGTGGCTGCTGTGCTTACTATAACGAAAGGAGTCCAACATATTTCAAACTACGAAGAGAAGGTACGAGTAATTCATATGAAAAATTAATGTAGTTTTTGTAAATATACGGGTGCAGTACTGATGATCCTCTGCGCTCTGTGATGGTGAAGTGATGGTAATTTTTTAAAGCGAATGGTCATCTTTAACGGGTGAATTACGTAACTATGCTGAATTGAAATTGATGTTTATTTTTAAGTATAGATAAGCACAAAGATTTCGAGTAGTGTGCAGACTATACACGAAATCTGTGAGCATGGTTCTGACGATCATCGCCACTGGACATGAGATGATTCCTATAGATATCCCAGTAGTTATAGAAGAGACAGTAAGAATAGTGGGTTTTCTTAATCTGACTGCTTAATTTTATATTCTAGAACCTCATCATGATGATGATTTAAGGATTCCGCAAAAACTTCGTATTCTAGCGAATTGCGGCGACCGATCGTTGGATACGCCGCGCTCGTAACTCCAATCTAATGCCTTGAGGATATGGATCTCACCATGTAATAAGTACCTCCTTTTTTTCGATTAAACGAACAGGAAATTCACCTGATAATAAGTGATATAGTTTATAACAACATACCACAAGTAGTTATGATGATATACACTGCTGCATGTTGTGTTAATTCTATGAGATGCAATTTTTGTCATCAAAGTATTGTTAATAGATTATTTCAACTTTAAACTGCAATGCAGTAATGTTTGCTTACTGTTTATCTGCAGAGATAGTCGCTGCACTCAGCGACGGGGTAAGTACCACTGTACCTATTTAAACAGAGACCTTATTTCAGTAAAAGTAAGTAGTTTTATTTACTCGTTTTAAGCAGAAGCTGTAACGCGATATTGTATCGATTACAGCAATCGATTACAGCGTTGGCGTGTAGTAGCGCGATATTTTATTTTCTTTACAAAATCGATGATATGAAGATATGTTAAACTGGTGTTACCACTTTTCAACACCGAAAAAAAAACAGTTTTTTTAATCTACGGAAGTGATTATACGTTCACTTGATGTTAAGTAATACACTCAATCACATTATGATGGCTTTAATATATAATATGTTACGTTTCATTATTCCAGTAATCACTAGCTACAACGCCCTACAAACCGGAATACCATGATTTTTGCAGAATACTGTTCGGCGACGGAAATAGGAGTTACAGTGTTACTTAGCAACACTGGTATTAATATCATTCTTATTTAAGTTTAGAAGTATCATTATTAAAGCACTTAATAGCACAACAACTCACGGGACCCAAGCCAACCTCACCTGCTCGTGGTGCAGCCTGCTAATCAATAAACGAGGTTTTGGCTCCCACCAACCCTCATTGAGCTAGCGTGAGGGGAAATAGCTCAAATCCCCTCATATCAACCCTTACAAACGACTGAAGGTCTTAGGCAGCCGCCAGATGTGGGCTGTGCAGGATAGATCTATATGGGATTCTTTGCGGGAGGCCTTCGTCCAGCAGAGGAAGTCGGCTGATCATGATATTAGCAGTTAGTCTTTGTAATTATACATAACTTATAACCAGCTAATAAATAACTTGAGTAAGTTACATTACAAAGTTTTCACGAGCAATGTTAGTTATGTATTACGGGAGTAACTTAAACATTGTAGCTGAGAAATACTTTGAAATACTTGTTTTTGTCGGTATCTCATTAAGTTAGAATTGAAGTTTATAGCTTGATGTATCTACCAACTTTAGTTGTTATAAAGGTTTGAATGTAGAAATGCTACTGAATGATATTGTAAATATCCTAAATGGTTGATATCAGGTTATTAAAACAATGACCTTGAAGTCTAAGGAACTGGTAGTGAAATATAAACGTTCAAGCCTCCATTAATGGTGTGGTTTTCTATCCATAAAACTCCTTCAACAAATTGAGCATATTAGCTGAACGGCGTTTACGAAACACCAGGTATTACGTTAATGGCATCCCATTGGCATCACCACGCCGGATTAAAGGGAGTGGGGCCGGGACCACCCGGGTCGCGGCGTCGCGCGCCCGCCGATGCACGAGCGCCGCCGCAGCGCCAGACCGCGCCTAGGTGACCTGGACGCCTGGACGCAGAGCACTAACTCATCACTAACGCACGCCGCGGCTAATCAGCGCAAATTGCCGCTCCTGATCTATACTTAAAAATTATCATCGTTTATGATTTAATGTTATTCATCGTACGATGGCTTATAAGCTCGCAAGTTCCAAGTTAAAAGAAGGGGTAACTTCATAACTTTGTATGTATACCTAACCTATAACCTAGAACCTATGTACGTAAGATAATCTATACCTTATAGCCATTGTAGACGGTGACTAAAAGGGTTTTCAGGTCTTTGAGCTTTGAAGATGGAGGCTTTCATTACCCACTGAGCGAGCCCGGGAAGAATAACAAATATGATGTGGTCTAATAGCTTGCATACTTTAACGAAGGGAGCCGAAGACGGCTACAGCCCTCTTTGTAGCGTCTCTGTTTCAGGTGTAGTGGTGGAAGGCACCTATGTGTTCCGTAGGAGATCCGAACGACTCCGGCAACACACTGGGGATGATCACCGAGTGGGTATGAGTGAGTATTAATCTGACATAACTTTGTCTTCTCCCCAGAAATAGACAACCTTTTTAAAGATTAGATAACAAAAAAGGTCTAAGTAGCCTAGAAACAATAGTGTGCAAACGGTTACAAAGCTCCGGTTTGAAGGGCGTGGTAGCTAGTGAAATTGACTAGGTAAGAAAACATCCCATGTATCAAGGCGACGAGCTTAATGTGGTGCTGTATATACCACTCTAACTAGCTCCACGTTGTTATTGGCAGGCGTATCACTTACCATCAGGTGTACGTCATGTCCTCCTTGCCGCTTCGTTGATTAAAAAAAAATCTGATATAAATTAAGTTCTGCAAGTAACTGTTCAGCATCATATATTATTTATATGATATTTTAATTTTTTACTTTGTGTACTGGTTTTGTGAATATTTATATATTAAAGCTATATATGAAATAGTAAGCATATAAAGTATATATTTTATATTAGATAATATAGTATTTAAGTTTAGTATATTACTACATATGTTGTACTGTTTGTATACCTTTTTTTTTCGAAGTGGAAATCTTCTTAAAAGGTATCTCGCTTCTGGGGAGAAGACAAGGTTATGTGGGGCTTCTACCCAATAAAACCCCCTCGTGGTCTCTGTCAGAGCATTAGGACGGACTCCGGGATCTCCTACGGAACGCACCTGCGGCCCCCCGCACTCTGGCTAAAACATCCCACGGAAGGACAAACCCCTCCTTAGTACTCCCGCTGTACTACAGCAAATACAAGACCACTATGCATTTGCCGTCCTTCTAAAGTCCGCTTATTCAGTTTTAAGGGCCCCCACCATGAAAGCCCACGAAACTGAGGATCCTTTCAGTCGTCTTGTACGACAGGCCGGGAATACCTTAGTCCTATTCTTAATAGCCGGAGACTCAGGGCTGTTTGTATACCTATCCAATAAATCTGAAATGGGGGTCACTATAATAATTAAATGAATGATTTTATGTGATCTTTGGTAAGTCGTTGAACTGGTAAATGAAAACAAATAAAAAAAAAATGGGATCAAGAGTCGATCGTAAATAAGTCAGCCAGTAATTCTAAGTCGTTGCTTAGACAATAAAACTTGATTCATTCGTATGGGAGCCGTAAATTAGTTGGACATTTTTAATGCGCACCTATTTTGAACTATTACAACGACATAAACTTTAAACAATTTTAACTGACGGTTAGCGAGATGCTCGTAAAACTGTTCGGTTAAACTATAACATAGTCCTGTACAGTTCGTATGTTTGTTTGGTTAATTTTATATTATATTATAACAACGAATATATAGGATATATGTTACACCGCGGTTGCGTCCCGAACGGAGATCTAGTGACCTCTCTAAATGTAAGTGACCACCGAGGGGGTTTCAGTGGGGAAAAATCCTCACAAAACTGGCCTTTCCCTCTGAAGATGTATTATTTCAAAGCTTCCCCCTCCTTGGAACAATAAAAAAGGATATATGTTACAATATAAAAACAGTAATTTTGATATCTTCACACAAACAAAACATGACCAGTTCTTACACTCACCTATAAAAACGTGACGCCAGTTACAATGATATATACTACCCTACATTGTCCTCTCTTTGAGACGCAATAGGTTAAGTCTTGTTACCTTGGTAATTTCGCTAGTTAAAACTCTCTTCAAACCGGAACATAGAAATGTTTGCACCAGAACTCTTTGACGTAAGAGAAAAAAGCGGCGGTAGTACCTAGACAGTCTCCAGCCGCTGAGACCTGTTACCAGTAATGGTTTCGAAGTGGTCGTCACCATCACGTATTGAAATCAAACTGTTTTTTATATCCATTATATTATAGAATAATTATTTTTTCGTGAAATTGTATTGAATAGTTTTCGAAACAAATTATTGTCTTGTGAGCAAATTTATAATGTCTCAACTTAACTGTAACTTGACGGATAACTTGTCTACTTGTGTAATAAGTCTCTAACTGTATGTTGAGTGTTAACCGGTATCAATTACCTGGTGGTATTATTACGAAGTGTAGTAATTGATTAGTGGCAGGTGTACGAACAGCTATAGTAACTACCCAGACTATCTTCCAAGACTGTTGTTATTTCGTGACATAAACAAAATATTTTTTTTTTCTGTCAAAATATTAAAAAAAAATATCAGCTATGGTCGTAGATGTATATTTGAAAAAAAAAATTTTTTTTGATGTAACTTTATTCATAAGACTTTATGGAGTTAGCTCGAAGAACATGTTACTTATGTAGCAGGCAGTATATAGGGAAGCGATATATAACTTAGTGTGTTAGAAAAACATTTACTCTCATTCAGATGAGAACAGTGTGATGCTGTGTAAGTATTCTAACGTCACCTTGTGTGACCATACCAGCATTTGATAGTTTCACTCATTTCGTTGCTTTGTTTTGTTTAATATATAATTAAAGTTATAAATCGAAAATAAACAGGATGCTGTTTTATTTTATAAGGTTTTAATTTACTAGGGGTAAGTCTGCAGCCGGAAACTGTTTAGATACCACCGCAGAGGCTATCGCAGCCGATATATAGTAATGTGAAAATGTTACTGTGTTCCAGTTTAATGGGCGCTGCAGCTAGTGAAATTACTGGGGTAACGAGACTCAACATCTTGAGTCTTAAGTCCACGTGGTGTGGTGCAGTGTATACTATCCTAACAAGCGCCACATTGTTATGGGAGTATCACTTACCACCAGATAGTTCTCGCTCCTCTAGTCGCTTCGTAGATTAGAAAACCAAAAATGTCCTGATTTCTCCTGAATGATGGTCACTGTCAAACTTTAACGCGCGCGTCTAAATCAATAAACCGTATTAGTATTGTCGCGTTTGATACATTGTCTATCAACCGGATACTATCTCATAGCGGCCGTGAGAAGACGTCGTGTGTGGTATTCCTGTCCTGGTATCACCATTTAACTGTCAGGCGTATAGGGATCGTTTAATGAAAAAAAATATATAACCTTTATTAGCTCTGCTGTATATTAAAAGGGGGGAAGATTGATATGCTCTTTTTACAGTCAATAGTATATATTTATATAACAGAAGCTTACTCTGGATTTTTTTAATGAGACAACCTGGACGTTCACCTGATAGTAAGTGACACGCCTACCCGTAACAAAGTGGCGCTAGTTAGTCTCGTCTAGAGACATAAGACGTTGAGTCTCGTTACTTCAGTAATTACACTAGTTACAGCACCCTTCAAACCGGAACACTGTAATGTTTGCACACTGCTGAAGGAAGAAATAGTGGTAGAAATAGATGCTGCAGTGGTAACTACCTAGACGGTTTCCACCAACAGAGACCTATCATCAGCAAACTCGTTTACTGTTATCTACGATTACTTCATCATCACCAGCCGATAGACGTCCACCGCTGGACATAGGCCTCCTTCAAAGATCTCCACATGCAGTCAGCATGATCTGTGGTACCGCTGGGCGCTAGAGGCTTTCGTTTGAAGAGGTTCCTATGGAAGGATTGGGGCTATTTTCGACCACGCTGGCCCAATGTGGGTTAGCGGAAGCCAGAGCCTTATTTATTGATTAGCAGGGTGCACTACGAGCAGGTGAGGCCGGCTTAGGTCCCGTGACTTGTTGTGCGGAACCCCTTACACCCCTTGTACTCACGTTGTAAGTATCACTTAGATCTATGTTAGTACTTAAAGTCAAAGATATTTAGTATATATAAAATAATTAGTATACTATATAACTTCGCTTTTAGTAATAAGATCGCTTTTGCGTATTTTTAGTAATATTCGCATTTTATTTATATTAATTGTTTTTTTTTCTTTATAAGAGTAATTTTTTTTTTTTGTTTTCTTTACGGAAGTCCGACGATTGGTCCCGAGGTAACGGATTCCTCAATAGCCGCCGAGCCTTTATACTCTCTCTGTGGATGCTTGAAATCCATTTCGTATATCCTTCTGGATACAATCACAATAAAATAAATCTTTAAAAAACTTCTCTCCTATTCTCACATGCATTCTTTCCTTCTCTATTTTTGGCATTCTCTATTTTGTGTAAATTGATAAAAATAAATACTCTCAATAAAAACATCTGATTTGTTTTAAGTAAATAATCGCTAAGTAATTAATGCTAGTAAAACTAACGCACCTGTTATTTCACGAGCTTCTCATCTTATCGTAATACAGTAATCAAAGTCAACTTTTGTGCATCATAGTTTGTCAGATGAATCTGCGCAAGCGGCTGCGGTGTCTACATAGACGGCCACCAGCATCAGAGACCTATCGCCGGCAATTCAATCATGTACATTTATTGCGGGAGTGTCATGTATATTCATAGAGGGGTATAAAGGAATCCCGTACAACAACTCACGGGAACAAAGTTAACCTCACCTGGTCGCGGTGCACCCAGCTAATCAACAAACGAGGCTCTGGCTCCCGCCAACCTACATTGAGCCAGATGTGGTGGGATATGGCCCAAATCTCCTCATATGAACCAATACAAACGACGGTCCCTATTGCTCGGCGGTAGCGATCTTTGGGAGAGGCCTATGTCCAGCAGTGGACGTCTATCGGCTGATGCTGATGACGATATTTATAGCGTGTTATATTTTCTGTTTAAACACGCGATAACACGTGTGTATGGATTACGCAAGGCGGCGGCTACCCACGCGCCACCGCCGCGCTGACATACAATGGGTCACCGCCGTCAGCGTGGCGCAACACATGTGAACCTCTCATTGTTCCAAATATCGGGCTCCGGGCGCCATTGTGCCCGTTACGCCGTTACGAGGGTAGATAATAAAATAAACTTTAAGCATATTCTAATAATAACAATAAACAAATTTTATTGGCGATTATGTGATAAACATTTATATGTAGGTAGGTCTCTGTTGTCACAGACCGTCTCTTTTTATACTCATTCCCCCGAGCATTTCTTTCCTCATTCTCCCTTTCCGTTCTCTTCTATACCATTGTAATCATCCATTCCTTTTCTCTAGTCTATACTCTATCCTAATTCCTTTTTTGATCCTTCCCTTAAATGAGGCACACATTTTTATTTATTTGCATCTATACTTCCACTGCATTTCTTTATCCATTTTCTTATTTCTATACATTGCTTGACTTAGTTCAATCTTTACCATCTCCACTTTACAGTCTCTTGCTTTCCTGTATATAAGCCGGAGATCGTTTAGTTCGGTACCACCACAGCGAATTTTTTTTTGTCTCGGGAGGAAATCTTTGAAAAGGTACTCAGTCTTCTGGAGGGAAGTCAGAGTTATATGGAGATTTTTACCCACTTAAACCTCGTCGGTGGTCACCTTCGACGTTTGGAGAGATCACGGGATTTCCGTTTGGAACAACCGCGGCCCCTACAACGTTATGCTGGCAGAGCCCGTCCTGAGGTCTGTTTTATACAGACCTTACCAGCCCCGTGAGTACTTCAATGAGCGGAGACTACGTCCAGCCATTGTCCTGCTCAGAGTCGTTTAGAAGGCGATGAGAACTCTTATATCGCCAACGACCCCAAACCACCGCAGCCACTATTGCAAACCATAAACATGTGCAAAAATTACTGTCTTCAAGTTGAACGGCCTTGTATCTAGTGTTATTACTGCGGTAACGAAACTTATCATATTAAGGTCTCAAGGCGACGAGCACAATTTGATGTTGTTTACATAATCTTAACTAGCGCTGCGTTGTTACGGGTAAGCGTATTACTTACCATCACGTGAACGTCTCGCTCGTCGGGTCGCTTCTCGGAATAAAAAAAACTATGACGTTTGATGAAGTTTTGTGATGATGTAAATCTTTATCATTCGTAATCTATATCTTTATCAGCGTAAAGTAGAGATAACACTGTTACTCCTGTTACTGTTACTTTTCAACAAAGGCCTAGGCCAGAGTCAAGGATCCTTATTCAAGGGGATTGGACTTTACCCCAGCACGGTGGTCCACTGCACGTCGATGGCTGGTGAGAGCCTCATCTATTGTTCAGCAGGTTGTACCGCGTTCAGGTCAGGTTGACTTGGGCTTCGTAAGATGTTGGGCCCGTACACCCTTGCTGACGTTACTTTTATATAGCTAGACCTCAAAATGTGCAGGACATTCCACTGATGATTAAGAGTAATAATGTCAGCACTAGTTACGTGCTTAAAGACAGTTGGTAAGTCTGATTACTACCCCTTCATCAGCCACAGCATCCTTTAAAAGGTAAAACAGTAACTGTGCTTGTACTGTAACTAGTTACCAACATTTTAACTTGTGTATCTTGAAAGATCTGTTTTAAGTAAACGTTTATATATTAAAAAAAAACATTAGTTTCACACGAGCTATACATCAAATGATTTAGCATCGAATAGCTCACATTCAACAATACCATGTCACCAAATATCACACACAATATCCGGTGACAGGAACTTGATTTTCGGACGCAATCGATTACGGTGATCCAATATAAAACTGTCACCGCGCTCCCGTCAATTTGTCGGTGATAGATCATTTAACGGAAACGGATGACTTCAATGCAGTCTTTCTAATAAATAAGTATTAAACTTAGATTAAATTGAAATTGTACAATACATGTATTAAAAACACTTTAACTGCCACCATGGCGTAGTAAGTTTATATAATCTCACAGAGGTCTCTACTTTGATTCTGTGACTAGTAGAGTTTGATAGATAGTTAAGTTACTCCAAATTATAGTTAGTATTAGCTTAGCGGTGTTCTTCCTCTCAATAAATAAAAGCTAGAATATATCATTAAGTCTACTTTTGTCTATAATTAGTGACATATATATAGATATATTAATTGTTTCCCGCCCGCTATACTGGTCATAATATAAACTTAGAACGCAAGTTAGTTTCTATAGCAACCGCATAAATACTACCTAATGAAAATGTTTAGGAAAGTTATTTAGAAATAAAATTATAATAGGTCAATGAAATTAAAAAAGTAAATAGCCTATAACAAAGTACAAATAATTCCGCGTCGAATGGTAATGTTCCCATGTCGATACGTTCACTAGTTTTCACGTGATTGGCGAACGAAGTAAACCTATTTTCTTTATATATTTAACTAAATAGAATAACGTATTATATCTCAAAAACAAGACGTGTAATTTATCGCAAGGTAAACTAATCTATAAATATTTAATAGAAAAATAATAATTAGTTAACATAAGTATAACCGTCAGTAGGACGGAAGTACTCTTAGTCTAATTAAGATCTATTCCATTATAATGAGGTAATTAAATGAAGGCTAGAACCATGTATAATATAGCCTTTGACCTGTGCCGTGTAAATAATAGGTAATAATTCAAACATCCTTGTATTGAATATTCATGCGAACGCGGACGAACTGCTCCGCAGCATCGCTCGTCTCAAGATTTCACACAAACACAAACTGTTGGTGTCATCTCCGGCCTTTTTTTTTGTGCTCACGCCGAAGATGTCAGACGAGGTGACGCAGGTATCTATGTCGCGTTTCGGATCCAGCGAGTATAATGTCGGTTACTGAGGTCGCAGTCTGAGGTCACAGGTTCAGAACCCGACGAGAACAATATCCATGCATATTCCATTGTTTGCACTAAAATTTAAGATTCATATCGCTAACGGGTGTCGCAATAAAAACTAACTGCGTGACACGCGTTACCTTTTACATAACTATTGTTAATTATATGTGTTATTATTTATATATGTACGCACATATATATATATAGATAATACTGTAGTGTTGGGAGGCCTTCCACAAGGTGGACCGACGATCTGATCATCGAGAAGCCACGCGATTCGAGCGACGCGGGGCTAATCGACGTGGATATCTTTGGGGGAGGCCTACGTTCAACAGTGAACATCTATCGGCTGATGATGATGATGATGTACATATATAAGAGGTTACTACCTATGTAGAGAGAGATTAATCAGTATATATCTGGAACCACAAACCCTGCGGAGTTCAAATTTGATCGGAATATTCCTTTTGCCCAGTACAGATCATTTAGAGACGGGTTTCATAAAATTCCTTCTACAAAGGGAGTTGCAGGGGTGTTACAGTCTGCAAAGTAGGGGGAAAATAGCTTGTTATATATATAACTTGAATACTTACTGGTCTGTCTACTATTTAATAAGACTTGATGATAACGTGGAAGTGGTTAGGTTGATACATACTTCATCAGATCGCCTTCGAAGGACCAAAGAAGGGAGGTACAAATGAATAAGGAAAAACAATTAAAGGAGGAATGAGGTTAGGTATCTCGGTGTCTGATCAGAAACCTATCACAAGCAAAGATTTAGTAACTTCATCTTCGTTAGTTGTTTGGTATGTTTTCCTTAGAAGCCTAATTTTTATATACACGGACATTAGATCACCCATTTCCTCGGTGGAAGGTTTAATAAAGAAGATTAAATCTAAGTTAAGGAATAAGGCTGTATTTTTGTCAGTCTAGATATAATGTGGCTGCGGCCGCGCGGCGGTACGTTAGCGGACGCATATTGCACCCAGCGGCATTGTATGCAAATAGGGGTACGTGTTCATTTGAAGGGGAAAAAAGGGGCAGAAGAACGCAGCAGCGCCGAATCGCGAGAGTATTTTATATTATCACAAGAGCATAACACGACCAGCGGCCGAATACCCACGGATCGCGTCTCCAGGGTTCCGTCGGGGTCGAGAATTTATTTGTTATAACAAGCAACAAGACGAAGAGAAGATTCATGTGTTGGTAAGTAATAGAGTTTATACCAATTGCTTTGTATATGTTTTTTTTATCTCAATTAATTTTATTTGTAATAGCGTTCAAATAGGTTTACATATAGATTATAATATAGCAATAGTTTACAGGTAGTTTTGTATATCTATACCGCAGGTATTCATCCCTTTCTTATAGAAATCTCTCGCATTAGGTCAAAGCATTTCGCTTAGACCTTCTAGATACGAACAGTGAAGAATTGAGACAGTTTGCCATCGTCAGTGTTCCTATACAGGTGTGATGGAGGGAATCTTCTAGAGAAGAGTGAATGAGTTACTTCTAGACTAATGCCATTTACCATTAGAAACTACATTACCATTTACCATAAGGTGGTAAAGAGCTAAACTCTGCAATAGTACTCATCTAGATGGTGAGTACCATTGCAGCTCCTATTGTAGTCGACAAATGTTACTGTGAAAATATTAACGTGTTCCGGTTTGCAGGGAGCTGTAGCTAGTGAAATTACTAGCACAAGACAATATCTGTCTCAAAGGAACGTGGAGGATGTGATGTGATGCCATCATAATTAGCGCCGTATTGTTATAGGCAGTTATATCATTTACCATTAGGTGAATATCACGCTCGTCTCATGACTCAAGAATTAACCGGCACACAGTAATATTTACTATTTATTTTTACTGTCGATCAGTAGTGTACCTGGCGGTAAAAATAGGAAGTATGTTAAAACTGAGTCTTTTATAACTACTTGAATTTTGGATGCGATTAAATAGGAAGAGAACTTCTACAGCTGAAACTCGCTAAGAGGTAGTGGTGGTGGTGGTGATGGTTTAATAAGAACCTATAAATAATGTAAGGAACCCATCGATGGGGTTGTTTTCGTACTTGCTAGAGTTTTTTTTAACCAAAAAAAGGTGCTAAGTCACGCTTTAAGCGGCCCGCAATAAAATAGGTCGGTACCCTCTTTTTTTCGTGTTCGTTGACGATTATTGAAAAAAGAGGTACGCGGAACTTGAACCTTCTTTTTCTTTCTTTTCATGTGATGGTTTCGATCATCGGAAATAGTTTTATTAGCGTATTTATTCTCCAAAAAAAAAAGAAGTAGAAAGTGCTACATTCCGGAATCGGAGAGAGGTATCTTAAGCAGTTATATTCGCACGGTTGTATTTCTTTAGGTTTAGTTTCTACTGTTACTGGTAACGTCGCGCAGAATCGGTATATTTCTTTTACTGCTAGACAGTATTCAGCTGTGGTCTTTACGGCCGTTACTCCGGCCAGTGTGCACGGAGTAATGCTGGTGCACATCGGACAGTCACCGCTCCAGTCAGAGTTTACGATCGTTGAAAATATTACGGCCATGTAAAACAAGGTTTTACGGCGCGCCGCACTAACAGCCTGCGTGTGCGCATTGCGGTGATCACGTCGCGCAGACTCGCAGCTCGGGACTCGAGGCTAAGGAATCTAGAATTTCTAGAAATCCTAGATATCCACATACTTCAAGAAACGAATCAAACACTATACATAAAATGAAGCCACGAGATGAGCGCGGCGTTTATCTGAGGGTAAGTAATACATCTCCTCATAATATGGCGCTAGTTAGGATAATATACACAGCAACACATTATGCTCGTCTCTAAGACGTCACTATCTGACAGGCAGTAGTATGCGAACATTACTGTGTTCCGGTTTAAGGATGCCGTAGCCAGTGAATTTACTGAGTTAACGAGACTCAACATCTTAAGTTCCAAGACGACGAGCACAATGTATTGCAGTATATAACATCCTAACTAGCGAAATGTTTTTATGGGCAGGCGTATCACTAACCATCACGTGATCCTATCCTTTGCCTCGTCGCTTCGTTAAATAACAAAAAAAAAATAACAATACCGTTCAAACCGGTACACAATAGTTTGCACAGTCGTCAATCTTTGGACTTACTTATACGATCTCTCACAATAAGTAATGTTTAACTATAACTTAAATATTTTTAGCAAGTTTCCGGCTCGAAGGACCGTGATTAAGATAGTTTTAAGTTTAATATGGTATATTTTTAAATTAAGCAATATGAGCCTTTTCACAAATCTGATCCTATAAAGAGATGACGAGGTGGTAACAAAGTTATTCAGACGGTGATACCTTGATCAATATTGTACCCTCTGTATTTACTTTAGTCTGTGGACAATTTCGCTTTTTTTGTTAGGTTCAGTGATTTGAGCTAAAGTAGTTTAAGGACTTGATGGTGGCAAAAAGCCTGGCATTGTAGGCAGGGACGACCATTGTTGGATTTATGTCTAAGAGTTCCAGGCATATTGTGACTTTGAAGAATAATCGCCTCAGGATTACGAGCGGCTATCACTGAGCTCATCTTTAGTTACATTTAACTACAAGTTGAATATCCTTACCGAGTTTCCGGCTCGAAGGACCATAGTTAAGGTATTCGTTTAAAAAGGGACATTTGTAACATAACGTTATTGGAGCGTTTCTGTCCATCTCTCTCTGTCGAAGGTATTCTTAGGTTACGGCTCCAGCACCACATCTCATATGCATCAATCCTTATCACATCATACAGGAAGATAGGGAATACCAAAGCTCGTAATAGTGTGATTAGTGTTTATACTAATTCCTCTCTTCTTCCAGATGTTGATCGTCCGCTTCAGACAGCAACCCTAGCACTGACTACGATCCTCAGACATGTGGGCACGACCCTAGAGAGAGAAATTAGGTCTCATAAAAAAGGTTCGATTAGGATAAAACTTGATGTTAGGTCTCTGTTGCCGGAGACTATCTTCGGTACCACCGCAGTTCCCAATTCTGGTGCAAAACAGCAGTGTGCAAAGACTACTATGTTCCGGTTTGAAAGGCACTGTAGTTGTAATTACTGGGGTAACGAGACTTTACATTTTATGTATCGAGGCGACAGCTCAATGTGATGCCGTGTATACCATATTGACTTGCCATCAGGTGAACTGTCCCGCTCGTCTCGCCTCTCCGTAGAGTAAAAAAAAAACCAAAGAGAGTTAAATGTTTATTACAGTTTTTTTTTTCTTGTTTGTTCAAGAAATTTTCAAGTTACATCCCATAACCTTATATTATTGCCTAAGGTATTAAGTAATATCTTCTATTGCATATAAGATGGCTTAAGTTATTGTTAAAACAAAGACTGAATAAATTTGCTCAACAACTCAAGGGACCTAAGTCAACCTCATCTGCTAGTGGTGCTCGCTGCTAATCATCAAACGAGACTCTGACTGGCACCAACTCGCATTGGGGCCAGCGTGGTGGGAAATGACCGAAATCCCCTTATATGAATCCCAACTCGATCGATGTAGGAATATTTGGGGGATGCCTACGTCCAACTGTGGACATCTTTTAGCTGATGATGAGTTTGCACCCTCAGGGACCAGGTTTCGCTAATCGATCTGTCAAAAATCAAAAGAAGGTAGTTTTTTTTAAAAAAATTTCGTTACCGGTAATTGTTTTTCGACTCTCCACAAATCGTTCACCGGGCAGCGGAGCAGTCACGGCTTTTACCCGAGTCAAATACTCCGCGAGGCAAATATGTCGATCAAATATTTGTCGAGCGGGCGGTATGACAAATTTCTGTGTCGGAACTGTCGCCCGGGCCTCCCCACTCCTCCCCACCTTGTTCAAACCGTACGCGTGTGGGAACAATGGTGTTTCGGACAAATTCACTGTTTGCCCACGGACCTAATGACTCCGAGATTTGGTGCGCCACTTTGATGTTTTCGTTAGTGGCGACCGAGTCCACATAGGTACTTGCTTTGGATCTATTGATTTTAATTTGATCAGTGATCATCATCATCGCCATTGATCAGTGATAACTTGATTAATTAATTACCAACAGTGTCCTGGTCTTTGTTGCAGCAGTCAGGTAGTCTTGAGCTAGTAAGAATAGGAGTAAGGTAAGCCCTGCCTGTCGTAGAAGGCGACTAAAAGGATCTAGGAGTTTCGAGGGCCCTATTACTCAACATGCGAACCTGCGTGGGACAGCATATGGCTCAGTGATGGTGTCTAGGAGCGTTAAGCACCTCCTCAGAGACGTGTAACATGAAGTGTAGAGGGGCACCGGTGCGTTCTAGAAGAGAACCCGGAGCCTCTCCGAACGCACTGATGCTGACCATCGAGGGGGTTTAGTGAGTAAGAATCTCACATAACCCTAATTTTCCTGCAGAAGCAGGGTATCTTTCGAAGATTTCCCCATCGAAACGAAAAAAAAAGTCTCTGTTGCAAGACTCGATCTGAGGACCACCGCAACTCCGGATTGAAGACAATTGTAGTTAGTGAAATTACTGGGGTAACGAGATTAAATATCCTAAGTCTTTAGGCAACGAGCACAATGTGGTTCAGTATATACAATCCCAACTAGGGTCTTGTTAGGCGTAGGAGTATCACTTACCATGTGGCGATTGTCTGGCTTGCCTGGTCCGTTCATTGATTAAAAAAGAACAGTTAATAGATGCTCACCGCTGGACATAGATCTTAAGGTTCTCCTCGACTACGCAGATCCCATCCAGCTTGATTAATTAATTTATTTGGTACGATAAGCAAAAGACTTGGGTGTAAGAGGTCACGCACAACAACTCACGGGACCCAAGCCAACCTCATCTGTTTGTGGTGCATCCTGATAATCAACAAACGAAGCTCTGGCTTCCGCTAACCTGCATTGGACCAGCGTGGTGGGAAATGACTTAAATCCCTTCATATGAACCCCTACATACGACAGCTCCTACTGCACAACGGTACCGAAGGCCATGCTGATTGTATGCGGAGATCTTTGGAGGAATATTTTCAGCAGTGGACGTCCATCGGCTGATGATGATGATAAAGCATAAGACATTGAATACGAGACGTTACGGTTCCAACAGTCAAAGTTTGTAACTTAAATATAAACTTATTTAACTTATGCACATTTCTCTACGGATAGTGATGGTGATCAGGAACTGATACTATTGGGATAGTCAATAAATTAGTTTTATAAGTAAGTCCCAAGTTGCTGGTGCGCTGCGTTAATGCACCCAATAGATTACAAAGTAACAAGTGAGCTCTCGCTTAGAGAATATTACTTAGGAATAAGACAATATCCACGAGCCCTTAGAGACCATGCAGGCAGGTACTATAAAGGCTAAGATGCATTTGAAATCATGGCCATCCATAATTCATTACTCCAGGATCAAATTACACGTTTCCGTGCACGGCGTATTGTACTTTACTGCAGTAGTAGTAAGGATGGTATTGGTTTGCAGGGTATGTTTGGAAGCAGGGATCGCTCCGCTCGTAATGTCAACAAAGCTACCGTCCGGCTACTTAACTCGCCGTCAATACGGATTTGTTTGTACAACACGCTACCGCTTATAGTTTGCTCGCTACCTCAGTGTAACTATATCCATAAATGCATTCATTTGTAACCTAACGATGTGACGAGGTTTTTGTTTTGTGGTGTGTTTGACCATTTATTGACCCTGTGCACATGAACATAATCTATATAACGAATACGTGAAATGTTTGTCGCGCCGTCCAGTTCTTTGTCCAACAGACCGTGGGTCCGAGACCACGAGCCCAGTATCAGATACGCTGTAAGAGTTGCTATGGCTTTCAAGCGCGTACAGCGATTTAAAAATAATGATCTATACGTAAATGATTTACTTTCATAGTGATTGTCTCGTGGTAGGTACTTTCAGAACTGATTAAAGCCACCACATCAGCGCAAATTTTTAAACACAGTGCCAATAATGCTAATTAGTATGACAGGGTGTGAAGTTTACACACAGAGTTGAAGGTAAACGAAAGGTGGGGAGAAGGAAAAAGTCATGGTTGAGGAATATCAGGAAATGGACTGGCATATTTGGGGCGTCCGAAATGTTCCGCTGAACCGGAGACAGACAGGGCTGTACCACTCTGATCGCCAACATTCACTAATTGGAGAGGCACTTTAAGAAGAAGAGTTGATGCTTTGTTTTCCAGTTAATTTGTGAGAGATTTACATGATTACACTATGAAGGTGGGGTAAACAAGAGAGAAGGAAACAGCGATTTATCGCAATATCGAGAAATAAAAACGAAAGAGAAAGAGATAAATTTAAGAACTTCAAATAAGACTACAGACAGAAATTCTTTAATTTAATGTATTGTTTTATATATATTTCTAACATCCGGGTTTGTCAGTCCGTGTGTGGCCAGTGGAAAGCGTCCTGCTGATTATAGCACAAAGAGAAGGCAAAGGATATGAAAACTATATAAAAATGTGTTTTATCTCATTCTCTCACAGCCTAACCCCTACAAACACTTATAGTGGTTTCCTTTTCGTTACATATTTTCGTTTCATAAGATCCAATTCACACACCCTTCAAACACGATTGTAATTTTTTTTTAATTTCTAACATCTGCAATTTATTGTTTTGTGATCATCATATTAATCATCTAACTTTAATGTACGAAGAATGTGTTACTGTATAAATATTTTAACTAAATCTTCATGGGTGCAGTCCATCTTAGGACATAAACCTGTTCTCTAATGCTTCAGGTCTGACGAATTCTATGGGGTCCCGCAGAACATCTCTTGGGACCCAAGCCACCCCTGATAATCAACCAACAAGGTTCTGGCTGCCACCAACCTGCATTAGGTTAACGTGGTGGAAATGACCCAAATCCCTCCATATGGACTTTGACAAGGCGTCGGCACTAGAGCAGCGCGGAACCGATAGATGTGAAGATTTCTGGGGGAAAGCCTATGTCTAGTGGTAGACGTCTATCGGTTGACGATGATAATGATGATGATGATAATGATAAATCCTTGCTGTCTACATTCTTCCTCTCCAAACCAATCAGAAACCTTAGACCATTGATGAAAATATAATATTTTTATCATTTGATCCTTTGCAAGATTAATTTGTTTATTAATCTAATATTTGTCCTTTTCCTAGATTAATTGTCTCCGTCTAATTACTATAATTAAATAATTACACCAACTTAACCTCGTGCCGTACATCCAGCTCTGATATCCTTGCGAGGGCATTTCGCATTTGTTAGAGACAGGATAGCCAGTTCCGAGAAACACAATCCAAAGTAATATTTATTGAAATATATGTATTAGTGGATGGTGGTGCGTCCAGGGCGTCCCCGGCCCACCCCAACCATAAATTAGTACATTTAATTATTAATTTCTTTAAGTACGGCACGAGATATATTTGAACAACCTGACTGGCTCTGCCCAGGTCATATGTAACGCTGAACGATTTTATTTCTTTTGTAGCTTACACAGATCAGCTCCATGCAGAAGCTGTCTAAAATTAATATATTTTTTTTTGTAAGAATTAATTTTTTATTTATTTAAAATCTTTATTGACAACTTAATTTAGAGCTTAAAGAGTGGACTTAATGTCTATACGCAGTCAACTTAGGATGTAAGAGATGTAGTAGTAGGTGAGGTAGAATCACAAGGTCAGATATTGTCATTGTTTCATGTATATATATATATTATATACAAAGAAACAGATATATGTATATATATACAGGTGTATAATATATATTAAACAAAAGTATCACCAACCAAA
Organism: Ornithoptera priamus; assembly: GCA_029034505.1. NCBI lineage: Eukaryota > Metazoa > Arthropoda > Insecta > Lepidoptera > Papilionidae > Ornithoptera > Ornithoptera priamus. The sequence goes on from JARDWD010000685.1 coordinate 783,946, forward strand.
CAATTCCAATAAGGAATAAATATAAGGAAAAACAGATAAAGAAGGAGAAAATGAGTAATCTTTTATCTGTGTGGGAGAACTTATAATGACCACAGTGTGACAATGAGGTCAAGTTATAGAGAAATGTAGGTAGAAAAAAAACAACTACTTTTCCTCTATAATCCACTTGAGGTGAAGTGGGTGTATGGGGACGCACAACTCACGGGACCGAAGCCAACCTCATCTGCTCGTGGAGAATTCTGCTAATCAACAAACGAGGCTCTGGCTCCCACCAACCCGTATCGGGCCAGCGTAGTGGGAAATAGCCCAAATCCCCCCATATGAACCCCTACATACGACAGTCCCTAATGCCCAGCGGTACCGTAGGCCATGCTGACTGTATGTGGAGATATTTGGAGAGGCCTATGTCCAGCAGTGGACATCTATCGGCTGATGATGATGATGATGATGTGGGTGATTTGTCATAATTATTACTTTTGTTTCTGCTAGTGATAGGTCTCTGTTGTCAGAGACCGTCTAGGTAGGTACAGTCGCAGCGTATATTGCAGCCGACAAACACGACTGTGCAATCATTACTGCGATCCGGTTTGAAGGGCGCTATATATAGTGAATTTACTGGTTTAACGAGATTTAACATCTCATGTCTCAAGGCGACGAGCGCAATGTGGTGCTGCGAATATCATCCTGACTAGTGCCACGTTGTTATAGGCAGGCGTATCACTTACTAACAAGTGAACGACGCCCTCGTCTCGACGCTTTGTCGAATAAAGAAAATTAAGTTAAATATAGCGCTTTGAAAATTATTCTCGTAGGGTCTGTGAAGGTGCGCTGGTCTGGCGCGGGCCGGGCGTCTCCGAGATCGTATCACGAGATTACACTCGTATAAACATTGTAAATTATTTTTATTGCATTATATTCGGGCCCCGGCGATATTTGTTCGGGCCCATCAATCGGAGGAGCACGCCCTCTGCAGCTCGCCGGCGTTTTGTTCACCGCATCCATGTTCCCTCTAATCGATTCTTACGTGGCCCTCGACTCCTTCCATCGTTTACCTAACGTACCGTAGCCTTTGTCTTTAACACGGTCATAGGTTTGTTGAAACCCTTCCAGCTAGCTGTCACCCTCGTGTTCTTAGCCTTGATAGTATTGTAGAACGAGGTCAAGTAGTCCTTTGGATCTTAAGAACTCAACAGTTTCCTGATTTACACTTTTTGGCATATATACGAGTATATATTTACATGCTGTTGTAAATAACACGCATTTATTTTAATGTTATAATTTTATCTGTAGTATAGTTAACCCATGAGCTGATTTTCAAAAGTTAACCAAGATTAGGACCCACAAACAGATATATATACAACAGGCCGTAGACCTGTGTCCACGAGCCCAGAATCAGATGAGCTGTAAAAGTCAAAATGTAATCTGAAGTCAAAAATAGAAACGAAATATATACTGAAGTTAAAAGCGCTGGTCAGGAATTCGATAGTTAGGCATATAATGTCTGTCATCGTGGTGTGACCCGCAGGAGAATTAAGGCCACCGATATAGTCTAAAAGATTACTAGTCTCAAGTGGCAATGGGCAGGACATATCGCTCGAAGGACTGACAGACGATGGAGCACTAAGGTCCTCGAACGGCGACCGCGTACCGGAACACGTAGTGTTGACAGGCCCTCCATCAGGTGGTCCGACGATGTGGTGAACGTTGCGGGAAATACAGGATCGATCGATGTGTGGAACTTTGTGGGAGGCCTATGTCCAGCAGTAGACGCCTGTCGGCTGATAATGATGGTCATGGCTTTATTATGAGTTAAACCTATCATTCGTCATAAATTCCCACTGTTGGACATAAGCCTGCTCAAAGATCTCCGCATCGGTTAGTTAATTAAAGAATTTTCTCGTTGTTTTAATCGTTCGTAAAAATAAGAACATAGACAAATAATTGAACCCGGAACCATCTGTAACAAAGCGTTATCACGTAGCGAAATCATAATGCATTAAGGTCTAACAGTGTCGGAGCGACGCGACGCTGTGTCAGAGGTCACGGATAGCCGTTAAAAATGACCCCGGCGATAGCCGCGCCGGCACCTGCGCGGGCGCATGTGTGCGTCGTTTCACCGCACCACCACACTTGCAGTCGTTCCAGGCTAAGACATACTTTAGTTACACCACCTGGTTTTTAAGTGATATAGGCGAGGTAGGGCGAGGTCGCTCCGGACAGACGTCCGCACAGTAGTAACGGTGAAGAAAGATCGGGAAGACGTGGGAGGAGATTAAGGTTGAAGCCAGGACCGAACGCGATGGCGATTCACTGGAGACGCTCTTTGCCTCAACTTAGGGCCATAGGATATTCACTCATGTTTATAATACTTAAGTAATATTGGAACGAGAACACTGGTACTAACAAATTGCTCTTTAGGTATTGTTTATCTAGAACGAAGGACTTTGTTAAGTTATTGGGAATGTTTACTACTGCATTTAGATCCCAACCAAAATTTACTTACCGACTAGTCCTAGACTAACCATCCATCCGTCTCCATCGGCTTCCTGAGGCTTACGCTAGATCATTTATCCACCTTCCGCTAGTTTAAGTAATTAAAATATTTAAATCAATACAATAAGATGGTCAACACTGTCGTGACCATGGGTTGTATATATTGGTTAAAGAAGGCAGCAGCTCAGGATATGTAAAGTAGAATATCGGGGTATATGGTGTTCCTTGGACGAGATGTATCCAGCAGTGAGCTGCTAGGCTGATGAAACTACAGCAGTGAGTGGAAATATCCGAAGATATCGAACTGGATCGAAAATTCGCGAAGAGTTCGGAGTCAGAACAATGCTAACATGACATGCCCTTCACCTGTTTATGTTAATGTTGTCATTACTCATATGTTTATTGGAACGGATTAAACTGTCGGACGTATATGGTCGGCCGGTGGGTATGGTGCGCGTACGCAGGTTTGCGCCGATGCTAATGAGCCGTTGCACCCATTGTGACTCATTTGGCTCGGCCGAGTGTGTTAACCCATCCAGAGTTTTAGTATCGAAATATTAAAATGAGACTACGCAAAAAAAAAACATCACCGACAGAGGATCTGTGGTGTTGAAGACCAAATAGGTACCATAGAGTATTTTCACAAAACTGAAGATTTTAATTAGTAGTGCGGGGTTGATGGTATTACTAATTAACAAAAGTAAAGAGAAGTGAGCGGGACAGAATCAAAATGAGTTGTTTATGAAGTAAATCTTTATCACTCGTTCTGATGCTGTTAGACACCGGAACAAGCGATTGGGATGATTTCCGCTGATAGAAACAGAGCCTTTATCGCTTGGGGTATAACAGTTCAAGATCCCGGGTTACGATGAGTTTAGGATATGGAACAATGTAAGTTTCTCTATACCTCGTAAATTCGGTATGTGTGTAAATGAACTTGTCCACCCCCGAGCCCGTCGGTGCATGATGCAACTCGGGCTGGAATAATGAATGATGCGTACATTCTAAAACGTTGGAGGTATTTCGTCACAGCCTGTTACGGTGCACGTGGTGTAGGTAAACGTTTAATCCCGTGTAGGCTTGGATTGATGTGGCAAATGTGTTTTGCCGCGATTGCGTTTCGAGAGGCGGCCCATCTGAGATGAGTCGGTGCGATACCTCGAGGTCGCGGGCGCGGCCGCTTTAGCCCCCGCGGCCGCGCGACGACTTCGCTGCGATTTACACTGTAACCTTACACATATCAATATATGTACTTTTTTATTCATTTAAAACAATTCTATTAATTAAGAGTACAATTTAAAGGTAACTACTTAAAGTTATTAAGATTCAGAAGGTGTTTCTTTGAGTATGAAAGCGAGAAGCTCAAAAGGAGAGTAACAAGGAATATTAACATATAATTTACTGAAGTATGATAACGATTAGAGTTTTTTTTTTCATTTTTTCTTTGAAGACGTGATAACTCAGTTTGTTCGGCAGTCGTATGCGCTGTAAGTGTCGAAAAGGCACAGGTTCGGTCCCCACCAAACGATACATTCCAAGAACAATATCTTAGACAGGTGAATACCATTCCGCACTTGGCTAGCGTTTAGGTATGACCTTGTCTGTTGTTGTTTTCATTACGAGCGAAGACCAAGAGTCCCAGTAGTGGGACCATTAAGAGGACTGTTATAACATTAATACACCTTGTTATATAAAAAAAAATAACTATTTTGCGTAGTGTCGTGCTCTGATCGTTAGATGTAATGATTCGAGTTAGATTGTAACTCCCATTAAAGCAAAAGGTCGATTGTTTTATTGATTACACACAATAGCTTTGTGTGCAATTGTAATTAATAAAAAAAATGTTTTTTTTTATTCATAGTATATATTTAACTCTTGATCTACCCACGATCGATTAGCGAATTATTATATTCGGCTATCTTAGTAGTTTACGTTCAGATTCAATTATAGAAGTGAATGTTATATAAAGTTTTGTATAGTTTGTTTTTCAAAATAAAATAGAAAAAAAAAAATCAATGGGATCAAGTGGGTTTATATTATTTTTAATTGTTCTCGACATCAATAGCTGATAAATGTTAATTGATAATCATAGACCTCTGACAAAATGGTCCACAGCGATGAGTGCTTCGCTGCTCGCATCCATCGGCAAGTACACTCGCGACGTTATAATAAAGAATATTTATTTGAAAGTGAAAACAAAGCGTTTTTAGTATAATTCGATAGCATCAGGTATAAAGCAGTGCCAAGCTGGTGAACACTTAGGTTTTTCCGTTTCTGCGGCCCGGCTATCTGTATGTAGATTATCGGTGATACGGCAGCGCGCGCGTCTCCGTTTGATTGACAGCACAATGGCTCGTATGCTAATGCGGCGGAGGGCGCGACTTTGGAGGAGTGCACTCCGCTCGTCTCCTTAACCCCCCCGCCGAAAACGGGGGTGCTGTATATTCAACAAGTAACGCAGGAGAAGAAGCCCGCAAAACGACCTCACGGGCTCAAATTGGTAAATTGTTACCACAGTGATGATATTTTATATATGGGTTCGATTCTTACTGAAATTGAGACTTGAACTAACGAAGAATTAAATGTGAGGACACCACATGTTCCAAGACCACATCTCTGAGCAGATACAACATCTGTAAAACTACAACTATCCAGAGAAAGTTTGATAAAAAAAAGTTTACAGTTTATGCTTATTAAATCAAGAGTAACTTTATAAGCTTCTCACCTTGACACTATATCTTTGAAATATCACGTCCTCATCCTCACAAAGGTTATCTTTGGACGTGGTCCAAATTTCACTGAGGACTTTGGCAACGTATCCAATGTATGGGTGGTCGTCCGAGTCACTTTAAGACAATCAACACTTATTTAAAGTACGACGATTCAACTTAAATTGAATCTTAATTGTAAGGAGAGAAGCATTAGATATCCTGTTTTTTTACTTCATCATCAGTTGTTACACGTCTACTACTGGACATAGACCTCCCTCAAAGATCTCCACATACAAGCAGCCTAGAGTTCCAGTACCGCTGGGCACTAGGGGCTGTTGTATATAGGGGTTCAATTCGGCGGATTTGGGCCATTTCCCATCATGCAGGCCCAATGCTGGTTGGCGGGAGCCAGTGCCTCATTTATTGATATTGGAAGCGAGTAAAACATTCGCATAGATTTTAAGTACACTGACATTCATTGCGTATATTTACTAGCGGTCTTAAATTTCCCACTGCTGGGACCCAAAGTCAATTTTATCTGACAGTAATTAACTTGAATGTTGTGAACGCTGTGGAATTTACAATTTGTATTATTCTAAGCTGCGTTTGCGTCGTTTGTCGGTTTGTTTGCCGGATGCACCACGTCACAGAGTGCACTGGCTCCTCAGTTTACCGAGCACACACCGCCGGCACTGCCAGATCCATTTTCAGAAGTGTTTGTTATATTTTCAAATATTTGTTTACCTTCTTTTGGCGCTGCAAACAAAAGTGTGTCAGCTGATGACTACCACATATATTATTATTAAGCTACACATTGTTTATACAGCAAATGTTTAAGGTGCTTTTAAGTTATAATTATCGGTACAAAAGGCTTGTCTGAAAATTGTTTGATAGATTTAAGTTATGTCAAGTAACAATAAGTATACATAATGTATAAACGAATACGTATAATCATTAATCTGTTTCAAAACATTTTTACTCTTTAGTAATGTTTGCAAGGCTTTGAAACGGCGGACAGTAGCCAAGTGCCCTCATCCTCTCAAGCTTTCCTAGACTACGTATATTACCTATTTCCGCTTGAATATAATGGTAAAAAGTTAAATTGAATTTTCGACTTGTATTTTCACCAATATCACTACGTTTTGAGTGTGATTTTCAAGTGGTTTTAAAACATCAGAAAAATTTCCGATTAACGAATCACATTGTTCTGATGTTTGGTGTTTGTGCGTAAAGTAAACTAATGTGTTAAGTAGCAAACAAGGACGACCATCGTGATCCTTTAAGGAGGCTATCCAGATATGTCTGATGTATATTTTAAGTAGGTAGTTGAATTTTATTAAAAAAAGGCAGTCAGTGGGATAGCATCTTTGAACAGCTGAATCAATGTCCATCAAAGACTTCTTTTAAGATAGCATTAGATGATAGTAGATAGAAATGATGATGAAGATCTTTATATTTATTCGTTGAGATAAAAAAATATTAAGAAATATACCATAATCCGAAAAACAAAGGTTTAGGTAAGGTTTAACTGGATAATATAGTCGTCGTAGGCTAGCTGATACGCAAGTTACGACCTGATTTGCAATAAACCATCTTCAAAACCACTGGCTGATGATGATGATATCATCAACCAGGAGCAGTCTGCTACTAGACATAGGTTTCTATAAAGGAACACTGCTTAGCCTGATTATCTGTTAATGGTGGTATAATTAGTTGTTAAATACTTCGAAGATTATTTTGGCAGATTTCCGTCCATATAACTATATTAATTTAATATATATATATATATATATATTATTGTAGTGTGTTGTACGGACAGACAGTGTGTACATAGAACGATTGGTCTTAAGTCTTGGAGTGGTGGCGCTCCGGGGCGAGCGTCTTGTTTGCTTTGTGAATGGAGCGAGACTGCGCCGGCGCGGTCCCGACCGCGGCTCAACAGCACTTCTGCAAACACACCGACTGCACGCACCAGCTTGCCGAGGAAGTCACTTGGTCCAATGCATTTATTTTCAGATCATTCCACTGTTAGTTGATGATCAAGTTTCCACGTTATACGTAACTCATGTCACGACCAATCTATGATGAATAGTTGAATATAAAGTTGGATAACTTAGTAGTTAATTGATTGCTTGGTAACAGTGAAGTCCCTGGTTAAATTTTGGGGTCTCATGTGAGGGAACTTTAAAGATGGTTTGACTTTTTCGAATCCTTTATTTGAAAATCTCCGACCATGTTTAAGTTATCAACTATACTCTTATATTCAGAGCGAGTACTCTTCATCATCTCCGTTCTTACAAATAAAATTAGTAAGAAAATGTAATAGTAAAGATGGATAGGAATTAAACTTATGATCTTCATTTTACGGTAGTACTGGATTATACAAGGACATTATATCTTTTGGGAGGATATTTCGCAAATATGGTATATTATAGAAATGTAAGTAATACCAGACTTACTTTAAATAAATAAATAATCCTTTTTTAATGTATGCTTACAAAATATTTGTTATAGATATATTATATTGGGAGAGTAGAGAAAAAACTTAGAATTGCGTGCTAGTATTGCCAAAAACAGATAGTAAACGACAAGTAACATGGGCCGAGGACCTGGTGAAGGTGGTAAGGATCGTTGGAAGCAGTTGGCAATGATCGTTTATGTAGGATATCGTTTAGAGAGGAGGAGGTTGAAATTGATTGAACTGACGCAGATCCAAATAATGTAGATATATTTTAAGTGAGAACAGTAATTATGAAAATATTAAAAAAATACTAAGTTTTTTTTCAAAAAAACGAAGGAAAAGGAAGAAAATATCTAGCAGAGCGTGGTTTCGATCCACGGACCTCTGGGTTATGGGCCCAGCACGCTTCCACTGCGCCACTCTGCTTCGTATAACAAAACCTAAAATGTACAAGTATCCAGTCTAATATAGGTTTTGCTTTTTTTTGCGGGTAGTTATAAAATGTACAGGTTTGAAATGCGCTGTAGCTATTATAACTATAGGACTAATGAAATTAATATTTCCTTCAATCAATGAACGTTATAGTTTAAATATTATATGGGTGATATTTTCTTCATTTATATGGACTTCAAATTAAATAACTTAGTAATTAAGCATTATTAAATAAGTGTGATACCGAATAAAATGCATTCTTTATGAATATTATAAGAACGCCTTCCAACAGTGATATTATACTAATAAATTTAAAGGTACGTCTCTCGCGTATGATTGGATTCACGATTCGAGTCGTCTTTTCTCCGCAGGGTTTTAGAGTATACAGTTTAAAGATGGTTCATAGCATAATTTGTAGAAGGAAATGGCTTTGTTTGGTTTCGTTCTGTCGGTGATTTGTTCGCTGTGAGCCGCGAAATAACTCCATCATGATATCGGGACGCCGTCGGCGAGCTGGTGTGGCTGTGAGTCAGCGTGCGCTTTGATTAATTTGCTTTTGTTGGGTCGGCGCTGTCGGTACTCTGGTCTCATTCGGGCAACAATAACTAGAGTTCGCCCGCGTCGCGTGGGCGCGAGGTTAACTTACGAAATTCGACCCAGCGTAGCGATGACTCACGACGTTACTTACTTAACTTAATTGTTTATATATTTACTTAACTCTAACCTATATATCTCACGGCGTGTTAAACCTTTGAGAAATTTCTACATATCACTGCAGCGTCTACTTTTAGCGAAAGAGTGTTACTGTTTGAAAGGTACTGTAGCTAGTATACAACGGCCTCAGTGCGACCAGTGTAATGTGACTGTGTAAACATCTTATATGGGCAGATATATCCTCTAATGGAGATTACGTATTGGCAAACGCAACTAGGACAGCCACTTGGTAAGTATACTAACAATAACGAAGATCTCTCGGAATAGATGCAGATCAAATCAGAGCAGTCATCCTGGAAAGGTATATACTGATTATTATTGAAACAAAATAAATAATAGACTACGTAGATTGCGAAGCTCTAATATTATTTTCTCGCATCAATAGTGGATACGTCCGCACACACGGTGGTTGCAGCTCGTGGGTTTGATTCCGGGGGAGTACAGATTCGATTTCGCATTGTCTTATCTCGCTGGTCCCGTGTCAAGGCTGCCGTTAATGAATGAATTAGTGAACGTACGACCTGATAATCATTCTCTTTTGTTTTCACATAAAGGTTAAGTTCACATGCACCGGGCTCGTTTGCTTATTATTCTCCTATTGAATCGCGCATGCGCATTGTTTTAGTGTAAACTCAACTATATACTATATTAGCTGTAGTCACGATTGCTGATTAATCGATTTAATCTATTTGAATTCTTTATTATCATGCAAAGAAAGTTCGCATTTTTCATCTTCAAAGAGGATCCCTACAAGAGTAAGAGAAGAAAGTATTAAAGGAGAAAAAAAATTAATAAGAAAGGAAAAAGAAAGAAATGTAAATAAAAGCAAATAAGGATAAAGAAAATAGTACTCGGGCCCAATACAAGGTGGGAATGAATTAAGAAAAAGAAGAACCCTTTATGAGTTGCTAAGGTTGATCCTTAAGGGAAAAAATCCTGGAAAACGTGCACCTGGTAGACAGCGGGAGAAATGGTTTGATGACATAAAGGAGTGGAGTGTGTTTATATATCATCAGATAAAGAGGATAGCTTAGGGTAGAATTGGCTTTCTTAATCTGATCGCCGGACTTCAGTTTAAAGAGGGCATCTGATGATGATGATGATGATAGTCTAAATTAAAAACCACAACGATGCCGATGAACGTAAGAGTAATCACCGAAGGACAACTGTAAACCAGATTTCTTATTAAAATGATTTTATATTTTTGTTTTACAGCTGCTAGCGGTACTGATGTTTTTTTATTCAGCTAAGCAACGAGACGAGCGGAACGTACACCTGATGATAAGTGATACGCCTGTCATTAACAACGTGGCGCTAGTTGGGATGATATATAGCCATCACATTGCGCTCGTTACTAGAGACGTAAGATGTTGATTCTCGTTACCCCAGTAACTTCACTAACCTCGGCGCCCTTACAATCGGAACATAGAAATGTTTCATCATCGTCATTACCAGCAGACAGACGTCCGCTGCTGAACATAGGTCTCCGCTAAAGATATATAAGATATCGTGGAGTTCATTGAGGGGAATTGGGTGGAGCTTCGTTTGTTATTCAGCAGGGTGCACCGTATGCAGGTGTGGTAGACATGGACTCTGTAAGATTGTGGATAGAATCCCTTACACCCTTCGTAATGTTCGCACAGTACTGTTTGTCGGCTGCAATAGAAGCTGCAGTGGTACCTACCTAGACAGTGTGCAGCAATAGTTTTTTTTAATTATACAGACTAGCGCTTGACTACGATTCTCACCTCATAGTAGATGGCAATGTACTTCCTAATGGTGAATCACATTAGTCTAGAAGTAGCCCATTTACTCTTCTATAGAAGATTCCCTCATCACACCTGTATGGGAACACTGACGATAGAAAACTGTTCCAATTCTTCACTGTTCGCATCTAGAAGGTCCTAATGCGAGGGATTTCTGCAAGAAAGGGATGAATAGAATAATATAATCTACTATCTGTAAACCTATTTGAACGCTATAACAAATAATGTTACTCATGTCTTCGGCTGCAGACCCACCACCACTGTGCTTCATAAATCCCATATGTAAACCAGATTATTGCTCAAGGGTAAACGGTAAAGTAATGTCTATAACCTCGCAAGTGATTGAGCGATGTAGTGCAGTTTCAACGAGGAGCCGTCAACCTCAATGACGCTAAAGCAAACCTCGCGATGATGTGATCAGCTCATTCACAAATATTGAGTTACATTGGTCTGTTTGCGCGGCCGCTGGTGCGGGATCGGTTCCGGAGCACGAGGGTAATGGTTTGACAAATATCATTGTACCGGTTAACGAGCAACGCAATGCGAAAGGAATGTTCGCTTCACGACATTTCGCACTGTTACCATATATGGCACATATAGTATTTCAAACCTGATATTACCTTCAAAATAACGAAGAAAATCTTGAGCTGCAGCTAAGAAATCTTCCGATTAGATTGCCATGAAAACAAAAAAAGATCCAACAGATACACGGGACCGAAGTAACCACCCACTATTCGGTCGGGCTTTAATGAATATACAAAGTGTTTGTTTTTTTTTTTAAATAATAATGAATATATTGGGACAGGGGGTTGTCTTAATAAATATTCTCGATGCGATATTTTTTTTATTTAAAAAAGCGACGAGAAAAGCGGAACGTTCACATGATGGTAAGTGATACGTCCGCCCAAAGCGTCATTAGTTAGAATGATATACACTGCAACAGATTGTACTCGTTGCTCTGAGACATTGAAAGTGTAGAGTCTTGTTCCCCAGTAATTAAACTTGCTACAGCGCCCTTCAAGCCGGATCATTCTAATGTTTCTACACTGCTGTTTGTCCGTCTTACGCAACAGGTACCGACCAGTAAAGCTATATTCAGGGAACTACTGCATGGTTACGATAATACTCGCGTCTCTCCGAAGTATATTAAGTAATACTTAATAACTTAATGCGTGTAGGTTTCATCTGTGTTAAGTTACGGAGCGTTTGATAATTGGAATAAGTATTAATCAACATGCCCCCGCAGCCGCGCCTCGCTGTGGGCCCACATTCGGGGCCGATCATAACTCATCCGAATGTTTGCTTAGAGGCTGTATATTTAAATTGGATGATATACATCTTGAGCTTAAATAATTCTCACCTGTCAAGGGCGGAGGGGAAAGGGTTACATTCACATACAATTAAAATGTCTATACCCAGGATAATTTAAAGATATATTAATACCCTCTTCAAGACAAGTAAAGACAAGCAAAGGTACCACCGCAGCTCCTACTCCTGCTGCCAAATAGTAGTATACAAACATTCCTGTTCATCCGTTTAAAAGTGCTGCAGCTACTGGAATTGCTGGCGTGAAGAGATTTAGCTTGTTCCATCTCAAGGTAAAGAGCTCCAATGCGCCGCAGTGTAGATCATCCGAACTAGAGCAACGTCGTTATGAGCATGCGTATGAGTGATGTATACTATTAGATGACCTTCTTCTCGCTCTTTCTAAGAAAAAATTCTTTTGGACGCTGAACTTTTTACTTTGGACTACTAAGTATCAACTGAAAACCAACTGAAGATCTCAATTAAGTAACTTATTTTCATTTATATTACAGCAATCTTAGCCAAATCTTATTTTGGACTTTCAGTTATCACCACCACCATCAGCCGCTAGATGTCCATAGCTGGGCATAAGCCTCCACCAAAGATCTCCACATCAACCGCTCCTGTGCTGTCCGCATCACTGGGCACCAGAGACGGCGGTTGCATATGGAGGGATTGGGGCCACTTTCCACCACGCTGACCTAGTGCGGGCTGGTGAGAACCAAAGCCTCTTCTGTTGATTAGAAAGGAGCACCGCCAGCAGGTGAGGGTTGGCTTGGGTGTTTGTTGTTGCTTTTCTGCGACTTTCAGTTAACAAATCTGCAATTTGGTAAAATTTGAATCTAGTAAAGATGTATTTAATCTTAGCTATACCGGATGTATCGTAAGAGAATATATATTTCATTATCACAATTCCCAATAAAACGAACTATTTATATATTCATTTTCAAAGGTACTCGAATAAAAATGTATGACATCGACAAAAAGCACATAAAACCCGATAACGGTGGCATTATGCGTCGCTGCGGGCTCGACGAGTGGAATTTTATCATACAAAAGATAGTATGGAAATAAATATATGCAGATGCGCTCGTACGGGGATTGCTGCTTGCTTTGTTAACACCAGATATCAGGGTTGAAAGTATAAAAGAAAAGCAAGTTAACAATCTCTAGAACAAAAGCTTTCGTCACTCATTTTAAAGGAAACTTAAAATATTTTAAATTTAAAACAGTGATCAGAGAACAGTATAAGGTATTAGGTGGTAAAGATCTCAGCCCTGTAGTCTCGGGCTAGTAAGAATAGGAGGCGACTAAAAGGGGTCTAGGAGTTTCGCGTGTCTTAAGGGTGAGGGGTTCGAATATCCCCACCGCTGTACTACCGTTGGGGTGTCGTAAAAGGTGACTGAAGAAGGAAAAATCTAGGTAAAGGTCAGCATAATATTTCTGCGACTATTATTAGTATACCCTGTCAGTGGGTTCATCTGTCCGATGAATACGGGTTCGCAACGTACAAATTACGGCCCCACAGTACCCGGCAGCTCCATTATTCTTGACCAATGTGGCGGTCGCGGTTACGGTGGGGCAGGAGGTGCTAAGAATCCTCGGTCAACAGGCCACTACCATCAACTCACTAAAATGTGGTGGAAGACATTGGGGAAGGGGTATATCCAGCAGTGGGTAAACAAAGGCTGATAATGATGATGATGATGGTGTGGACCTTTATCGCTCAACAAGCGACACAAAGTGCAGAGAGGCACCGGTGCGTTCTATAAAAGATCCTGGAGCCTCTCTAAATGCACTGATGAAGATTACCCATGGGGTTTTATGGAGTAACAATCTCAAATAACTCTGACTTCCGCCAAAAGCATCATTATAAGATTTTCCTTCGAAATAAAAAAAGGGTCCAAAAGATCTGTATAGTTATCGGTGTTATCAATAGCATAAAAGCTTTTATCTAAGTGATGGAAGATGCTGTATAAAATTTCAGTTCTCATTGTTCACTTAAAATGAATATGAAATCAAAAATAATATTTATATGTATCACCATAATCATCAGCCGATAGACATTCTCTGCTGGACATAGACCTCCCTAAAGATCTTCACATACAGTCAGCATAGCCTCTGGTACCGCTAGGCACTAGCCTCGCTCACGATGATTATAAACCTACGATTTATTATCATCATAAGCCGAGATCACCATTCAATGCTGGACATAGGGCTCCTCCAAAGATTCCCACATCGATCGGTTACGGATTCATATGGGGATTTGGGCCATTTCTCACCACGCTGATCCAATTCGTATTAGTGGGAGCCAGAGCCTCGTTTGTTGATTAGCAGGGTGCACCACGAGGAAGTGAGGTTGGCTTGGATCCAGTAAGTTGTTGTACGGGAACCTTTACACTTCGAACCACGAACTTGACTGGTCATAGATTGTTGCTTGAGCGTCATAACACCACAGCGCTTACTTATATCGCCAAATAGTAATATTCATACATTACGGTGTTCTAGTTTCCGTGATATCATCATTATCATCAATTCAACCGATGGACGTCCACTGCTGGACATAGGTCTGCTGTGATGTGTTCCACAAAGCATGACGCTACGATATTTGAATCCAGTGGTTCCTAGCGATTTATTTTTTGTTCTCTGTCCATTTAGTGGGCGGTCGGCTAAGGAAAGAAGGATATGCAACTAGTGAAATTAATCGTGAGATGTGTTGTAGTGTGTGTGGTACTAACTAGAGGTGTTGCTGGTATGTTTGTCAGTGGAAAATTTGGTTGGGGCCGTCACCGGGCGACGGCGCTGCGGCGCGGTGCGGTGCGGCGCGGTGCGGCGCGCGCGCAATCAGTATGCGCGCCGCGCGCCAGCGAAACTTAAAAGATTTGTACGAGGCGAAAAAAGTATCGTCAGCGGTGAGCGCGGTTACGATGAATACACAACATCTCTACAGTACATTGCATACAGATATGGCGGTGTCAACGGCAGGGATGAGCGGTCTCGTATAATGATATTTTAATGTCAAATTATCATAAAGCCGATCCTTTGTTCTGTCTAATGCGGCGTTTGCGGGCGTTTCCCTCTCTCCTGATATTTTAATATTTCTTTTATAATTTGGCGTTATATACACTACAAATAACTTACAATTATACTTATACTTAATAATATATTTAAATAATAGTAATACTAATAAGTTTCTTGCTGGTCTAATGGTTAGAGCGTGCGGCCTTCATTCCGACGGTTGCGAGTTCGAATCTCGGCATGTAACGATGACTTTAATATTTAAGTTATGTACATTTGTGGACGTCCATCGGTTAAAATTATGATGATGGTGATGATGATGACATTTGTGAACTTTAGTAACAACAGCGAAATACAAACGGTGAAGGAGAACATCGCGACGAAACCTGCACATGAATTAGAATTTATTCTAAGGTGTGTGTGTATATAACTCACCAATCCGTATTGTGCCCGCGTGGTGACTGTGGCCCATCATATTGAGGGTAGGCCTCTGTCCCCATCAGTGGGGACGTAAATTGGCTGTTGAAAAAATACTAATAATGCTGTATTTGTCAGTAAAATACCAATTTCTCTCTTTAGGGTCGTTCCCTCAAGTCTGAGGATCGTAGTCAGTGCTACGATTGCTGTCTGAAGCGGAAGATCTGCTTCCACCGGTTCCTGTCCAGCGCATCACTTACGACTGCGTAAAATTTATAGGATGACGAGTCTTTAATCTGATCGGTCCATCTGGTTGGTGCACGACCGGATGATCTTTTGCATTCGGTGTTCCCAAAGACAATCATTTTTACCAGACAATCGTCGTCTCTGCCCATTGTGTGGCTGAAGTACATGAGGATGCGTTGCTGGCATGTGGTGGATCAACGAGTTTTATCCGGAGTTACGTCAGGATCGATGTATTAGTGTTTCTCTGTCCAAGGTATCCTTAGCATACGTCTCCAGCACCACATCTCATATGCATCAATCCTTTGTCTCTCTATCGCAGGAATTGTTCAAGTTTCCACATCAGACAGGAAGATAGTGAATAGCTAGAGCTCATAATAGTCTGATCTTAGTAGTTTGTACTAATTACTCTTAATAACTAAACAAAAAATAAAATTTAGCTTACATTCAATTTGTAATTTTTTTTTATTTGTTCTTTATGTTTGTAGTTTAATTAATGTATAATATTTTGTGGCAAGTGTCAATGCGCAGGACATATTGCTCGAAGGACTAACAACCGATGAGATAATAAGGACCTCTAACGGCAACTGCGTAACGAAAGACGTGGTGTAAGCAGGTCTCCCACCAGGTGCGTTCAATGATCTGGTGAAGCTTGCGGGATGCATCTGGATGCGGGCAGCGCAGGATCGATCGATGTAAAGATCTTTAAGGGTAGGCCTATGTCCAGCAGTGGACGTCTCTCGGCTGATAATTATGTTGATGATGACAGTATTTTTAACTAATTTCATATCCTTTACTTTGACAGTGATCCTCCCCTTGTAATCTCTAACTTTACGAGCATTAAGTAATAAGTACTGTACGTTAATTCATGTTCCTACTTATACAACTTAAGAAAATACTTACTGTTGTATTTAATAATAGAAACTCCGACAGGTTTGGCGTATAGTAAAAACAATACTTGAGGTTTTTTTTTTACTTTGTCCTAATGATATTCAAGGAGTGGGCATGGCGGGCAGCTACCGTGCGCCTTGTTGGATCATGTCTAACTCTAATTACCATTCCGGCGCTGGACCAGTTCAGGAAATGTGGGTCGTGTTTGTACAAAGAATAGCGGAAGGTGTAGAGGAGGCATCAGTTTTACTCGTAAACGTCGTCAAGGTACATACGAATTAATATTAAAAATAAGTTTTCCGTTAACTTAACAAGTATTAACAATATATATAATTAACTTATGTTATTAATATAATGATAACAAAAATAAAGTAGATGATATTCGAGCGATATAACTTATAGATTTAAATTTTAGCTTATTATCTAGTTATAACGAATAAAAAAAAACTAAGTTAATCTTACTAAAGAAACCGCGTGATAATAGTGGGATATATTATCATCATTATCAAACGGAAGACATAAAAGAGGTTAAGAAGTTTTACTAGCAGTAGGTCACCGCAGCGCTTATTGCAGCCGACAAACAGCAGTGTGCAAACATTACTTGTCCGGTTCGAAGGGCGCTGTAGCTAGTGAATTTACTGGGGTAACGCGACTTAATAACTCTGTTTATAGGCGAAGAGAACAATACAGTGCCGTGTATACCATCCTAAGTATGCGTTGTTATGAACAGACGCATCAGTTACCATCAGGTTAATGCTTCTCTCGTCTCGCATATAAAAGTAATTATATAAATTAGCAGATCCAAATAAATTTCTAATTCCATGTCCGTCGGGCTCACATTGTGTTACCCTTTGGCAAAGTTACAACCGTCGGTTACACTACGCGCAGACAAATCATATTCACGCCTTCCGCCTTGTAACTTCATATAAGCTGTATTTAATTTTCATTGGCTCTTTCTTACATTCACCTGATAATAAGTGTTACGTGTAACAATATCGCATTAATATGATGTACACTTCACCACGTTGTTCTCGTCGATTTAAAATAAGAATGTTAAGTTACCTTATCTCAGTATTTTACAGCTACAGCACCCTTCAAATTGGAACATAGTAATATTTGCACAGTACTGGCTGTCATCTGCTAAAGGCGC
The DNA here is from genome assembly GCA_029034505.1 of Ornithoptera priamus. NCBI lineage: Eukaryota > Metazoa > Arthropoda > Insecta > Lepidoptera > Papilionidae > Ornithoptera > Ornithoptera priamus. The sequence goes on from JARDWD010000685.1 coordinate 801,547, forward strand.
TGTCTCCGGCCACGGAGACACTACCAGTGAAGTCTTCCGTTATGAAGTAAATATTCTATGATATAAGTGATCCCAGTTATAGCATGTTGCAGCATGTAGTATGAAGAAACCTTTTGAAAAGAGAAATCATAATATACCATATTGTTTGTAATCCTGAATACTGAAGATCAATTTTGATTTAGCTTTCTGTGTAAAAAACTGAAATGTAAGAGGTCCCGCACAACAACTCGCGGAACCCTAGCCAATGTCACCTGCTCGTGGTGCACCCTGCTAATCAATAAACGAAGCTCTGGTCCCTACACTCATTAGGCCACCGTAGTGGGGAATAGTCCAAGTCCGCCCGTATGATCCTCTACAAACAGCGGCTCGTAGTGCCTGGCGGCAACGGAGACCGAGCTGACTGCGAGGTAAGAGGACGGCTGGATGCTTATGTCCAGAAGTAAATGTCTATCCATTGATTGTAAAAAGCTATTCTGTAGAAAGTCTAAAATGAAATATGGATATATGGAGTGAAAACCTACTTTATTGAGTCATACCAGAGACAAATTATTTATAAGGTACATAAAAAAAGTCCACAGATAGGAATAATGGGTAAAGTAGCCGGAAAGCCTTACTATTACAATATAGTTTAAGTTAGTATTTATGGTAGAGAATGCCAACAGGCATTAAGCCCACCTTTTTTATACCTCGCTATAAGGTTTTACAATAAAGATAAAAAAAAAAGAAAAATCGGTTGCAGAAACAAGACGTAGCTGGATGACATTAGAGTAGACTAAGGTCAAAAGCGCTGCGCAGCTGATCAACAGCAATAGATTTGCAGAATTGGTATCTAATCTTCATTAGTTGAAAGGGCGCAAGAATAAGAAGAAAAGTATTGAGACATTTTTGTGACGTATTGGAAACTGAGTGCGATGCATTTAAAATGTTCGAAATTTGAACTTTGGTAACCTGTTCACCTGCGTAGTGGACTATTCATGGTAATTGTCTCATTATGGCGCTTATATGCAGATATCGCTGAGAAATATTATAAGCGACAAAACGTTGGATGGGTAACCGCCGCTCGAATACGTGATCCCGAATAAAGTAATGCTGACGTATTCGGTATGCGCCGTTTATAGTGCCACCACGCTGGTAGGAGGGACACCGCTCCTACATACTCCACTCGGCTGTGACTTGCAACGGTTCATCTACGGTTTTTATACCTTTAAAATGGCAAGAAAACTCATACTGGTTCGATGGTTAAGGATCTGTTATCGATCTTCATAAATCGCTTCACCAAATATAGATACAGTTGAACCATTAACGGAATAACAGAAACTAAACCAAGTTATACTTAGCCTTTCTAACAAAATACGAAATTTATTGATAATATGTGATCGCTAACTTATCATCAAGATCTTAGTTCATATTGTAATCCCTAGACTCATGAATATGTAGGTTTTTAATCCAAAGAATCTGTGGAAGAAGTATGTCATTAATTTAATGCTAGTTAGCACATGTTAAGTATTATTACTTCAGTAAGTTAGTTATGTAAATGTTTATTTAATTATAAATAATTTTTACTAACACCGTGTATTTTTTAGAAATATCGAGGTCATTTAACTTACGAAACGATAACATGACATACAGAAAATTAAGTGAAGTATTATAGTTATAAGTTAAGTATTAAAGTTAAATTCTATTGAAATTTTAAGGGATCTTACTTTTTTAAAAGACAAAGGAACTTGTGATAGCTGTCTATGGGCGATCGCATACGTTACATGTCTCAAAATAACTCAAGTTAAATCTCCACAGGGCTTCAGCTTCCGGCGAAGGTATAACTATATATTCTAACAACTATATATGATATCCATAAATCTACACTTATTGTGGATAAACGGCCTTGACTCTTTATTTATGTGAGTAGGCCCCGAGTCCCAGTAGTGGGAACAATAAGATGGCTGCTTATTTAAGGAGATGTTTATCAATATAATTGTAAAGAATATGTTTGTGCTTTGGCGAAGTGCGAGCTCGTCTCCGGCGCGGGGATCGTGCGGTCAGCCGATCAATGTCCGAGCGGCGCGTGCGCGGACTCCCAACCGGCAGCTACCTACCGCGCACGAGCTACACCACAACCGATATGAATTTAAATCGGATTAACTACACCGTACACCCCTCCACAAAGTAAACCACCGCCCCGTCGAACGCAAACGATATACACCTCTATTAAACAACCGTAAGGTTCACTCTCGCAACAAGGGTAACGTACACCGTCCGGGGGTTGACTGTATTACGTTTTTATAGGTGATTTAATATGGCGTCGGTTATCGTGGCTAATAAGTTTACTGTCGCTGTTCGACAGTTATGTGCTCTTTGAAATTTGAATTTGATTGTTTTACGTATTACCTCGAAGCGTGGAATCAATTCCACTCGGTGTTTATGATTCGCTTTATATTTATGAAAAACATATTATTACTTATATTGTTAAGTCCGCATCCGATAGTAGTTTATACCTATTTAGAAAACCTCTCTCGTTTTCTCTTCAATACTTTATTTTTAACACATACAAAACAGCTATTATATAAAATTCCTTTCAGTATAAGGTTACAGGCGGCACTTTTGCAGATGCGGTGGCAACTGTACGTCTCTTTGAAATTTCAAAAAATATATTGAATTAAAACCAGAAAATTAAAGAGAAAATTAGATGTTTTCATGTTGAAAATAATATTAATTCTATATAAGCTATATTTACGATAAATGTCTTCTTACCTATGGAATAAATAAAAGTATTAAACTTCTCTTTAAGCAGTAAAGTTTGCTTCTGTAAAGAAAAAGTATTTTCTGCTTATACATTGCCCGTGTTCTGAACGTACGTAACGCGACATAAGAATGATTGGATTCGATTCCCATTGAGCTTCAGATTTCAGTGAAGGCTAAGTTCTAAAAAAAACATGTTTCATGAACATACAAACATTTTTGAGAACATGTGTCATTATTCGATCGGCGTGGTGGATTATCGCCTCTTGTCTAGTGAGAGGAGGCTTTCAGCTATCGAAGAATAGTTTCTTATGTTGTAAGTAAAAATAATCTCATAAAGGTTTATATTAAATGAGATATTTATCTTGAATATTTTGTTGAACGTAACTACAGTATTAATATATTATTTAGTTAATAATTTAGACATTACTAAAATGAAAGATATTCGAAACATTCACAGGTGCAATAACATTTGATGTAGAGCCTTGCTGGTTAGCACAGAGTCCTTTTATTAAAGGACCCGGCCCACTCGCATTGTAACGATCGGCTCAGAACGGATCTACTGTGCGCTAACGCACGCGTGGGATTGCAAGCCCAGACGTAATAAACATTGAATTCAATTTAAGCACTGAATTTCAAGGTTTCGCGAAATTTCTCGATTAGTCAGAGTGCTTAAAATGTTTAACATATTAGTAGTAAATGTTACATGAATACACACTTATATACTTGTTGTTTCTAAAGTTAATTAATATTTAACAGGTAGAATGATTAATACATACTTTTTCTATAAAATAATCATCAAACAACTTGTTATAAGGCAATAAAATCGAATGGCCAAAAGGTAAACAGCTATAAGACCATGCCACACTGTTTTTATATCTCAAATTGGGCTACCGCATTATACTATTACATATATTAAGTGACAACGAATATAATATATAATGAAACCGTATGAATGACTACCGGAGGACAGTAATGCTGTAAACTTAATAGATTTACAATACAAGTTAAGTAAAAGTAGCTAAAACATTAACTACTACATAAAATATTTATTTAGACTCGAACCAGGGGTCCACTTTTTATTAGGTAAATGGATTAGATCTGTCATCTTCCCAATACTTACTTGCTTATCGGTTTCGCGCCAGTCACTATCAGCGGTTACCACAATATTTATCGAATCGTCAATTCTCTTTGTAGAGAGCCTTCTGGAACTGTATTTGTTAACACGGTAGCTACTAGGAGACTTTATTGTCGCATCACTTGTCAGTCTTTGAAGTAAAATGGTCTAAAGTTAAATCTAGTAATATTTACATTCAAGAAGTTAGTTCATGTAGATTCGGTCGTGGCAGACCTCAGAGTATTTCAATATAGGGATATCTTTCGATCGTTGAAATCTTTTCCTTGTAAGTTTAATTGTCATTTATTCCGTCCGTCCATTCACGAAAATACCATCACGCCACGTGCGCTCCACCATCGCGATTTTGGTATTTTCAATTGTGCAAGCGCAAATGTTTTGCAAATATATTCGTTGTGTATTCTTGTGTTGTTACATATTCAAATTGTTTCAAAGTTTCATAAGACAATGCGAAACGCTATACGCGTGTGCGTGTAGTAGCGTAAGAGCGATGGCGTACTAGTTATACAGTGTACATGTACAATGGAGACCACGTGAACTGCGCCCACAATAATGGAGTCTAGAAACTGAGAAGTGAATCCCAAATGCTAACTGGAGACCGTAGGTATGGGCGCTATGATGTCACGCGTTCGTGGTGAATCTTTAGATTCACATTTCGTACCATAGCGCTGTCCAAGTCAGAAGCGGTTAAAGTTAGTTTGCTTACCTTGTAAAATAAGCGATCCTTGTTCGATTCTGTGGTAAATATCACCACCGGTTTAGACAGAAGTACGGTTAGTTGATCTAGAAATTTGTTAATTGATCTAGTGATTAATTTTTTAGTTGATCTTTCAATTAACTTTACATTGTATGATTACCTGCCGGAATATTATTGTTGCTGTGTTTCAATATTATGTAAGCTACTTTGTGTTCGGCGCTCTTATATGAGAGGCGTCCTAACTTTAAAGTACCCCCGGAGTACCTACAGCTTTTCAATTATTGTTAACAGTTCAATCTATATAGATGAGCTTACTGTGTCTTGAAGTCTTCTAGTAATAAGCTTGATATTTGATTATGTTAATAATGAATCAACAACGACCCATTGACTATTACTCTAGTTCTTCAGTAATCATAGGCATTGCGACACAATATTTTTTTTATTCAGCGAAGTTAGGATGATATACACAGGAATACATTGAGCTTGCCCGTCTTGAGTGGAGTTACCCCAGTAATTTCTTTAACTACAACGCCTTTCAAATTGAAACACAGTATTATTTGCCCACTACTGTTTGTGGGTAGAAATAAGAGCTGCGGTATCTACTTAAACAGTCTTTGGCAATAAGGATGATAGATGCACCATTAAAATTATCGGGGTAGTAAATATATAAATTAATGAGATAAAATTAGTAAAAGTTTGTTGAACTAAATTCCATGGGACGGAACCTTGGGCCACACGCCGCAGCAGACAGACTGACGGTCGACAAATCAATCGCGCACGTGCCGCGCGTGTGACAGGTATGTGCGCGGGCACAAGGAATGTCGGTCGCAGCGCGCCGCCCGCCGCCCGCCGCCCGCCGCCCTCCACCAGTACACCATCTAACTTGTCTTCGATGTTTTAATGAATTTATTACTTGGCGCTGATCCATATCGGCTATTGACAAGTGTGTTCGTGTCCCTTCGGTGATCTAGAAATTTCTGTCGTGCTCCGTATACCAATTGGTTAGTGCATCTAGATTCGAACACAGCCTGTATACGAATTATAGAAAATATAACGGCAAATACAGCGGTATAGCTTGGTTAAAGTTTTAATAGGAATTATTTTACAGAAAAAAAAAGCTATAAATGAATATAATATTTTTTCTTGAATTCTTTATGAAGTCTACTCCGATCTTAATTTTTATAGACAAAAATAATCTTTAGAAATTTTAACTACAATTATGTTGTCTTTAAAAAATATTTTTAGTTTCATTACATAGATTACCTAAAACTTAAGTTTTACGCAAAATTATTTTAGTGCAGTAACTGTTTCGTTAACAAACGATATACTATTAATATAGATTTAAGTTATTATTATTTACAATGAAATATTCAATAAATTGTGCTAATACTAATAAAAAATCGAAAGTGTGATAGTTCTATTAAAGATGTGACGTTCGTTATCATTATCAGCTGATAGACGTCCACTGGTGGACATAGGCCTTCCCCAAAGATCCATCCTGCGCTGCCTGCATCCAGCTGCTTCCAACAACCTTCACCAGATCATCGGAACACCTGGTGGGTGGCCTGCCTACACTACGTCTTCCGATACGCGGTCGCTATTACAGCATCTCAGTACCCCATCAGCTGTCAACCCTTCAAGCGATGTGTCCTGACCATTGCCACTTGAGGCTAGCAATCTTTTGAACTATGTCGGTGACCTTAGTTCTCCTGCGGATCTCCTCATTTCTGATTCGATCACGCACGGAAACCACGAGCATATCCCCTTTCCATTGCTCTCTGTGCGGCTTGAGGCCTTTTCACCAGGTCCACTGTAAGCGGTGACATGTTTAAAAAATTCAAAAGTAGTTTAGTTCCTATTCATTTATTCAAATTTCTGAATTATAAGAAAAGCCGCTAAGAAAGCTTTGGTAAGCTTTTAATGACTCATAAACCAATAACGAACGATCAATTTCATAATAAACTTAGCGGCAATTAACAATTACAGCTCCAATCATGATTTTTAATAGAAAACATTAACAGTAATAATAGAATTAGTGATTTGATTGAAAAGACGGGCGATGGTTGAAAAAAGAAATACGTTTGATCATAATCAAACGGTTGTTTAATAGGAATCTAATAATGTTAATAATTAACATCTAACCTTATAACGGAGCTTTGGAGGTACAGTTGTGTTTTATTGATACGTTTGCAGTTAATATATTATAATAATATTATCTTCCCTCTCTTCAGAGCGTCGTTATAGCTGACCCTGCGGAAGTGATCGTCTAATTATAATAGGTTTGTGATATAACTTTCAGCGTTTCTCATTGAAATTCTAGACAAAGTACCATGACCATGTAGAACCATGACCGTATATTTTTTTTTGTTTTTAGGGTGGGAATCTTTAAAAATTTTACTCTGTTTTCTGGGGGAAGTCAGAGTTATGTGGAGATTTTTAATCACAAAACCCTCTACGGTGGTATGCAGGGGTAACCCGTACCGGTGTCTGTTTTATACAGACTCTGCTAATATAAGTAATGTCCTCCTTTTCACGACCAGACGCATGGTAAGTAACAAAGAGGTTCAGCTCCTCGTTATTTTTGAGAACAGCAAAGTAGTAGAACAACTTGCCTTCTGTCTTTCCATCCAAACACGACGTTGTCGTGAAAAAAAATTAATACGCTAGGTGAGTGCGCCTTACTACCACAGATCACATCACCACTTAACATCAAAATTAGAGCGGTAAACCCTCGCCAACAGGATCGGACACTATCTTTCGCTGCCAGTATCAGTAGCAAAAGTACACTTTACCATCTAAATTACATCTTCGCTTATCATTGCGTGGAGTCGTAGTTAAGCCCTAGTTTATACTTTATAAAAATCCTCAGAATTCTGGGCGAGCATAAGTCATCATCCACCGCCTTGTTATTTATCACCACCTGAAACAGAAGTAACACTGGAAGATTGAAAAAAATAGCTCTGGTGTTTGTTATGAAACCTCTACGACATTTATACGCTTCATAAAGTTACTTATCATATTGAACACTAACAAAAATCGTTTTTAATCGCCTGTTATATAAAACAATGGATGGTGATGGCGAGCGAGGAGATCTTGACATCGATTTGCCAGTTCGATCCGTGCTGTGCATTATTGTGCTCGGGCAGCTCGGAGTGAGCAATTTGGCCGGCGTGGGAATGTCGGGCGGCGCTGGCTTATCGCCGCGATCTGATCTGATACGGGCGTATCCGGCGCGATCGGCGCACGAGCGGCGGCGGCGCGTGTTCGCGACACCAGCGCCACGCCGCACCACGCCGCGCCACGCCGCGACACGCCGCACCACGCCGCACCACGCCGCACCACGCCGCACCACGCCGCACCACGCCACGCCGCTCCACGCCTCACCACGCCGCACCACGCCGCACCACGCCGCGCCACGCCGCTCCACGCCTCACCACGCCGCACCACGCCGCGCCACGCCTCACCACGCCGCACCACGCCGCGCCACGTGTCACCACGCCGCACCACGCCGCGCCACGCCGCAACCCACCCCGCTCGTCTACACCAGCCGCAGTATATTTAAATACTCCACCTAACACACACCTAACACACACCTAACACAGACAAATATATGTATTATTAAATGTATATATTTATTACCCTAACATTTCTAGTGGCGAACGTTGTGTTCCGGTTTGAAAGGCGCTATAGTGCTTACTAGCGTAACTAAACTTTACTTACTTTCTCAAGGTGACGAGCAAAATGTGGTACAGCGTATACCATTCTTACTAGCGCCGTATTGTTATGGGCGGCCATATCGCTTACCATCAGGTGAACGTCCCGCTCGTCTTGCCTCTTCGTAGAATAATATAAGGTGTTCGTGGTGGAGTGTGGTGGTAAGTTTTTACAGGGTCGGCACCACGTTAGACACCTTTGGTGTTACTAGTATAGACTACGGTGACCGCTCACCACCAGGCGGGTCGCAAGCTTGTTTGCCACCTAAGTGGTGAAAAAAAGTGGGCAATTAATTATATATTTCATAAGTGGTAAGATGTTCGAATCCTTATTCTCCCTTTTTTGTCCTTTTTCATATATTTAAAAAAAAAATAACATATCGCTACTAGTGTTAGTTGTTAATAAGTAATAATTCGATACAATCATTAACTTCTCGCAGTGATATAACGAGTTCCTCCACATGATACGGATCATAAATATGGACCGGTTCTCTTCTAATGCTGTTGTTTCTGGAAAAGGGGGATAATGAACAAATAACAGCCACACATATTTATGCGTGAAATTCCACCCTCTCGTTATTTAATAGAACAAACCGTTCGCACAAAGGCAGCGCGTACAAACAGATCGTCACAAAGAAAAGCCTAAGCTAATTACTGTGATATTAAACGTTGCGAGATGAGCCCGACTAATCGGAACCACGCCGGATCGATGCTATAAAATCAATAAAATCCATTCGGCCGATGAAAGAGCTGGAGGTGTCGGCGCGTTTGATGTTGAACGCTATCGGCGCTCTTTGATGTACCAATAATGAGACCAAATTAAGTCAAAGGCGCTAAACGTGTGACGAATTGAGATATCAAAGTATTCCTTTGGTCCGGATGACGGGCGGGCGGGCGATGAGCCGCGCCGGACGTAACAAATAACGGTTATACGATTCAGATGTTAAATTTAATCGTTCAACAGTTTCGTGATCGGGATTCGCAAATTGTTTTTAATATCAAGGGCGAAGCGCGCTCCGTGCGCATGCGCATCGTAAACTGCAACGTTACGTGTAATTAAAAGCAAAAAAAAAAAAACTGTAGAAATGTTGCTCCGCGATTGCCCTCGCGATATGTAGCGGAATTCCTAGATCGGTTTCTCTGATTTTTTTTTTTATTATAATATCAAGGGCGAAACTATCACGATAGTAAACAGATATGCGATGTTTGTATAATTAAATAAACAGATTGCGTTCCCTGAGAAGAATAACGACCGTTCATAATTTTGCGTTGATTGCCGATTTGTTGTTTTACATTATAAATCAAAAGTTCATTGCCTGCAGATTCAAATGTTAAAATTATTTATTTTTGAGAATGACACCAATAATTGCCAAGCTTGGTCACCTAGGATACCCTGGATCTCACATATTGATAACGGTGTTACTAAGGAAATTGAATTGTAGCGGGCTGAGCGGGTTTGTGGAACTATCACCTATCAAGCTCCACCACACGCGAGCCCGGAATTGAACGACCTAGGCAAGCTTTTAGTATTAACGATGAAACTAAGACCTGTACCATTTACAGAAAACGCGAGGGATTTGCGATTAGCAAAACGTTGTCCAGACCGCTGATATTGTTGTTTTCTTATTTAATAATTAAGTTACATTTGATGGCATTGCAATAGTTATTACTTGTGTGACTTAGATTGAAGAGTGTGATGTAAAACCACATATATGTTATGTGAACATCTTTCTAGGACACTGTATGTTATATTTTCTCCAATAATATGACGCTAGTAAAGCCTTAAGATATCTAGCTATGTAAGTTAATAAGCTACAGCTTTTGTCTGGAATGTAACATTGAAGAAGGTCGCGTACGAAGATCTCCAAAGTGATATGATAAATCTTAAACATGAAGATGTAAATCTGTAACATATAGTTATTGATAAATGAATAAATAAACAATAGTCATAAAGTTTATTTACAATGGCATCATTACACTCGTGTGCGAAATCCTTCAAGGAGTCCTTCAGTTATTTATTGTTAAAGCTAACGTTATTGTTATAGCGGAAATGTTAATGTAACATCTCCATGTTAAATACGAAGGTATTTGAAAATGGATGCGCGCGCAGAATATCAAAACGCAGGCACTGTGCAACTCAGCTTTATTAGGCAACCTAACGATGAAAACTGTATAAATTCGTTATGGTACAAACGTCGAGTGTGCCCAGGGTTTCTGATTTATTACTCTCTTTATTAACTGTTCGGATCTTAGACGGAGATCTTATCTGGGGAGGCGAATGATTGTAATGTTCGCATTAAGTTAATCATTATTGAAACTTAGCGATTCCGCAAATGGAAACGTTAAAAGGTCAAAGTGTATTTCTGTGTCATAATGTAGGTTATGTAAATTAAATTGAAGATGTGTCTATTGTGTTGTGGTGTTCTTGTAGATCGACTATCGATTAGGAGCGCGGAGATGTGAGCGGGTCAACGGGATGTAAAGTTGAGTCGTTAGATTAAATTAAGCACGACTTGATTATTTTAAACTCAGTTATATGCACTTCTGTACACTATATGTTGCATGTATTGTTAATGTTATCTGGGGAATAACATCTTCCGCGGAAACGGGTACAGCAGCTGCAACTGTCTAAGTGTAGTTGTTGCTCGCAGGCGTTGGTAATCACTAAACATCAAGAGTTTGTTAGTTTGGATTAATTGGATTAATGCATCCCTCTAATGTAAATTTAAAAGTTTACCCCCTTTACTCCTGTCCTGAGTATCCTGGACTAACACTCTTCACCATATTTGCCCTGATTGTCCTTTATGCCAAATCTCTGTCGATAGAATTTTTTAACAAAATAGATCTAAACTCTGTGTAGATTTTATGGAAGCTGTGACGCCACAGGCAGAGATCAACACTTATTGCGTGGGAGAGCATTAATTGAATACGCGAATAATTGTTGAACAGTTTGAGATGAAGCTCCTTGAGGATGTAAAGCTTCTAATGAGAGGCGTGTCGATTTGCGTGCGCGCTTGTCGCCTGTCCGGCTGCAATGCGCAGCCACTGCATCCGTCGGTGCATCAGGAATTTCAAGTTGCCTATTAGAATACTTGAAATGTTTTAAAATCATCCGTAGTGGTACTGCTGTTTACTTATATTATTATTTCAATTTAAACATTACTAAAGAAGTTAGAAATATTACTTAATAAGTTTAATTGCTTACTAAAGAAGCTCATATTTTAATTATAAGTTTCTTTTTCATTGTACGTAGCAATGTGAAGAGCGGGACGTTCACCAGCTGGTAAGTAATAAGCTCGCTTATACCAACGGGACACTTATTAGGTTGATATACACAGCACCACATCGTCTTCGTTGTGACACATAAGATGTAGTCTCGTTACCCCAGTAATTTCACTAGCTACAGCTCCCGGAAACCGGATCACAGTAATGTTTGCACAGTACTGTTTGTCGGCTGCAATAGGCGCAGCGGTGGTACCTACCTAGACGGTCTGCGGCGACAGAGACCTGCCACCAGTAATAACTATTGGTCCTCCAAACCGGATCACAGTAATGTTTGCACAGTACTGTGTGTCGGCTGCAATAGGCGCAGCGGTGGTACCTACCTAGACGGTCTGCGGCGACAGAGACCTGCCACCAGTAATAACTATTGGTCCTCCAAACCGGATCACAGTAATGTTTGCACAGTACTGTGTGTCGGCTGCAATAGGCGCAGCGGTGGTACCTACCTAGACGGTCTGCGGCGACAGAGACCTGCCACCAGTAATAGCTATTGGTCCTTCAAACCGGATCACAGCAATGTTCGTACAGTACTGTGTGTCGGCTGCAATAGGCGTAGCGGTGGTACCTACCTAGACGGTCTGCGGCGACAGAGACCTGCCACCAGTAATAGCTATTGGTCCTCCAAAGCGGATCACAGTAATGTTTGCACAGTACTGTGTGTCTGCTGCAATAGGCGCAGTGGTGGTACCTACCTAGACGGGCTCCGGAAACAGTGGGGTTGTAATAAATATAAAGTAATTTTTTTGTAGTCATAAGTTAAAGAATAATAAGCTTTATTGACCGATACACGCGCGAGTGTATACTTAGACTTAGTTATGTAATACATTAAAGCGCACAGCGAGCCGCGCCGTCAGGTGTGTAACTTGGATCGATGACGCGCGCTCACATCACTCTAATAATGATCAATGATCGCGGCCTCCGTCAGAAAAATGCCAAATATTCCATACATCACCCATGCTTTGAATATTGACAGGCGTACAGTGTTTTGATACCGCAGAGCGAAGAGCAACTAGACACGGCATTATACATGTATGATGATACATAACACATATGTATCATCATGTATGTATAATGCATGTATATGACACTCACATCATACATGTATATGACACTTAAGTCTAGCAATCTTTTGATCTATGTCGGTGATCTTAATTCTTCTGCGGATCCCCACATTCCTGATTCTACCGCGCAGTGAAACTCCGAGCATAGTCTTCTCTAAATCCTCTCCTTTCCTTCTTTATAATATATATTACAAAGAAAGTGGCAAGATGACAAAGATATCCTTCTAATGGCAAGGATTTTGCTTGGACATAACAAGTGATAATATTAATGCTTACTCAGCATCACGTTGTGCTTGTAGTCGAGCTGTTATTTGGCTTCGATTGGTGACTACCCAGGGAAACTGAATCTAATAAGAAACTTAATCATTAAGATGAAAATATTTGGAAAGCAGACTTGCAGTTTCCTTTGCTTTATAAGAATATATTCAAAAAGATCCACAAGTAAAATATTACCGACATTAAAATTTAAGGGGTTAATAAATGAAAATTAGTTCAGGATAATTCGCTGATCAGCAGAGCTGTGTTCCGGAGGAATTCTTGGTGTTTTAGTGGAAAGAAGTTCCTTCCCGACATTATCCAAGACCGTAGGTTAGGCTTTGCAGTTTTTCACATAACGAGAAAGAAAACAGAAGCGAACCTGTCATGGTTCAACATTTAATCTTTTAAAGCTTGATTCAAATCATCATCATTATCATCAGCCGATAGACGTCTACTGCTGGAGATAAGGTTTCTCCAAAGATCTCCACATAGATCGGTCGAGCGTTGCTCGCATCAAACGGGCTGTCACGATCATCACAACAATTCAAATGTAATTGTTATAATTAATAAATGCGACTTCTAAGAGATTTATAAGTCTTCTAAATTCTAAGTAAGGTCAAGTTAAAAAATCGATTGGCGATGCAACAGAGAGCACATTTGATTACTATTTGTAACGTTTATATTAATCCGATTGAACATTACGGCGGCTGACTGACGCGCCGTGTAACGAGTCTATTTTGTTTGCGGTTAGCGCGGGCCCGGGTTCAGGTCGCGGGCTGCTCATCAGCCAATAAGAAATATTCAGCTCCGACAAGTACTGGAGAAGCAGAGATACATTGTGGTGATACGGTCACGAGTGGACCGTGTTGAATCACGAGAAACTTGTTGTTACTGTTGATGGTAAACTCGGTGAAATCTTCGCAAAATTTGATAAATTCAAGACAAAAGATTCAAGTCATCAAAATAAATTCTAGATAATGAAGAATGTATGCGTTCAGATAATCTAGAATAAATAAAGAAGATCAATTGTTTCATTTTATACATTAAATATCCGCACCTCGCTCGTAATACCAGTAATACCCCCGCAACTGTCTTTGGGTAAGGAATTTTGTAAAATCCTTTCTTCATTGATCTTTTTTTTAATTTCGAGGAGAAGTCTTCATAAAATACCCTGTTTCTGGGGGGAAGTTGGAGTTATGCGAGATTGTTACTCACTTGGTGGTCTTGATCAGTGTATTCAGAAAGGCTCCGGGATCTTTTATAGATCGCACCGATGCTTCTCTGCACTTTGTGTTACACGTCTCTGAGGAGGAGCTTAACCCTCCTAGACATCATCGCTGAACTATATGCTGTTCCATTCAGGTTCGCTTGTTGAGCGATAAAGGCTCCACCCTCAAGACTCACGAAACTCCCAGACCATTTTAGTTACCTTCTACGATAGTCAGGGCTTACTTTTGTCCTATTCTTACTAACCCAAAACTACAGGGCTGTTCTTAATTGACCTATATCTAATAGAATATTCTTACCAATATTTCAGTCTCCAGGCCCTATGGTTCCAGAGATATCATGATGAGTCTCTACATAGACGGAAAAATCTTATTTATAATATATTCTCAAGTGTCAAGGAGTGAGATACATCGCTCGAAGGATACACAGCTGATGAGACATAAAGGTCCTTGAATGGTGACCGCGGACGTGACATCGTAGCGTTGGAAGTCCCACTGGTGAGCCGAAGATCTGGTGAAGCTTGTGGATGCCCAGGATCGATCGATGCGGAGATCTTTGGAGGAGGTCTATGTCCAACAGAAGACGCCTGTCAGCTGATGATCATGATATATTGCGAAATGTCCGAAATGAGACGCTATCACGGCTATATGACATCATATTTTCGAAATTAGAATACTACAGTTATTATATATATTCATACATTAATATGTTATTAATATGTTTTGTGAACCTACACTTTGATATAAGTAAAAAGAAACCCAGGAAGTTGGCTCAAGTTATAAGTTTTATGCGAGTAAAGTGTCATAGGGGTGAAACATAAAATTTAATTTTACGGGTCGTATCGGAAATATTTACGATCAATTTTTACCCGACGCTAAACTTAATACTGTAACTATTTTGTAATATTACTGAAGACTGAACTTATACTATACCTGTTACTGGCACTGAACTTGGAAGTCGATATCTTGAGCTTAAATTTTGTGTTAAGTTACACGATTGAGGACCGCCATTATTTGTTATGTTATATCAACTTTATTTTTATTTTGTTTTTCATGAACATCTTGGGGTGTAAGTGGTACCTCCCAAAAACTCACGGGATCCAAACCAACCTCACCTGTTTGAGGTGCAGCCTGCTAATCAACAAACGAGGCTCTGGTTTCCACCAAACCGCACTGGGCGAGCGTGGATGAAAATGGCCCAAATACCTCCCATATGAATTCCTACTCAATCGTGTGGGAACTTTTGGGGGAGGCCTATGTCTAGCAGTGAATATCCCTCGGTCAATGATGATTAACATCGTATGGCCCCAAGATGTAGCAAAGGACGTCCACAGTGATTCTCCATCGCGTTCGGTCTTGGGCTTCACCCTTTATCTCATCCCACGCCTTCTCGATCTCCTTCACCTCTTCTGCTACTGTGCGGCGCCACATCTGTCTGGAGCGACGGCACTTGCCTTTTCCTTGAAGATTCCACCCAAGCGCCTATTTGGGAATATGGTTGGGATCTCCTCGTAGAATATGGGAATCCACAAACATTTGCGACACCAGATTTGTAAATCCTTTGGAGATTCGCGGCAGAGCTCCAAAAGATGGTCATTGGAGATTCTCTCGTGCCTGTGTGTTCACTGTGTACACACCGAGAATTCGGCGAAGACAGCGGTTGACGAATACCTAGAGCTGGTGCGAGATGATCTTGGTGACCTACCACATCGTAGACCCATATAGCAGTACGAATTTAACGTTTGCAACAGTTACTCTATAAGAGTTTTTATTTGACTCGTTAAGTAATTATATATCTTACAGTATAAAGCATTTTACATGAGGTCGTAAAACGATTATTGTAGAGGTACAGGGTCCATTAAACCCTGTAAAGTTTATTGACGTTTATTGACGAGTTCATGCTTTTCGTAGTCCTACTGCAAGCAAGACGTGGACATGATATTTCAGACTTGGTTTCGCTCTTTAGTTTAGTTTTAAATATAGTAGGTTTAGTTACTGGTTTATTGATTAGTTAAGTCCTTAACCAAAAGAAATGGGATTTAAAGTTTAAGTTGTTTATTATCTTAACAAAGCAATTTAAGAATAGAAAGGTTTTGACAAAGGTTAGTTTTTTTATGAAATAGATCAAGATGTTAAGTTATTTTTCCTATCAATAAAACAGGGGGTGTAACGGGTTCCGCCCAATGTCTTACCAGCACGCGGTGCAACCTGATGAATAACAGACGAGGCTCTGACCACTCACTAACCCGCACTGGGCTAGCGTGGTGGGCAAAGGCTCAATTCCTCTCAATGTACTACGTGGAGATCCTTGACGAAGGCCTATGTCCGGAAATGGACGTCTATGCGTGTGACGTGATGATGATGACGATAAAACAATTTATTAGTTTGAGGGTCTCAAACGTTTCTATTATATTTAATGTGAATATTATATCTTAATATTAACTTAAGTTTCATTTAAGTGCATAGATAAACATTCCATCGTATTTGTGTTTCGAGCGTGATCGTTCGACACGCGACCTCCGCTCCCCTCCTCAATCGATCTGATGCTCATTAGAGGCTGATGATAAAGTATATCCGGTACCCCCGTCCGGCACACTTCTCACGTTTTAATTAACAATCAATTAACATTCAAGTCCGTCTGTCTGTTGTCGATTTGAACTCACGTTTCTAAAAGCTCGTTACCTGTTTCATAACTAAAATCATTTAATATGACACAACGACGTCCGGAGGGTTACTTGTTTATTATTATTTTTTATATATCTATGTACTAACAGTTGATCTCAGTTTCACTTGGTTTTAAGTTAAGACATGGATTTTACTTTAAAGTGAAACCGGTTCAAGATGAAATAGTAGAGAGACGCCGGTGCTGGTACGGCCATGTTATGCGAAGACCAACGACGCATATGGTTAGAGTCGCGTTGGATCTCAGAACTAACAAGAAAGGCCCTGGGACACCCCTGACTAGTTGGTTGACGATGATCAATAAAGATCTAAGGAATAAGAAACTGACAGGAGCTATGACACAAATTAGAGACAGATTTAAAATAATGACAAGAAAAGCCGACCACAAGTAAAGATGGGTTAAGGTCTAGCAAGAAGAATAAGAAGAAGATGGACGATGAAGGTTGCTAGTCCAGAATTCTATGGCTATTATGTATTTACAGCCGCAATTCAAACACTTGTGGATCTAGAATAGAACTTACGATTTCATGTTAAAAAAAAGCTTAAGACACTGCTGTGTCTATGAAGCTAGTTGATAGCCGAGCGGGGTAGAAAAGACCTAACTCCAAAACTTTCAGCCTCGGAAACGAACCATGGCCTTATCGGGCGTTTAACCACTGCGTCATGGAGTCAGGAATATTATTTAATTACATATTCAGCGAAGCCACGGACGTCTAGACCTTAAAGTAAGTAATACACCTGACCGTAATATAGAATATAGGATGATATATCCAGCACCGCGCACTCATCACCATCAAACATAAGATCTTGAGTTTTATTACTCCAGTAATTTCACTAGTTACAGCGCCTTTTAAACAGTAATACTACTGTTTGACGGCGGTAAATATGAGCAGCGGTAATAGCTAGACGGCCTCCGGTAACAGAGACCTGCCACTGGATAAAAAATGGGTTAATGATATTTAATTGACAGTGGTATTTACCACCACTCGTGTAGTAACATTAACCGCATCAACCGCTGATGGTAACTTCTCTAATAATGCAAATGTATTCCAAAAACGACAGAACAAAGCTCCTACTAAATTCATAATTCACACCAGAACAAACGGAAATAATACAAATAAACCCGCGCCCTCGGCTCCACGCGGCGATGATCACCGGAACAAAGGACGGGAACCGGCCAGGAGTGAGGATGGGGAGGAAAAAACAATTGCGGTCCGTGAAGTCAAAACATTTTGTTCTAAGAAGCTCAGCGCGCTTTGTCTCCGGCGGATTCTTGATATTTAGATCCCTATCCAATATACATGGCGGTTGCGATGCACAGTATTCAAAATAAATAAATAAGGTGTCTTTATATAAGTTAAATAAGCAGGTATATTTACTACCAGTAAGTATATATATATCATCACCATCAGGTCATAGACTTCCACTGCTGGGCATAGTTCTTCCCCAAAGATCTCCGCAACGATCAGTCCCGCGTTGCTCGCAGCCAGTGTTCCCGCGGTTCTCACCAGATCCTCGTTCCACGTAGTCGGTGTCCATCCAACACTACGTCTATTAGTAATCAGGTGCCACTTGAGGACCTTAATTAGAAAGCATATATATATGTAGGTAACGACACTACATGTTATATTTCAAAACGAGCAAACTGTGATGATGTGTATATAATCCTAACTAGCCGCACGTTGTTATGGACAGGCGTGTCACTTACCATCAGGTGAATGTCTTGCTCGTCTTCATACTTCATCAAAAT
This sequence comes from Ornithoptera priamus, assembly GCA_029034505.1. Classification (NCBI taxonomy): domain Eukaryota; kingdom Metazoa; phylum Arthropoda; class Insecta; order Lepidoptera; family Papilionidae; genus Ornithoptera; species Ornithoptera priamus. The sequence goes on from JARDWD010000685.1 coordinate 820,087, forward strand.
ATATATATATATATATATATATAAATAGAGAGAGAGAGAGAGAGCAACTGTTTCACACAGCTTTTATAGCTTAATAGAACGGCACCCTAAAAAGAAAGAGAGAGAAAACGAAATCTGTGAGACGGTTAACTAGTGGTGTCTGTTGCTGGTAACCGTCAAGGTAGGTACTACTGCAGCTCCTACTTCTGCTGCCAATACATTACTTTGTTCTGGTTTGAAGGTTGCTGTAGCTAGTGAAATTACTATGGTATCATCCTAACATATCCAAGACACTGAATATGATGTTTGGTTTCATTTTGTGGTCATCGCTTCATCACTTTAAATTTGAATGAATCAGTACCTTTAGTTAAAACAGGATTATATAATAACAGTGTTTCCTGTTGAAAGCAGAAATTACCTGAAATTCATATTCAATGCTCTGCTTGAGAAATAATCTGTAACTTACCAGATTAATTGATGTAACTTGCTGAAGTGATATCTGAATTAAATAAACTGACGGTCGATGATGGTGAAGTATGTTCGTCTAGAATGCTCTGATTCTAAGCGAAATAATTTAGATCATCCTGTATACGTGGGGCAGTTATTCAAATATGAACCCCCTGACGCTCGCGCCCCATGCCGATAAGGAAAACAAAAAAAAAACATAATGAGTCATAAATATCCCATAATCTGTCTTAAGAATGAGTAGCTTTTACTTGTCATTGAGATGTCTCATGAGAATCTCTCCAACGTACACTTCAATAATAGACCCTATCCCGACCGCATAAGGTGCTCCTGGTCAACCACACAATTGGAACGGTTTATTTGTCTTGTGAAGGATTATGTCTGTGAATAAGTTATTATAGGTGGACAAGTTTTTTTTTTGTCTTTCTTTTACAGCATTGAAATGTGAGATTTAATCTTCACTTCCTCTAGTTTTTGGTATTGTGTGAAATTGAGCCGTACCAACATATTTAACTAGAAAATATGCACAAGGGGTTGTTTTTTTTAAAAAAACACTAAGACTACATTCCATCTAATAGTAATTAGATAACATACAGTTTTGGATTTGATTTAGACTTTAAGTAGAAGCCAACTACAGGGTGCAAGGGGTTTCGTACAAAAACTCATGGAACCCAAGCCGACCTCACCTGCTCATGGTGCACCCTGCTAATCAACAAACGAGGTTCTAGCTCCCACCAACCCGCATTAAGCCCGCGTGGAGGGGAAAGGCTAAAATCCCCCCATATAAACCCCAACAAACGAAGGTCGCGTTAAGCTGCTGGATGTAGGAAACGCTAGACCGATCGATGTGGCGGTCTCTGGGGGAGACCTGTGTCTAGCTGTGAACGTCTATCGGCTGATGATGATGATGATGATAATCTGTGTAATAATATATATATTCTGTAGGTAGAATAATCAAGTATTATGGACATTTCTGTGTGTAATCTAGATGTATATCAGTCACTCATCAGTTAGGCATTGCACTGGATAGTGACAGGAATAAAGGCTCCTAGAAGAAATCTTAAAGTCACACGGACATGAAGTTAGAATAAAGATAATTCAGTAGCCATAGATATATATAATCAAATTTATGTATCAAGCCATTCACACGGTGCTCACCACCAGTCGAAGGCTTTACAGCACCTCAGCCGACTCTAACAGAAACCATTCAAACTTGACCCCCACACACGTTAATACATTTTATTTCAAAGTCCATTCCCCCTTTAAGTTCCGGAGACGGAGGTCAAGTTCACTGGTCAATAAACTGAGTTAACACAACCAGTAACTGTCGTTAATGCGGTTAACACTATACACTTCCCGTGTGAAGCGATTTGGTTCATCCAGGGTTATCAGATAAGTTGACTTCATAACTTCTATAAAATACTTTATTGACCGCTTCCTTTTACTGATGTTATTTATTCAAGCTTAATAGCTTCCGATGCTCAATGGCGAAGGTGCTTGTCTGGTGACAGGAAGGTCTTGGGTTCTATCCCGGAGCCATAACTTGTTTTTGAATTCCGGCTGCCAATATCATCAGAGTCGGAATACTCTCCGTGAGTGATGTTTACAATATACAGCCGCTTTGTAACTAAACCTCCTTTTATATTGAGGTTAAGATTACTGAAGATAAATATTATCATAGTCAGCAGATAGATGTCCACTGCCACTATAATCGGGTAAGGATTCATAAGGGGAGATTTGGACCATTTCTCACCACGCTGGCCCAATGCGGGTTGGAGGGAACCGGAGTTTCGTTTGTGTTCCGAACGGAGATCCCGTTATCTCTCCAAACGCCGAAGGTGACCACCGAGGGGTTTTTGTAGGTAAGAATCTCCAATAACTTGGACTTCCCCCAGAAAGCAGATTATCTTTTCGAAGAGAAGTAGTTGTGCGGAAACCCTTACACCCAGATAAATATAACTACGACTAACTATATATATATATATATATATAAGTTAGTCGTAGTATATATATATTAGTTAATTATAACTTATTAAGCTATAAAACCATTTAAAAAGAAATATTGATGCAATATATTATTTTGCGGAAACACAATCAAATGACCGTGATCAGCTAAAACGTAGATTATGCATCAAATCTATTTCTTGGCAACAGAAAAAATGATCTGACATCATCCAATCATTGTTGGATTACCAAGAAACCCGGGCCCGGGACGGTCTGGTCTAATTGGAAAAAATCCAGTGCTCCTAAACAGCCGAGGGTCTGAATGCAATATGTTTTTTGTCCGCTGCAGCCTGATTGAGTCGAAAAAATCAATTACACTTGACTCGTGCCATTTCGAACAGGTTGCAGCGGAGTTTTTTGTTGCTGCAACTTAATGAAAAATGCGGCTAAGTGTGAACTTCACTTAATTTACAGGGTTCCCCATCTCGTTTAGCTTACTCTGGACACCATGTGTTGACAGCCGGAAGACAACAATGCTGTTGTTGCAGCAGATTTATAATGTGATTACCAGCTAGTCGTAATTTCCGAATACAGTAGTTAATTGTGTAAACGAATTTATTATTGTTTTTGTTAATTGTTACTGTTTAAGTTTATAACATCATCATCATCAGATGATACAACACCTACTGCTGGACATAGGTCTTTCCTAAATATATCTACACTTGTCGATCCTGACCTGCATGCATCCAGCGGTCATCAGCAGCCGTCACTAAATCGTAAGTCCACCCTGTGAAAGTATATATATATATATATATATATATGTGTGTGTGAATTTCTATGTAATTTTTTTCTTTTTTAATTTATTTATCTGTTCTAGATTTTTTATTATCGTTCTAGAATTTTTAGCATAGATCTAGATTTTGTGTTTAATGTAAATTTAGAGAAAACTTATAACTAGCATTACTATTGTAATAACACATATAAGTTTGTTATTAACCCTCTTGGTTTTATTTATATAATAAAATAAAAAAAAAACGTACACGTCGCGCTGGAATCAAATGTGAGACCTTTAGTCTGTTAACCACTGCGCCACTTAGGTACATAAAAAATGGATTAAATGTATTATTATTACTTAGTTCTCTTCGTCTCTCCAATCTATTGATGCTCCTGAACACTGAACACAGGCAGATGGAATTTTATCCAAATGGATTTTCTTCTAAAATACTTAGTACTTAAATATCTGTTTTTTTTTTTACATAATTCCAGTGCTGTATTAATTAATTTCCTTTAATGTAACTTAACAACTAATATTGATCTCGTTGGTAAGGTATAATATCAGATTCCTCCAGCGGTAGTAATGTAAATGTTTCAGTAAAGCTGACGTTCATCGGAATGTTTTATAACGCATCCCGATTAAATTTTACTAATATTTACTGAAAGGGGGACGTAGGGGGATAGTAGTTATGTTATGAGGTTCGCGATGCGGAAGCGCGTTAAGTTTAACTATTGGCAATTGGTGTTTAAAAAGTCGTAAAACCTTGTTAGTTACGGCGTTACTTAAGTGAAAATCTTTTCTTTTAAATTATACGGCACCGAGCTGCTGCTTTGGGAGATGTCCAAGTTTCATCTCTATGATACAAGATGATGGTAGTTGATACGTTCTGCTTATTTTAATAGCAAATGGATTTTTCTTTTATATACAATGAAGGGGTGTAATTGGTCCCATACCACAACTGACGGGACCCAAACCAACCTCATCTGCTCGTGGTAGACTCTGCTAATCAACAAACGAGGCTTTGGCTTCCACCAACCCGCATTGGGCCAGAGTGATAAGAAATGGCACAATTCCCTCCATATGAACCCCTACAAACGACTGAAGGTCGCGGGAAGCTGCTAGACGCGTGCAGCACTAGACCGATCGATGTGGAGATGTAGACGTAGACGTGGACGTCTATCGGCTGATGATGATGATAATAAAATGGAGCGATGAAAGGAGCAGGACGTTCACATGTTCGTAAGTAAAACGCCTGAACTTCATAAAAGCGCTAATTAAGATTATATACACTACATTACATTGCGCTCGTCACCTTAAGACGTAAGATGTTATGTTATACCCCACTAATATCACCAGCTGCAGGTAGTACTGGAACACAGTAATGTTTGCACACTACTGTTCGGCGGTAGAAATAGAAGCTGCGTTGGAACCTTGACGGTCTCCGGCAACATAGATCTACGGAGGTTAGGAGGAGCGGTCAAAGACAATACAACCACTCCTCTATCTCCGCGACTCCACCACGTCTACGAAGAGCAGTACAAACCTGCTCCCGTGGCCTACTCGCACAAGACGAGCTGAACTAACGTAGCTCTCCTGGAGACGTCTCCTCGGGCCGGCCAGTGACCAAGCCACGGTTATTGAGCCCAATCACCATGACTAAGCGATAAACTGTTCGGGGGGCTGTAGTAGTCCCCTACTGGAGACTCCTCTTCTATAGAAGGCATATGTAGTAGGTTGTGTGAAAATCTTAACCGGCGTCATTGTCGCAAATTCGAAATGTATTTTTTTATATCACGAAACGAAGAGACGAGCTGGACGTTCACCTGGTGGTGAGTGATACACCAGCTCATAACAGCGATACACTGTTCACGTAATCGGATATATACGTCCTTCAATATTCCTCAATTAAGTAGTTAAGAAGGTTCATTAGATTACCATACGGAACCCAAATCCGCCAACTTGATACATTTATACCGAAACTAATATCAAAGGCTGTATATAATTTTCAGCCATTAGCCCCCGTCCTCCCCCTCTGCCATCCGGCTACCGGTTATTGTGTCATTATGTTTTTCGTCCTTAAAAGCGTCAATCGGCAACTTTTTTTTGCTGATCAGAATAAATTAGCAGAAAAATGGAGTCAGGGGTTTTAATATCAGTTATTATAGATTATATTATCTTTAGCTGGCGAAACTGATGGTATATCCTCTTATAATGAACGTTTAAGTTAATTGCTTAGTAGCTTACGTCGTTTAAGTGATCGTCCGGCTTCTGTCAGTACGCGTGTTTTTGATTTGTTTTGTTCCATTTAGGGTTGGGTTTAACTTTTACTGCTGGTAGGTTACTGTTGCAGCCGACAAACAGTAGTCTGCCAACGTCACTGTGTTCCGGTTTGAAGGACGCTGTAGTTAGTGAAATTAATGGGTTAAAGTCGCGACGAGGCGCCTGTCGAGCCGACGAGTACAATACGTTGTAGTGTACATGTCCTTACTAGAGCTAAGTAATTATGGACAGCCGTATCACTTACCATCAGGTGAACATCATCACTTAGCTCGTCACTCCGTAGAATGAAAATCTTAAGTATAATAGAATTATGTATCTGTAATTTTTTTAAGTACATAGCGCTCTGTCTTGAAGAACTAGAATGTTCCTGATCTGTGGTATGTATTGTCTTTTGTTCGAGAACAGACCCAGTTCATAATACAGGATGTTTTAATAATGTTAGTATTATTTATTTTAAACATACATATTATTTAAGTCTATTATAGTACACCATATACGTGCAAAATATGACAACATCCGGAAGTAAAATCAACGTAGCGTCCTTACTCTAAAACAGTACGGCACAAACATTGCAATATTCGGTTTCAAGGTGGTTGCTGGTGTGATTACTGGGTGTCGACTTAACATCTTCAGTCTGCAGGTGAGGAACACGAGTTGCAGTGTGTATAATCCTATGATCAGACTGCTTTAAACAAATTACGTATCATGTAAACGAATAATCGACGAATCGATTATCAAGTATCAAATTCAGTATTAGTCGATAGCGGTGTTTGTTTTTTTCTCTCTTTTTTTTTAATTTATTCTAAACAAAGTAAATCAGCATTTGTATAGAATAGTTTACGGGTGGTCAGCTATGCGTCGATTTGTCAGGCTCGCCCGCTGACCGGCTGACCAGCTCCACTAATGTTTACATTGATCCACACTCTTGTAACACATTGTTATCTGCTTCGAGATAATGCGGACGGACGAGGCCATAGAAACTGTTCGATGTTCTGGATACGTCATATACTTATATTATTATATTTTATTTATTTTACATCTCTATTGAAATATCATTTATTGGTAATAGTTTAAGGTCACCAGAGACTGGTGACAGGTATTACTTCAGCTCTTATTTCCGCCGCCAAACTGTAGGTATAAACGATTGTTTGAAGGGCGCTATAGCTAGTGAAATGATGATAAATTATATTGACGGGGTGTCCGAGGTACCGCGCATCAACTCACGGGACTCAGCCAACCTCGCCTGCTTGTTGTGCACCACCTTCACCATCATCAGCCGATAGACGTCCACTGCTAGATATAGGCCTCCACCAAAGATGCCGACACGATTTGGTAGGCATTCATCTGGGAGGATTTAGACTAATTCCCACCACGCTGGCTCAATGTGAGTTGGTGGGAGCCGGAGCCTCGTTTTTTGATTACGAGGATGCACCGCGAACAGATGAGGTTTGCTTGGGTCTCATGTATTGCTATGCAGGACGCCTTATACCCCTTGTGATGCACCCTGCTAATCAACAAACGAGACTCCGACTCGTACCAACCCGCATTGGTTCAGAGTGGTGGGAAATGGCCCAAATCCCCTCATATGAATAACTACCTGAATTAGGAAATCTTTGGAGAATGCTTGCGTCTAGCAGTAGACGTCTGTCGGCTGATAATGATGATAACTGATGAAATTGTTGAAGAACCTAACTTCTTATATCTTAAAGATACGAGCACAATGTGGTACAGTGTATATCTCACTGTCAGGTATATCAAGGATGAAAGGAGTTGCAGCAGTACATGAAGTGATACATTAAGGAAAGCAGAATAAAATAAGGACACGTTTAGCTTCTTCTTCTTAAAGCGTCTCTCCAACTACTGAAGGTTGGTGATCAGCGTGGTACAGTCCTTTCTGTCTCCGGTTCGGCGGAACAAGTCGGATGCCCCAGGTATGCCGAGTCCATTCCCTGATATTCCTCAACCATGACTTTTTTTTATATATTTAGCAAAAATGGAAATCCCAGAAATAGTTTTTTTTTTCATTATTTTAGTTTTAAAATTCTCAGGATGTCTCTGTTTTTTTTTTTATCCAGCCATACGACCAGACTAGCGGGAAGTTCACCTGATTATAAGTGATACGCATGCGCATACCAACGTAGCACATTGAGCTCGATGCTTTGAGATGTAAATCATTAGGTTATTACTCCAGTAATTACAATAGCTACAATTCCCTCCAATCCGGAACCCAGTAATGTTTGCAGAGTACTGTTTGAGGACAAACAGCTGGTTGCGCGCAGTGGAGGATTAATTAATGTGGAGATCTTCGGGAGAAGACTATATCCAGCAGTGAAGGTCCGTCGACTCATAATGATGATATGAGCTGCATCGTTACTTAGACGATCTCCCGCAAGTCTAGTTACGATACATATGCTACAGTATCATTGGGCAAAATGACGGTTTGATTCGCCAATGTTTACGTTGCCTGGTATATATCCTTAAAAAATGTACCCTATGCTTATTACGTTACGGGTCATTTTTGCTTGATGAAGGAACCAATAGTTAGGACCTCTTTGGTGTTCATACCTCATTTTGCCTCTAACGTGGATTACTATCAGGTAAACTGCTTGTATATATAATATACGTTTTTATTAGAAACCGATAGATGTATTTATGTATGATTATATTTTATATATTATTTAGGAAATCTTTTAAAACACCATTCAAACCGGAACACTACTGTTTAGAGGCGGAAATGGTATCTGTGATGGTACATAGACGGTATGTTGCAATAGAGACTTACCACCAGTCCATATTTCACATACTGCACATACTGCACTCTCCAAGTAGATTATGTAATAGGTTTCTCTAGCCAGACATCACTGTGTTCCGGTTTGAAGGGCGCTGTAGTTAGTAAAATTATTGGGGTAATCAGATTTTACATCTTGTCTCAGAGCACAATATGGTGCTGTGTATATCATCCTAACTAGCGTCATGCTGTTATGGGAATGAGTATCACTTATCGTATCTTCCCTTGAAGGGATGAAGGATACGGGCAATGGATTGACGCACCGAAAGCGACTATTAGCCATAAAGTAAAAGTTTATGTTATAAAAACGATAGCTTAGACGTCAAGTTGAGCATCGAAGCATCCCGCGCCCGGACCCATTACAAATTCGGAATCGTATCGCGTCCTGACGTTTCCTCTACGTGCCGTTTCCGCTCCGCGCACGCGCACCACGAATCCCTAATCGCGCACGCTTTTACATTATGCGTATACATTTTTGTTTGTTTCTCTCTCTCTGTGTGTTTGTGTGGGTGTGTGTTTTTTTCTCTCTTTCTCCCGTCCGAGCGAATGTATCCTGTTGTTTTGATTGATGGCGCTGAGATAGCCCGCCGAAGGCACCATTACCGAGTCCGATCCCATACGGTTCCGTTGATAAATTGGCTCCTTGTATTCGTGGCGTGCGCCGGCCATTTTGGATCTGCTCGCGATTGATATTTTGACGGCGGATGTTTTGTTTTTTCGACGCTCAGTTATATACACTACATATTTTTATGCGTCGTATTGGTGAGACGAGCGCTGGTTAGGATGATATACACTGTACTACATTGTGCGCGTCTCCGTAAATAAGTTGTAGACTCTATCACTAAAGTCTGAGGTATCATTGGGGTGTTACCAGGAAGTATTATAATTCACATCACCATCACCATCAGCCGATAGACGTCCATTGTTGGACATAGGCTTCTCTCAAAGAACTCCACGTTTGTAGTTCATATGGGGCGATTTTCGCCATATCCAACCACGCTTGCTCAATCGAAGTGGGAGCCAGAGCTTCGTTTGTTAATTACCAGGGTACATCACGATCAGGTGGCTTGGATCCCGTGAGTTCTTATGCGGGACTCGTTACACCCCTTATTTATTTAGAATATTTTAAATCTGAATACAATAATAACATTATGTACTTAATTAAATCGCAAATATGTGTTTTCCCTGAACAACAAAACGAAAGTCACTTCTAGTACATTTCTATACGTTTGTCCTACAACGTACTAGTTCGTGATTGGCCGTTGAGTGATGACGTCACTGATAAATGCGCGTCGCTAAGTGTTGCACGCTCCATTGCGTACACCGTATGACCATTCAAACTTTTTAATGCTCGGAGAATAGGCACAGCGCTTACATAACTTAGGCCTTCGGTTCGATTCCGGAGCGTCATGTTACGGAGTTTGTTTCGTGTTAGGGTTGTTTCGATACCGCGCGGGTAGTTGTCACCCTAATATTGTAATTATATCGCCATAAGATTGCTGTGTTCACCTGCCAAGATATGACAGCCAGGAGTAGTCTGGATAAGCCGCCTATAGTAATTTTAGCCTCTATCATCGCTTAAAGCTATGTAAAATTTAAATCAAGCTTTAAGTTATAGTAGAAAAATTAATTAGATTATTCATCATAAGTTATTATTTAAGCACTAACTTAACTATTTGTTGCTGTGTATATAAATCAATAGTAACTTATATTGTTTAAGTTACTAATATTGTTTGTGAATTCTAGAACAAAGTTAATCTGTAGTGATTAACGACAATCAACGTTCGGTAGATCCACTGCTAAACCCTGGCTAACTTTAAGGTGTTCTCGCTGTACTTGTGCTTAAGTCCAGAAGTTCACGATCAAATAAGCAATATATAGACAAGGGATCGTTTTTTCATCATGAATATTACTTAAGACTAATTTAGTATTCAATAACTTAGAGAAATTATCTAAGAAGGCATTTTAGTTTTCAAGAGCCTTTTCTATTCTGTTCAGGGTGTCAGATTTTGAAGTATCTGCCCTGATTGTGGAGTACGTAATTTCTTCTTCTTTTCGCGCACTTCATTACTGAAGATTGTACTAACTGACGTATCCGGATCCGTTACTAGGTTTTATAAAACTTTGGTATATAATTTTTTATTCGACTAAGCGATGAGACGAGCAAATATTTCATCTGGTGGTTACTGATAAGCCACTATACTACATTGTACCGGTCGCATTGAGGCATGAGGGATTGAGCCCCGTATCTCAGTAATTTTATTAGCTACAGCGTCCTTCAAATTGGAACATAGCAATGTTTGCATACTATTGTTTCCGCCACCGGATCCTTTATCTCCACCAGATCGCCGATCTACCTTGTGGGATTTAAACATTACGTCTACCAAAACGCAGTCATCACTGAAGAACCTTACTGCTACTTCGGTCGTCAGTCATTCGAGTAATGTGTCCTGCGAATTGCCCAAATACCCCCACAGAGCCCTACTAGTTATTTCCAATCTATTCACAAGTTACCTTGAAGTCTAGGCATCCGCAGTTCGATTACAAAACTGGACTAAATACATGTCCTATTAAGGGATGTAATAACGTTAACAATCTAATTCTAATTCCCGATGGCCGGCCCGCCCGCCCCTCTGTATGCTGCGCGCGCGCCGTCCGCTGACGACACAGGGCGCACTTTAAATACACAACGATATAATGATCTATATACGAGGTGTACACGAGCTGCAGCTCGCCCCTTGAATCCTTAAGCGGGGTCGGGTGTGCGGCCGCAGTGTAAACACTCAACACGAGGGTTACGTTTCAGTGTATACCCACCATCCACAAGCCTCTAAGAGTGCAAAATAAAAACTATTCAGTATGGACAAACTTCTGGTACGTATCATCTACCACCAGCTCTTCCTCATTTCAACGTCTGTCATATATATAAAGATATTTATTTATTATAAAACTTAATACTAAGTAAACACAAGGCGGACGTAAGTCCGTAGTGGCATTCTCATCCAATCAACCCCTGTCTTAAAATATGAATACTTGTAAGTGTTAAAAAAAAATGATTTTTTTTAACACCTACATTCTTTTAAACAACTGAGGTACTTCTTGGAACCTGATGTTGAAATATGGCATGAAGAATATAATGTATGCGTAGATATGTCTGTTTCTTTGATTAACGATCCTCCGATTACATTTTATTCATTTTTGGTAAAAAAAAAAAAAACAAAAACATTTCTTTGGCTTTCTACTATTGCTGTACTAATTTATCCAAGTATACATAATTCTCATGCTGTATACATATCCCATAGCGTGTGTCTGAAGGAGCGTGTAGGCAACGTAATCCGGTCACCTCTGACCAACTTTTATTCTTTGCCAATAAATTCTAAAACTTTTATTCAAATGCGCCATCACAACATGTAGAGATAGTATCTTTATGTACGGGATTTCCGGCGTCCGCCGCGCCTTCCCCCCCACCCCTACAAATATGTCGCAATTTCTACGGAACCCTAAACCACGTCACATTATTCTCTTATTCCGTTGTCGAGGCTTCGATTGAATAATTTTTCTTACAATAGCCGTTTCCATAACAACTGATTTAGAATTCCGTGAGCGGCTGGAATTCAAATTGTCACGAGTATATTCATGACAAGTTTCCAAGGAACGTTTTAAGTGTTTAACTTACTTTTTTTATTTAGGTGTTACGAATTATGTTAACTTATTATGAGTGGCGTGTTCTTGTCGAGGAGTTTCGACTGCAGTCAGTAGACACGGTCTGATAATAGACATTAGTTTAATAACTAATTATGAGCCTAAAATTGTATGAAAACTGTTTATATAAGTATGTTGGTTACTACTGGTGGTAAGTTTCTGCTGCTGGAGACCGTCTGAGTAGGTAGCACCGCAGCGCCTTTTGCAGCTGACAAACTTTACTATGTTCTAGTTTGAACACTGATAAGAACTAACATCTTGTCTTATGACGTCGAGCACAAAGTGGTGCTGTGTGCATCCTAACTAACGCTGTATGTTAGGGCGTATCACTTACCATCAGGTGAATGTTCCCCTCGTCTCGCAGCAATTATAATTACAATGTTCAATAAACTCGCCAATAAGGTAATGAACTCGTTTAAATTGTACATTGGGTTAGTTTTAATTGTTAAAATGCCAACGATTAACCGCTGATCCTGATGTCAGCTCCGCATTAGACTTTGAAACTGCATACATGAGCTCCGAATAGCCTCTTTAGTATTACCCCCGGCGTCACTCGTGTCCGCGATCTAAAAGTATAGTGTGCGCATGCGTATTTGATTTGGATCGGCTCCACCGTTCCAGGAAACCCATCGTGGAGTCATAGCTTAAACAATGAACGGCGCGTACGCCGTCAAAGGTTATAAAGGTACAGATCCGTCAAAATTATATATTTATTTCATATATATATATAGTGACATATAGTAAATTATAGAAAGAATCATATTATTTCGTCTAAAACCACCCTTATAGATATACACAGCATTAAATAAATTTTATATTGATCTCATTAAACCCGACAATCTGTTTATTTGAATTATCCAAATAAGTATCATCATCAGCCGATAGACGTCCACTGCTGGACATGGGCCTCTATCAAAGATCTCCACATCGATCGGTTCAGTAGCTTCCTGCGACTTTCACCATATCATCAATCCATCCAGTTTGAGCCTCCCAACATTAGGTCTACATCCTGACCGACCTCAAATATGTATATAAAATTAAAATTATATACAACTTGATAAAGATTGATCCAACAGAAACTTTAGCAAAACACTTTTTCCTCTGGATGATCAAGATAATATATATATAAGAGATTTCCATTTGTATAGAGATGCATCACGATATGTATAGATCCATAAGGCCTAGAGACTTGTTTTTAGGTAGGAATATTTTTTTGCCGTGTAGAGGTCAGATAAGAACAGATTTTTCAAAATTACTTCCTTAATTGAAGTTGCGGGGGTGTTAGTTGAGAAAAGCGGGCGGGTAACAGCTAGGTTATATATATATATACTTTTTACGCTTTAGAATAGAACATGCTATGAATCTTTTTTTTTCTCCTTTATAATAACGGTAACATATATTACTATATATATATCGTAATAAATGTAATGAATTTTATATACTTATACCAAACTGCAATGTCGTTTATTTTGTAGCATAACAACGTGGCGCTAGTTAGGATGGTACATACGTTGCACTGACATAAGATGTGTCTCGTTAACGTAGTAATTTCACTAGCTACAACCCACTTCAAACCGGAAAACAGCAATGTTTGCATAGTGCCTTTCCTGATCGACGACAGAGATCTACCATGAGTCAGACTACAATTATATGATAGTGATAGTTATGTACACCGTGACTCTGAGAGACGTTATGTTGTATGTCGGGTTGGAGCGGTTTGGGTAGGAAATGGTCGCCATAATGATTGATCTATTATTGTATTATGGATCATCAGTACGGTGCGCGTGGGCGCCGCCGCGGCGTGACTGCGCATTCGTATTTATCGTAAGCGATTTGTATCATGGAATTAGTATAGCGCGGCTTGCGCAATTATGTATGTGGGGTGACGCTGGCGTTTCACTAAATCATTACCGCCGGCCTCGCCGACGACCCATCCATTAGCAGTCCCACATAATCATTCCTTATATTAACACATATACATAAAACTAAATTTTACGGACTTTATCGAGTTTAATTGATTCATCATTATCCTCGACAGCCACTTGCGGTTTGCGAATTATATTGCTGACGTGACGACATGATAGGTATGATTGTATATCAGTATCATCGAAAACAAGCCTGAAGATCAAACCAAATTCATGATGAAATACCCGTAGCCACATACCGAACTATATTTATCTAGGTCACAAAAAAGTTCTGTGTTAGGAAGAGCACGAACATGTGCAGCGTTCGAAGCAAATTGTTCTCTGGTCGAAATAATTCCATCATCACCTAGAGTCTAAGGTTTAAATTTAAGAGAACAAGTACCCTTCTCTTGTAATTGTACAAATTTTTATGTTAATGCAAATAACGAACTTCGCAAGTTGCAGGTTTAAAACCTCTTCAAAACTTTAATTACTTTACTTACAGATGACAAACAAGCACTTTAATAACTTATTTACGAAATAAAACATTATGATGTAATAACGATAATGTAGATGGCGCTAAAAGAAATTTTTATTTTTTCTTATTCTTTAGGACAAAGTCCTGAGCGGTTTTGTCTATCTTAAAACATTTTTACCTTAAAAGGTAAATGCTAACTTATTTATTTTATATTTACAAATAGCAAACATTTGATTTGAATTTCCAATAAAACACTAGATGGTAGATCATTCACGCATAGAATATTGTTTTTTATATATATGTTGATGGTTAGAACACAGCAATATTGTTGTAACGGTTTATCAGATTATCGATGATAGCTACCATGCGGATGATGCATCCTAATTTGATTCGGAAATCGAACCATGGACTTCCTTGTTGCAAAATAAGCATTTGATCGCTGAGTCTGGAGTACTTGAATTCTAATAAACAGATGTTGTGTTCGACCTCTAAAAGTAGCGAACACACAGACGAGGGCGCAGTCGTGACCGGTCCGGCGCAGCGCTATCGCACTGAGTCGAGAATCGAACCGATGACGGGATCTATCTGTCTTGTTGTACAAATCGCGCGATGATCTAATTTTCACAGCGAGCATGATGATTGCAATTCCAGAGAAGACAACATTTAGACAGTACGATATTTTTTTTTATAATACGAAAAGCTTTGAGAAGAAGTTCTCTCTTTACAGTAACTCTTGATCATGTCTAAATCTTATGTACTCTACAGGACTGCATGAACTGGTTTCCGCATTGTTGTAGCGTAGCCATGGCTTGGTCATCTACGGTAAAATTAAGAGGAACCTACCCGGCCAGCGCAAGGAGCAAGGAGGTCTGGATGTAGCCGTTCCAGGTGAGCTCTGCGAGTTCATCTCGGATGTGTGCTGGTCGGCTGCCGGGGCAAGCTTTCACTGCCCTTCGCCGTCGTGGTGGAGTCGCGGAGGGAGAGGAGTGTTGGTGTTGCGTTTCACCGTTCGCCCCCATTACTTCCCTTATAGGACTAAAGTCGGCGCTGCCTATCGTTGAAAGCGGCTTAGAGAGTTATCTTGTTGGTGGGGTTTAGACGTGGCCCTTAATAATTCACTAAGCGAGCCCAGCATGAACGATAAATACAAGGTGGATTCTTGCTTGTCGTAGCAATGAGAAGGTGCTGAAGAGGATAAAGGCACTCCCCGGGACGTGATTAGCCAGTACTGAGAATCATCGGTGTATTCTATAGGAGATTACGTGGCCTCTTGCAAAAGCACTAACGATGACCACCGAGATAGTTTTAGTGGGTACAAATATCTTATTACCCCGTTTTTACCTCAGAAGCAGTGCATCTTTTTAGAATAATCCGATAGAAAAAAAAAGTCGTCTACAGTAAAGCTGATAAATTTTGAAATAATTTTTATCAATAACAAAAATATTAAAAACCTTTAAATTTATAAAATTTCCTTCCTTTTAATAGTAAAAGGTGTAAGTATACAAAGATAGCTCTCTTGTCCGAGGAGGCAGTAAGATCCTCAAGTGGCGACTGTGAGGAAGACCTTCCATAAGATAGACGGACAATCTGATGGATATCGCGGGAAACCGGTTATGATAACAAGTCGAGCATTGGATGTCTAGTAATGGATGATGATGACATATCTGTTCAAGAAAGATGAGAATCAGCATAACATATTTATAACGTTAATAAAGCATATTAGAAGAGCTGATATATTGCATGATTACCACAGTAATTTCATTAAGAATCGTGTTCATGGAAAATATTTTGATATAACGATTACTTTGAAGCTTTATAAAGTTATATATGTATATGTTATAACAATTAACAGAGCAAGGTATTGACGTTAGCAGCTCGTCCGACGCAGTGACTCACCGCCACTAGATTGATTCGTCCGCTGAATACCTTTAAGGAGTTCACTGTGAGAAATAGGTCATGACGCGGATGTCTGTATGTGGCATTGCGTCATCGGCTCCATTAATTATCGTTATTTCCTCTTCATCCTTAATACACGGATAATTCTTTCATCAATAAATGCAAACCTTTACGTAGATACTCTAAATAAATCTAAACGTTTTATTAAATCAAAACTACTTACGAAATCAATAGCAAAAATTTTTGGATGTATAATCATCAAAAATTTAAAGGGCAAAGGTTATCGAAATCCGTGTTATTTTTAAACAACCTAGGGTTAACATTTAACGTAAAAATCCCGATAAATGGCACACTATCACAATATAATTGTAGTTAGATAATTATCAAATAACTTGGGTGTTAGATAGGTAGCTTCCAAAAAATCCAAACATCCAAATTTCAGTCGACTTCAGTTCAACAATGAAAGCTGAGAGTGATTACCCAGATTTTCAATTACATTGATAGCCTTGCTAATATTATATTTGTTATAAAAGCGATCAAAACCCAGCAATGAAATAGAACATCAGCAGCACTAACAAAAACCTAGAAATAAATGTACAAAACGGTAACATCATTTTTAATCGTATCGTTTATTTGTTTTAATTGTGAGTAAAGAATAGCTGAGAACCGGATTAGACATTTAATCTAACCGTCAAACTATTATTAAAAGAAACTCATGATGATGATGATGAAGAACTGATTAGAATTAATTCTAGAAAATTCGATATTACAGACAGACACACAGATACATTAAACTTATATGTAATATAGGAATTAAAAATATCGCTACTCAATAATTTATTGCGTATTAAGATTATGCGGATCAATTGAAGGTACGCCGGTAAAAAAAAAAATTAGAAACAATCCATCACCGCAAACGTTACCTCCGGATATATCCGTCTGACATGTTAGGTCAAGTATTAATCGAATCAAGACCATTAAGATTTAAACTGTTGTAACCTTTGATGAAGTGTGAAACGAATTTTAAAGATATACTATTTCAATTTCAACTGATGTATTATTTGCTCTTGATTTAAGATGGCAGGTTTTTTTTTATCTTCATTTATTATTAAAATCTAATTCTCTATCTAAACTCTTCAGGTTCGAGCTGTTTTAAAATCTACTGACGACATGAAGACTTTGTGAATAGTTCTAATGAATTCTACTTATCCAATTCCACCTGTCTTATGAATCTCATCTCTCTTTTCATTTCTCTTATGAATATTATACTGCTCGATTCGAGGAGCTCATAACTTTCGCATAGTGTCGCAAGAAGGAATAATGAAATCTGGCAGCATCGAGAGGAGTTAGAGAAGGGAGATAGAATATAGAGAATATAGTACAAATTACAATGTGTAGTACACATAGTAATACTTTTCGAGGGAAGGCAAAGAAAAGCTATCCCATCCTCGAAAGTAATTCACAATGATTCTATTGGAGTCTAAGAAAGCTTGCAAAGGTTAAAACTTCTTCCCAAGTCCGATGGGAAGAAATTGACAACTTACTTTTAAAAGCTTTTTTCCTTTCAAACAAAATCCTCATACTTTGTATTAATAAGCAGATGATCTTCGTATATAACTGGATGTAACTTCCCACAATAACACAGACAATGCTTCGAGTACCCCCACCAGTGAAATTGTTTCCGTGTAAAATCGCTTAACTTTAAAGAGTATCACTTGAGGTTATTTTTTGGAGATGAAAAGTTCGGTACAATTCAACCGGCGTTGTAGTGTCTTCAGATGATAACTCGAGGAGTTGTCTTGTCCAAACAAAATACATTTCGTTGAATCAATACACGGCTGCGGCGTATGAAGATAAGGATGTGGTAAAATTCGGCTAATGTGTTTTTAAAACTATTGAGCGTTTATAGTTTTATAATTTTTTGATTTTTTTAATAATTCCTTTTCCTCACAACAAAACCAAAGAAGACATTCCATCTAGTTGGCAAAACAGATCATAAGTAAAAGGCGCGGAGGACAGTGTAGACCTGCTGCTCATCATATCGTTAAATAAAAACAGTCAATTTCATATTTTAATTGCCTCCATGGCTCAGTGACTAAGCATGCCTTGAGGCACGGGGACCACCATTTGCTTCCGGAGCCAAAAGTAGCATAGGCTGTTTACTGTTATATATGTCGCTGTAATCTTGCTGAAATATAAAAGCCTGAATATTCTGGATGAATATGATTTACCCTCTTTATTTTTGAAATTGAGCTAATTGAAAAGAATGGCCATGGTTCTGTTTTTTCGACTTTCGGACGCCACCGATGCCGCATCCACAGGGTTCCTTTAGTGGCGCGTCCGCTGCGCATGCGCGTGGGCTCATCTGTTATCTTAGAAAGCAGATTGGAATGCGGCGTGTAATACCGGAATCCGAATAATAAACATCGAATTACGTTCGGATTCGATTTCGGATGCGTCTCTGTTGACACTGCGGTACGGTGAGCAGTGAGCAGTGCGCACCAGCGCCGTGAGTGGTCTCCACATCGAAATACCTCATTCAGTTCTAATATTAACATATTCATTCTACAATCATCTGTTTTGCTACACAAGTTTCATACTATGGATTGATATGCATCTATTAGCTGCAACAGATGAAGAAGCCAATGAAACTAACGGGCTATATATGCCTATTGAAGGAAATGGAATAAACAGCATGCTTTTCCTCTGAGATGAAGACTTACAGCGCATTCAGAACTAGTGATGCCACGGATATTTGCAAACGCGCTAAATTAGTCATCTCTTAATATTTTAGCTACGTGGCCATTTTTAGAGGACTTACAGTCAGTACGTTGGAGACCTATAAGAACTCGTAACCGTGTTTACATATAGAAGTAAAAATATAGGTTTCTCGCACAGATGGAGAAAATGCGATTTTTAGTTTCATGCCAACTGAAAAACTTATAGGATATTCTTTAGATTTAAGAGAGCTAATCTAAAGCGACGAAGATGGCTCAGTGTTTTTGTCCTCGTTGTAGACAGGTCTGCGATTTGATGTCACTCATGTAATATAAGATATTTCTTTGTATCCAGATCCGCCGAAGTAATAAGTGAAATACATCTTGACATCGATTCCTCACCGATTCATGGAACCCAATCCGCTTAAACTCTTACAGAAAGTGTTAGTTTGAGAGGAGAATTACGAGTACTTGAAGTACACACTTAAGAATTCTTTGAATGTATATTTTTTTGGTACTTTCGTTTGGTTGATGTACAATATGTTTTTATAGCTTTATTGCTAAGGTAATATAATTTTCAAATATCACTTTAGATTATTAAAACAATAAAAAAATTAAAGGGGTATACTATAAATCCGGAAGGAGTAGGTGCGAGGTAGCATTGGTGTGCGCGACATCGCTGACAAGATGCAAGAAAGTAGGCTGCCTGACTACGTTGGCAACTTGGTATTGCAGCTCTCCTTCCCTGGTCGAAGAATTACATGCAGATCCAAAACAAGGTGGAAAAATGTAGTGTCAAGAGACTTGTGTTAGTGACGATGATGTCGAGGATAGAGCGGAATGGAGAGGAAAAATAGGGAAATCTGATCCCACCACCATATAGATTAATAGCTAGAGAGAGAGAGAGATAGGGATATGCAATGGTAAAAGTGCTGCCACCTATCTTCAATGTAGCGAATCTAAACGGTTTTCGCTTTAGCTACAAATTCATACTGTTATTAGTTGCTAAGAGTTATTTGTATATACTACATAATACATTAACATGTAAATGCTATATTCATATAAATAATCACTTTTTTGCCTGTGAAATAACTGGTTTTATATATTAAAGACACTTGATCAACTTATTTAATAATAGGATCAGTTATTCAGTAAGTTACTAGTAGTTCTGAATCTTACTCACTATTACCAGTTCATATCAATAATATCCGTTATTTTCACCAAGATCGTTTCTCATGAGTTGGAAATCAGTTGAACCACTTTTGAACAATTACTACGAAAACTCCCGATTATATCATCATCAACTGTTAGACGTCAACTGCTGGACATGGGCCTCCCTTAAATATCCCCTTGTAAGGATTCATTATGTGGGTATTTGAGCCATTTCCCACCACGCTGGCCCAATGTAGGTTCGCTGGTTTGTTGAATAGCAGGGAGCATCACGAGCAGGCGAGGTTCGCTTGGGTCCCGTGAGTTATTGTGCGGAAACCCTTACATCCCTCCCACTCCCGATGGTGTTCGCATTTAAATAAAAACAGAGAACGGAAGTGCAGCGATAAATCTGATCATAAATGATGTTCTTTCCTCATCATTTTTGGAGTGTAAAAACGGTGCTGCTTTTCAAGGTGTGCTTCGTCGATTATTTTCTTAAAGGTTGACCTCATCGATGCAACAAGCGTCCACGTTTAGATGTTTCTCGGCATTTTAACGTTGAATTCCGTATCGCAGAGTGTATCTAAGCTTTCGTCGAATGATCCTTATTGTTCTAGTGGATCGGCGGTTAAAAATGTAGACAATAGGGCAGATGAGCGCGCTGACCGCCGCCGGGCCCTGCCCGCGATACCCGCTGCACCCCCATCCGCTAGACATACTGCTCGCTTGATTTACTTCTTGTATTTACTCATCTTAAGCCATTTAAAAAAAAAGAACCAGATAAATGCAGCGGTAAATGGATCATCGTCGTCGTCAATATATAAATGGTCTAGGAAGGCGGCCATCAAAGAAAACTGACATGTTGTGAAGCTTGCGACAAACACCTGAAGTGATTACCATGACCACTCTGTCAAGAGTGATACCGACGAAGAAGAAGAAGAAGAAGCCATTTTCAGTGTGCATATGTCTAAACAACATTTTTATGATCAAGTGCTTGTCCACTTAACTATCTTTAGATAATATGATGGCCGTTAGATGGTCTAGATATCTGTAGGTTAGATGATTTAAAAACCTTTATATTGGGAGGCAATAGCTTTTTTTTATTCCATTAAACGACGATACTGATAATGGTATACACTGCACCACATTGCGCTCGTCGCCTTAAGACATAATATGTTGAGTCTCGTTACCCCAGTAATTTACAGCACCTTCAAACCGGAACACAGTAATGTTTGCACAGTACTGTTTATCGGTTGCAATAGGAGCTGCAGTGGTACCTAGACGGTCACCGGCAACAAGGATCTACCAACAGTAAATACAGTATATACAGTTTTATTTCTTTAATTATGAAGTCCTTATCTATTTGTACGTATTCTTTTGGTTCCACTTATTAGTACTGTATACCATCAGAAGCAGTGTATAATGCAATTGAGGATAGTGTAGCAGTGCCTGGGCGACCTGAGGCGCGCAGCTCTGACCGCTGGGGCGCATTGTGCTCAGCATTCAGGCCTGTGACTATGCATATTCCCCGCTGCATTTATCATGCATTATTCCAGCAATGAATATTGCCGCGTTAACGCAGCTCGCCGCACCGCCGGCTCCGTTTATTAATTGTACCCCGGGACCCGTGACCCGGGACCAGCGCCTCGGGGCCGGTTTCTAGTGCAATCTTACGTTACCCTCAATTTCCTATCATACTCGACATTTAATTGTACATTTATACAGCAAGTAGTATGAGAACGATCGTGGATGGTTATAAGGGTAGAGGAAGACCGAAGAAGTTGCGGATGGATTGTGCGAAAGATGATATGTTTAAGAAGAGTGCGAATTCAGATATGACGGCTGACAGAGGTATATGAAGTATAGAATACATACTGTGCCGACCTCACATAGCAGGGAAAAGGGTAGGAGGAGAATACAGCAAGTAGACGACCAAACGATAAAGACATCAGACTAAGGAGGTGTTAAACTTACGAAGGTTAAGCCTTGCGGCAATTGATCCTGAATTAGTTTCCTAATCACATAAAAGACCATTAGTCCTATACTTATTATTTGTGTGTGTGTGATAGAGATATTTTAAGTTATACAAGTATCAATATTTTAATTTTTATTCACTCGGTATTTATCCTGTTCATTATGAGAGCCTCACGAACTTTCTATAGATGCCATCTGTCTTTTTTCTCGTTAACCACAGCATCACATTTTCTAGCCAATAATTTAGTATCCCAGGTCTTGTATGCATTAAACAGAATTCGCTTAAAATAACTTGGTATATAGATGTCTGCTATAGCACCTAGCGCTAGCTTCAACTTATTTATATCCGTTTTATACGTTCGCCCGCCGAGCCCCCGCTTGAACCCGTGTAGCGGTAATACCTGGTGTTACGACCTTGTGGACCATCGTAAAGCGTACACGTGCCGAGTGGATGGGTCTGCATCGGAGGGTTCCATGCACTTTATGAAAGAGGCCGTTTTATGTCTGCGAGGAACAAATTCTTCTATATAAGAAATACGGATAACGGTAGACTACGGAGTTAACTAATAACTGCGGTCAAGTCGATGATCGTATATTTAACCTGTTAACGTATTTATACGTCGAACGGAAACAATTGTGAGTACGGGTAGGACATATAAATACGCCCTTAAAATATTTATTGCGTCCTAGAACGGGTGGGACGTAAAAAAATAAAAACAGGAAATTACGTTCTCCGTTATATATTGCGCAATTGAACAGGAAATCCCCGGTTAACAGGTTAAGATACTGTACACAATATTTATTAATTGTAGTGTATATCCGTATCATGGTCATCATCGTCATAACCACGTACAGTCAGCATGGCCTCTGGTATCGCTGGGCGCTATGGGTTGTTCGTATGCAGGGATTCATACGGAGATATTTCGCCCATTACCCATCACGTTGTTGGAAGCCAGAGCCTGGTTTGTTCATCAGCAGGGTGTATGAGCAGGTGAGGTTGGCTTGGGTTCCACGAGTTGTTGCGCGGAATCTCTACATCCGTAGCTTTTAATTGCTAAACTAAATCTTCATGGATCTGCGTATTGTTTCAAGACCCTATCTCTATAGAGTTCATGAAAACAAAACTTAAATAAACTTAAAAGAGCTTTTCATATGGATACAGTGAGTTATAGATTAACTGTGAACCCACCACCAATTACCACCAGGGATATGTTGGTAATTGTCACCTGTCTTTCCATCGTTATTATTAATCGAGTCTCACGTTAGGGCTTTAAAATTATGTTAACATATACCACACATATATAATGTATATGTATATATATGTGTGTGTATATGAGAATATATATAGTATATTATAGTGGGTGCATTTGCAAGCATGCACACTTTAAGGTCAGTATTGGAAGTGTCGGCGCGGAATACATCGCGAACATAGGGTCATAGCGGGCGACCTGCGCGAGCGCATCCCGCCTCATTACTATTGCCTAGATAACTGTGCGCTAAGTTTACTACATATACGATATTTATAAACAATTATATATATTTATTTTAGTAAAGTATAAACAGCGCTGTCTACACCGATAGTAGCTTTCCTTTTTTTTTCGACGTAGCGACGAGACGAATGAGATCGTTCACCTGATGGTAAGCGATACTCTAATTATCATCATATACAAAGCACCACATTGTATTAATCGCCTTGTGATATAAGATATTAAGCCTCGTTACCATAGTAATTACACTAATTCCAATGCTCTTCAAACCGGAACATAGTAATGTTTGCAAACTAATATTTGACGGCATAAATAAGCGCGGTACCTATCTAGAGGGTCTTGGGTAACAGAGACCTACCACCACGAAACCTGACGAAAAGGTTTCCTTAACATTGTAGTTAGCAAAGTGAATAAGCCCACGTTACTGATAATCAGGAAATGTACCATCTAAGGTCTCGTGGAGGTGAAAACGTTTCGGAGCACCTTCACGAGTATCTCATTTTTATGCTAGTGGACGGTTTGATTCCTTTGCTATTTTGGTAAATAAGCAAATTATGGTGAAATATCCAACATTTGAACACTAAAAAAAAAAGAAAACAAAAAAATAAACTCTTTAGTTACCCTGCTATATTGACTTTAACTGGAGACCTGTTTCCATCCCATTTTGCGTTACTGTAACATAATACTTTTATTGGATTTTTTTTACATTGCACGAAGGACTGACAGTTGATGGGGGCACCAAGGTCCTTTAATGGCGACCGCGTACCGGAAGACGTAGTGTTGGTAGACCCCTCACCAGGTGGCCCGACAATCTGGGGCAGCGCAGGATTGATCGATGTGGAGATCTTTGGTGGAGACCTACGTCCAGCAGTGATTTGTTCCCCACACTAAACATTTATGATTTACTTAAATAACATTTCTATTAATCTAGCAGATATCTATCTATGGTCCCCTTTCATCTATTAATTGGCATTTAGTTAAATTTGAAATGTATTATGCGCCATTTTAGCGCTCCAAAGCGCGGAGCGAGCCTGTATGAATCCGAGATGCATTGTGTTACACCGAGTGTCTCAAAATTGCACAAAATATTGGGCAATCGTAATAATGCCATTAGTATCCCACCACCAATCGTATATTGGTAGAACGGGGTTTCCTAATATATATAGTGAATTTGTCAGGTAGTAATGAATTTTATTATATCTTTAAAAAATAACTTTTAACGATTAAGCAGCATTGTAATCTAGAGTGAAGAAGCTTTCACGTTATGGGCAATATTCATATTGATCAGAGCTTCTTTTGTCCAGCAAATCAATACTTTCTGCACCTTAAGGTGGTATGTTCATATATCTCTTTTATAAGAGTCTTCATACACTGATGTACTCAAAGGACAGATTGTAATTACCAGTAATTAAAAGCCTTAATAATCTACACTACATAGACATGAGAAGGTGTAGAAACAGTATATGATTGCAACAATGAAGTGGTAGCGAAGCTTTCCTCACAGCTTTATTGCCATCGTATCTCCAAGGCCAACTTTACTGGTGGTAGATCTCTGATGCCGGAGACCTTCTAGGTACCATCGCAACTCCTATGTCTGCCTATAAATAATACAGCAAAATAGCTGTGTTCTTGTTTGAAGTGCGCTGTGGCTAGTATAATAACAGGAGTAACGAGACTTAATATCTGTTTCAAGGCGACGATTCGAAGTACCCTCATGTTGTCATGAGTTGGAGTATCATTTACCATCATGTGAAAGTCCCACTTGTCTCGTCGCTTTATAGATTAGAATAATAATGTTACTTCTTTCACACTTTTACTACTTCTATGCCCTTTTAGATTTGGTGGTATTCACTTCCTTAAGAGAATCAGATTGAGATTTACTAAATGATCATCAGCAATATCAGCCTGTGTTTATCCACTGCTGGATATAGACTTTTCCCAATGTCTTCCACCAAATGCGATCGTCAGCTTCTCGCATCCACCCACTTCCGTCCGCCCTGATGATGTCATCGGTCCATCTGGTACATTCAGTAAATGTGTGACTGCTGTGTCGAATCATGTAGCTGGTGCGTTGTCACCTCGACAAATTTCTCACATCATTCATTAACATGACAATCGATCTTCCCCGATAAGTGGTGGCCGAGAGCTGAGCAAACCCTAGTAAATAATTAACGTTGCCAGTTTACGCAACTGTTTGCTTTACAGACGAGATAATAACGGTGACACTTGACCCACTCTCGGCATCTTTCATTGTTACAGCCCCGCCCTAAGCTTTAATGACGCTACAGTGTAGCGACTACAGTGAAACGAGCTTACATAAGTAGGCAAATATACTGATTGGTATTTTAAGAATTATGAGGAATTAAACTAAATTTTACAGAGTTTATTTTCTACCCCCATGTGACCATATTCTGTATGAACCATTCTATGGGATTATATAGATCACGAATACTTGCCAAAGAACATCGAATCCTACTAAAGAAGGCTATTATTCTTAAAGCACATCTGAATTTCAATAGATCTCTATATATTAATAAAAACTTCAAGACATGATGAGCTCATTCTGCGTAGATTGGACTGTAGATAATTATTGAATAAAAGTAAAAAAAAAACAGTAAATAATAGTAGAGTAGTTAAAATCTTCAAAGGAATCATTTTTAAAACAAAGAGTATGTGTATAAGATCTACAAAATACCTTTTGGTGGCAAAATACTCTTAAATCTATCCTTGTGAACAAATGACCTGTATTTCAGCAGGGGGTACAATAAATAAACGTTCAAAAAAAGTAATTTCATAAATAACAAACATCTCAAAAGATGTGAGGATGTATTTGCATTAAAATTATTTTTCAGTGTTATTAGTATTGAAAGCGGTATGTGCATGTATTTAACATCTGTATATATATAGTGTTCGGTATTAAGGGTAGTATATTATCTTATATGTTTCCCTGTAGACATACATATATAATAAATTAGTGAAGATTTTACATAATTTATATTTCAATGGTACATCTCCGTTGCTGTGATGCTGCATCATGCAAAGTTTAATGAAAAACGATACTGTTAAAGCTTTGTCATTATAAATAATTTTTTTCACCAGAGTATGGGATAAGAGAAATATTCAATCTATATATGTTATAATAAAAATAAGGTCCTCGGGTGACTCCTGAGTACCGGTAGACCTAGCTTTGGGAGGTTCCCACAAGGTGGACCGATGATCTGGTACGCGGGTACCTACTAGATGCGGGCAACGCGGTACCGATCGCTATGGAAGTCTTTGGGTAAGGTTTATGTCTAGCAATAGAAGTCTATCGGCTGATGATTATGATGATGATATACGTTATTAATATATAAAAAAAAAATATAAATGAATAACGCTTATTTCCTGAATCTTTATACAGATCATTAGAAAACTTGGAATCAGTATAAAAGCTGCTATTGACGGAGTTTCCTATCGCCGAAAGCATTAGCTTACAGGAAATCGAACCCTATCCTTTCTGATCCTTATGATAGATAGCAACAGAGTTTCTGTGACAACCTACCAGTATTTTGGGGAAAAGTTTCCCACGAAAGCCTTGTTCTTGAAGGAGGTGTGGGTGTAGCCGCGCCGGCGGACAAAAATATTACTGAAGCGGCTCATTTACATAACAATTGTAAGGTTAATCGACGCTTTGAATGTTTTCACACTACTTTATTAATAATTTATATCCTCTCGTCTCTTGTGTAAGTTATTTATAACATTTAGCTACATTTACACATAAAATGTTAATATAACAAAAGGTTTTCATAATTATATTTATTGTATTCACTAGAATTTCAACCCTAATAGTAATAACAAGGTATTTAATATAGTTAAGTACACAACGCTTCATTCTCTGTTACCTTGTTAGTAGAACTTAAGGGGTTGTAAGGGTTCCTGCACGACAACACACGGGACCCAAGCCAACTTCACCTGCTCGTGGTGCACCCTGCTAATCAACAGACGAGGCTCTGGCTGCCACCAATCCGCATTGGGCCAGCGTGGTGGGAAATTGCCTAAATCCCCCCTATGAATCTCTGCCCGATCGATGTGGGAATCTTTGGAGGAGACTTATATCCAGCAGTGTACATCTATCAACTGATGATGATGATGATGAATTATTGGAGATTTTTTAAAGTAATGCAACCAATATTTCTTTCGCTATAATGTAAAAGTAAATTTATCGCGATAACGAATCTAAAGAGAACGAGCACAATGTGATGCTGTGTAAATATTCTGATTACGCCACATTGTGACGGTCTGATGCAATAGCTTATTACTTGGTGATTTCCTGGTAATCTTCTAATACTTTATACATACATGAAAAATAAGGAAAAAGTCGTTTAATGGTAATGGTGTTGCAATTACTCGTTTGCTCGGTTCCGAATTCGATGGTCTACGTCGGTGATAAGGTTTCTTCATTCTACCCCTCTTCCTACAAACTTCACATTATAGATCTGCTGTCATAAAAAAGATTGCTGCAATCCTGCTGCCAATGTATGATTGAGCACAATCCACCAACTACATCCTCATTGTCATTTTACATGATTGGAACTTGAGGTAAAATCCTTCTGAAAAGAAAACCTAACATAAGTTTCTATTAGGGTATATTTGTTCATTTCGTTTAATATTGACCATAAAGAGCCTTTCTCACTGTCGTGCAGCTGTAATTTTAAAGATAAACGTCTTAAAATAGGAACAAGTCACTTTTAATTTCACTGACATCATAAGAGCCTCGATAAATATTGAATGCGTGACCTTTAGCTTGATAAAACGTGGCCAAAGCAGAGGTCGGGTTAGGGAGGAGCCGTAGAAACAGCGGAATACTCTATGAGCGTAAGCGATTTACTATGTACACCCGAATGGACTGAAGCGCCGGTGGTGATCGTAATATATCATTGGATCCAGGTGGCGTCGGACCGGTCGCTCTAAAAATGGATTAGAAAGGTAATAATATGCTGAAATGATGATGAGGGTCCTTTACATAAACAAAACCTAAAACAAGGTAAGGTCCTTCAAATTTGATAATGAGAGCTCATAAATATGTCTGACTGGTTAGCCTTATTCATATTGGGGTCTACACGGAGCTGATGCGAAAGAACTCTCTGCCCAACAAGTTTATACTCTCAAGCCTTTCATCGTAATTACATAATAATAGAAATTTCCAAGAGAGAGAAGCAGGAACAATAGGGAACCTAAAATTATTCTTGTATGCTGAATTTAGGGGTGTAAGGGATTCCGCACAACAACTCACGGGACCCAAGCCAACCACACCTGCATGCGGTGCACCATGGCTGAATATCAAACGAGGCTCTGACTGTCCACTAATCCGCACAGGGCCAGCGTAGTGGGTTATGGCCTAATTCCGCTCGAAGAACTCTACGATGTGAAGATCTTAACATAAGGCCTATGTCCAGCAGTGGACGTCTGTCGACTGATGATGGTAATGATGATGACTGCTAGCGTTCGCTAGGCGGAGAGGCACGTTAAGAAGAAGAACCCCTACTACCAGATCAACTCCACTACGTATGAACGCGGAGATGAAACAAGAGAGGTACAAGGCAAGTGGCTAAGTTAAGTTTCGGCGATTCCGACGAGTAGAATAGGACGTTACTGTTCTGCGTCATGGTTGTCTGGTGACTTCGAGGATGTACCCGCTGTCGATCTAGCCCGACGGTTAATCTTGGAAACAATATCAATATAGATGGGTGGGCGGCGCAGCTCCACCCAACACGAATAAATATTTAATTAAGCTCGCGAGAGAGCACGGATTTGAAATTCGGCGCTCAATGAAATCATTTCTAAGTATCGCCTCGGCCGTTTGTTTTTGTTCGGTCCAAGTTACACGCATTCCAACTTTAAGTTAACAACATAAAGCCTCATTTTGTATAATCAAATAGTTAATACATCGTGATTCTTTCTAATTTTTCCCACAGTCTAATTCATCGATTAGTGTAAACGCTTATCACCATATCTAGATATATCTTTTCGGTGGTGTATTATTTTTTATACTTATCTCTTTGCTTTCTACCATCTTCCTCTCGCAATCTGTAATAGAGTAAATCTCTGTTTTTTCACCATCGAAAATGTTAGATTATGTAAAGAAACGTATGCTATCAGCTTTGTTTAGTGTAAATATATCTTATTAAGTTAACGATCATAACAAAACTCATAATCTAATCATTGTTCATATTATAATAGTTTGTGGGAATATGTTTACGTTCGTGTGAGTATGTATATATAACATACAATATAACATTAGTATATAAATCATCATCATTATCATCGGGAGACCTCCACTGCTGGACATAGGCCTACCCCAAAGATCTCCATATCGATCGGTACCACGTGACTCGTATCCAGTGGGTTCCTGCGATTCTTACCAAATCCTATATATATATGATAGATCTATGCCCAGCAGTGGACGTCTGTCGACTGATAATGATGATGATGTTGGTATTTATGATAACACTAGAGAGAGATTTGGTGTTAGTACTTTTCGCGATCGCTGTGTTCAAATTAATATATCTGATACTGACAGAACTTATTAAGTTGGTTCTCACGCCCCGAGTCTACGACCTAAGTATCTAGATAGTTTTGAAGTCTTAAACGATTGATAATGGAAAAAAGTTAAGCTGTGTTGGAGAAGGTAACTAATATGGTTTTCAAGTTTGAAAAAGGAGAGGTCCTGTAAAGATTAGAGAAGAGGTGCGAGCTAGGTTTAAATTAGTATTGTAAAGGTTATAGCCAAGTTGGCCATACCGTTTATTGGCAATTGCGTCTACACCTGTGGGGGTGATTGTAACCAGCAATTAAGGCAATTAATTAAGGAGCATGTCATAGCTGTGTTTGCGCGTTCGTGTGTAATTATACCAAGTTGTAACATAAACTTTAAGTTTCCATTTCGACGCCGGCGGTCAGTAAGTTACGTGCGGCCGCCGACGCCGGCTGGACTCGCCGGCGCGGGGTGGTGCTGGTGTAATTAATACACGCCCACATCTAGCGCGGGTGTCGAACCCGCGACCCCCTCGCACGAATTATTGCACCGGGTACTCTCGATTGAATTATTCAATTATTCCATTTCATTAGGTACACGCAGTTTTTATTCTTCAGACTACACACAAATGCATACAAACGTATATACTGGCCGGCTCCAGTTTGCAGACTCCGCTTTATGATGGTGACGAGACCATAACTCCAGCAAGAGCTTCAACTGCTGGCTGATACGATCCTTAAATGTAACAACTAGGCACTTCGCTTTTCGTAACTTTTTTAATCTACTTTGAGCTAATCTGTCTCTTATGTTCAACTTAACATGATAACAGACAAAAATTTCGGACATGATGAAGCGTATTCATCTTGGCTTTCACTTCTCTATAGCATCATCATCATCGTCAGAGGATAAACGTCCAATGCTGAATATAGGCATATGAGGATCAAGGTCGAATTATTATTAGGCAGCATTTTGGCTGAATGCGGTATTATCATAGTACCTTGACGAACCCCAATAAAAGAGACCTAGTAACATTGAAACCTAGGTCTTAACAATTACGCTCTTAGCGCCAAGGAGTAATTATTTTCCAATCTATTTGAACTGTGAGAACTGGTCACTAGTGACCACCCGCCGCGATGCTTTGCCTCACAGCAGCACCTGGATGGTAGCTCCTTGCTGATACAATAAATCCAATCGTAACAGATAATTAAGTACATATTGAATGGATATAAGTTGTTCGTTTTATTAATAAGTTATCTCTCTTTTCTCTCTCTCTCTCTTCGTAGCTATTATCTCATTTGGTGGTGGGATCAGCTTTCTCTAGTTGTCACCTTGGCACTCACACATGTCTCTCGACATTACATGTTCCCACCTTGCTTTGGGTCTGCCTGTGGGTCTTTGACCATGGAGGAAGAGCTGCAGTGCCAACTCACCTCGCACGTACACGTTGAGGACTTTATCGAGTCGAGTCACACTACAGATCCTTCTCAGCATTTTCATTTCAGCAAATTGTATGGTTAATAAGTTATGTCCACTAGATAATTCAGAGTATTAGTCAGTTATTCATGATGTAAGTCTTGAAGAGGAGCGGCTTCGACCCTCACTTAACAATGTGACTAAACCTGTAAATTATAGGTTGCTTATATGTACATTATAATGAAATTGTTTAGTGTTATAATAAGTAGCTTCAAACTTAGCTTAATAGTTGTTTATAAATATGGTTTATATATCAAATAAAACCATATTATTATTCTTCGTCGATATCACTCTTGTTCCATGGAAAAGGTTGAGGGTACCAGGCCACGATGAAGAGTGCTGATGAGGTGGACTTACTAGATAAAGGCTGCAGTAAATAACTCATCATCGTTGCCACTACATGAATGCACTAGGAAAGCGGCCATCAGAGGAGAGTGGCGCAGTGTTGTGAAGCTTGCGAAGTGATGACCATATTATTAAAAGAGTTAAAAAGCTATATATCGTTGGATGGGGAGACTCGTTACTTCTATAATCTACATTGGTAGTAGAAATAGGAGCGGAGGTAACATCGTGACGGGCCGACTACACGGCGCCGTGTCTGCAAGAGCAGCACGGAGAATTCGGGTAGAGTATACAACCCGTACCTGAAATCTCTGTATTAATTTGCAGTTAAAAATAACTTACCAATTAAAGTTAAGTATATTTACGTACTTTTTGAGTGGCTAATGATTATTATTTGAATAGTTTTGGGGAGGAAAGTAAGCAGTGATATTTGACCTAAATGAAGCGTACACCACTTTGTTTAAGGGGCCGACTACACGGCGCCGTGTGATAGGAACGGATGACAATCAATGACAGAGTACATCCCTGACCGATCCGTCCGGCTATAAGAGTTGTTTGTTTTGATAATAAAAGTATGAAATATGAACGTATGATGGCATTAGCGAAAAACTATCATCAGGGCGTTCATGAAACACGATTACGCGCGAACATAAAAACATCAAAGCGAGATTAAATTATTAATTACGATTTGCTATCCCTCTGGTAATAGCACCCCGGCCCCGGGGTCCATTACGCTGTGCTGGTAATTTCAATTAAATACAATTTAATGATCTGTTAGTTGATACAATAAAAGTCGAGACAGCCGGACGTAATGGGCGCGTGTAATGGCGAATCCTAAAGCGACCGAAATGGGTTCTGTATCTAAATAATAGTGCGTGTTTTATGCGTCTGCGCAGTGATCTTTTTAAGGTTCCATCCAGCGATAATGGCGAGCGGGCAGACGCGTTCCTTTATAATTGAATCTTATATAAGAATATCCTTTTTTAACCCAGTGACGTGAGTCCTCGATTGGATTCCGTGGCCTTGTTGGTTCTTTTTAAAACTACTATACGCTATGATCTCATAGGATTTTAATTGTGGTGACATCTCTGTTGCTGTCCAGACCGTCTAGGTATTACCGCAGTTCCTATTCCTGCCGCCAATCAGTAAAGTGCCGACATCACTGTGTTCCGATTTGAAAGGCGCTGTAGTTAGTGGAATGACTGCAGTATAAGACTACATGTTATGTTTACAACAAGGAACACAATGGTGTAGTGTATATCATCATAACTAGTGCCATGTAGTAATGGATAAGCACATCATTAATCATTAGGTCAACGTCCTGTTCGTGCTAGTTTCCCTAAATCCATATGAATTTGTAGGAGGTGTAAGAGGTCCCGCATAACAACTCATGGTACCCAAACCAACCTCATCTGCTCGTAGTGGACACTGTTAATCAACGAACGAGGCTCTAGCTTCATCCAATCCGCCTTGGGCTAGCGCGATGGGAATTGGCCCAAGTCTCCTATATGAACCTGTACAAACGACGGCTCCTGGCGCCCGATAATGCGGGCAGCGCAGGACCAATCAATGTGGAGATCTTTGGGAGAAGCCTATGTCCAGTTGTGGACGTCTATCGGCTGATGATGAATATAGTGTATTAAACTTGTATGGTAATGATAGCACAAAGTTTAATCTATTATAAAAATATAATATAATTTCATACAACACAGACAGACTAGAGTGAGCACCAGTCCAACATTGGCTCATGTATCTGTGGACGTGGGAGCTCGGGATCCCCCGTCAGGTCGTAATCCGTAAACATTGCTACTGTATGCACCCAAGCAATCTGACTGACCGCAAAACTGATTTGCGAGAATAAAACGATTCTGCATCACGAGCGGCGCCGGGTAATAGTGTTGTCATCGATATGTTGCAGCTTCCCTTCAGAGTAAAGGTTTTGTTTACTCGATAAGATATTGTTTTAATTGTTGCTTAAGATTGTAATGTTACAAAAGTAGTACATATCAAAAATTCAACTGCAACCCCTATCTCTTTATAAGTACATACATATCAGAATAATTCTAAGATATATAGTGAAAAACTTATATATGTAAATACAGATATATGAAAATATTAACACAGCTCTATAGACAAGTGCGTCTTCCAACCGTCTGTCTGCGTTGGAAACGCGTTGTTATTGGTCATATTGCCAGAAAAAAGGGAAATGACTTGGAGAAACTTGTTGGCACTGGCAAGATTGATGGTAGCAGGCCGCATGGATGAAACCCAAAACGGACTGACCGGGTGAAGGAGATTAGCGAAACTCCTGTGTACGACGCTATACAGAAAGCATCAAATGGAAGTGGTTGGCGTAACATCATTAAGAACAGGTTATCGGTAAGTAGTCACAACCCTCAACATTGACAAACCGACTTAAAGAGAGAGAGAGAGAGAGGGGGAAGAGAGAAAGAGAGAGAGAGAGATATGTAAATACTGAAAATAAATTTGTATTACACCAAAAGGTAAAGATGGAACATATACCTTACGCTATAAGGATCCCAAAACACATATTTATCCATTCTTATCAGACATTCGCCAATGTTTATGTAATCCTTTTTTTTTAACACGCCGTGAAGCTGGGTCCACGAGCTCAGTATCTGATGAGCTGTAAGAGATAATATGACAACAAGCGCTGAACGTCTTCAGAAAATAGAACTTAATCGTTTCTCCTATTGTTATCTACTATCCGGTAAAACTTTACGGAATCTAACCAAGGATGGTCCTTGTCATAAGACCTTAGCCATTGTGTCAGACTGTTGATTAATTTACGGTTCGAGTGCAATGTCGATATTTCACGTACGAAGTCAGACATCACTACATGTGAGGATTATTTCGCAAGCGCAATCACATGTCTACTTGACTAATCTGAATTATATTATTCCGTAATGATGATGGGAATAATTGAAAACCCCGGTGGTCGGCAAAAGCAATGTAATAGTCTGATTCCAATCGAATATTAATACATACTATATATATCTAATTTAGATCTAAATGGCGTGGTAGAACAGGTTGTAGATCCTAATATTATTTTTATAGTCAATCTGGGAAATAAGTAATATCCGAGACGATACAGATATCCGGTAAGTGTGTCTACTTAAACTACGAAGTATTGTTATGAGAATATTATGCGAAAAGTGACAATAATAAACAGATATCCTGAACAGAGGTGTGTTTATTACCTGTAATAAGCGCTTAGTTTGAAATATAACGTTATGCACACCCTTATAACACTGTTAGGGGTGAAGAGCTCTAACTCCATTCCGTCCACTGAAGTCTAGTACACCTCTTCGGTAGTACGGCATTAGCAGTTATTATTTATTTGCCTTACATATAAATAATTATAAAACATTTCAATCTATTCTTGGTTTAATGTAATTAATTAATTCATTGTTATCAGCATTAGAGAATGTCCAGCAGTGGACCTCTATCAATTTAAATGATGAAGATGATGTACATTACGTGAGAAGGAAAGATAGTCAACTTGCAACTATAAGAGACATACGGATACTTTCGCTGTCCTCGCAGCGGAATATTATAAAAG
Source organism: Ornithoptera priamus (assembly GCA_029034505.1). NCBI lineage: Eukaryota > Metazoa > Arthropoda > Insecta > Lepidoptera > Papilionidae > Ornithoptera > Ornithoptera priamus. The sequence goes on from JARDWD010000685.1 coordinate 855,540, forward strand.
TGGGATTTGTCCACGAAATGAAAGAGTTACCATCACAGTCGACCTTTAGCAGTGGAGTTGTTTGTAACTTCACCACTGCCGCGAAGATGTTCAGAGCAACTCGCAACACTGCCGGCCGCGACTGGTATCCGGGGCGCGCGATCGCCTGTCAATAGACAAGCAATTACAAGTTGATTTATGACAACCAATTATTTATTGTCTGTGCTCATTCGCGTTATAATTGTTACGGGCATAATCGATTTTATGCCTCCATTCGGTTTTTTTTTTCTTCTTCTCCCGATGTTAATAGGACCACCCGATGTGCACTCGTTATTGGAGACATACGTTTCGTTGATAGTTACGATTTATTGGACGCTCTCCATCCAGTATCGTCGTGTAAAAAAATTATTTATATTATACTCTCTCTATCATCACAATATAGTAAGGGTACTTTCATTATAATAACAATGGATCAAATTTAAGTGTAGCCTTGTTGATTAAGTTTTAACCCTTCTAATTTTTCATCAAAATTAGTTTTCTTTTTTTATTGTTATCTTGACGCTTATATACAAAGATACTGCTACTATTGAGTCCAAAATGTAATACTTAATATTTCAGAGTAAATACTTTATTATAAATAACAATAATTAACGAACAGTTATCATGTTTACATAACACATCACGTTTGCTGCCCAGAGATATCAAGTTAAATCTCCTTACTCCAATAATTATATTAATTATAGATTTCTAAATCCGAAAATCAGAATATTGTTCAGACAGTCTCCAACAATAGCTACCACCATCCATGATATATCCAGTTTATTAATATAAATTCACCGATAATAATTTCTAAAATTCATAACAGTTTTTTTCTCGCCTACTATCATACAACTTTATCTATTCACCATACAATTTTGAGTTTTATGCTGCAGCTCATTAAATTGAAAATTGTATATACAAAATTGTACTAAAACATATATGAAAAATTATTAGAGACACATATGGATGTTATTGAACATAATAACTCTTCAGTTTCATAAGGTTTATGGGCAATTCAACCTTTTGGCCCCATTTGCGCGGCGGCGTCGGTGCGCAATAATATTAATACGTAATATGAATACGAGCCGCAGTCCTTTTGGTTTATGCCGAGTGGATATTGAAGCGGCGATGAACAAATGCTAACCAATTAATTTGTACAATGTATACGGGGCCCGAGGATTGCCGACATTGCCGTTTAATGAAGTAACGAACACGTAATACTGAGTGTGTCAATTAGAAATAAGGAGGCAATCACCAAAAGTGGTGAGAGGGATATTACGCGCAGCAGTTTCATTAGTTTCTATTAAAACTGATTATAATTCCGAATGGTTATGTTTCGATTACAGGGCCACTTTGTCCAGTTCGCTGTCTACCACGGTAACCACCACCCTCCGTGTTCCTCCTATCGACATGCGAAGAATTAGAGTATCATTAGAGCGTGCTACCACGATTGAAGACCCAGCGTTTAAGTACATTACTGTTGATCTTCTTTTACAAGATATATGCCGCTATAATTTTTACAGGTGAGATAAGTACTTACTTAATACAATGATAGAATAGGTAGGTCATCATCATTGTCAGCCTTTGTTCATCCACTGCTGGATGTATGCCTTCCTCAACGTCTTCCTCAGATCCTCGCATCCGCCCACTCCCGACCGCTCTGATGGTGTATCTATTTGTACTGTGTATCTATTTGGCTTTAGACAAAATATTTTATCCCTACTCGAGGTTAAGATATTAATGATTGTTAAATCTTTAATTACTACAACATTTATACGATACATCACTAGGATGTATCGTATAAATGTTTTAAACCACGGAACGGAATTACAGACAGTTCTTCTTTCGTGGTAGCCACAAATCGCTTTTAAAATAAGGCATTTCCGTGACTAACATAATTCCTCAGCGGTGTATACACAGCATTACAGCAAAAACGGCTAATTCTGTAAATTGAATAATGTTTTTTGCCGCACAGAGCCATTCACGTAAACATGAGGGCCGGCGTGGAGATACGCAAAAACTTACACAACTTATCCGTCGGTCCGCCGCGCCGCGATGCTGTGCGGACACCCATCCGGCAGAAAGGTACTAAGCGACACAGAGTTACGAAAGCGATAGAGGGTCAATCGAATTCATATATTTATTACCAATTAAAGCGAAGAGCCGCGTTTGGGAAACTCCGCCAGATCCTCGCCTTGCAAATACTCCATTATCTAAAGACGAAAGTCTTTAACCAATGCATACCCCCCAACCTGACTTACGGCGCAGAGACATGGCAACAGACCATCGGGCTGGTTCACCGATTCAAAGTAGCACAGCGAGCGATGGAGAGCTATGCTTGGCATTTCTCTAAGGGACGAAATCCTGAACGAAGGAATACGACAGAGAACTAAAGTGGTCGATTTAGCTCTCAAAATCCCGGAGCTGAAGTGGCAGCGGGCCGGCCATGTCTGACGTGTCAGTGACGGCCGATGGGTGGAGGGGGGTTAATCTTGGAGTGGAGGCCGCGTACAGATCGTAGAAGTGTTGGACGCTCTTCCTCCAGATGGACCGATGACATCATCAGGACAGTCAGAAGTGAGTGGATGCGTGAAGCTGAAGATTGTAAACGGTGAAAGACATTGGGAAAGGCCTGTATCCAGCAGTGAATAAACAAAGGTTAATGATGATGATGATGATGAATGATGAAAGCCAAAAGTTAAGCAGAGCAGTTACAGTTAGTCAGACGGTTAATTTCTTTATCCCAGTATTTATATTGTCTCGTGAATACTTCACTGACCGAACATCACGTCTGGCCATCGTCCTCCTCTGGAGTTTTTACAGCTACATCATCTTACATATGATCTTATGATCTACAAAGGTGTAGAGCAAAATGGAGTCGTTTAGCAACAGCCTTCTAGTATACACATAGGTCTCCTATCAGAGGTCTAATTATACTGTTCTTGTTACTTTATATTTTAATAGAAATTGTTATAGTTTACTATTAAATTGTATTGTTCCTGTTCTGGTAGCTGGACGAATCCACAAGCGTTTCCATGCTGGTGTGGAAAGACCGCATGTTTCTAAATGATCAGCCCGCAGCGGCTGACCGCAGGCTAATGTGCTGTAATATCTAAAACGATATAGGTTATGTGTTAGATCCTAGATCTAAGCTTTTATTGATGGTAAATATACCACCGTAGTGATATTATAACAAAACTATTGTTGAAATGTAAACATTTAAAGCGACGGTGAAGTCTATGAATCCTTGACGCTAGAGGCCTAAGTGAATCCTTATATATTTTTTTTATATAATATCCTTTACTATAGTTATATACGAAAATGTAAAGAAAGGAAATTTTTCTGTAATCTAGTACTGATTAAGTAATGCCCATCATATTTTTACTCGTAACTTTAAGAACTAAGCTTTAAGTTAGCGCTGCAAAGTAATTTTATTGTAAGCACTAAAATTCATACAAATTACTAAGTGTCAAAGATAGAAAACTTTTCTTAATTTAAGATCGCAATATAAAATCATTTCTAAAAGTTGTTGGGCTTTGTTATAATATCTAGTAGTACAATTAAGTCTTTGACCATGTTCCAATGGACCAACCATGGACCTTCCTACATACTGTTTTATCCAAATGGTCCTCATCATCCATCATTAACGTAACACAATTACAAACCGATTGTCGGTACGGAATATATTGGTATCGTGTGACCCATCACAACGATCAGTTACTACGATGCAGTAAATTAAAAAGGAGTAACATCCGATACAGATAATTACAGTGTCTTCTTCGTCGGAGAGATTTAATAAAGTCCGATTGGTGATACATGTAACTTTTTGCGGCTCACGTCCGTACAAGGAATGGGCGTTCGGGTACACGGGCGCGGTTGAACGGTGTTCTAGTTACGATATTTATGTGCGACGGGTTCGAATCCGCCGGGGCCGACGGCGGCTGTTCGCGTATCGTTTATCAACTGTATACATCAGCAGTTATATCTACAATAGACTAATACTGGAATTTATCATGGTTCCATTAGAGCCGAAGATGATGGTGTTCTCGTGCAGAATACTCTGATTACTATATTGACAGATGATACAGCGATGCTGTTATGATGGTAGGTTTGTAACAGGAGCGTGATAGATCAGCTGATAAATATAGACTATATAAATAACTCCACACCGATCGCCCCTACGCTGTTTGCATCTAATGTTTTCCCACGACCTTCTTCAAATCGTCAGTCAACCTTCTAGCATCACATAAATAGATTTTCAGCCAGGACTTTTCTGTTCCATAGGACATCAGTACTTCTTCTTTATATGAATAAGTCTACTATTCTTTTAAGCTTTGTCCGTGATCTTAGTTTTTTTTTTAAGGATTTTTATTTCAGATTCCATCGCATAGAGAAACTTCACGCATAGTCCTCCCCCGAGGCGGGCCCGTTCGATCCGGTCACCGAACGGGGGTTGCGGAAGAACTGTTTAAAGCGTTATCCCGCGGCCCTCGTGCGTTCCTTGCGGATGTGATGGAATACCGTGTGATACTTTTTAGTCGGTTGGAGTCCGACACTACCCCACTACCGGCCCAGTATTGGTACGGGGTGTGCGTTCCGTTAGCATTTTGTTACACACGTTAATAATAAAAAAAAAAACGCATAGTCCTCTCCATTGGTAGATAACTGGATGAGTTCTAAAAAATACCACCACCAAAGATATTCCAAAGTACCCTAGGAGTCAAACCATAATACCATTATTCTGTTTCTCCATCTTGTCGGAAGCTGACATCTTGATTAGATTTGTACAGCTTTATGCTTGAATAAGATCCCGCCTTATAGTAAGCGGAGATGTAATCTAGGTTGTGAAGCGCTCTAGTCTAGTAGAAGCCTGCTCACTCTTCTCTTGAGTATTTCAATAAACTAGTATATTGAGAATGTATCACTATTATCATCACCAGATACCTAGTATTAGTGCTGTTACAAAAATCCAAGAGTAGTTTAAACTGAAATGAAAAATAATCACGGCCTTACGGCTCGGCGCGTTGCGTGTCAGTATTTATAAAAAAAAAAAAAAAACCCGCCCACCCACTTGTAAAAATAATGTTTAAGTAACAATTAACCAATCAGCGAAATTTCGTCAAACCAATGATACAGTTACTCAAGGCACGAGAACCTGGCGCCGATTCACCCAAACCGATTGCGATAATGCGAACGAACACTTAACTCGCTTAACCGTAACTTTGAATCTTACCGTCGCTTAAATAAGGGCAAGTTGCGACGCAGGGTGCGTACTGGCGGGTACTTATTCGCGAACAAGATAATTATTCGTATTTCGTACAGTCAAATATTTAAATTTGAACACGGAACTTTCCCAACGGACTCCGTGTTTCGTTACTTTAACAACCGCCGGCCGGCACGAACTTGGCATCCAACTTTAACTTATCATTTTAACTTCAGTGGAGGTTCTTGTTTTGAAATGTGGGTAAGAGGAATGGAACTTTTATACTGATATTAAGTTAACACTTAACTTCGACTTCAGCATTATCATCAGCCGATAGACGTCCACTGTTGGATATAGGCTTCCCTCAAAGATTCCATCAATCGAGCAAGGGATTCATATGGGAGGATTTCGGCTATTACCCACCACGCCGGCACCACGAGCAGGTGAGGTTGGCTTGGATCCCGTGAGATACGGTGTGCGGCAACCCTCACCCCACCTCAACTTGACATGGTGTTAAGTGACAACGAGTACCTAGACGGCGAGGCGTGTTTATCTAGAATACTTCTGTTATGTCGACAGCCGGAAGACAGTTATGCTGTTATGGTGGCAATTTTACAAAATGAAGGTGGTAGCTAGCCTGGCGAGTCAGAAAAATCCTACCACCACCAAAAAATTTTTCTAATTATTATTTTTTTATTCGACGAAGCGACGGTAAGAGATACCCTTGCTCCTAACAATGTGGCGCTAATTTAGATGACTTTTGTTACTTTAGTAATTTCACTAGCTACAACGCCTTTCAAACCGGAACACAGTAATGTTGGTCATTACTGTTTGGCGGCAGAAGTAGGCGCTGCAATGGTACCGAACTAGACGGTCTGTGTCTGGTCAGCCCTACCACCAGTTCTATCTGAAGATCCAATAGCAAATGTCCCGTGCTAGTTCTTTGTTGCCGGAGATCGTCTAGGTGGGTCCCACTGCAGCGTCTGCTTCTGCCGCCAAATAGTAGTGTGCAACGTTACTAGGTTCCGGTTTAAAGGGTGATGTAGCTAGTGAAATTATTGAAGTAAGGAGAGTAAACAACATGTCTCAAAGCGACGAGCACGTGATCCAGTGTTCTTTACTGTATTAATAAGCATTAAGTTTAAGTAACATAGCAGTAGTGACTCTGTCTAGTGTTATATAATGTACAGTATACGGAACCCTAAATGAGATAATAGAAACCATAGAAATAGTCTATGCGACTATCCCGGTTGGTTCCCTGTGCGAAGATCGTCTTCAAAACTTACGATTTTTGTTCTGAAAACGTGACTTCAGGATTTGTTTTATGTAAATTAGCGATTTGTCCGTAGCTCGCCTGCGCCTGCGCCTGCGCCGGGCCACCATTCAAAGCCTTCCCTTTATTTTGTTTTAGATCTTTTTGTATACCTCGACTATTTCCTACGATACATAACCTTACCTCTATGCTGTCGAGGTACATTTTTGTGATGAAATGCGAATTTCATAATTTTTTCACTTTTACTTTACTTTATAAATTATTCTAGTATTATTATATTATGATTGGTTATCAAAATAAAAAAAAGTTACAACTTACTATAAACTATCGTAGAAAACGTATCCTTAAAATATTATGTTATAAAGGACATGGTAATTAGAAATGAATTATTTGTTGCTTTTTAACAACCCTGTAACTCCCTTTGGGGTAGGAATTACGTAAAATTCATTCGTAGCTGACCTCTAAATGGCGGAAACAATATCTATACCAAATTTTGATTGTTAACGTCTAACAGTTTCAGATATCTCGTGATGATTCAATGATTCTCTAGATATGTATCATGTATATATATATAGATACTGATGATGCTATGTAAACAGCTGCTGGTGGACCTGATAAATAAATACGCTTGAAAATCTTGGATCTCTTATAGATCCAATTAAAGCGTTCCTTATAAAGCGAAGTTCGAAGGCACTTTATATGATTATGTTGAGCGTTTGATTGGACGTGGGCGTTATCAAAAGCTGATCAGTACATCTTCGCTAATCAAAGCTGTCGCGGGTACAAAAGCCTCGAGTTTGGATTCAACGAAGTCAACTGCCGCTTCGGCATCTGCTAATCAATCTGCAGCGCTGTGGGCGTAACTTGCGTTGTCGACTGTTACCGTTGCTACTGATACAGTATTGCAAATATATTTTAGTGAAGAAGTATTAAACAAAATTTGGATATAACGAAATGAAAAGAAACCTGCAAAAGAAAGAGATAAAGTATAAGAAAAAAAGAAGATATACAATTATCCGTAATTTTAGCTGAGATGTTAATCGTTTCTAATGAGCTAGAAATTTTTTCAACCACTTTTGAACAATTACTACGAAAATTCTCAATCATCATCATTATCATGATGATCAACCAACAGACGTGTACTGCTGAAAATAAGCCTCCCCAAAAGTCCCCTTGGAACAATTCATATAGGGTTTTGGGTCATTTCCCACCACGCTGGCCCATTGCTGGACATAGAGCTTCCCCAAAGATCTCCGTATTGATCGGTCTTCTGCTGCCGCATCCAGCAGCTTCCCGCTATCTTACAGTTAGCATGGTCTCCGTTGTCGCCGGGCACTAGAGTCTGCTGTATATAGAAGTTCCTTTAGGTGACGCGTTTCCCACCACGTTGGCCCAATGCCGGTTGGCGGGGGCCAGAGCCTCGTTTGTTGATTAGCAAGGTGCACCACGAGCAGGGGAGGGTTGCCTGGCTCCCTTACACCCATCTCTCTTTTCATTACTATAATTTATGTAAACTTGTCAGTACATAATAAAATAAGAATAAATATTATTACTATTGTTTATTCGAAGAATAACGTGGTCCTACTTAGGGTGATATACACAACACCAAATTGAGCTCGTCCTTTGAGACATAAGATGCTGTTTCCTCAGTAATTTCATTATCTACATCTCCCTTCAAACCGGAACACAGTGAAGTTCGCTTACTATTTATCAGTAGAACCGAGAGCTACCTTTAGTAATTATTTAAGAGTAATTAAGTCCAAACTAATCATATTTATTTATTTAAAACTTTGTTTAAGTTATAAATAACATTCTGTGTTAACTGTCTGACAATTGTCAGTCATTTTCTGCTTTAAAACTGACTAAACCGGTCTTTTCCGGATATTACCAGATACGAACGTAGCAATAGTTTGTTTTTGACTTTCCTAAGTTGCAAGAGTTACATTTTAAAATCATAGGGTTCAAGTAAAAAGGTTGCCATATTACAAATAAATAAACCGATTCTATATATTTTTCTATATTTATATCAGCATTATTGTATCACCATCACCATCACGGATAATTGCATTCTTGATAGCCTCAGTATCCTTAACACATGAATCATGTATTGATCGATCACGAATTACTTAGACTTATTTCATTGAAGTGGAATGCGAGATCATACTACATAATAATTTAACTGATAACTTAATTATATTTTGCAGCAATGCCTAATAATTAAGGTATATACTTTATATTTACTTAGTAAATATGATCGGTGTTAATCAGTCTTCCATCTGCGACTCTTCATGTATTTGGGGGTTTTCCTTATCTTACTCCTCCATAACGCAGAGTTTAAAGAGAGATTTTTGTCGAGGTCTTCTTGGTCGCTTTGGACTGTTGATAGATGAGGAGAAGTCTTCTGCATTTACGCTTTCTTATAAGCATGTTTAAGATTCTGATCGTCTTTGAACAAAGCTGAATTATTTTAAGCGTTTCTCGTCGGCCTTAATTTCTCTTGCAGTTCCTTTGACGTATTTAAGAAAGCATTTCGAACGGAAGTAATTTCTATTGGCTATTAACTTACGAACAGGTTTATTTGTAGTATTTAGCCCTGACAGTGTTCCGTCCGGGCCGCGAAGCTAATAAAAAGGTCGGATGACAAAACAATGGGCCGCTGCACAGCCGCACGGATATCTCCACTTCAACGGGCATCGCGTTGGCGTGCGATCCCATCGCGGGCTCCGGTCGCTGTCTCCCTCGCTTGTGATGATTGTGAATCGATGGCGTGACCTGAGCCGATTGAGGATCTTCAGACAATATATCGATACATACCTCCAGCTATCACCACAATCGTTAAATACTTGTTATCTAACAATACTCCCACGTTATTCGTTTCATTAATCATATCTTATAAAAAAAAACTCCCATACAAACGTCATGTATCATGTATCTCCAGAAATTAAAAACGCACTTCCGGGTAAGCAATTAGCTACTAATTATCTAAAGTATTAAATAAAATATTCCGAATTTTAATTATATTGTATACAATACAAATATATATATATATATTTTTATATGAATCTTTGTAAATGATCTTAATAACACCGTAGTGTTTATGAAGTGAGGTCATCGAGTATGAATCCGTTATAAGTTAGGAAAGTTAGATCATAAAATTAATTTATAGATCACTCTGTGTATATGGCAGCCTCATTAAGTAAATGTCGTCTAAGCTGGCTGATATATAACTTAAACAAATGTCAAGTTGTACTGTTACATAAATAGATCGTAGACCAATATGGAGGAAGAGCTCTGCGCATATATTTCAAATACAAATGAAAGTACCTGTCTTAACTTAAAACTTTACTTCATAAATTTTAACGAAATTTGGATTTAAAGTTACATTAAATCTTTGGGGATGAAGTAAATTTTACTGCTAGCAAGTCTCTATTACCAACTGCCTTGTCGTCTCGGACTGTTAAGGTTATAATAGGACTAAAGTAAACCCTGCCTGTTTCAGAAGACGACTAAAAGGATTTTCGGGTTTTGACTTTGGAGACCCCATTACCCTCTAAGGGAAGTCCGGGGTGGGCGATAAATATGAGGTGATCACATATTTGTCGTAGCAAAGCGAGGGTGCTAGGGAGGATTCTAACCTTAACTTGGACATCCTTTTTTTTTGTTCTCTTTCCCTGGGCATTTGTGAGCCTGGGTTTCAGTTACTTTTTCCTGTTACAATTATTTGCTTTGTTACCTTTTTTCTCTTCTTTCTTGCTCTTCCTCTTTCTTTCCCTTCTTTGTTGTTCATTCGATCCCCATTCTATTTAATTCTTTCATACATCGCGCTTAAATGAGGGGGACAGCCGTTCTTTATTTATTATTTTTCCATTCTTATGCTCTATCACATTTGCCTTACTCTTTATATTCTACGTTACATATCATTTCTATATTTTCTTTTTCAATTTTCTCTTCTCTTATTTTCTTTCACATTTTCCATTTCTTTCACTTCACTTACACTTACTTAATTTTTATTACATTTGTACTTCTTTATTGTGGTTTATTACTATCTTATATTTTAGCCTAGGACATACTTAGGCGTAGTGCAGATAGGCACCGATGCGTTCCGTAGAAGATCCCAGGGAGTTCTCATTACCACTCAAAATTACCACTAAAAGAGGTGGGTAGGTAACAATCCCATATAACTTTATCTTTCCCCAAGAAACAGGGTGAGTTTAGAACTTACCCCGTTAAATAAAAAAAAGATCTCCGTTGTTGAAGAACTTTTATAATGTACATTATGACTGAAGCGCCCATCACTATGAACAAACAATAAAAGGAATGCCTTTGTAGCTGGTTAAATTACTGGGGTAATGAGACTTCATAGCTTATGTTTATTACGAGCACAATGGTAGTGTATATCAAATTTACTAGCGCTACACTACCGCCAAAAAGTAGTGTGCGTACATTAATGTGTCTTAGTTTGAAGGGTATTGTAGTTAGTGTAATTGCTGGAGTAACGACACTCAAGATCCTATGTCTCAAGGCGACGATCAGCTTGTGGTGCTGTGTATAACAACCTATCTAACGTATCACTTAATATCGAGTGATAATAAAGACTCTGTGGTGGTACCTAGACGGTGTCCGGGAACAGAGAGGTATCATATAAGTGCTGATATTAATATCATGAAGGCTTTAAAGTATTTTTAAACTTATTTATATAGCTTTATTGTATTCCCAATAAGTTATTCCTCAGCACCGGGTTCGTTAAATGCAAGAGCTGATGGCTACCGGTTCAGGTTACTTGTCTCCCAGCGGGAGTCGGCGTTCGTGTCACCCCCAAAACTTTGTCAGCGGGTCCTGTAATTGACCCGCGCGGCTGTCGCAGCGTCCGGACCCCGGGGAGATCTTATCACGCTGCATCTGCCGCGGGTTGGTGACCTTTCCGCGTGTAAATATTTCTTGTTCCGCGGTAAAATATTACTCGACCAGTTAACTATTTACGAGTACAAAGCGTATTTATATGTTCGCAGTGAACTTTACGTCTGTGTGATTGTTTGACTTGTATATCCGTCATAGTCAATAATTAGCTATGATTTTTTTTTCGATCGCCTGAGTGTGATGGATCAGGACTTTAGGGTGCTTTACATTTATCATCACTTTTTTACTTTCAATTTCCTATTTATTCTAATATTTTATTCTCTCATATATAGCACGCTCTGCTCTTCTCTCAAACCTCTTATCTCTCATTCTACATACCAACTCCTTCTACCGTTCCTCTCCTGAGTGAAGACCGTCGTCTTCCACTTTGTTTTCCTTCATGAAAGGTCACCTTGCGACGTATCACCGCGGCTCGGCATACAGTACTGTGTATATATTACTGTGTTCCAGTTTGGGTGCTGTAGCTCACTATATTACTGCAACAACGAGAACTAACATCTTAGCTCTTAAAGCGACGAGCGCACTGTGATGCTGTGTTTACCATCCTAACTAGCGTCACGTTTTTATGGCGAATCACTTAACATCAGGTGAATGCCCTAATCGTCTTATCGCAGAATAAAAAAATCTAAAAGAATATATAAAGAAACGTTACTTTATATATTTTGGTGATTACGCCTTTTGGTTTCCAGTGGTTTTGGTTCCAGCATCATTTCAACCGATGAACGTCTGTCCACTGCTGGACATAGGTCTCTTGTAATCATTTCCACAAAGCAAGTTTTTGGGCTATTTGAATCCAGGGGCTCCTAGCAATTCTTTTGATTTCCTCTATCCATTTATTGGGAGGGTCTATCAACGCTGCGCTTTCCGGTCCGTCCGTCCGTTCCGGCGCGTCCCTCTAAGTTATTTTTTTTCGTTGTTGTTGTTGTTATTTGTATTGTTTCCCATGTTATCGATACTTTGTATCGTTTTATAGCTGCACAAGATTTAGCGAGGTTCCCAGCGAAATAGCACAGCTCGAAGTTGACAAGCGAGTCGGATGCGAAATTTAAGTATAGTAGTTATAAAATGTCTCCGAGGGACGCGCCTGCTCAAACGGACCCGGGCAGATCTCTATCCGCGCTCACGAAACGCGAAAGATTTACATGGATCCAGTTCTCCATGTCAGGAAATATATAAATTTATCAAATTTATATACATTAAAAAATTTACATAGTGCCTTTAGCATTATTTGAAGTACAATATGACAGCTACTACAAAAGCGGTCGGAAGTGAATAGATGCGAAAAACAGAGGACCATATCGTGGAGGATATTAGGGAAGACATTGATTGAGGGATTGAGAAAGGCTGATGATAATGATGATGAAGGTACAACGCGCGAAAAGCGGTGGACGTGTTGTAAAGTGTGCCACCAATAATAACATGACGACCACGACCACCCTTCCAAGAGTGTGACGACGAAGAAGAAGAGGTTTTAATATAAATTGACTATATTCAATATAATACAAAGTTTTTATATAAAATTCTCATCCATATTTCTTCTCAAGCAAAAGTAACAGTAAGTTATTATATTGCAATAGCTTCGTTACTCGATAAGTATGCATATTAAGTCTCTACCGTATAGGTATATCATCATCATTATCATCATCAGCCTTTGTTTATCCACTGCTGGATATAGGCGTTCCCGGATGTCTTCCACCTAATGCGACCCTCAGTTACCGCACCCCACTTCCAACCGCTCTGAGGATGTAAATGTGATGAAATAAATACCGTAATACCTTTTATTCCTTTATGAGTTCCCAAGGTTGATTCTGGAAGGCAAAATTCCTGGAAAACGTGCATCTGGTAGACAGCGGAAGAAACGGTTTAACGACATAAGGAAGTGGACTGGGTTTAAATATCATCAGTTAAAAGAATAGCTGAGGATCGAATTGGTTTTCTCAATCTGATCGTCAAACTTCAGTTTGATGAGGGCATCTAATGATGATAAAGCTAAAGGTAATCTGAATTTTGGAGCACTGAAATAATCTGTAATTTAATTTGTTCAGGCTTATCTAATGATGATAAAGTTAAAGGTAATCTGAATTTTGGAGCACTGAAATAATCTGTAATTTAATTTGTTCAGGCTTATCTACACAATGCCCCGCGGCGCGGTGCGTGGGCGTCGATACGCGAACGTTAGCACATCTGAGCACGACCGGCTAGCTCCCATTGGGCACGGACTGATAGCATTGTCATGGGAACGCTGCACCATATCCGGTAATTTTCTCATAGCCGTGGCCTGATATCTCGATGGGCTTCCTACTTAACATTTGTATTGAAAATGTTTAGTTATTCCATTCGACATTTTATATCGCGATAACTAAGTGAAAATATTGAATGAAAGGTAACGTTAAGTTACTCAAACTAGAGATTTATTATTTTATATACAACAATGGTTTGTCAAAGTCCTTGACGGTTCAGCTTCAGTGTAGGATGTTCAGCTGTCTTTAGAAGCTTAGTACATTAAAACAACGGAAGCAACATATCAACTATTTCTGTCGTCAAGTAAGTAGTAGCATATTTATAATATTATTATCTAGGTTTAAGTATTCTCTGAGGAAACCTATGTCGATATAGCTGTGTACCTCTATCAGCTGATGATGATGATGAAGTAAAGTAGAGCTTAGTACTAGTAGCTCCGTTAGTATTAAGTGGTAACTAGTGTATAAATTACAGGGACCGCAATATGAAGCGTAAGATCTATATCCATCATTCATTCATCATTATTATGTAAAGTCGTATGTCCCATGAGGTTATACTTTTGTTTGGGGGGCTTTTAGCACGCCTACTTCCCGTGACGCTGAATCCGCGAATCGGTCCCCAAAACATGTATTTACGCCGTGGTGACCCGTTACCGGCCTACTTCCGGCGTCTCCCGACATTCTCACCGCAAACAAGGTGTTGATGAGCTTATAATGCGCCTAACGAATCACCGCGGCCCGGTTCTTCGGACGCACCGTCATTACGATCGTACCAAATTGATCCGGGCGCTGAGAGGTCGATTGTTTCATTTTTTTTATTTCATAGATCATTACAGACGCGCAATGATATATAATTCAAGTTCATTGTAAGTGCGATAGCCTTTCATTACGGACGCTGGATGAAGCCATTTCCCTTTCCCGTTCGATAACTATCTGTTGATTTGAGATGATCGAATCATTTCGTTAAATGTCAATCGCGCCTTTTATAATTGTTTTTATTTCGATGTTGAAACAGTAACCTTTAACTACCATATTATTTATTTATTTATTTATAATAATAATAAAGCTAACGAGGTTAAGGTTAACCTATCAATATGGAGACTTATATTCCCTGTTTCTCGGGGTTGATCGTCGGGTCGCATCTGCAGTCGATGCCGGATGCCACAGTATCCGAATCGACGATAGGGAATTGATTTGATGGAGCAGCCGGGTTCCCACCGACCAAAATGCCACAGCCGACCCAACTTATGTACCAACCGATTGGACTGACAGAGACAGTAGCAGATCAATTACTTCCGCAGAAGGTGTTTTGCAGGAGACATCGGCCAACAAACCTACGACAACCAATGCTGGAAAACTCAGAGTGGGTATGAAATGGACTGAAGATGTTAACCTATTCATCATGCGCACATACTAATACATCACCAATTTAGAGCCTGACTAAACTATCCATTGTAAAAAACTTCATGACTATTTTGTACTTAAGTATAAAAACATATTTGAAATAATAATAATAAATCATTTATTTCAGATAACTATATGTGATCTATAAGGTTAATTAATTTATACTTAAAATTAGTGTTAGTAATAATTGTATATTAACATTGCAATGCATATATTGACATACTGATGACAGCATAACGCCTATTTACTTGACAGCGGGTAATTGTATCCAGCGTGCTAGCATCCCAGAGTCCCATCTATCCGACAGCGCATGACGGATGGTGCTGATGGTGTCCCGCACTCCATTAAGTGAAGATGCGCTGCGTTAAGGCGGCAACCCCATCAGCACCCTGAACGAGTAATTATATTGCACGCGCAGGTCGCTGTATTCCCTCCGCGTGCAGTTAACCCATAGACCGCATGCATGAAAACATTGACTATATGATTTAAAAATAGTCGACTTAACTTATTTAGTATATTTGGCGAATCTGCTGGCCAACATGTCGCAGCGAACAGACAGCGACCTGCGCTCCTTTTCAATATCCATTTACGTATCAATCAGCGAACGGAAACTTTGTATCACTTTTAAGGCAATTTTCAAAGATACGATATACTTAATGTTAATATACAGTAACTTAGCTTAATATATGTATACATTGAAACGCAACTCGGTAAATTAATTTCATACAAATTTCAATTTGGGAAAGTTCCACCGGATGCGTTGATAGTCGGAACACAGATAATACTACGATAGCAGCCACGATTTAAAAAAGCTCTAACACCATCCCAGCACTGATCCCTAGGTCCCTGTACCAGAGATCGTGGAGGTACCACCGCAGCGCCTATTTCTGCCAACAAACAATACTATGCCAACATTACTATGTTCTAGTTTGAAAGGCGAAGTAGCTAGTGACATTACTGGGGTAACGAGACTCGATATTTTATGTCTCAAGCAATGAGCGCAATGCGGTGTATTGTATGATATACCGGCGCGATGTTGTTATGGGCCTATTACTTACCATTAGGTGAACGTCTCCCAGCAACCCGAATTGGACCAGCGTAGTGGAAAACAAATCTTCCAATATCCCCTTTCAAACGACGACCACCAGTGCTCAGCGGTACCGGAGGCATTGTTGACTGTGAACCGATCGATGTGGAGATCTTTCGAGCAGGCATTGCAGCAGTTGACGTCTATGGGATGACGATGATGATGTGAACGTACCGCTCGTTTTGTCGTTTAATTATATAAAAAAAAACTTGTGGTCCTGGAATCGAACCAGGAAGTCTCTGGTTATTAGCCAGGCGATAAGCCATTCACTTAAAAAAGCTTTTAAGAACATGTTTGATTGCCAAAATACTGAATAGAAACTCATTGACTCATCACGTGTCCTCTAAAACTATTAGACGTAAACACTCAAAATTTGGTGGAGATATAGCTTATGACATTTAGAGGTCAGTTAAGAATGGGTGTTATTAAATTCCCTCCCCAAAGGGAGTTGCGGGGATGTTACAGCCAGCAAAGCGAACGAGCAACTACTAGTAACCTTATATTTGAAATTGGGTCCATGATATTAAAGTACCATCATTATAAAGGTCGTAAATGGGAAATTCAACATGGAACTTCTGAATCGAATTATAGACCTCTGTTATATACTAGGCGGTTATTTTCTAGTGACTGAGATTCACTTACCCCTTGATAAAGGTCTCACTCGTGTGGTCGCTTGACTGTAAAAAGGAACAATGAAGTAATGTTAGTATCTTTGATATATATCGTCATCGAGTTGATATCACAAATGGCCGATAAAGTTAACGATAACCTATTACATTAATAGACCTCATATGTCCCAAGGTGTAGATTATTTTATACATAGCTAAGCAACTAAGTATAAGCCGGCTGCATCCGCTTTAAGATAAGGATCCGGTATTTCTTCATATATGTTTAGTATTATAAAGTGAGTAAAATTTTGCAACTTATTAAAACTTATGTTCAGTTATAACTTAGGCAATGCGAGGGCAGCTCGGTTTTTCTTTTACTAGACGTTGGCAGACCCCCATCAAGTGGTCCGACTATTTGGTGAAGGTAACTGGATGCGAACAGTGCGGTTCGATCGATATAGGGGATCTTTTGGAAAGGCCTATGTCTGGCAGTGGACGTCTGTCGGTTGGTGGTGGGGGTGGTGGTAAGGAAAGATTTCTTTCTGGTCTATACCTGAAGGATTTAGGTAGGTAACAAAGGCTACAACTGATTGTTACCCCAGAGGTTTCTATGAGAAATAAATAAATAGAACCTTAAACATACCAACAGCCATTGAGCACAGTAATAGTTTATAGTAATAAACATTTAAGTTATAGAATAAAATATAAATACATTAAATATGTACATATATAACTTCATCATCATCATCATCAGCCGATAGACGTTCACTACTGGACATAGGCCTCTCCCAAAGGTTTGCACATCGATCGGACCCATATTGCCGGGAACTAGGGACAGTCGTTTGTAGGGGTTCATATGGGAGGACTTGGGCAATTTCCCACCACGTTGTTCCAATGCGGATTGGTGGGACTATAAATAACTGATACAATATATATGTTACATTAAGTTATATGTAACCTAAATGTTTCAATATATTTATCTTTTGTATTTAAGTTCTTACAAAAGACAAACCATCCTAATACACTACTCCTTATATATATTATGATAGAGATCTTTGATGACGTTGTTAAGCTGATGATGATGATAATAATCCAAATTAGAAGTAAGGATACAAAGATTTATTTACCTCTGGCCTTATTCCATATGTTTACAGCGTCGGGCTCATCTCCTGCTGCGTTCAGGATATAAAAACTCAAGGCGAAATTTCGTTGCAGCATCACGACATTTTATTATGTTCATAAAGAGATATAATTATCGTTTTCAACTAGCACGCGGCCGTTTACTTATTTAAATTACGCTGCTCAACACTATATATAATAACATAACAAACAGCCTACTTTATGTTCCCACTGCTGGGACTCACAAGGAGATAATCGAGATTATTATTAACACAGGATGTCGAATACTATATCTTTTTAAGCTGTTTTTAAGAGCATTTCGGTTTTCTCACTATTATTTCCTTCACCGCTAAGTTAAAGTCAATGGGGATCGAATCTAAGTTCTTTCGAGTGATAAAGCGCTTAATTTCATCTCAATTAAACTCTGAGCTAAAACCGCTTTGAATACAATCGTTGATAAAACACTGCAACAATCTCAATCTATCCTTATCGATTATAATGCAGATCATATATATATTGCATCTTATATCAAGGCGACGAGCGTAATGGGGTGCTGTGTGTATCATTCTAACTACGCCACGTACCGGACTGTGTCCTCATTATGGGAGATGGATGTCAGAAGGAAACAGGATGGAGTATGACAGAGAATGATAATATGAAAGAGAGAACTGGAATTAAAGGAAACGAAGAGTGAAAGACGAGAATGAGGAATTGGGAAATTCGAAATAAGATGGTAAATGACTGTTAATAGGATCTACCCCAACAAATCTGGTGGAATGGTATAAAAAAACTAACGTCTCATTGTTATGGTGAGGAGTATTACTTACTATCAGCTAAACATGTGGTAGTTTCGTCGCATAAAAAAAATCTGTTACCGCTTCAACAAGGTGGTCCCTAAAGTTCATTGCTTAGAAAACATCTTAGTTCAATTAGAGCTGGAAGGTATACCATCACCGCTTTTATTTCTATAGCTTAAACGTGGACTTACAAACAAAATATTGTCTTCGAATGAAAGCATTTGAGATGTGGGGACTCTGTCGGATGCTTAAGATCACGTGGAAGCGGTTTGTCTTCAATGCTCAATTCCTTGAGAGAGCTAACTTCAGACGTAGGCTGATGACGAGCGTCATCTAAAGAAAGGTTGTATTATTTGGACACCGTCAAAGACGGTCCCTTTATAAGTTCCCAAGGTTGATCCTGAAGAGCATAACTCTTGGAAAATGTGCACCTGATAGACAGGGGAAGAAATGGTTTGACGACGTAAAGCAGTGGAGCGGGTTAAACACCATCAGTCAAAAAAAATAGCTGAGGATCTAATTTGGTTTTCCCAATCTGATCGCCAAACTTCAGTTTAAGAGGGCACCTAATGATGATGATGATGATGAGTACATGCTGTTTGAAGGTTTTTTTTTATTTTCTAAGCCTTAAAGCGATATTAATGCAATGCGGTGCTATGTTTTCCATGTATATCCAACTCTTTATGACTGGAAGTCTTAGCTGCTATTAAGTGGAACTTATTCTTTTTAAGTAAAGTATCCATAGAGTATGTTAGGCGCTTTAGAGGACTTGCCAATTAATCAAACGTCCCACGCTATCCTGCTATAGTGGTATATCTCGCATCACATCAGGCCAAAGGCACCAAAAGGACCACCGCCGGTGCGCGATATCTCGGCGTTATCGTCAGCGCGGACTCCGCGATTTGTATCCCGCGGACCCACACGCGCTCACCGGACAAAGTGCGAGCCCTGCTCCATGTAATACCCCATTAATTTTCAGTCGCGCACACTTGTGGGGGCTATTTACTATGGTTATATACCATAGGGGTGCAAACTATTTGTGACCACACTCGCTGCGCTTGTTTTATTATCCGGCGAGACGAGCGATACGCCTGCTCGTATCAGTGCTGATAATTAGGATGATATGTAAAGCATAAGTAGCTCGCTGGTCTAATGGTTAGACCGTGCGGTCTTTATTCCGAAGGTCGCGGGTTCGTATCTCGGCATGTACCGATCACTTTAATATTTAAGTTATGTACTTTTGTGAACTTTAGTAACAACAGCGAAATACAAACGGTGAAGGGTAAAATCACGAGGAAACCTGGACATGAAGTAGAATTTATTTTAAGGTGTGTGTGAAGTCATCAATCCTCATTGGGCCCGCGTGGTGACCATGGCCTATCGCCCGCATACTGACGGTAGGTCTGTGCCCCAACAGTGGGACGTAAATTGGCTGCTAAAAAAAACTTGTAAAGCACCGAGCTATTTTCATCGTTTTTGAAATATAACATATTAAGGTCTCGTTACCTTGGTAATTTCATTAGACTACAACTCCCTTCAAAGCGAAGCGTATTAGGGTTAGAATATCAGCAAAAATGGGAGCTGCGGAGACCTTCCAACAAATATTGTTGATGCGCTGATCACTTGATGGATAATCTACGTCGTTATCATTTGGTAATGAGTTCGTCGTTCGAAGTTCGTATGAAAAAATAATCATCATCAGCCGATAGACGACCGCTGCTGGACATAGACCTTACCCAAAGATCTCCACATACAGCCAGCATGGCCTATGATACTGCTGGGCAGTAGAGACTGTCGTATGTAGGGGTTCATATAGAGAGAATTTGGGCCTTTTGTCACCACGCTAGCACAATCCGGGCTGGCGGAAGCTAGAGCTTCGTTTGTTGATTAGCAGGGTGCAGATGAGGTTGGCTTGGGTCCCGTGAGTTGTTGTGCGAGACCCCTTACACCGTTAAAAATCAATAAACAGCTATTATTAAGTTCTCATTGTTGGGATTCTTAACTTACTCCAACATAAGTTTCAAGCTAGAAGACAAATATTTAACGACAATGCTCGAAAGCTAAGTCTCAATGAGAGCTGTTAAGAAAATGATCATAAAACTTTATTAGCATTTAAACTAAGTTTTGTAAAAGTATGAAATAAGTTTATTATTCTCTAAAAAACATGAATAACTTTGTATTGTTTATTTAAGAGAAATTCAGATTAATTATATAATACGTAAAGTAATATAAAGTTACATATAATGATTTCATTTATTAAACCGATGTAAACCAGTCCGCTCCTCCGGACAGATTCAAGTTCATAAGTTAGACGTTAAGTTAGGAAAGGCTAAGAGCTGGCAAATGTAGGAAATTCTGATGAAAATGAGTTTTCTTCAAGTTATTAAGTATTTTCTGTAACCTTGATATCACCTTCCCTAAATCTTCGCCTGGTTATTGGTCCTCATGCTTTGTTTCATTGATTCTTACTCCATTTTCTTAATTTGCTTAGTTTTCTTTATCTTATATTTTCATTGATATTATAATAATAAACTTATATTGGTTTTAATTAATTCATGTAAATTATAGACATGGCTGTTTAATGAATCATAAAATGCTACCTCTGCCGTTTTTATACTCTTGTGCCTTTATTAGCAACGGAGCGAACCCTGCCCACGCGCATCGCTGGGAAAAGGGCAAGAGATGAGGTTCGGGCCGCTCTCACACGCCCCGTATACCGCAAAGGATACCCGCTAATAATCATACCAGCTTCTATTCCGGATTTTCGACCGAACTAACCGATATTCATATACCGCATCTTTTACTCTAAAATGATACTTAAAAAATTCACTTAAATTATTAAAGCAACGAGATCTTCAATTTTACATCTACTGGAGGCTGTGTAAACGTTCCAATCCTTCATCGTGTTAAGGTCGTCAATAACCTGTTCTCGTTCATCCTCTCGCTTTATATAGTAAATATAATAAGTATAAATATTATCTAGTTGTCGATACAAAAACCTAGATTCATAACACAAGCCATCCGATGCAATGAGGAAGTACCAGCTCATTTTTTACCGCCTAAGCTTCGTAAATTAACTTGGAAACAGACTCGCCATTAAATTACGCCTTATTCAATTAACTATCATTTAGACCAATTTGAGATGCAATCACTATAATTTGAGTGTCGTAAATGATACACTTCGCACGATTACGAATTTCTATATTTGTTACACGGAACAACTTAATACGTTTAAAACAATATTAAGCTTCGGGCGGATGAGGCGAAGTTACGTCGCTCGCACACGATCGGAGGTCAACTTACGGCGGTCGGTCGGCCGAAGGTCGAACAATGTTGGTGCAGCGCCGATCTTCTCCCACGGTCCCGCGACCTCCGGGTCCTCGGTTCACGTGGGCAAATGAAATCAGACGGATCAATCATGCAACAATCACTATCATATGTGAAGCCGGTACAGCCGCGCCGGCCCCACTTTTACCCGTGACTTTGCTTGCACAACGCGTGTCTTTGTGAATATCGAACAGACGATTGGCCAACGTTCTCCTCCTCATCATCGCAGGCGTTTTGATGAATGTCAAACGTGGCCGTCCGCGTCCATCTATCAAATTATGTTCCATTTATTCGATATTTGTTGTTGTGTAAACAACTAGCTCACTTACATCTGAATCTAGTATCGAATCAGTTCAAAATCATACACATTTTTATTTATTAACTTCTGTATTCATCGGGTTATTTCTAGATCTTTCTACATCCAGATCTTTTATTTTTAAGATTGGTACATACTTCTCACCCAAAATCAAATTGTAATTTCTTGACTGTTGTCTACCTTAAATCCGAATATCCTCGATCTGTTCTCTAGCTATATAAAACGTAATGGCTGTAGTTACAATCGCTTGGATCTATAAGGATCTAATTAAAATATTTACTAGTCCTGTCCATACTAGTGAGTAGTCGATAACAGATGAAATATGTAACAAGAAGGTAGTAAACAGATATGTGATCTGTCTGATGGTGATCAGCTGTAACATGGGAATGGCAGTACTTCTAGAGGTATCACAAGTGCGTTATTTACTCCGGAGGAACCTCAACCAAGTCTGCTCCTCCTAAAAGCAATGGAATCTTTAGTTACTTCCTATCGGCCCAAGAAAGAATAGGGTCTTTAGCATCCTTGCTCTTCTACTAAAAATAAGAGGTCCCTTCCAAAATTGCCGTCCTACTTAGGATCGTATTGCTTAGGCCCAGCTGATTAAAACCTGAACATTGCAGCATCATTTACTTGATTTAATTCGTTTCATTAGCCAGTAGACGTCCACTGCTGGACACAGGCCTTCCCCAAAGATTTCCACATACAATCAACAAGGTCTTTGGTACCAGTGGGCATTAGGGCCTGTAGTATGTGGGGTTCATATGGGGAGATTTGGGTCATTTCCCACCACTCTGGCGCAGTGATGGTTGGTGGGAGCCAGAGCTTCGTTTGTTGATTAGCATGGTGCACCGCGAGCAGGTGATGTTTGCTTGGGTCGCATGAGTTGTTGTGGGAGAACCCTTACCTCTGTTTCCTCCGTGATATAATTTAAAGATCATCATCAACCGTTTATTATCCATGTTGGTGTTCACCAAGATTAACTAAAATTGTCAACCCCAAAACACTCATATCATGAAGATCATCTTTTTGCTTGTTTCAAATATTTTTTTTTTATGAAAAAACCATTTCAAAATACGCTGCAGCATGTCAGGCCTTCAATTAATACTGAAATACCTTCTGTCAGGTCGTTGACGAGATTACGGAGGTGGAGAATAAAAAAAAAATCACCGCGTTCTTGTTTGTTAGACGAGCGGATATTGCGAGGTGTACAAAAAGTTGGTGACTTGCAATAACTTGAATTAGGGTCACGCGGGTCGCATACAGCGGGCGACAGAGTTTCTGCTTTGACCTTCGCTGCAGCGCTGTTATAATACCGATTTGGAATTGGTGTTGTTGCGTACTACATTAACCAGTGTACATCCAAGTTTCGTATTGGAGACAACGAAATCACTTGATTTGTACTTAGACGTTAAGTTAAGCGATTTTTAATTTAAGCAAGAGGTTTAACTGATGGTGAACGATCCGCTCGCTTAAGATAATGCGGTGTTAGTCAGAATTATATAGACTGTACATTGCGCCCATTAGTCCACCGGTGGGCGGTCTCGGAGAGTTTTGCCCAACGTCTTACGGAGCCAAAGTCAACCTCACCTGCATGCGGTGCACCATGCTGAATAACAGACGAGGCTCTGATCACTCGCAAACCTGCACCGGGCCAGCGTGGTGGGTTACGGCACAATTCTTCTCAATGAACTCCAATCCGAAGGTCTTAGGGGAGGCCTACGTCCAGCAGTCGGATAATGATGAGACCTCGGAGAACGTGCTACTAAGGTATTACGGCGGCTCTTATTGCAGCCGTCAAACATTACAGTTCCGGTTTAAAGTGCGTTGTAAATATTGCGGTTACTGGGGTGACGAGGGAAATATGGTGCTGTGTATATCATCCTAACCCATTCATCCATCAGGTGACCATCGTCGCTTTGTCGAATAAATAAAAAAAAGATCTCTTTAAGATTATATGTTTT
The DNA here is from genome assembly GCA_029034505.1 of Ornithoptera priamus. NCBI lineage: Eukaryota > Metazoa > Arthropoda > Insecta > Lepidoptera > Papilionidae > Ornithoptera > Ornithoptera priamus. Next base: position 879,810 of record JARDWD010000685.1, read on the forward strand.
TTTACGAATAAAGTAAAGAAATATATACATAAAGAAATATATAGAAATATGTTTATATATAGTTAATAATGATAACCAATCATAAATCCATTTCGATGGCATCAAAGCCAAGGAGTCACGGTCAGGTGGAATTGGCTCCGCGATAGGAAATTATAACAGTGGTATAAGTACAAGATGGTGGTGAGATAAGTCCGTATCCGCGGCGAGCCAGGAGCAGACGTCAATCAATCCGTGTACGGGGACCATGTTAAATACAACAAACCGGACATTATCCCTCAATTAGTTGTTTATTTTTCGTCCACCTGATGGTAAGTAATACGCGTGCGTACAACAATGTTGCGCTAGTTATTATGATATACATATCACCATTGTCCTTGTCAACTTGAGATACAAGATGTTATCTGGAGTTACTTACGTAATTTCACTAACTATAACGCCATTCAAACCGGAACACAGTAAAGTTTGCACACTACTGTTGAGCGGTAGAAATATGAGTTGCGATAATACCTAGACTATCTCCGTCAACAGAGACCTGTCAAATAATCAGGCCGTTAACATCTGACTGAGGTGTAACGGTTCCCACACAACAACTCATGGGATCCAATAGACAAATGAGGCTCTGGTTTCACCCACTCGCATTGGCCCAGCGTAGTGGGAAATAGCCCGAATACCCTCCATACGAACCCCTACAAACGACGGCCCCTAGTGCCCGGCGATCATCATTATCACTCACCGATAGACGTCTACTGCTGTACACAGGCCTCTCCCAAAGATCTCCACATACAGTCAGCATGAGCTCCTAGACCGCAGACCCAGCGATATTGGACTGTGAACTGATCGATGTGGAGGTTACCCACTGTTGGGACTAAGGACGTTTTCTCTCAAGAATTAGACAAGGTCATTTATTCACCACACTTTTACTGGTGGTAGATCTCTATTGTCCAAGACCGTTTAGTAAGTACCACTACAACTTCTATTACAACCGTCATACAGTACTGTGTAAATATTACCGCGTTCTGGTTTAAAGGGCGCTGTAGCTTAAGACATTTCTGGGGTTAACAGACAATATCTTATGTCTCAAAGAGACGAGGGCATTATGGTGCAGTGCACACCATCCTAACTAGCGCGACGTTGTTATGGGCAGGCGTATGGCTTACCATCAGATGATCATCCTAGTCGTCTCGTAGCTGAATAAATAAAAGAACTCTGACTAAACGCGGATTGTTAGATTTTGTGCGATATATATTTTAATGATAAAATAAAACATGTCCGTATTATGATCGAGCTGATGGTGACCCTAGCTGAAGACATCAAGTGCACTAATGTCGGTACATTAAGATTAAGGACACATCTAGTTGCTTTACCGGAGATCGTGTTTTTTTTAACACCGGTATTATGTTTTCAATGATTGGACGCGACTGGAGTGCGAACTGTCTGCGGCCGGACGGATTGGATGTGGTTTATTTACACCATCATCATATACTGGCTAAATACCACCGGAAATATCCTGATGGTGTATACACTGCAGCACTTGCTATTTTCAACTTATCGTCATCAGCCGATAGACGTCAAATGCTAGACGTAAGCCTCTCCAAAGATCACCATAACAAGTAGGGATTCATATGGAGTGATTTGGGCCATTTCCTACCACGTTGGCCCAATGCGGTTTGATGGGAGCTAGAGCCTCGTTTGTAAATTAGCAGAGTGCACCCTTTAAAAATTAGTATGTAAAAGAAACAGCGTTATGCAGCATTATAAAGTTGTAGTAAGGAATAAAGTAAAAATATTAATCTACGTTTGCCGCATCCGAAAATGTCGCTTCGTGGCGCGACGTGCCCATTATGCGGCGAGCGCAGCGCTCACAATCGGTCACCTTGACTTTTCCCGATTGGTGTGGAATAATTTGACATAATACCGCATCTAGGCGTCATTACATCGCATTATTGCTCCATGGCGGGCGATACTTTGCAGCTAAGTTATTACTTTATGCGCTATATTTTGTGAATTTTGTTGTAATTTAACCTCATTGTCGTAACGTAGACAAACGATCAGCTCAAAGACGGATCAGCAACTGGATGCGTACACTCGCAGAGGCTTTCTTTGGTACATCAATCACTAAGAGGGAACTATATTTTGCTTAGACAGGTCTCAATTGCTGAATAGGACGATATCACTAACGCTATGATTTGACATAAAACTTATATACGATATAAATAAACATAACATATGGTCCTAGGAACAGGATCCCGTTCAACCACTTACAGAACCCAAGCCAACCTCACCTGCTCGTAGTGCACCCTACTTCTCAACAAACGAGGCTCTGGTTACCACTAACATGCATTGGGCCAGCGTAGTTGGAAATGGCCCAAATCCCTCTATATGAATCTGTACCTGATGTGAGATCTTTGGGGCATACTTATGTCCAGCAGTGGACGTCTGTCGGCTGATGACAGTGATGAATTTTCAAAGATAAAAATAGACGTAGCAGTCTATATCTGTGGCTAGTAACAAAATCATCAACAAGTATAAATAGATAGAATATCCTGTATAAACCTCAAAGAGTTAATAAAGATGATGAACAGTAACAATTCTCAATGTAAGGATCAAAGGCCGAAGTAAAAGGATACCAGAAATTATTTCAGACCGTAAAACTCCCAATCCTTAGGATCTATCAAATTAACAAGTATATTCAGAAGAGTCTTTCTATATTGTTATAAGTTGAAAAAAGAGGTCTAATGGGCCCCGCACAACTGATGGGGCCTAAACCAACCTCACCTGCTCGTGGTGCACCCTGCTAATCAACAAACGAGGCTGCCGCTCCCAACAACCCGCATTGGGCAAGCGTGGTGCGCAATGACCCAAATCCCCACAATATGAACCCCTACAAACGTAGGGATCTTTGGAGGAGGCCTATGTCCAGCATTGTACATCTATCGACTGATGACTATGATGATGATAAGTCGAAAATAGCCAAGTACTGCAGTGTTTACACCGTCAAGACATTTCCTGTGGTATTTAGCCAGTATATGATGATGGTGTAAATAAACCACATCCAATCCGTCCGGCCGCAGACAGTTCGCGCTCCAGTCGCGTCCAATCATTGAAAACATAACACCGGTATTAAAAAAAAAAAAAGATGTAAACATATCAAGCCGCATCTAATTGTTCCACATACTAACTCCCCAACGTCTCGTATATTTCACGTAGAAATATTAAAAAAATATAAAAGAGATAACTATGTGATAAAATCACTATTAAATCCGGTTCCTAATCGTTTATAACCATTCCTTAACACGCGATCTTTGGGCCATTATGGGACACTTTTACCGCTCAGTTCAATTTGTACACTAATACTACATAAATAAAGCTGCGTTGAATGGAGACGAATAAAAAAAATATATGAAACAACCCGAAGCGGTCACAGAATGTTTCCACCATTAGGGTCGATCAGCTCGCGACGCTCGGCGGGTTAGTCCCGATTTATATTCAAAAGCTGCTATAGATCTTTCGGGTTTCGGGATTTAAGGCAATAACGAGTTGTCGACGTCGATAACGGGCGGCCGGTAGACAGGCGGATCCGAGGGTCAAATGATGCTCACATAAAAACCAGTGAACGGTCCACTTTAGATAAAACAACACCGCGCCATCACTTTTTCTTACACGTCCTCTTTAAATGAAGCCCGCATTCAGCAGTGGTTTTTAACACTGACTAGTTAGTAATGAAATCGATTACTATTTATATATCTATTTATATATTTGATAACTTTTTTAAAAGTTGGACTTAATACTGGGGTGTAAGGAGTCTGGCATAACAGCTCACGGGACCCAGGCCAACCTCATCTGTTTGTGGTGAACCCTGCTAATCAACAAACGAGGCTCTGGCTCCAAACAACACCCAACAGACCAGTGTGCTGGAAAATGGCTTGAACCGCCATATGTGAACCCTTACAAGCTGATCGTTAGAGGAGGCCTCTGTCCAGCAGTGGACGTCTATCGGCTGACGGTGATGGTATTTTAAATGAAAATCAATAATTAGTCTAGGTATCCTATAGAATACAATACCTTTACGTGAATGGTTCATGGATTTATGCCGCCATCGCGTTTGAGGCGTTAACCCCACCCTTATCAAAGGTAAATGAAGACGATTCCATCCACCTTTATAAACGGAAGTATGGAATAGTCTGCTGGCGTCAGCATTTAACTCAAGGGATAGTTTTAAAAAGAAGAGTAAAAAGGATTCATCTCGCACTACATCTCCACTTACTATCAAAGTGTCTATTTTTCTAAGGATAAAAAATATCCTTTGCATTAGGAAATTAATCAGGGTTTGCATTTTATTTGCGTATAGAACAGGCAAGGGGTTTCGTCCAGCATCTTACGGAGCCCTGCTGAATAACAGACGAAGCTATGACCACCCACCAACCTACATTGGGCTGGCGTGATGAAGCTAATGCTCAATTCCCTCTCAACGAGGATCCTCGAGGTACGCCTATGGCCAGCAGTGGAGGTTGTCCGGCTGATAAGATAGAAAAGGCGCTCGTATATTAGCACCAAGAATACAATAAGATTGTGCTGGTAGCAGATTTACAATGCGATTTTAAAACCTCTACTGTAAAAAAAAAATAAAGGTCAATAAATGATTGTAACGTAGTAAAGTATTATGCTGTCGAAGCCTTTAGACTGGTGGAGTAGAGTTTAAAGCCTCAAGTTAAGTATAGGCGAGGCGGGCGCGGTCCACCCGCTCGTGATGATGAAACGGTAACACGGACCACCCATCCGCGGGACCGCGCTCTAGGCATATAAGTAATGCGGGGCTGATAGGCTAGACTAACGTGGACGAGGCGAGGATTTGACCAGCGCATTAAACGCGCCAGTGGATCACATCCGCTTTAGTACATCCATTCAGCTCTGAAATAAGGAGTGCTGACAAGTATACAGGATCAATGTAGGAATAATATGCGATAATATAGATGGTGGTGACAGGTCTCTGTAGCCAGGGACTGTATAGGTCATATAGGTACCACAGCTAGTGCTTCAGTTTCGGGCTATTAAGAATAGTTCAAAGGTAAATCCTGGATGTGGTAGAAGGTGACTAAAAGGCTTTCGGATTCGCTAGCTTTGAGCCTCTCAGAGTTTAGGAGAGCGGCAAATGCATGGTGGTCTTAGTAGTAGCATGAGGTGAAGATGCTAAAGTGTACTTACCCCTTCCTTGTGTAGTGCTTAACCAGGGTGTAAAGGGGAGCACTTTGGGTATTGTGGGAGATACCAGAGCCCTTCCTAACGCACTAAAAAGAACTCCGAGAGAATTTTAGAGGGTAGAAACCACATAAAAATCTGACTTACCCTCAGAAGCAGAGTACCATTAGATTTACCCTGTTACAAAAAAAATTGTAGGTACCTGAGTATTTCCGACGACAAACGGTAGTCTGCAAACATAAATCTGTTCTGGTTTGAAGGGTGTTTTATCTAGTTTAATTGCTGAGGAAACAAGACTTCACATATGTATAAAATCGAGGAGTAAAATGTGATGCAGTGTATATGATACTAATAAACGCCGAATTCTTTTGCGCAGGTATACCATCAGCTGAATGTTTAGTTAGTCTGATCGCTTAGTCGACTAAAAAAAATTATAGAAGCAGTTGGTATATCTTTGAAGGAAGCCTATGTCTATCAAGGGATGTTAAACTAATAAAATTTGCTTTATTTTTATGATAGTGGTGGCATGCTGGAGAGTGCCTAGGTATGTACCACCGCAGCGTTTTTACTGTGTTCCGATTTGAAGGGCGTTGTGGCTAGTGTAATTACTAGGGGAACGAGATTCAACATCTTGTATCTCAAGCGACGAGCGCAACATGGTGCTGTGTATAAAATCGTTTTTAACACCACGTTGTTATTGGCGGGAGTATCACTTACCATCAGGTGAACGTCTCGTTCCTTAATATATATATATATATATATAAAATATTGCTTAATAAGTTAAAAGAGTGTTAATTAGAAATTTAAGTAATTTATAAGTATAAATTTAAATAATATAAGGGAGAGGGTAAAGAGAATTATGTAAAGGATACCTCAGTTACGGAAACTAAGGAAGTCTATTGGAAATAAACAGGTCACGCTTGTCCATTTAATCCTTACGTCGACTACCTTGTATATCGTTGTAATTGGATTAAACGTATTTTTTTTCTGTCATTGTTTTCCGCGGCCGCCCATTGTTCTTGTGGTTGTTTTTTGTTTGTTTGTTTGCTCGGCTGTCTGTGTGCTAATAAGCTGTAATGTGATCCAATATTTCATCCCGATAGCGACACGATCTCTATGGGAGTTTAAATGTATTATGACAATGGTAATGAGATTATATATCATCGCACCGGATAGGTATTGTTGATGGAGAAGGTAAAGATAAGATTTAATTTATATCATCTCCTGGTGAAGATCGCAGGGGATCTTTGAAAGCGGTGGACAGCAATAGACTTAAAATGATTTATAAAGACGTATGTAGATAATATCTGTGATCATTATTGCTATGTATATTATTAGTATTTCCCATTGTTTTAGATGTTTTAATATTATCATCATCATCAGGCTTTGTTTATCCACTGCTTAATTTAGGCTTTCCTTAATGTCTTTCACCGAATGCCATGCTTCTCGCAGCCACCTACTTCCGACCGCTCTGATGATTTCGTCGGTACATCTGGAGAGAGAGCGTCCTGCACTTCTGCAACCTGTACGCGATCTCCACTCCAAGACTTTCCTCTCCCATCGGCCGACACTGACACGCCAGCAATGGCCGGCCCACTGCCATTTCAGCTTGCAGACTTTGGGATCTACGTCGACAGCATTAGTCCTCCGTCGAATTCCTTCGTTCCAGATTTTATCCCTTAGACAAATGCGAAGCATAGCTCTCTCCATCGCTCGCTGTGCTGCTTTGGTGGACCAGTCCGATGGTCAGTTGCCATGTCTCTGCGCTGAAGTAAGGGTAATAAGTAATTTTAATATACCTTCTAATCATTGGATTAAATGCTAACTGTTGGATGGAATGATGAGTGACGTCACTGTATGCTATCCCAACAAATTTTAGCTTATCAGTTGTATAGTTCTGTGGTTATTATTATTGTATAAAGTATTTCCTGAGTTATTAACATATTGATTTCTCGTGAAGAAGGGGAGTCCTACGACAATGATTTCAAGTGGCTACAGTACTGATCATAGTTTAGCAAATAGGATAATAATAGAGCTTTTCGACTTCTTACATTATAGTAAACAAATTTTTTTTACTTTTTCTTGATAAGTCAATAAAGATTAGGAGAATTTGTTTGTTTCATCTGGTAGTAAATGCATTTTTTTTTCTTTTTATGTCTTTATATATAGTTACTGTTTTTTCCGGTATAATATAAACTTATCGAATTGTTTACACGAATAAAAATTATCAAACATATTTCCGACGAGTCTATCTGATAGTCTACCTAGAAGGTACTAGGCGATATAGACCTGCCATCAACTGATTGCCAATGTATTCATATTTATTGTATGAGTTTTATTAAAGGACCATGTTTTCACGGTAGCTGCAGATATTTCGTCACATTCAATCAATACTTCCGAGAAGAGGCTGCGTCGCATAAATTTGACAATCAAGCGCAGATCGTACCCGATAGCGCGGTGATTGTGGGTATTAAGAGTTTCGGCGAGCGGGCCCCCAATCGGGCCCCGGCCGATCTGTAATTTGTAACCAGCCGCGCTGCACCGAACGGGACCTGACCCAGTTGTAATGACCGACAATCAGCGATTTTTATTGTATACCCGCCTGAGTGCCTTATAGGCGAACTGGTTGTAATTAATGCGACGTTATCGATTCAGGGAAACGATATTTCTTTTCGCGATTTCACGACCGTACACCAGTGCTCAACGTCATCACTTAAATTCTTCATCAGCCACTGTTTAATATACACCATCCCAATCACTTCCCGGCATCACCTTCGTCAAACAAATCTCGGCGATTTTCACCAGGCCGACGGTCCATCCAGCCGGCTAACGCTGAGCTTGGCCAGTACATGCTCGCTAATCCAGCATCTTCCTGCCCTCTAAGCCGTTAAATCTTCTCGCTATTTGGCTTCTTACTACTCAGACTAATCCACGATAATTTTATTACTGCTACTGCTAATTATATTACTTATATTAAATGGTTAGGTGTCATTATATGTAATACGTAGTAAGCAGCGATTTAGTCTTTGGTGGTAAAACGTACTACTAGTATAGATACCATCTGCTTCAACTCATCTTGACGGTAAGAGTGGCGGATAAAGGGAGCATTGGTTGCAATAAGTAATCGTTGCTGCATAACATCAGGGAGTAGATTAGGATCGATAATGCCGCCCAACTGTTCCACCTGGCAAAAGATAGGACGCGAAATATGATGAACCGATCGCCAACTTCCACTAGTCGGAGAGGCACCTTAAGAAGAAGTCTATTAGTTTATGAAATACTGGATCTGATCCGCAGCTTCAATGATTTTGATTTTGTCAAATACACTCGATAAAATCTATTAATTTAGTTATTTTGAGGTTATTTATTTAAACGCGTTTTACTAACTTCCTAAGAACAAGTACTTTTGTAAAAACATTACTATAACCTGTAATCCTTTGCTATACAATATTAATGATATAGAACTAATAAAGAAAATATAAAAATAAACACATAAACACTAACAAATCAATATTTATAACTAAATAAATCAATATCGAGTACTTCGGTTATATATTGGTCTCATAAAGTACAAATAGCTTGTGGTCTAAGAGTTATCTCAGCTCAGTTGCACGGTTAACAGGATGCAGGGACATGATTGAATGAACTGAATGTAGTCGTTATAAATCATATTTTTAAAATATTTCTTTCCATATCATTACCATGATCAGCCGATAGACATCCACTACTGGACATAGTCCTCCTCCAAAGATCCTCACATCGATCGGTCCTGCGCTGCTCGCAGCGGGCACCAGGTGCTGTCGTTTGTAAGGGCTCATATGAGGGGACTTGGGCCACTTCCCATCACACTGGCTCTATACAGGTTGGTGGGTTCTTTTCACATGACCACCTTTTAAAAAGAAAAATAATATTAAACATGCAAATCTTAATCATTTATCATCGAAAACATTTCAAAAAGTAAATCATATCGAACAAGGCGATAAAATCTTCCGTAAATACTTCCTCCTTTCCCTCACCCCATCCCTGCATAAGTTTATGTGCAAAAATTTGCATGCAACCGCCTCGATGTTCCACCTATCAATACTAAAGTTCATCTCATTGTAATTATTTCAAATGTCTCCGCATGATTTAAATAAAGCGTCCGCATCGCACAAAGCAGTAAGTGCAGTTGGCTAGCTGCACTCGCAGTTGCGCGCCCGCAATCGAACCCGGTACCGCATAAATTATCCGTCCGCCGCGTATCCATCATTCGATCAAAGCGAACTTATAAATCAAATGTAGTGACGACAATTAATCAATCGATTCACTGGATCGATACAATTCGATTCATCTCTCGATTAGAGCGATTCGTCTCGGTGCGAAACAAACGCCTCGAAGCCCACTTATGAATAATTCCCTATCAATTATCTCCCTGTGATTTACAGCGCCCGTAAAAGGCTGCAAGGCGCAGAAATGAGTTCACCTGTAATGATTTACGCCTCAATCTTACGCTGTATATCAAACTTAAATAACTTGGAGAATCTCTTTTAAATATAGAGTTAAGAAGTGAAACTTTACCAACGTTCTCATTACCAAGCTAAGAACATATTTTAAAGATTCACTGTCTTCCAAAACTGTTCCCGTGTCGCGCTGGTTAAGACCCTAGCTTTTAGCACAGAGTTTCTAGTTCGATGCGGAACCAGATATTGTGGTAAGGTGTCCTAAAACTTGCTAGCTGATAATTGTAGTATATGCAAGTAATTTGATAATACATGCCAAGAATAAGTACGTGGGTAATCTGTTATCAAGTTCCCTACATATAATACGATAATCTTCAAGCATAACAACTTAACTGTGTTCCGTTTGTCTTTCCTCATCATCTGCGGCCTTCCACCACCTATTTGCTTTGATTAGAATGAGAGCGTCTTGGATATCTACTTAATTCCTTTACACTGGATCCTCTTTCTCCGTCTATCTCCTCTGTCGGAGACTATGCAGACAGTGCCGGCTGTTTATCAGTTCAACCTACTGACTGTATTTAGTTGTTGCTTAGTATAATGCTTTTCGTCGCACCCTCATTGAATTTTGGTTGCTGAATCAAACCTACGGAACCAATCAAAATACTGCAAACAGATAATTGTTTAACAATGATTGTAGATTCTTTAATTAGGTATATTTGATTTGCATATATTCAATTCCCTACGAAAACGGTAACAAGGTTTACGCATGCAATATTACCATGCTAACGCTTTAATAAAAATCACAAATGGCGTCCGCTTTGCATTGTCTAGGTGGTGACGCCCACGCTGGCTCCAGATAAATTATTAATAGTGAATTTCTAATGATACATAGATCAATACTGGTACAGAGTAGCTGTGTGATGTGACCAGGATATAGGGCTATAGGAATAGTTCATTGGACCGACGATTATAATAATGGTATCTCTGGTGCGACAAAGTGTAGAATGGTGGGTGCAAAGAAGAGACTTGTTTTGAAATAAAGCAGTCATGATTCTTGTACTGAATTCGTAGAAATATATCATTAAATTCCAATAAAGATCCATCATTATCATCATCAGTCCACAGACGTCTACAGCTAGACACAGGTTTCTACTAGCTATAATAGTATAGTAGCTTCAATGTTAGCTAGCTACTATCGTCACGTTGTAAATCTGCTGCTGTAACAACATTGTTGTCTTTCTGCTCTCAACTTCATCATCATCAGCCGATAGACATTCACTGCGGGATATAGACTTCCCCCAAAGATCACCACATCAGTCCTGCGCTGCCCGCATGCAGTCAGCATGGCTTTTAGTACTATGGGCGGTAGTTTATAGAGGTTTTTTTGGAACCCAATGTGGATTAATGGGAGCCAGAGCCTCTTTGGTTGATATATCAGGGTGCACCTTGAGCAGAAGAGGCTGCCGTCAACATATGGAATTAGTATTATGGACGAGCTGGCTTCATCATCCGCAGCCTCATTGTCGCTGTACATCCGTTGTTGATAAAAAAGAAGGTACCACGAAGGTTTGTAAAACAATCCTAGTTTCATGACTGGTATGATAAGAATTGATTGTTCTTTCTACTGTGGAGTAAGAAGCAGATTACAATCAGGAAAGAAGCTTAAATTTTTTTTATTCATGTCCTATCTTCCTGTTGCTCCTCGGCGGTCGTCTAGCCTCTAACCATTGCGTTTAGCTGTGTAACAACGTTAGTCATAGCATGACAATGGCACCAGGTCTGTGTAACACGTAGTACGTATATCTCACGCTATCGCTTCGAGTCGACTATTTGCATAATTTGACACGAGTAATGTTCCAGCAGTTGAATAATACGGGCCCCGAATGGTAGCAACTGTTGAAATTGTATTATGAGCACGACGTACAAGCTACTGGAGCAGATTTGGGTCAACGATAATACTCAAGGAGGCGGATAAAGTTTAAGCTGTTTAAAGAAGAAGAAGAGAACGCAACTTATAAAGCAAGATAAGTTTTGAAGTTATTTTAGAAGTAAAACAAAATTATATATAACCAAGGAATATATCTATTTTTATAATCTCTTTACCTGGTCGCTGGAATGGATCCTTCATTCCCAATAGATTTCAGCGATCGTTCGGATCCATGAGAATCCAACGATTTCCAGTACGTCTAGGTGATTTCCATTTCCGGTCTCCACTTAAATATCTCTCCAGTCCCAACGGCTGATAGATCTTCGAGTTACATGGCTCGCCGAGACGAGTGAGATTTTCAACTGATGGTAAGTGATATGCGTGCCAAATTGTGCTCGTCGCCCTGAGACAAAAGATGTTAAGTTGTTACCTCAGTAATATTACTCGCTACAGCGCCTTTCAAACCCGAACACAGTAATGTTCGCACACTACTATTTGTCGGCAGGAATAGGAGCTGCGGTGGTACCTAGACTTACCACCAGTACCGTTTCGAACAAACAGATGATCAATCTAATATAGCAATTGATCAATCCTTGATGATTGCATCTGGTACTCGTTGACAATGATACGTTTAATTTTAATCTGCAGACGTTATCTCCGGTTCCCAGTAAGTGACCCGTAATAAATAAAGATATTTTTTTTTTACATTTCGGACCAATACCGAATCTATACATTCCACCATTATTTATGGGGCTGGTCGCCAACAAATCATTGCTTTGTGTATTACTTTCGTACTATATTGTATTTAGAGCCGACGAGGTGACGAGATTTATGCCGCCGATCTCGACCGGACGCGGATATTTATGTGGAACTGGATGTGGCCTACTTGCCGCTTCACATTTCCTCAACTCTCAAGTATCTATATTTTTAAATGCGATATAGTTAATTGCTATTATTTCTTCAATTTCTCTTATCTTCTGTTTTATCTGTAGTAGTTTAAACTTTTGTATTTTTTTAGGAGACGAGCTGAACGTTTACTGGTGAATAAAGCACCTCATTGTACTCATCGCTTTGTGACGGAAGCTGTTAAGCATTACTCTAGTAATTTCAATGGCTACAACTTCCTTAAGGCGGCAAATAGTAATGTTTTTATAGTACTCTTTTTTGGCAGAAATAGGTGCTACGGTGGTACCTAGACGGTCTCCGGCAACAGATCTATCATCAGTAAGATATACTCAAAGAATCTGTTTAAGAAGTAAGATCCACCCCACCGACTTCATTTACAAGTTTTAATTACTGTAATATTAAATCTTAAACTTAGTACAATAATGTTATCATTTCCAGTGTAAAGTGCGCGTTGATTTTAAAATTTAACAAAAGTCAAAATATTATCACCCCTCACATTTATGGGTTAAGTGGAGTAGGGAGCGTTTTGTAGAGCATTTGTTTGGTAATTTTATTTATGGGGCGCGAGCAAACCGAACGGATGTCAATAGGTTTACAAAAACACTTCCCTTTTGAGACTATAAACAGTTGTATAGTGATCATTATTCCCCAATAAAATAGAATTCAAATTAAGTTCTCTACGTGACGATGTAAAGTTGTTAATGAACTCCTCTCGCAGTACATAATGGAGTTAAGTAACAAAATTGTAACAATTGATTATTTTTTAATGTCCGTTAATGTATTGTACAGCATGACGAATATTTTCTGATGCCTCTTAAATTAAATTCATATATATATATATATATATATATATATAAAGATATTCTTTAGAATTAACTCTAAGTTAAAAACTTTAAATTTCAACAACATTCATTAATATCCTATGGTCCCAAGATGGGGCAAAATGCGTCCACATCTCGGATGAGTGAGGAAAGCAGTCGTCACACTTTCTTGGAGTTTTGTAGAAAAATATAGAAAGGACAAAAATAGATCAAATAAAAGAACTAATTGTAAAATAGTAATAAGCATAAGGATAAAATGGGATAAAAGAGAATGTAAAGTATACTAAGAGAGACAATTACATAGAATAGAAATAATGCTGTAAATGGAATACTGTAAAACAGGGAATAGGATAAGCTGAAAACGAAATAGACTAAGCAAGAATGTGGAGATATAAGGAAAATAGAATGGAGAGTGACAATAAATTAATACGAAAGTGGGAACTGGTATGAAAGAAGAAAATAAAGGAAGAGGAGAATGATTAGAATGAGATAAAAATAAAATGATGGTTAAACAATAGAAAGACATAAGCCCCAGCCCAACGAAACTGGAGGAATGCTGTAAAAAAAGGCGTCCGCAGTGATTCTCCAACGTGTTCGTCTTTGGGCTACCACCATAATCTCTTCAATCGTCTTCCCGGTCTACTTCACCTCTTCTGCTACTATGCGGACGTCTGTCTAACACGACCGCGCTTACGTCTTCCTTGCAGATTCCAATCAATCGCCAGCTCAGGAATACGGTTGAGATCTCTTCGTGGAGTATGGCCAACCCACTTCCAAATTAAAACGTAGTATAAAATATTTACATATTTATCACAAGCGCTAGTTTCCAACGTAACTTTGTAACTTATCTATAACTGCTGCGAATGAAATTTATAAAGGCCTTCATCGATGTATAACTTATTATCATAAAAAATCAGTTTAAAATACGCTAAATAATTTAATACTCAGTGTTAAGTGTCGGGAAGCGGTGCTTATTCACCGAAAAGCCTGAGTTACGGTGGTCTCATGGCAGATAAATCAAAGCCGAGGCAAGGTTATGCTGTGAACGTAACAGATATGTCGATAACGAATATATATATAATTCTATATATATATGCATATAGTTTGTTACCTTTTGTAGTGCTAGACATTTCGGAATAATTACACTTGTAGAAGCCTTGAAGTGTGTAGCTCCACGTTGGACTGTAAGGGTATTGAGGTAGTGTGTGTGACCACATGCAGAGACCTCTGGTGAATGACACCGCACGCAGCCACATCAGCACTATATTGATAATCACAGAGCGATTTAATATACTGTTGTTAACGCGTTGTTGGTTGTTGATATAGAAGAATGTTGGAAGCTGTATCCAAATTAGAGCACTTATGAACGGCAGCAGAGTGGCGCAGTGGAAGCGTGCTGGGCCCATAACCCAGAGGTCCGTGGATCGAAACCACGCTCTGCTAGATATTTATTTTCTTCCTTTTCCTCTGTTTTTTTTTTAAAGAAAACTTAGTATGTTTTTAATAGTTTCGTAATTACTGTTCTCACTTAAAATATATCTATATTATTTGGATCTGCGTCACTTCAATCAGTTTCAACCTCCTCCTGTCTAAACGATATCCTACATAAACGATCGTTGCCAACTGCTTCCAACGATCCTTACCACCACCAGGATCCTCAGCCCATGTTGCTTGCTATTTACTGTCTGTTTTTGGCAATACTAGCACACAATTATTAGTTTTTTTTATTCTACGAAGCGAGGAGACGTTCGTGACAACACGGCGCTAGTTAGGATGATACACACTGCACCACATTGTGCACGTAAGATGTTGAGTCATTTCGCACTCCAATCCGGTACACAGTAACATTTATACATTACTGTTTGGAGGCAGATACAGGTAGGTATCCACCTGGAGGGTTTCCGGAAACAGAGACTTACCACCAAATTACAGCAGCTCGTTCTTCATGTTACTTCCACGTATACTCTGAACAAATTTTTTTGAAAGGAGCTGTAGCTAGTGAAATTAACTAACTAAAGGAGACTAACATTACATGTTTCAAAGCATGGAGCTGAATATGGGGGGCAGGATCTTCATCGTTCGTCATTAATACCATTAGTTTAGTTGGTATAAAAAACTCCATAAAATACTTCCATTCTAAAATAATATAAGTTTAATTAATTTTTTATAGATTTTACTGAGTTTATGTAATTATTACTTAAGCCGTCCTTTCTAATGCTTTGCAGTACCGAGGATCACGGTAGGGTGCGTTAACATATGTCCTGTCCGGAGTACCTGCAGCTCTTCAATTATCGTTCACAGTCCGATCCATACGGAATGAGCTCGCCGCGTCTTGAAGTATTCCATCCGGTGTGCATGCTCTTTGACTTAATTTTATTGATAATGAGATCCTAAGCCATCAAGTAATGTAAGTTCTTAGATATCACTAACAAGGAAGACGATATAAGGTTGAGCGTTGGAGTCGGCGGGGTAATAAAGCTTTTAGTGTTCGCATAGATCGCGAACGGCACTAACAGAGTTAGTTTTTGTTAAACCAATATAGGGTCATAATGATATTGATTAATGGTTCATAAACGTCGGGAGTCGAAGATTATCTGTGAGCGTAACGTATAGTACAAAAACGTATGCGAAGCGACGCCCGGCTAACGAAGCGGCATTGTTGCCCGGTATACAGCTCCAGTAAAGTCGAACGGCCGGCCTGGCCTATTCCTGATGTAACAATACATAAGTGGCAGCGATCGGGAACACGGAACACGCCTCATTAAATACTTGGGCAGCTTCCACGTCAGCACACCATAAAATGAACATAATCACATCGATCGCGTGCGTTAGTAAGCGTTGAGTTGCGTGCGGTCAGCGGGAGACACCTTGCGGCTCCGCTTATCAATAAAGTCATTCAAAAACGCTTGGGATGGTGTGACCATGATATGATCATGTTTGAACATGACCAGAATTAAGTTAAGATAACCCTGAACATACCAACGAGAGACCTCCAAGCGGAAGATACTTCCACTTGGCTGATAACGGTCTTAAAGGATCTAAAAGAAAAGTACCTCGTCAAAAGTCTTACCGAAAAACGACTTTCTTTTAGGAGTAGAACAAGGAAAGTCAAATTCGGCTAAAAGAAAAGGAGGGTAGTAACAGAAATATGCTTTCTTTTAAAATACCTTATAAAGCCTTCCACGAAGATTTCCACACCTGTCGGTATTTCGCTAACCGCATCCAGCAGTTCCCTGTTGTCTTCTTATCACTACGTTAATCGCTTGTCTCTGCCGAAGATCCTTCGTGATATTAATTTTTTTCTTTGTCCTTAAATTTTTTCTAGGATATATATATGAATATTCAACTGATGGTGAGTGACATATGCGTCCACAACAACACGGCGCATGTTAGTTTGATATACACAGCATCACATTGCGCTCGTCGCTTTGAGACATAAGACGTAAAATCTCGTTACCCCAGTAATTTCACTAGGTACTGTACAGTTTAAAACGAAATACAGTAATGTTTGCACAATAATGTTTACAGCAGAAAGAGGAGCTGCTGTGGTATCTACTTAGATGGTCTCCGGCAATAGAGACCTACCACCAGCAACGTGATGGATATTTCTATTGACAGGTTTCTAATAAAAAGTGTATAGATATAAAGTGGTTTGTGGGACCACATTACAGGAAACCTATATCCAGCTGTGGACGTCCGTCGGTCGAGATGATGACGATGATACTACAATGTTATTACGAGAAACACGGAAACCTATTAACTTGGAGCACACGCTAACAAATCCGAGCAAAATCGAACTGCCGTCCGACAATGGGCCCGTCCTCAATGCAACACTGACAATAGCGAGAGTAAGAAACAGGGAATTTATCACCTACTGTTTCCCGCTGCGCCGCCGTACACTGTGACTAAAATGTTGAAAGCCGGATGCCCCATCGAGCCGCGTCTCCAGCTCGCTAAAGAGTTAAGCTCACAACTTAGTCTACAACATTTGCGTTTTCAATTAATATTTAATTGAAAACTTAAAGGTCTGCCCCTAAACTAACGTGTTTTATTTTGCCTGTCAGCGGTTGCCAAGTCAATTTCGTGCGGGGATGTGTTTTTAACTTTTTGCGGGTAACCTTCCTTTTTCGTTTACGGTTAGTGGTGTTATTTCCTTTTTTACTTATGTTCAATTTATGCTACCTTTTTTTTTTGTTAATGAATTTTGCATTGGAATCATTTTCAAATTCTATCCGGCGAAAGTTCCAGATTCTTCTCTTATCATCATTAATATATACAACAGGAGTTTTTTTGACAGAATCTTGGAAAATCTTTTGTTAAATTTGTTGATGTTGATCTTTATACGATTTCCAGAATATATTCACTATACTTGCTTTCAGATATTGAATTAATTGGAATTACTTTCGAAGGTAATCATAATTCTGTTTTTTTAAACGTTGACAAAATGAATACTCCTAACGACAGAGAATATATTTTGAATATCACAAAACTAAAATTTTATAATAATCCCATAAAGGGAAGTGATAACCCTGACTGTAACAGCGAGGTTATTTTTAAAATGTTTCTTATACATGCACATCGTACTCATTGCTTCAATGAACTAACTAGACCTTTTCAAGTAGCATCTCATTTATGTTTGCTTCTCGTTTGATCTGCGCAGTGATCTTCCGCAGCCTCCTATATAATAATAAATAAGTCTTAGGAGTACTTTATATGATTTAGTCTTGTTAAAACATTGAACATTTAAACATTTGTTAGAAAGGAGCTATATAGATATATAGATTAAAAGTAAAGGTTTGGAACTAGAAAGAGAAATCTTTGTGATATATATATACAGAAGATATACATCATTCAATGTCTCATCACGAGATCTCCGAAAGTATTAGATGTAAACACTCAAATTATAGTATAGAATAATGCTTCTGCCGTTTAGAGGTCAACTAACAATGGATTTTACAAAATTCTTTTCCGAAATCGAATTGGAGGGGTGGGGGTGTTACAGGCAGTTAAGTGAATGGGGAACAGTTAGTAGATAAATAGTAGGATAATTTTGTGATTTGTGCATGGACTATAGACATGTCTTGTAATAGAGAAGATACTAGTTCAATTCAGTGATCATATGTCGTAGAATTGTTTGGTGGCTGCTAACCTACCGCTGTAGTAGGTTTGCTGTGTAGATAAACAACATATGAGAACCCAATGTATTCTTCATGGATGCTTCATCATGTAGGACCTCGTTATCATTTTAAATTCAATAGTTAGACCATTTTATGTACTGTGGCAAGTCTGTTGCTACAGACCTTCTAGGTAGGTACTACCGCTGCGCCTGTTGCAGCCGACAGACAGTACTGTGCGGACATTAGTAGGTTCCGGTTTAAAGGTGATATAGCTAGTGTAATTACTGAGGTAATGAGACTCAACGTATGACTCGAGACGAGGAGCACAGTGTGGTGCGGTGTATATCATCTCAACTAGCGCCACGTTGTTATGGCCAGGCGTATCACGTCGCGCTCGTCTCGTCGCTTGATTGAATAAAAAAAAAATCGTTAATTCACAATTGCAGTAATATTTTAAAAGTCAGTAAAGTAAACGTGTAGAGTAAATGTTATATAAAAAAATCAAAGGTAAACAGATAACAATCGGCACCTGGCAGCAGCGCGCCGCCGCGGCTCGTTAGTACCCACACGATTTGTCATAAACAGATGCTCGCCAACAATAGACTGGATATTCGGTAGGCGGTGATGGGTAAACTGTGTTCAGCGCGGCCTGGGGACAGTAGCCAGCGAAAGAATAGAGTGGATACGGAAATAAATCTATGATAGAAATTTTACATACTTTAAAAATTTTCATATTATAATAGTTTGTATCCAGATGGACCGACAACATCATCACGGCGGTCGGAAGAGGGTGGATGCGAGAAGCTGTTTACCGCATTTTGGTGGAAGACTTGGGGAAGGCCTACTATATCCAACAGTGGATAAACAAAGAGTGATGATGATGATGATGTATATCTTAGCACGATCTCCCATATAATGAACGATTAGATAAATGTCGCGAGAAACTGCTGGATGCATCACAACATAGATTGCAGTGAAGATCCTCGATTTAGGCCTACGTCCAGCAGTGGGCGTCTACCGGTTGATTGTGATTAAAATATGTCTTTATTGATGATAGGTCACTTGCCGGAGATCATCTAGGTCCTTCACCGCAGCTCCTATTTCTACTGTTAAACAATCGTCTGCAGATATTACTGTGTTCCGGTTTGAAGAACGTTGTAGCTGGTTATTTACTGTAATTAGAGTTAACCTCTGTCTCATAATGAGCACAATGATGTAGTGTATAACATCCTAACTAACGCTATAAGGTATGGGCATCCGTTTCATTTATTATTTGGCGAATGTCCTGTTCGTTTAGTTTCAAGTAATAAAAAAATATTCATATAACCGATCTGATTGTATTACAAACTTATTGTTACTTTTACTAAGTTACCTAAACTATAACTTAGATATTATGTTGAAAACGGTTCCATTGAAATCTAGTCAAATTTATTTAAAACGTTTATATTTGTTATGTTTGCGTCTGCTCGTAATAAGGTCGCGCTGGTAAGGGTAAGGATATATACTGCACCACATTGCGCTCATCCCCTGATACAAGATGTTTAGTCTCATTACTCCAGTAATTTCACTATCTACAGCGTCATTCAAACCGGAATGCAGTTTATAACCATACACTAATATTTGTCGGCTGCAACAGGCGCTGCGGTGGTACCAACCTAGACGGTTTCCGGCAACAGAGACCTACCACCAGTTTATGCTTAAAGATTATGAATATTATTTTAAAAGTAATAACTTTAGAAATTAGTTATTACTTATAATACATCTTCTTTCTTTCTATCGTTAACACCATCCCAACTGTTGGACGTCCACTGCTGGACATGGATATTAATATCATAATGATGCACATATTTCTGTTTTTCTTGTCAGTGCTCTCATAATAAGTTGACTTTGTACAAATCCAATTTAAGTTAAAGTTTGAGATGTATATATATATGTATATAACTGTTATTCAATTCTGTACGTTTGTTTGACTGTTTGTTATTTCATCAGCGTGCATTCTGCATAAATCTAAATCATAATTTAGTAAAGGTTACACACACGTCAGTCACAGCTCACTCGCACGATGATAAGTAACATTTCCCAATTACTTAGTCGCGCCTCCGAGAACCGAGATCTGTCTAACGGCCTGTCGACGGTAAATTATGAAGGTGATGTTAACACGACGTGTTAAGGATAATCTCCGACGGGGCCCGTCAACTCCAGACGGTTAGATATTGTTATATATGTATGATATATTGTTGTGTTTAAACGCATTACAAAATGGATAAACGTTATCTCAAAACAAAGTATATCTTTAAGCGCAGAAACATGGACAAGGACAATGGACGAATTAGACTTAATATATCTGTTTAGCGGTGTAAGGGTCCTGCACAACAACTCACAGAATCTAAGCCAACCTCACCTCCTCGTGGTGCTCCCTGCTAATCAACAAACCGGCGTGCCAGCGTGGTGGGAAATGGCCCAAATCCCTCAAATGAATCCCTACTTACGGCAGCCTCTAGTGTGTATGTGGACATCTTTGGAGGAGGCCTATGTCCAGCAGTTGGACGTCTATCGGCTGATGATGAGTTGTTTACTATTACCACAATTACATCTTATTATTGTTCACAGCTGAACGTAGAATTTCCCAATCATCGATGCATCCTATGCCCCATATATCCAAAGATTCCTTGCGAGCTTCGCTAAGTAGCCAGGCTGTGCCTGTGATGATTCTCAGTGTTTTGTCTACCTAAAAATCTCTCTTTAATATCATTCCCTCAATTCTGGTGATCGTCGTCAGAGTTAATATTGCTGTCTAGAGCGGATGATCTGCCTCCACTGGTTCCTGTCCGTGAATGAAGATAACATAAACATAAATATTCTAAAAATAACCCACTCGTCTCTGAACGGCTGTCAGTTCGCCTGAAACTCTTCAATAACTGATGCTGTAGATCACCAAAGATAATGTGAGGTATATGATTATTTGCTTCACAAGAGTGCTAACTGTCACCAGTCTTATCCATATGTAGTCCACCATGAGGGATGATTTCAACAAATTATATTACATTATGAGGGAATCGCAATAGTAATTTATCTTCGCCGGCCACAAAGAGAACGAAAACATTGTTCAAAATATTGACACGTTTTTGTATGAAACGCGACTAGGGGTCCGTTCGACCCCCCACTTAACATTTTATTGTCTCTTCGCTGCGACTATTCTATTGCACTCAAGTAACAAGAATACAGCGTATTTATATAGTACTCCGTAGTTTAGTAACGCGCAGTAGCGTCGGCCTATAAACGTTAGGGTTAGGTTAGGCAGACCTAAAAGAAGGTGGAGAAATGTAGTGTCAAGAGACATGTGTGAGTGCCAAGTAACTGACGATGATGTCGAGGACAGAGCAAAGCAGAGAGGAAAGATATGGAAATCTGACCCCACCACCAAATGGGATAATAGATAGGAAAAGAGAGAGAGAGAGAGTATATATTTATATCGGTTAAAATGATGACGATGATGATTTTGCGCTGGTGACCTATACGTACACGTGTACGAGACATTCTAGAATTACTGCAGTAATTTTAGTTAGTTTCATTTATTCGTTGTTAAATCATAACTATAGTTTCAAAGAAAAACGATTACAATATTATAAGTATCTCTCTTACCGGAAGTACATGAAATATGGTATGACTTAACTTCAGGCTTTGATTATGGGTTTACAAGCGAACTGGGATAGAATTTTATGAACACCGGCTTGGCTTTGGCGTTGGAACTATGACCATCATCATCAGCCGATAGACGTCCACCGTTGGTCTGAGGCCTCTCCCAAAGATCTTCATATGGATCGGTCCCGTGTTCAGTGGGTTCCATTGGCACTATATTTAAAAGTAATACTCAGGAATAAATCCTCAATAATTAACTTGTTTTAAGTTCTGAATTTCGACGAAAAAGAATGAATTAGATAAGTTTGTTTAAAATGTTATAACCCTTGTATGATATTCGAAAGGGTTGAATCTATTTTGACCTCTTCCTTTTTTTTAAGCGGATACCATAGTGTTCTTAACATTATTTATTTGCGTTTAAACGTTTAATAGATTAATATCGAGATAATTTTTGATTATAATATCGCTCCCGCTTCCGCTTCTGCTTGCGCCTGTGTCTTTGTGCCATGTACAATTGCGCATTGACTGCATACTTCAATATTTTGAGAGATCGTGTCAAATGATTCCATTATTGCTTTATTGTGTTCCCGCGCGCTGCGTATGTTCGCGTATCGGCCGTCACCGTTGCGTTGACTATTTACGACCTCATCCGACCTGCAGTTTTAAACCTTGCACCAGTTCACTCAAGGTCTGAAACTGTAACAACGGGAAACCGTTAAAGGTATTTGAAGTTAATACTTTTCAATGGAGTTACTTTGAATTTCATAAATTGCCAACGTATATCTTCGGAGTCATTCGTCAAGGTACTTACCACATTGTGATCCGCATTTTACATTGTAAGTGATGTACTTGCGCAGCTTTTGTGCTCTGCATCATAATGCTCTTGAAGCAGTTCATAAATTCGTTAGAGGTCGTACTTTATCAACTTCGAAGTTACAAAGAAAAAACGGTTAAATACATCTTCGAAATATCGAGGATCTTTAGATGATGGAAAGTGGTATGAACTGGCTGTGACTAAGTGTAACGTAGAGAGGTTGGACTTGGCCCGCTCAGCAGGTAACGAATCTCCGTATTTTTTTCTTTTTCTATACGACAAAGCGATGAGACCAGACTTCCACCTGATGGTAAGTGATACGCTTGCCCATAACAATGTGACGATAGATAGTATGATACACTGCACGACATTGCTCTCGTCGCCTCAAGACATAAGATGTTAAATATCTAGTAATTTTACTAGCTTTAGAGCCTTTCAAACCGGATCAAAGTATATGCGCTACAGTGGCGCCTACTTAGACGGTCACCGGCAACAGTGACATACCACTAAACAGAGAGCTACAGCCAGTAATAGCGACCTACCACCAGTAGTAGTGATGACTACAACTGGTAGTAAACCAGTAAGTTTACTGATGAGCAAACCTAATATTAATCTAAACAAATACAATCACAAGAATTGAAACCATAATATTTTATTAGTATAGGAATCCTGGATCTATGAGGTACAGATGTTCAGATCAACTGTGTCGTAAATAATGCTCCGGATTCCGATGCAGGTCTAAGGTTCGAAGCAAAAAATGATCACACGATCGGCAAAAAGGGATGACCCGAAAACGATAAAACATAACAGAGCGCGACGAGCATTAATCAAAATGTGTATTGGAAAAAAAAAAAAAAACAAGCATGTGGGTCAACATTCCGTATGGCAAAAAGTACACGGTGTGTGCTCCTTTGTGTACTATACCATCAGCAGTGTACTTTTAACCTTGCTTTTTTGACGGCGATGGACTTGAAACATTTTATTGTCCTATTTTTTGTTCAACGATGGGAAACGTTCAATTGATGGTAAGTATTTGGCGTACCGGAAGACGTAGTGTTGGCTGGCGTCCCACCAGGTGGTCCGACGATCTGGTGAAGGTTGCGGGAAGCAACTGGATGCGGGCAGCGCAGGATCGACCGATTTGGAGAGTTTGGGGGAGGCTTATGTCCAGCAGTGGAAGTCTATCGGCTGATGATGATGGTGATGGTGTCAATGCACTACATTGCGCTCGTCACGCTCCTCACCTGTGACATAAGACGTGGTACACAGTCTCCGGCAACAGTCTTGCTACCAGCACCAATGGATTTGTACTAATGTATGTGAAGACAGAAAAATAGGAGTTCCTCCTCTTATAGAAATGCTCCTCGACGGATGTGATGCCGGTCCACTACCGCATATTATGTAACCACGAGTTCTTCCGTCTACCATTAAGTCTTTTCATCATGATCAGATCGTACTACAAAGATAGGCGGTGTCATGTTTCTCTTCATATCGTTATAGGAAATATGCATTAACAGTGACCTAGAAATATTTTTGTAGCTATAATTGTGGAAGACCTAAAATATGCACGCACTAGATATCCAATTATTTTCATGTAATTCTAATTATTAAATACAACATACATATATATATATATATATATATATATATATAGAGAGAGAGAGAGACAGAGAAACACAGAGAGAGAAATAAATCAACTTTAGCTATGGTTTCGGATGAAAAGAAGTAATGATAACTAATGTAATAAGGCTTGAAGTTTAGAGTCCTAGACTCATGGTCCTCATGCTGGATCACAGACCTTATACAATCTGCAGGTAATTGACACCAAAGTTGCATGTACGAAACGTTTCGAAATGGTCACAGACAAAGTTGTCAGTAAACGGTGACGGTGAACGGCCGATTTGATGGTCGCTGGAGACGAGTGGCGCGGGACCGCTCGGTGTGAAGATTCGTGGGGGAGGCTTACGTCTTAGGAGGGGACGACTAACGGCTGACGACAAACATGACCTATATATTTAAAAAAACCTATCAAACTCTATGAAGCTATTTTACCGTATTTGTATGTTTCACCAGCCGCCCCTACCCCCAGCCCGTCCTCGCCACCCCACCCCCCGGTCACCCCCGCAGCCCGCGTATTGAATTTATTGAGACAACAATAAAATACGGCGCGAGATATTCAATTCTAAAATTAATGATACGTTTCGCCCGCCGCGGCCTTTATTCTTAGTATCTGTCTTTGTTAGTTCTCTGAAATCTAAACTTAGTTTCAGTTTTTTTTTTTTCTTTTTATCTCGATCAATAAAGTATCGGGAAACGAAACAATAAGACTAAACGCGCGGTTAATACAAATCAAATCGACGAGCCGATTGCTAACGATACGATTGTGTGCGCAGTGGAAATTATTTCAGACGCCGTGTTGGCTTGAAATTTGATTTCCTTGAATCCGATTTGTTGATTTGGATTCATTTTTTTTTTTGCTGTTATACCTTTAAGTTTTATGCATCCGGTATCAGTGAATATAACTCGCAGCCTACCTGTGCAAATATTGAGTTAAAAGAAACATGACTTACGATGTGTAGACTGATATGAGATAAACAATTGCATGCGAGTCCAGTGTCTCACGCGTGAGAACTTCAAGTGTGGTATTAAGTTGTGGCTGGACCTAAGCCCGTACCTAAGTTGTACATTTATCTACGTTACTGCATAAAGTTTATACGCTTCGATGACGCGATTAATTTCATCTATAGCTATAGTTATGGAATAATCGAAATCTGAAGTAAACCTGTAAATATAGTATGCAGTGTAAATATATACACTAGGACTTTATTAGTATTAGTCAGGGTCAGGAACTTACTGCTGCAGTGGTGGACGCTCCGTCACTGCCAGCTTCAGTTAAAACTATAGTTGACAGTGAAAGGTCGTGGAGCGCAAGTATTAACGTTTGCGAATAGGGGATTTCCTAAAAGGAACCTGCAGAAAGGAAGAGGAGTACACGTCTCCTTATTCGTATACAGAGAATCGGACGTCGGGGAATACGACAGGTTCCTGCCTTGTCGTGGCGGTGAAGCTCAGTAGCCGTGGTTTGGTTAGCCGCGGTGAAGGTACGAGCAACCGAAGACCAGATCCGCCGCAGGGAGTCGGGAGAGTTTTCTCTCTTCATTCCCATGGCCCTTGGCTGACGAATTTGGAGGGATCCGTTGCCCAGGTGATTACAGGAGGCCGAGAGAGTGGCGCGCTATGTGTTCCGGCGCACCTTTACAGAGTTGGAAAAGGGGGAATGTTCTCCCGAGTTGAAGTTGCAGTAGTGTGCGAAAGCGTTCCCGTGGCCTCGCCATAAAGAGACGATGGTGGAAAATCGTAGGGCTTTTGGTCGATGCAAATTCGACACAACCTATCCTTGGCCCCGCGACGGCAGGTATGCGAAAGCATTTCCTCATTAGTATAAACAAAGATCTAATCATCAGATGAATTATCTTCTTTTGCACCTATAAGTTATAAAAAAAAACCAAGTTTATAGCTGCCTTGCTCTACAGTCACGTGAGCTTTCTCACGGGCACTTCATAAAGTGCTTTATATGGCTGACGTCATTAAAAATATATCAGGAGTCGTTGCAAGCGCAGCTTTACGAGTGCGATAAAAGCAAATTATCTCCCAACCCTCGCTGGGCCCCACTGATCTCTCCGCTGATTTCCGCGGACGTGCATTAACAGTATGGTTGCGTTTGACCGTAAAACGATGACAAAGTTTAACCCGGGTTATTGCTGGTGGGGTGGTGCAAGCCACGAGAATGTGCTCCAGAAATAATCCGTCTGTATCAGTATACGGCTGATACGTACTCGAGACCTTGAAGGAAATTACTCATCAAAAGTCAATGACGATGCTGTAATTTATTGTATAACAAAGCGACGAGATGAGCGGGATGTTCACCTGATATTAAGTGTTGCCCATGCTTAAACAAAGTGGCGCGGTGAGGATGTCATACAATGACTACGAAGTGCTCGTCGCATAAGACACTGACTCATATGTGTTTACCCCAGTAATTACACTAGCTACAGCGTCCATCAAACCGGAACACAATAATGTTTCCTTACTGTTTGTCTTAGTTTGCAGATATGGTGAAAAAGAGTAAAAGGTAATGTAGACCATACGTTATCATGTAAGGCTCTTTTTTGCCATCTTCAGCTTAAAAAAAACTTATGAGATCTTACGCATACGTGTGAAGAAGTAGAGAATAGAATTCTTTGATTAAAATATCAAAAGTATTTTACTATTAAATAGTAAGAATATTTTTTTACTACACGAGGCGAGGCAGACATCTACCTGATGGTAAATAATGTGCTTGCCCATAATATTCTGATGCTAGATAGGATGAGAAAGGTCCACATTGTACTCGCCTTGAGACATTAGATGTTAAGTACAGCGCCTTTCAGACCGGAACAATGTATTGTTTTAAGTGTACTGTTTGGCGACAGAAATAAGAATTGTAGTTTTTAAATAGTCGAGTTATCGTATCAGAATTCAAGTTAGTGTTAGGTCTATATAGACTTCAGGAATTCCAAACGGTACTGCTATCCTTCTATAAGTTAAGACGGTGCAATAGGAGTTTGTTGGTAATTATCATATATAAGGATTTTCGAAGATTTCTGTCCGATACCAGAAAGGATGTTCTAAACAATATGCCAGGTATGGAGGTAGGTATTGAGCGACATGTGGTCCAAGGAAACGTTGAGGGTACCAGGCCACGAGGAACAACGTCAAATGAGATGGACTGATCTAGATAAAGTCAGCAGTAAATAGCTCACCATTCGTTACCACTATATGATTGCACTAGGAAGTCGGCCATCAGGGAGGAATGGCGACGTGATACTAAGCTTGCAACCAACACTTCAAGTGATGACCATGATCACTCTGTGAAGAGTGATACCGAAGAAGAAGGAACAATATTTTCTACCGTTAACCCAGATATTTACTGGCTCTGGCTGATTCTTCCAATACTTGAATCGTTTCAGGCCTGGTATTGCAAATGTGATGACACCGTGGAGGAAACGGTTCCTCATTTGCTGACGGAGTGTCCTATACATAGATGCTTGAGGTATGATTCTGAGCAGGAGACAGGCTTAAGGATAGATATAGCCAGTCTACCCGAGATGATAAATAAATTAGTAATAAGTAAGTTCATAAATTATTACTTAAAAATATGTAAAATGGCTATGTAAATATTACTTTATCTATCACGCTGATGATGATGATGATCATGAAATATTATTTTATAACACAATAAATTTCTGTTTATTTCTGTGAATATTTAATAATTAGATAGTATAAGTATAAAGTAAAAAAAACTTAGAAATAAATTTGGGATATTTAAATAGCCTCTAGTAGTGAATACGTTGTAAATAATAGTATAGGGTTAAGTCCTGGTTAATAATACCAAAATTGATGTTAGTGTATTCGCGCAAGTCTAGGCGGCTGGAAGTGGCATATTGCACCACACGTTACTGGGAAGGCACACTCAGTTGTTATGTCAGTTTGTTTATTGCGGCTTAGTTAGCGGTCTCGCGGTTTACGAGCTATGTAGGCAGATTTTAACATGCTGCCGTCGTAAAAACAACTCACACGTTCAAACCCTTATACGTATGTATGGGCCTTAACAGAAAAGCTCCTTATGCACTGCATGTGCTGCTTTAACTTAAGTAATAATTATTCAAGATCGCTTAACACCAAAAATTTGAAAAAGTTTACTAATAACGATAACTCATTGCTTCAGCTTAAAAACTATATAAATAAATATTAATTTGGAAATAATATTAACAAATAACATATATTATTAACTATTAAATTAATGAACATATAGTATATACATTTGTCTATCAGCACTTGATATATACTGTCTATGTAGGATCCTCGGTGGCATATATCGCCACTGTAAAGCAAATGGGGATTTCATTATCTATATAAACATACATCTAATCACTATAAGTAGAGATGTAGCTTACGATGTAGCATTTAGAAGAAGCTTATTACTTCTCAGGCAACTGTGCATTGCTGCGTTCGATTTGAAAGACGCTGTAGCTAAGACTTGTCGTCTAACGGGCGAAGGCGAAATTAACTACATATTAAAACTTTCTATATATAAGAAGAATAGGAGATGATGCTACTGCAGCTGCTATTGCAGCCGACGAACAGGTAGTGTGCAAACATTACTGTGTTACTGTTTGAAAGGCGCTGTAGCTAGTGACATTACTGGAGACTTATGTCTCAAAGCGACTAGCACAATGTGATGTGTACATCTTAATTAGCGTCACGTTGTTATGGGCAACCGTATTACTTTCACGTCGTATTGTTTCGAGATACAATTTTTTTTTGGCTATATTATTTAGTATACTAAATAAAATGAACATAGATTTTTAGTATTAATTTAAACTGGAGTTCATTTGAGGGGAGATCTTTGAGTGAGGTCTACCTCTAGTAGTGGACGTCTATCAGATGATGATGATGATTTAAACTGTATATAAATAAAAAAACGTAAGCGAATTTTGTTGTATTTAACATAACCTTAAAGACACATCTTTTTACATATTACTATGTTTTACTGTGAGTTACTTTTAAAAAGTTATTAAGTATTTGTTTACTACTAGCGCCATCTGTTAGCTATCGCTGGAACTATTACGGCAGTACAGTCTGCCGCACGAGATTAATAAGTTATCTATTGTAAGCTAGTTAAATATACACCGTTTGTTTATAATTCGCGAAGGTTATGAAGGACCTTG
Organism: Ornithoptera priamus; assembly: GCA_029034505.1. Lineage (NCBI taxonomy): Eukaryota > Metazoa > Arthropoda > Insecta > Lepidoptera > Papilionidae > Ornithoptera > Ornithoptera priamus. Next base: position 909,439 of record JARDWD010000685.1, read on the forward strand.
AATATTAAATTGACTAATAAATTCCTTGAGAATATTATTACAGTTTTATAGCGTTCGAAAACTAACAATAAATTACTTTGTTAACCAATTTAACTTACAGTTCTAGTAGCGTAGTGAGATTCTAACAAGAATTGCTTGAGTAAGGCTTTATCTTATAGGATTTGTTATATTAATTATTTATTAAGTTATTTATTATTTTTCATAGTGTTAGAAATATTTTGGATCTTTTAAACACAAAGCACGATGTCAGAAATTAGTATTTGATTATTTTTTATTGATTTTCAATGAATGAATTCAATATATAGACAACCGCTATATACAGAGCGAATAAATCGAGGACTCAAAATAACTAAGTAAAGTTTCTTTTAACATTAATGTAATTTAGTCGCTGCCTCAATGATTTTATACCTTACCTCAACATGTACTACATACATACGTTTAGTTTAAGTAACATGTAACTTGACAGAAAAAAATATATATTCTCATTTGCATCGAATGTGTTTATCGTTACGAGTATTAGGTTTAGTATGTTTCATAACGGACTGTGGAATGCCTTTTAGGCTTAAGTTACAAGTAATCAAGTTTCATTGTACATAAGTATATAATAATATACTTTAACAAAGATTTAATAGATACAAACTCATTATATATATTTTACCTAATCCATTGCGACCGGAAATCTTTCTCTATTTACACAGAACAAGCACGGGGACGATTTAAACCTTATCATTAATGATGAGGTAAGGGTTTCATACCCAATTACATCCTTCTCCGGAACAGATGCAATCCGAGGGCTTAATTGGAAAGCTTTAAACTGCATAGTTCATTATCGTTACTTAATACAGTGCACAGTACGGACAAATGATTACTTTATTTTATAGTTCTTTACCAGCTCCATGTCGCTAATGTTATGCAAAGCGGCCGTCCCGTACACATAAAACCAGGTGCTCTTCAAATGCCTCAAGTGACCCGTGAACTTTAGGCCTGTTGAGACCTGTTCAGCCCTGTTGTAATGCACCACGCTAAATGTGCCTGATTTGCGTATATACTATACACGGTTATTCCTTTGTTGGTCGTTGCATCTCATAAAGATGGTAAGACGATACTCCGATGACTCGGTATTTCCAAATCGATGTTACCGGCGATTTTATATTAGAATAAACATGAAATCGAATTTTAATGTTGTCCCTGTACTGAATAGGTAATAGTTTTCGTCTATAAATATCGATTTTCTATTATATGCCGTAATAACATTTATGAAGTGCGCACGGTGACGATAGATATGAAACGAAACGTACGAACCATTGGAGATAATTGAAGCGGTGATAATTAAGTTGCTGGTTTAGTGGAAGATTTCAATCTCCGTTCACTTTGGGCTTACGTTGAAAACATCATCAGAGAGATGAGATAGACACGAGAAGAGGCATGGCTTACCAACAACGACAGCTTTTGGGAACATTTAACCGTCGCGATAGATTATATCGTCGTCTCAACCAAAGGCCTCAAGTCTCACCAGGAAGTATTATACTTAAAGCATATTAGTAAAATAACTAAATAGGATATATTTCAGTTTAATTTCCTTTCATAGTCTTATAAATTAAAGCATTTACACATTTCCCAGCCACAGGACTCGCGTACAGGATTCAAAGTGTGTTTTAGTGCTGATAAATATTCCGACTGGTTAACAAAGAAACCTCTTATTAGAAATATCTGAGAATAATTTTTTGTTACTATGCCGACCCCACTTAACTGGGTAAAGGGCAGGAGGGAGAAGAATATTTTGTTATCGTCAACAACCAAAAATATTAGATTGTTTTATGATATATGCAACGGAAGGCGTAGGTGTCGTTATGAACACGGTATTGCTTAGTGACCGAGCTTCTGAGTAGAAAGACCAAAATTCGCAAATTCAAGACAGTGATATGACCGATCTTGATGTACGGTAGCGAGACCTAGATATTAACGCTGAAAGAAGAACAGCTCCTGGTTGCCGGGAGGAAAACCATGCGTAGGCTATTCGGCCCGACCCAAAGAGGACGTTAGGTGGCGAGTTTGACGCAATATTGAAATCGAGAGGCTGTATGGCGAACCGAACATCAGAGGAGAAGGCAAAGCAGACAGACTTCCTTGGATGAGCCATTTGCCAAAAATTGGTGATGATCGTAGCGTCGTAAAAGCGTTTCTCGGAACTTCGATTCGTCGGCATAAGTATCGCTGGAAGGATACCATATAGCACGACTTCCGCAAAGTCCGAACAGTGGACTGGCAAGAGGCACTGCGAGGCAGACGACACTGGACTTCTCTTGTGGAGGAGGTCAAGACTCACTTATGCCAGAGGAGTACTGGTATATGATATATAGGGAAATAAACATACAATGTCGTTATGTAAACCGCTATAAGCGATGTACTCCCACAAACCGCGCTTTGTTTTACATCCGCTTAACGGTAGGTAAATTTGTACTTAATTATAACATTAAAAGAATGTTAATAAAATATTCTACTTATTTTTTTAATCAACATTATTAAGTTAGTTCGAAACATGAACTTTAATTAGTAAACTATATCAGAAAGTCAGGTCTCTTAAACATGTTTGTCTGTTTTGTTGTAAAATTTTTCCTTGCAGTTGGTTTCTATCGTTGGAGGCTGTTTAAGTATAAAAATAATGTTCAGGTACTATCTATGTGAGATTTGTTCAAAGCGATCACTGTTATGTGTCTGTGTAAACATCCTAAGCAGTGTCCACTATTATAGATAGGTGTCTCAGGTCTTACTCGTCTTATCATTACGTGTTATGAAATTACTATGTAAAGTATTATATTTGTGTTTAAGTGATTTTGCTAGAATTTCATCCATCTATGTGGTCATCTACATTTGTAGTGTATATATGTATGTATGAATGTTAGGTATGAGGAAAATCCATTGTTTGTGTGTGTGAATTAAGATTGTAGGCCATCATGCCGATTACTGTTTAAGTGGTGGAGAAACAAACATTTAAAGCGTATTTATCGGGCATCTGTAATAAAATCTCGGCAACGGCATTAATTAGCAAGTAAATGGCATGTGTCACGGGCCCCCCACTAGGTGCGGTTGATCTACAAAATCCCCACTTTGGGAAGGGGGGAGGGGGGGCAGTGAATGCCCCTCTGTAACGGTACAGGCGGGGCCTGCAAAGACACGCCAATCACGGCGGGCGCCGCGCGCGCGCACCGCGCTCACCGCGCTCACCGCGCTCATCTAAACGAATGATCTAGCGCCCGTGTCATTTCGCGAGCACCGGATTGGTCGGAGATAAAATATTTCGCCCGCTGCTCATTTTCGGCCGCGATCTAGTTCCATCGGCCGACCCGTTCGGTGATTTATTCATTTTCGGCATTTAACGCCTTATGTACACGCCGCAGCCTCCCAATAATCAATTCGAACTTTGACCCACTTTCGGGACATTACAATATTAGCATACAACAATAAATTTTATATGTTTATGCATGTCGTCCGGCGGGCAGGCCTCGCTAAAGTAATAATATACAATGCGAAGTCATCGATAAAGAACCGAGAGGCACCTGCGCGAGAGTCCGGACGGATATATTGCCGCAGCCGAGGGGACGAGATGGCCGCGCGCATTCATACGGTGCGCTCAATGGTCGGCCAGCGAATAGAGAAAGTAACGGTACATCGGACGCGACCTTCCCACCCGGTGTCCGCATGCCGACTGACGGATGAGCGCGGTTTAACCTCTGATAATAAGAGGGAACGGGACGGGTGCACGCGGGGCGGGCGCGCGCGAGCGGGACGCGCGACGTGTCTTCTTCGGTGATCGCGAGGTGCAAGATGAGTGTACAGTCACACGCGCGCCGCATCCGAGTGCGCCTCGGGGACGGACTGAGCAACGAGCCGCGCGACTCGCGTTGCGCGTGCGCACCGACGCGCGCCTCACCGCTCCAACGGACCTCAACTATTCGATGTCAACACAAACAGACAACGCTCACGTTATATAGTATAGTACGGTGGTATTCGCAAGTGTTTATGTATTAGTGTCACAGTGAAAACATGGATAAGAGTACGTAAAAGTTTCGGTGGAAAACATTTGCAGAAATTATCTTAATAAGTTAGGAGCTCCGGGAAAAATTCAATTTCGACCGCTAAAGTAAGTGATGAAAAATATTATTTAAGTGTTTCAAATTATATTTAAAGCCAAATATATATATATATATATACAGTTTGTCTTTAATGTCACAAAAAAATACAAAGTTTCTAATTTCCTAAATTTGAAAAATAATTTTTTGTTTTTAAAATAACAATCATTAAAACTAAGTTAATGAATAACTTATTTTCTTACCCGAGGAATGTCTTACAAAGACACTGTTTTTTATTATTTATTCTGTTGAATTGGTACAATAAATTTTAATTTAGAGCGGCTATATAAAATATTCAAAGTGCAGACTGTGTCAATAATTTTCAGCGTTTTTTTTTTCTTTATGGCCACACAGTGTTTCTAATTAAATAAAGGTCAGAGATCACATCTACGATCCTTATTGTCTTATCATTTCACACGGCGGGCGTCAGGGTAGAATGGTCGTAACGGGAGTTTTTTGTGATTAGGCAATATCGACTCTATTGCTAGGGGAAGCACTAGCCCCCGTCTAAATTTTCCATTGGAATGTCGGTGGATGTTAATTCCAGTGCATCCGCGGCGCGGCGGGAATATCACAATCAAGTGTATGATTGATTACGTTCGGTACACGCGCTTGGCAACATTATTTCTGTGCTTATACGGTTTTTTACGTGTCGGCACTTTGTGGCCTTGCCGAAGTGCGTATGAAGACTCCTCAGGTAGTTACCACAATCAAATCAATTGCGTATAAAGCCTTATATAGCCTCAATTAAAAACGACGGCGGTTAATCGAAATTAATAATAAATAAATGATTCATACAACCCGCACGATCTATAAACTTTTCATATACAAAATGTTTATATAAAATTTGTTGAAGGCTCTTCATCCCTTAAGTAGCTACGTGCCTGCCATCGGGTGATAGTGTATATCTGCTATTATCCGATTAACGAAAGCTTTTTGTCCTATACATCACCAAGAGCGCGATGTGATTATCTTAACTAAAACCGCAATACTTCATAGGTTCACTTAGTTTTACTGCTGTGTAGTTAAACTTAAATGATTACAGAATAACATAAAAAAAAAATTATACATAAAATTTAACTCAGAAACTTAATTTAAATTTAGCTTTTTGCTTCATAATAATAAAGTTATTTAAGTTAATCCATAAGCTAATATATCATATATCGATAATCAGATATTTATTGATTCATCACTAGATCTCCGAAGCTATTAGACGTAAACACTCAAAATTTGGTAAAGGTATTGCTTCTGCTGTTTAGAGATCAGCTAGGAACGGATAATATATAACGAATATCTAAAAAACATATTTGTATATTACTTTGACCATTAGAAACTATTTCCAAAAGAGAGGGTCAGTTAACAATAATAATAACTTAGTAGCACTTTCGTTTCATTATCTAAGTAGTACAAAAAGTGATGAAGAATATTAACTTGATTATTCTGACTCTCCAGTATTATCTGATTAATTCATTATTGTTGAAGTTTCTGTAAAAGTAAATCACAGGTAGCTTACAGAATCTTACTTAATTTATTTTTCATACATTCTTAAATATTCATATAGAACTTACAATATTTTTTAATATCTAAAAGTGATAACAGGAAGTAAACTATTATTGTTAAGGAAAATTATATTAAAGTTCATATATAAGTTTAATCCTAAATAAGAATTGTCAAAAGAGTTAAAATAAACGAATATATCATCATCAGCTGATAGACGTCCACTGCTGGGCATAGACTTTCTCCAAAGATTCCCACGCGATTGGGTAGGGAATTTATATGGCGGGAATTTGGGCCATTTCTCAACACGCTAGCCCAATGCGGGTTGTTGGGAGCCAGTGCCTCGTTTGTGCATTAGCAGGATGCACTACGAGCTGGTGAGGTTAGCTTGGGTCCCGTGAGTTGGTGTGGGGACTCCATATATATAACTTATATATGTACATATATATAGTTTATTTATTCTTCAGAAGAGACATAACGACAGGTCTTTAGTTGATGCTTAAGATGATGAGGTTAAGTTAGTTTAAAGTTATCTCTGCAGTGCCGGTTATAATATTCTCACTACACTAGGGTACTTTGATACAGATGTTAAGTGACATATACACTATTGTAAGGTCACTAAAAAAATAAATTCTTTGATGGTAGAAAAATCTGCTGATGATCATCGGCGATAGAAATGGGAAGTAGTGTTTGTATAATAGAATAAATTAATTTATAACCTAACTAATACTTAATACTTCTCAAAGAGGATTTATTAATTTTTATATAAACAGTATGAATATTGTTATTTTTCTCATCATCATCATCAGCATCATTATTAGTCTTTGTTTATCCACTGCTGGATGTAGATCTTCCCCAATATCTACCATCAAATGCGATCCTTTTCTCTTCCATCCACATCCGACCGCTCCTATGACGTCGTTGGTCCGTCTTTTTCTCGAGATAAAAAAAAATACAACTTATGTAGAAGTGTATACGTAGATAGATAAATCTGTGTTTCAAGATTATAACATCACATTATTACAAAGTTATTCAGATAAACGGAATTAATTAATATGATAATGAGCCAGCGAATGTGTCCAAACAAAAGATTATGTTAATTTCGGAGCAATTATGTATTTTATGGACGGCACAATCTTCGCGTGGAACCCACCAGGCACCGGGATCCGGCTGCTGGGGCCAGAGGCGTTGCTAAAGATATGGAGTAGGATATGGATATTAACCCTGAAATCTCTATACTGAACTTAACTTAAATATAAACTTACCAATTCTCATTTAATGTAGTTGGGAACCTTTTAAATGATATAAGAGATTAATATTTAGGTTAGTTTTATGGAGGCAGCGGGCGCCTGCGCCTGTGAGGCCGACTACACGGCGCCGTGTTAACATAATTGGAGGCCGATTTCTGTTTTCCGTAAAAATTTGTCAAATTATTATATTTTTACGCCGCGTAAATATAATAAAATGAACCGTAAAAAATGTTATTTACGACACACATAACGCTTAATGTCTTTTATAATAAAAACATATGTAATGTATGTCAAAAATATGTTAATGATTTTTATTACATTTAGAACGAAGTACAGATATATAGCCTCTGTCCGTCCGTTCGTCTGTTAATTAATTAACTATGTATTCATTAATAATTTATTGAAAGTAACAAAACCAGAGCTATGAAAAGAATTGCTGAGTGATGATGAACACTTTACATAATATTGCTTTCTTAACTATGACTTCCCTTTGAACTGTACTATATATATTACCACGAATAAAATGTTTTCACGTGGAAGAAAAAGAGATTACCTTCTCTCTCTCTTACATGTAAAAGCGAGATAAAAACTATCGTCAGTTAGTAAAATACAAACTCTTCTGTCAGAACTTTTTTCATTAGAAAAACGACTAAAATTAGTGCTATTTATACAGTATCTTAGTTGTTGTGGTAACCTCTGAAAAAACTTTATCACAATCCAATCTCCGTTTAATGTAGCCTCTGAACCGAAATTAGTCGCCGCGTCGCAGAAGCAGTTAAGCGGGATAGAAGATGGTAAGTCCAGCAGTGGATGTGGATCAGCTGTTGATGATGACATCATATCTAGCAACACGAAAAGCTCTATTCGCCCATTAAATAACAAAGTAAACGCACTCGCTTTAACTTAGCTAAATAGAAACGAAAATTGCTGAAACTTTTATTACTCGACGTCAGTAAGAAGACAATTCCGAAACCTGTAAATACGATTTTAAACAATACTCTCGAGGTGGCTTCAAATGCCTCATAGAAATTACATAATCGCACGGTTTGCGTCACAAGCGGCAGCGATTACGTATTTATAGAAAAAAATTGTCATAAGACTATAGAATTTATCTCTCGACTCTTTTTCACGCAAGTATTCATCAGCCGATAGACGTCCACTGCTGGACATAAGCCACTCCCAAAGATTCCCACATCCATCGGGTAGGGATTCATATGAAAGGATCTGAGCTATTTCCCCCCACGCTAACCCAATCAGTGTTGGTGGGAGTGTGATTGTACACAAGTAAAAAAATGTACGACAATACTTTAAATATTCTTAGACATCATTTACTGTGACATCATACTTATTTACTAGATTAATAATACTTTTACTACTATAACTGTTACTAGTATTACTGTTAGTACTAAAAATTGTGAAATGTTTTTATTGGATTTTATTTTGGCATAGTGGAATAATATTAGAATTAATAAAAACCTTACTCTTAAGTAGGTTTATTTTAACAGGATATTTTTATCTTAATTTTACTAGTATAAAGGACTGAAGTAAAGAAATCACAATGTCGTTGATTGTAAGTTTCACCGCAGCATTTCCGTTACCAAGCGGTAAAGTGATTATTACTGCTTTCCGTTTCTTACTGGTGTAATTACTGAACAAATGACATTTAACATTTCTTTACTTAAAACGATGAGCTCGTGGTTCTGTGAAGGTGGACACTGGATATGTATTGTTGCGAACAGAATAATATAATATATAACAAGCTATATATTCATCAATAATAATGTTTACTTAGTTAATCTCATATAAAAAAATATATCTAAACAAGTAAAAATACTCCGAGTGATTATTCACATACTTTTTTAGCTTATAGATAACACTCATATGAAAAATTCTTATCAATCAAGCATCACCTAATAGCGGTCCACAGCTGGACGTAGGTCTCACCCAAAGATCTCCACATCGATCGGTCTTGCGCTGCTCGCAACCAGCGGCTTCCCGTGATCTTCGTCAAATAGTCATCAGCCTCCGGTACTGCCGGGTTCTAGAGGTTGTCGTTTGAAAGGGTAAATATGAGGGTATTGAGCCATTTCCCACCACGCTGGACTTATGCGCGTTGGTTAGAGACAAAGCCTCGTTTGTTAATTAGCAGGGTGCACCACGAGCAGATGAGGTTGGCGTGGGTCCCATGAGTTTTGCGGGACAACTTACCCCTTGAATTGTTATTATGTACTTTACTTTTTTTAATTGAGTTAGTGTTTATAAAATAAAAATTAAAGACATTACGAAAAGCTATTACGAGTCTATTTGAAAAAATAATATGATTTAAAAATGTAGACTCGCTTCAGCTCGTTAATTGGACCGGTCCAAACATAACAAAGTAGAAAGTCAATGCGTGTAAGGTTTTTACAGCGGGGTGCGCCTGCGGTCGGCGGCGGGGACAGGTGACGGCGTTTTCACCTCTCCACATTTAATGGCCTAACCAAAGGCCGACAGCTCCATTCCGTGTGCTGGTGCTGTTGCGTGACCGACAGCTCTCGGACTTCGAGCTCATTAAGTACCCCTAAGCTACAGTTCGCAACTTTAAAAACTGCATCTCTTAATATGTGTCTATCTCTCCTATTACTAACTTTACTTTTTAAAATTCTCGATAGCAAAAGGAAGGGCGTTATGAGTTTAAATTTTTAATTTATGAACAATGAGTGGGGTTGTAAGGGGTCCCGCCACAACAACTCAAGGGATCCAAGCCTACCTCACCTGTTCGTGGTGTACCGTGCTAATCAACAAACGAGAGTATGGTTCCGACCAACACGCATTGGACCGTGGTGGTGGGAATTGGTTCAATCCCCGCATCGCAGAATCGATCGATGTGGAAATCTTTAGAGGAGGCCTATGTCCAGCAGTGGACGTCTATCGGCTGATGGTAGTGGAACGACGAGTTAAAGCCTTAACCTCCCCTGACTTAAAATCATAAAATGGATAGTGGGGGGTCATCTAGAGTACACCAGTTCTCGTATCTTGAATGCTGAAATACAGAAATATTACTGGTGCCAGGTTTCTGTTCCCGGAGACCGTTTAGGTAGGTACCAGTGCAGCTCTTATTGCAGCCACGAAACAGTACTGTGTAAAGATTATTGCGTTCCGGTTAGAAGGGCTCTTTAGTTAGTGTAATTACTGGAGTAACAAGACTCAACATCTTATGTCTCAAGCGACGAGCGTAATGTGGTGCTGTGTATATCACTATATACATCACCATAATATCACTCTAATTAGCGCTATATTATTATAAGCAGGCGTATCACTTACCATCAGGTGAACGGCCCGCTCGTCTCGCCGCTTAATAAAAAGTCATTTCAGTAGGCTTACAATATATAGATGTTAGTCACATCACTAATCAACCTCCACCTCAATATACCCTAGAATCGAACAAGGGACCCTTGTATTACAAGGTAGATTTAAATACTTCCACCATGGAAGTGGTTAAGTTAATCACAAAGCTTTTTGTTTTACTGGGATTTAAATAGTACAAACACAAAGAAATGTAATGGAGATGAAAAAAAGCCGTGGTTGAGGAATATCAGGGAATGGATTGGCGTATCTGGAGCGTCTGAATTGTTCCGCTGAACCGGAGACAAAATGGACTGCACCACGCTGATCGCCATTCACTAGTTGGAGAGGCACTTTATGAAGAATATAGTACAAATATGGACGGAGCATGCGTCTGACAGGTTCAACGAGTCACTATCGCAAAGAAGCGCTTTATGATTACTTTTGCTTTTACCTCTAGAGGTCTCGGGGTCGGACCTCAGTCGAAGAGTACAGCTTTGTAAAAAAAAAACATTTGCACGCGAATGTCCGACTAACAATCGCCGGTTTGAAGCGATACTTGTGCGATATTCGTAAAGCTACTGGAATACGTTTCTAACTATCACGAAGATAAACATAGCAACAAAATCATCAGCCGATAGACGTCCACTGATGGACATAGACCTCCATATTAGGTAGGAATTCATATGAAAGGATTTGTGACAATTCCCACCACGCTGGCCTAATGCGGGTTGCTGGTAGCCAGAGCCATGTTTGTTGATTAGCAGGGTGCACAACGAGCATAAAGCAAAAATACTCCTATTTGATGGTAATGGTCTGATGCCGGATACGGTGCAGATAGGTACCACGGCAGCTGATATTTCTGCCGCCAGTAGTCTAGTGTAGCTAGAGAAATTACTGGGGTAATGAGATTTTATATCTTATGTCTCAAAATGAGGATCACAATGTGGTGCTGTGCAGGCCATCTTACTAATGCTGTTATGTACAGGCTCGCCTCGTTGTTACATCGAATATATAAAATATAATATTCCTTATGTTAATTCTAAAAATGTCGTGCTTTCAACTTAATATATATTTTCTTATAATAAATATTAATACTGTAACATAAAGCAGACTTACTTAACACCAATAAGTTTCCCCTTATCACCCATTCTCACGCACGCGACGGAAAAAATAATACGTAAAGGTGTGAACTATGAATTTGTAAATTCCCCTCCAATTAATATATACGTCTGAAAGATTTATTAGTTGAAATTTGAGAAGCGATCGTTTTATCTATAGAAAAAAAAAAGTTAATAATATATTAAGTAAGTTTGGAAACTTGTTAATGTCTTTATTATTGCTAAAGATCGCGTTTCGTACCAAGTTATTTAACATTAAATTTAATAAGTATTGATAAGAGAGGAATTCGTACTATCGCGAATGGAGATTATTTTAATGATGTTTTCTGTGTGATATTTATATATTATAATACTAAATGATAAGATTTAATAAGTAATGATAATGGACGTTGATGGTTGTAAGGGTAGAGGGAGACCGAAGAAAGTGTGAATTCAGATGTGACGGCTAATAGAGACGCATGGAAGAGAAGTAGATGCTGTGCCGTCGCCACTTAGCTGGCAAAAGGGTAGGAGGAAGAGGAATAAGTTTAAATTTAAGGAACTTACTATAGGTAATATTATAACGGAGGTTTTTCAAATATTTCAAGTGTTTTATTAGTAACGGAGAAGCCTCTTCGATGAGGAACGCTTGCGGTTAAAATACCCGTTTAGGCAACGACTTCCAAACACAATATTGGTAATGTTTTCTTTCTAAACAACTTAAAACTTTTCTAAACTTGCATAACTTGTTATTAATCAAACCCTCAAACATACAGCAATTATTTATTTTTTTAATGAATACTATATTTGTGTATTTGATATTTAAAGTAATTCTCAAAAATTAAATCATTTGCAATTAAGACTGATTGAAGTTAACCGGAGATTGTTGTAACTTACTTTTGGCTTTTGGTAAAAATAAAAGTATTTGTATAACACAACTAGCTAATTTTTTTTTATATATGATTACAATTTTTATAAAAGTAAATAGGCAAATAGTTTCTATTGTATCAATTGTTACATGGATGATTATGTGGAACAAAATATGATGATTTAATGAATACCTCGTCTCATATCAGACAAAGCTTTTTATATGAAAACAGAGAATATATTAATTGCGTTTAATAAAACTAATAGCACAGCAATTACCTGTTGGCGGTAACGAGGCTACGGCATCAGGTTTTAAATAGATTGCGGGCATTATGATGACATAAACAGGCTCCCAGCAAAAACGCGCACGCTCCCTCCTGTACCGTTCCTTTTAAACCTATTTTACATACAACGCGCTTTAAGCTTACGAACACAATCAGCTTCGTTTCTAAATTGCTTAAAAAGCATGTATATTTTTAAGTATTACAACTTGTCAATAACCATAAAGTTATTGTTACAAATCAATGGATTATTTTAAAATAAACCTTTATTTCCATCCCTATTGACTTGAGATTTACAAAGTAAGTTATTCTTTGGCCTATTTTTAAATTCAGTGAAAATATTATTTTTATAACTAGAAATCAATTATTTTCTCTTATTTTAATTAGACGTTATACCCAAAAAAAAAAAATTAAGAATATATGTATTATTGTTTAAATAAGTAACTGCAAAACATTTTTCTGTTGGTCTATAATAAACAATTACTATTATATAGTATAATACGAGATACCTTCTTATGTCTCAAAGTAATATGCGAAATATATATGTGTAAATAATCTAAGGAATAATTAAATAGTTCTACCTCGTCTAGTTAATTTGTGTTATTGAAAAAACTATTTAGATTATCATTAAAATGTTTCATTACTGTTAAAGTAAAGTTGTGTACATTAATACAGTAATAAAATATAAATAAATATAAGCTATTTATCACTTCTTCGTAATTTAAAATACTGAATTTTTTGTGCCTCAAATGTGCATCTGCTTCTTTACATCTAGGATTGAAGTCTATGACCTACAGGAACTCGCGAGCATTACATATCTGCTTAAATATTCGAATACTTATTAATCTTTTCATCGCGAGAAGCTATAAATTTTAAGTATGTTCAATAGCAGCACTTACCGCTGAATCTATTTGCAGCCCATCTTTAGAATGATAGAATTGGAATATGTTTTACTATTAAAGGAAATTATATTAGAATTTTACGGCGAGTGTAAAGGCTACTTTACAAAGAGCTGCAATCGGGACTTGATGGACCCCATTTCGCACATACCTGTCGACTGGCGCCTTTTCTGTAAAGGGGAACCGCTTGCATATTCTGGACTAGTTCTAGAGCATACCACAAAATCGTTTAACTGTGACAGTTATAGTTGGAATAAATGATTAGTTAAGAGGAACTCGGTTAAATAAAACGAATCCGTCCGTAACCAGGGATGAACAAAAACATGTTTCAGATTACTGATATCACGCGTTGATGTCTTTTGTATGTCATAATAATTCATGTTTGTTAAATTCATTTACTCATGGTAGGTCTCTGTTGCCGGAAATCATCTAGGTAGATACTACTGCAGCTCCTGTTTCTAACGCCAAATTGTTGTGCGCATACATTATTTTGTTCCGGTTTGATGTAAGGTAACACGTAACATCCTTTGTCACAAAGCGAGCATAACAGTTTCGCAGTGTATAACATCCTAACTAGTGTCACATTGTTACGAGCGAACGTATCGCTTACTACAACTTGAACGTCCTTCAAGTCTCTTCGCCTCTTGTAATAATAAAAAATACATTACAATCAACCACATATACAATTGTTAAAACAATTTCTCCTCCCGCGCACAGTCGGAAACTATGTTTACTTTCATATCGTGACTGTACGTTTGTAAAGAATGATTATGTCATTTTAAACAAAACAGCAGAATAAGTTGAATAAACAACACCGATTTTTTCTGATATTCAAAAATGTGTGCTTTATTTTTGATTGCAATAATAACATTAAAATTCACGCTTATTTAATAGTTAATAAAAACCTGCGGCATGTTTTTGCTTATTACAAGATACGGCTTCCCCGCAGCGTTTGGTAATCACGGAAATCACTAAATATCTTTTGTTCAGTTTTTCCTCTTATTCATTAACCCAGACAACATTATTCCATTTTAAGTTTTTTAATGTTTTTGCTTATACAAAATAAACTTGATATTGCAAGTTTTTTTTTGTTGTTGTTTATATACAACTCTGAAAATTATATTACATTTTCAAACACTTCCGGCTAGGTATCATTCTAATAATGTAATTCCGCTGTCATAACAACAGTGATCCGATTGTCAACATATAAGATACGGAGTTAAGCTATTATGCCGGAGTATTCTAGGCGAGCACACTTCACCCTTAACGGCCTCTTCGTCTTTTACCAACATGTTATATTAAGGTCAATTATTAACTCTGTATCGGTTTACGAAGCTGTGATTTTGTAGGCAGACGTTAATACAAATATAAGATCATTTCCCATCTACGATCTATATATCACTTAAAATAATGTTCTCCATTTGCCGAAGAAATAAAACTATAATTAGATTGAAATTCATACTCTAGATATTTATTAAAAATGTGGTAAAAACTAATACTAACAACAAATTAATATGAGTGACATATGTGTATCACAAAAATACACAAAGGATCAGGAAAATAAGGAAAAAAAATACGGGTCGTCTTGATATCTCGGATTTGTGGTATCCAGTAAAAAAAATGCGACATTTTTTCTAAGAAGCTGATCTAGTTCCGCCCGTGTCACTGTATTGAGTCACACCGCGTCACTTATTGCCCAACGAATACGTACACACACACGAACATTTGCACCTATGCGAGATTCGCGTTTTGTGAAACTACTGCACACAAAATAATACTTTTTACATTAATATCAGAATAGACACATTTTCTGTATGTCACTTCTTTACTGTCTTATTTATAAGTTTAAGTATATTTTCATAATATTTTATTGTACTAACCGATCAAAGAAGTGAGTCGTCCGGTTGTACCTACCTAGACCGTCTCCAGCAATAGAGACGGTAGATCTCTGTTGCCAGTATTCTTCTTCCTTCCTTGCAGTTTTGTCTCAGAGCAGTATTATATTAATATTCTAAATACATCTCTAGTGAAAAAGAATGATTGTAAATTTGTAGTGTTTTTTCTTTCAAAACGTGTATCTCGAAGTAATAACGTCAAGTCCGTGTAATAAGTTTTTAAATCTATCCTCAAATTTATGATTAAAGCTCTCATATCTTAATTTATTTGTTGATAGTATATACGATATACGAGTGGCCGGCTTATTATGCACGTTGCAAATGATTAGCGAAGGTAGCGCTAAGTTTGCCCTCACATTACTTATCCCTGTATACATATCAAGAACGATTGATTTAAAGAAAATACTTTTCGTTTTTTTTTTAAGTTTTTTTCTCACTAAAGTACGAGATGCGTTAACATTTCTAATGTCATTAATCGTTATATTGGTAGTATGTTTTATTTTCTTCCGTAGCGCATTAGTTAATCGCCTTATTAGATGGAGATCCCAGGATCGGTTTTGGGGTTACACGCTGTGGAGTTTAGTAGTTGCTAGTGTATTGTATCGCATGTGCTTCAAACAGACAATTAAGCACCGTATCTTCTAACTACTTAAACCTATTTAAATAACAAATTAAGTCACTAAAAAGATAAGCAACTGTACTTAAATGATATTAGTAAATTTATTTTTAATTATAGCTATGCTTAGAGATTTTGGTTGCGGTTTCTAAATCTTACACGAAATCTCTGTGCACGCCTTTGGTGTTTTATCAAATCCTTCTGGTAAGCTAATACCTTTATATTATAATATATGACAACTGGAGTATTCTGGATGAGGATACTTCACTATGTACGTTGTCATTTTCATTGGACATCGCACGATATTGAGGTCAAGTGTTAGCATATTGCAGATTGAAAAATAGATGATCGCTGCGGGGCGCTCGCGTTCCGATCAAACGTCGCTCGTGGCGCGAACATGCTCCAATTCGGGACGTCACAAGGCTCGGAGCTCTCACCACGAGCGTTCACACGGGCACCGCATCACGCGACGAGACACTGACGTGATCCGTCAGAGGTCGGCGGGTATCGTGACGTATGCTCGACCCGGATCATCTCCTGACATGAGCGCGATCGCGAGAGCGGTGCACACTCGCGATAACTCGTAACGCGACTCAAATACTTCACATGCATCACGACCGGCTCACGCCACGTTCAGTTGATCAGCTGGCGCTTCATTTAAACAATTAGCCAACAATAATGGCGGAACGTTCGCCCTGTGGTAAATGATGAGACTTTTCTACATGATCTCATTCCTAAATAAGGTCCACTAAGTTAAATAAAAAAATACTACAAACGTATCGGCATCTGGCATAAAGGATACATACTCGGAAGTATAAGTATATGTTATTAGCTTATTCATATAGATATTTCGCGTATGCTCAGCAGTGGGCTATCTAGACCGACTAAATATTAATACTCATTATTACCTAATAATGGATATTAATGCTTATAAGATACATATAACAGAGACACAATTTTATCTGTTCATTAATATCAGATGATTTAAGGCATGTCATAACCTTCTTATGAAAAGAAAATAATTATGATTTTATAAAAAATTAGTAAGGGGTTAATCGGCGTGATGATTGTCGGGGTTGATGTGCAGCTGTGGACGTCTGCCGGCTGATGAAGTAGTATGAAGCAGGTTATCTAGTCTAAACTAAGTATATTAATCACGACATGAAGTGCGAGTAAATGATCGATTTGTTAATTTCTACGTTTGTTATTAATTTTAAATTTCAAGCATCAAAAGTGTAGTTATATAAATATCGCTTTAATATAGTTTTATTTTTTAACTTAAGCAATAAAAAATACTTGTTTAAAAAAAAACACAAGTGATTAACTCTGCGGTTGGAGTGCGGTCAATTCATTAAGTTTGACTTTGATACTTCAAGACGGCTTTGTACACTTAACATGAGATCAACTGAGATTAAATTAAAAATTTATTATCTGTTATATAAATTAAAACTTTAATGATTGTTTTATATAATAATTACTGTCTTCAGTTTTATAATATGAGTAGATAAGATTGTATAGTTAGGTTATAATAATTTACAGATCTTCTAAAGGAGAGCGATGGCGAGACGTCTCTTGTGATAACAATTGGCGGGGATGTCTTCGTTCTCAGAATTTAGATGGCCATTTGAAGCCGTTTTGAACAACATATGATTTCGTTGTTTCTTAATATCCTGTTAAAATTGCCGTCGATTTAAGTTCTAAATTTATTAGTAATGTAGGCGACTTATTTACTTTACCATAGTCCGGTTCAAACGGTCAGTGAATAGAACGGGAACCGTTCGTTCGTACAAAGTAAAACATAGCAAGTACACTGCGGACGGACCAAAGTATATTATTCTTTCACAGTTTCACTTCATGCTTTCGTGGCATCCCACCTATGTGCGCGCAAACAAAATAACTCCGTACAAAGGCTTTTACAACACCGCAATTCGCACAGGCCGGGGAAACTCGACAATGCAATGGGACTGGTCGTAAAGCTCTTTCTATACAAACCGCTGCGTTACTTTCCGCGAAAGCTCGTAAAACTGGCGAACGCAGGCGCTCGTCTATAGCGACCTCCGGCTCTAGCGACGCAGCGACGCAGCAACGCAGCATCGCAACCCATAGACGAGATTTTTCACAATAACATTGTACACGAGAGCAGGAGACAAATATCCATATTTTAAAATTAATTCCTATTTAAACTTTTTACTGAGTAAACAAACAGGATACAGATAACCATAGAAATAAACACAAAAGCGGACGTAATGCCTGAAGGCGTTTGTTTCCGTGAAACCGTTCGAGATTTAAATAAAGTAACATATAGATATTATATAATTTATACAAATTACTCATATGACATTATACATATATATTTTCATCGTGCGTATAAAGGAGAGCGTCCGGATATTGTATGGAAATAATTTCATAATTTAAAAGATAAACGAGAGGAGAGAATCGTGAAGATAAAATATATAATGTATTATATCTGCTGTCAAGCATAAGTATGCTATGATTACTGCGTCATAGTTAAAAAGAAGCTGTAGTCATTAAACTCTAAAACAGAGATACGATTTTTTTATATTGTTGACGAGTTCGAACACAACGACATGAGGAACGTGTGATCGATCGATGTTGAGATCATTGAGGGAGGCTTATGTTCAGCAGTGGACGTATATCGGTTGATGATGATGATAACGAATGGATGAAGTTAAGTTATGAATCGTAAACATATTTAAAGTCAATTGCAAGTTTTGAACACGATCTTAATAAATTGAAATTTTCGTAATTTCAGCATTCTGCTAAACCCGGCCTACCTCCTCCAACCACTTAGCCAATGGAAACCACTAAACTTTAAATTAAGCTTTTATCGTAGTTAAGTACGAAGCAGGGGAAAGGAACTTATTTGACCCATCGGTCATATGCCCTCACTTTATGGACAAGTGTATGGTCTAAGTAAAAAGAATTCTTCTGTATCTTTTTACTGTTGCTATTGGTTCCATCATATTACCACAGGAGTATTTTTCAATCTACCGACCAGGTAGTCGTTTAAGGAAGGAATTCAAAGTATTATTCTGGTTGAGCATGCTGTACTGTCTTCGACCTTATTATTTATTATATATATATATATATATGAGATTTCTATCTATGTATGTGATATCTCTACCACCATAAAGCCTTGACTTAAAATTTGACAGTAACATTCCTTTTGCCAAGTATAACTTAGCTAAGAACGGATTTTACGTAATGTTACTCCCTAATGGAATTGCGGGGGTAGTTGTCGACCGGAAAGTGGGTTGGGAACAGCCGGTATGAACGAATAAATGATAAATAATGGTTTTCAAAAACCCTCCACAGTGTTTAAAGATTATAAAGTGTCAAAGTGAATAATGAAAGAGGAGTCTGGTGGATCCGCAGAAGGTTTTTTTTTTCAATTCCTTTTTTAAATACTACCGACAGGCTTATAGAAGGGCAATAGAAATTAAGATGAGCTATGTGTAAAAAAAAACTGTCAAGCTAAAACTTAGCAGCGATCACATCGATCCTCTCGTTACTTACGGATGCAAACCCACCGCAGTCCTGCAGCTAAGTGTGCTCTCTTTGTTAAAAACAATTAAGCAACTCTTAATTAGTTTCTGAACTGCTCGCTCGGAGTGGAGTTTTAATAGGCTGCCATTGCGCTTTGATGCCGCTCAGGAAATGGCGGCTCCGACTGCTCTAAACACTTAAATGGTCTAAGCTAGTCTTTCGGAATGACATAGCAACAAAAAGAGGTTCTATTTAATATCATATAATATAGAATAAGGGAAGGATAGTATATATATGCGTTGGAGAAAAATCAAACTACCCTCCGAAGTGAAGACATGATATGCATATAATCCTCCCGGAAGTTGTATATTATATTATCAGTTCCCTGCCCGTTTATATAGAATAAGATTTGAATATTGTACTTGAAATTCGTAAGAACTGTTCCCGCCCTTTCTCGTTATCAACTTCCCCGCAACCCCTTTTGGGAGTAACATTTAGTAAAATTCGTTCGTAACTGCCCTATATAAACACAAGATCCTTTTTTTTATTAAACGTTGCAATGAGATGAGCGTGACGTTCATCTGATGGTAAGTGATATATCAGGCCATAACAACGAGGCGCTGGTTAGGATAGTGTACACTGCACCACATTGTGCTCGTCGCTATGTGAGATAAGTTCTTACTGGTGGTAGGTCTCTGTAGCAGGAGACCGTCTAGGTACGATTCAACACAGACCCTATTGAATCTGACAAACAGTAGTGTGCAAATATTACTGTGCTCCGGTTTGAAGGGTGCTGCACCCGATGTAATTACTGTCGTAGCGAGACTCAACATCTTATGTCTCAGGAGACGAGTGCAACATGGTGCAGTGTTTACCGTCCTGACTAGCGCGTTTTTGTTATGGGCAGCCGTATCACTTTCTATCAGGAGAACATCAGATGGTAAATCCTGTAACATCGGTAATTACACTAGCTACAGCGCCCTTCGAACCGGAATAGTAATTTTTGTATAGTGTTTATAGTCGGCTGCAACAGGCGCTGCTATGGCACTTAGACGGTCTCCTTCAACAGAGACCTACCACCAGTAAATGTCGCCAGTATATCATTCAAGATGTCATGCTACTAATGTATGTTAGCACTACTTAAACTTAGCAACAGTTAAGTTATATTGAACGGGATTTATTAATGTTATACTCGTCTTATTTAATGCCTCCGCCGAGGGCTGGTGGTGACGCCAGTGTGATTTACCGTCTGACGCTGCTGCTGATCGTAAATTGCTCAACACGTTGTTAGATGACTTCAAATATCTTTACAACATTTGATAACTTATACAAGATCATCCATTCAGCATCATTATCAGCCGATAGACGTCCACTGCTGGACATAAGCCTGCCCCAACCATCCCGCGTTGCTAGCATCCAGTGGGTTTCCGCAATCCTCACCAGGCCGTCGGTCCACCTTGTGGGAGGCCTCTCAACACTACGTCTACCGGTACTCAGGAGCCATTCGAAGATCTTGCTGCCCCATCAGCAATCGGTCCTTCGAATGAATTTATGTGTAACCTTTAAAACTATGTATATGTATGGCCTATGTCCAGCAGTGGACGTCTACCGCCTGATGATGATGATATGTAATACAGGACTCATTTTGAATATTTACACAACATATGTATTATTTGTTTTACCAGATATCCTCCTTCTCATATTGTATTCCTCATATGTGAAGGTCGTGGCTACCTCCACCCGTCACTCTTTCCACACTCTCCTACTCCACAAGGATTTCAAGATTGTCTTCGTCTTTCCTGGCAGTGTCAATGTGTGTGTGTGTGTGTGTGTGTTTGTGTGTATTAAATATATATCCTGTAAGAAGGAACTTAATAATGTTACCATACAACGGCTGATATGAACTTTAACGTTGCACCAACTAATTTACTGGTGGTACTTACCACCGCAGCGCTACCCGACAAACACTAATGTGCAAATATTACTGTGTTCCGGTTTGAACAACGCTGTAACTGCTTTAATTACTGGGGCAACGAGACTCAACATTTTATGTCTTAAGCGACGAGCGTAATGTGGTGCAGTGCTGTCAGTCTATGATCCTTATCACTTACCATTAAGTGAATGTCCAGCTCGTTCTGATGCTTCATATAATAAAAAAACTGCCCTTAAATTTTTGATACGTCACTGGTATATTTATTACATGTGACGTATACTGTTACCAGTAATACAATCGAAAGTAACGGCGAGGTTAAACCTGTTACTAATTATTCTAATACCACACTAGTGTGCACGGCCCTAATGAAGATCCACCTGACCCCGGTCACTCGGTACTTTCTAACCAGTTAAGGGGGAGTACTACCTCTGTGCTCGAATAATTATTATCGTGGTACAAGTCAATTATAGTAAAGCCTTTACTGAACGTTGATGTAAATCTAGTGTATTTTATCCATAGACCTTAAAAAGACTAGGCTTGAATTATAGTTAACAACAAAATACTTATTCTTGTCGCTATCTGAAACCACCTTTTCTTCAGGTTCTGAATGTAATGTTTAAATTTTTGCAGAAGGTGTCTTCTCTCATGAGAATGTTAGTACATTGGTTCCGTATAACGTCCCATGGTAAAGAACGCTAATAGCAATCGTCCTAAATTTACCGTATTACTATCACAGGCTGTTAGAGCCATGTATCAGCTCTGGAAGTTGGTATTACCCTAAAAACTCTACCTGGCCATCATGGGAACTCCACAACTTTCCCCCAAACTTTATCACCTTTTGAAACCCACAACAATATATTTCTATAATCTTTCATCTTCTTTTATCTCCACGTCCGAAGGTCGGCTGTAGATTCCGGAAATAGTCACCAGGTAAATCAGTTTCCCGGCGTATGTCACAAAAACATCCGCCTTATTATGTTACTTTAAAGTCAGCTTGGCCGGCGCGATAGTCCATTAGGAGTGGTGTCCAAGGTATTAAAGAAGAACAGGTTTAGTGTGGTGGGAGCGTTACCTTAACGGTGTGACAACAGACCAGCGCCGCTCGACCTGTGACCCAAAAGCGCACGCAGTACCGGCTCTAGGAATTCCTTACGGCGGATCTAAAAATAAAATTACTAAATATTCATCCGCCATATTGTAAATGTCACAACTAGTATCATTTATCCTACAGTAATATTACCGAGTGTTACCATATTTATTACCAAAAACTAGAAGAAAGTTAATGTACTAATAAATATTATATTTTTTTATAATAGAAAACTGATGAAAGAGCTGAATATTCAGCTGATAGTTACATCGTCATCCCATAGATGTCCATTCCTGGACATTGGCATCTCCCAAATATTCCCACACGATCGGATTAGGTTTCATTTGGGGGAATTTAGGCTTTTTCCCACCAGACTGGCCCAATGCGGATTGGTAGGAGTCAACGCCTCGTTTGTTGATTAACAAGAAGCATCACCAGGAGGTGAGGTTGGTTGGATCCCGTGAGTTGTGCGGGAACCCTTACACCCCTAAATAGGATGGTACACACTACGCTCACATTACTAAAGCATAAGCATAATTTCGACTATAACTGTATTCCGGTTTGAAAGACGTAGCTAGTGTACGACTCGTTGGTACGAAATTCAGTCCAGGGTACTCGGAGCATTCTCCTCCAGCACCACATCTCTAAAGCGTCTATCCTCTTCTTCTCTACTTATCGCAAGGTGTACGAGAATATGGGGGATACAACAAGTGCCCGAACTAGCCAGTTATGCTTGAAATTATAACTTATTTTATGGTTTCGGGGGGAAATCTCCGAAAGATACCCTTCTTCTGGGAGGAAGTCAGAATTATGAGCGATTCTTATTCAATTTCCTCGATGGTCTGCATCAGTGCATTCGGAGTGCATTTCTACACTTTATGTTAACACGTCTCTAAGGAGGAGCCTAACCCTCCTAGGCACCATCGCTGAGCCATACGGTGTCCCACACAGGTTCGCTAGTTGAGCGATAAGAACCTCCACCGTCAAGGCCCGCGAAACTCACAAACCCTTTTAGTCGCCTTCTACGACAGGCAGGGCTTACGTTCGTCGTATTCTTACCTACAGGGCTGTTAAATTATAACTTAGCGAACAAACTTAACCGTAACTTATACTTTTGTGAGTTCCAAAACACGTTTTACCCAGTGTTCAGCTCCGCGGCTAGTTTCGTGCTAGCCACTAAAATGCGATTTGAATACGTTATTGTGTTTTTATTGATACGCATTGTTAAAGAATTTATGTTGATTCATATTAACATATATATATATATGAATATGTGCGTCTACTTAATCAAATAAATTAAAATATATTACGAAATATTTTTTTATTACCGAAGGCCAGTGTAAGTACGTATTAACGGCCGTTCCACTTGTAAGAGTATAACTTAGCCTCTTTTATATTTCCTTTGAGAGATTCATCACAGAAAATATTTATCTGTATCAAAGAAACAAAGTTATATATGTTATAACGGAAATCTTTAACAAGTGTGAATTGATCTTTCCTGTTATCCGCGCACCAATTTTCACGTGGTGAACTTTGAAGTAATTCTTTAAAAAAAAAAAAATATCGAAATCAGATCACTAAGTAAAGAGATATCGGGCGAAATGAAGTTCAAGTTTTATTAGCAGAATAATAATTCTTATTAATATATATAATCGTCCTCTATCGATAGATGCCCACAGCTGGGAGTCACTTTCTTTAAAACGTCCATCTGTGACGTGCCCACGTGCAGCGACATCCTACAACTTCCATGGACACCTTCGCTGGATGAGAGCACATCTTTCATCTATTATTATAATTATTGCTGATTAGTAAACATTTTTATTGTTTTGTCTACATCAGTAGATTAAGATTTGATAACTTAAAAATTTACTTAAAATGTCATGTTAGCAAATTTGAATGTTATGCATGACGTAAAGTTAAGTTACACTGGTTATTCTTTTTTTAATAATATCATGTTTTCAATACATATATGTATATGTATGCTATTAAACATTTCCAACTTCACTGCTGTATGTTCCCCGCCCGCTTTGTTGACCATAATATAAAATTAGACCTCAAATTTGTCTGAAATATTCCTCGAGAGCGACGGGCAATCGTAAATGACTTTCTATAGCAACCGTTACTATAGCAACCGAACATGTAATACGAAATGAAAATGCTTATAAAAGCTAATTAGAAATAAAATAATTAAAGATCTTTGAAATTCAAAAAATTAATATCCTACAACCATCTACAAATCATTCCACATCGTTTGCTCTTGTTCCTGTGTCGATACGGTCACTAGTTTTCACGTGATTGACTAAAAAAAGGAACCCATTTTAATTACATATATACGAGTGTAGATATTACCATAGAAATTATCAAATCATCATCAGTCGATAGATGTCCACGGCTGGACTTAGGCCTCCCCTAAAGATCCCTGCATCGCTCTATCCTACGCTGCTCGCATCGTCGGGTACCAGGAGCCCTATTTTGTAGGGATTCATTTGGGGGATTTAGGCCATTTCCCACCACGCTAGCCAATGCGGGTTGGTGGGAGGAGGAACAGGGGTATGATGTGATCGAATCTGCGATTTTTATCAATATAAGTAATTGCATGTTTGTATAATTTATTCTTTGTGTTGTATAAAATAAATGTGAGCTAACCCTTACTTAGTCCATATAAAGTATGCCATAACTATTAATATGCAGATTAATACCTGTGAGGTGAACTAGTTGGTTACATTATACCAATGTATATTTTTATTAGTATTTCCGGCATGCGTTTCATATTAATTTTTACACTTAATTTTAACTTTCAAATTTATTCTCAATTATTATAATAAACATCAAGAATTTTAAAAGTTCTGTTCTCATGACATCTTAATTTTTAAGACTTGAAGATTAATTTATGAATAGATAAAGTTTATTTATATTTTTCATCATCATTACGGCCTATTGACGTCATCTACCGTACAAGCGCTTAGCCGTATCTACTAGATTGGGTACGTAAGTAGACAATAGGAGTCTGTTGGTAAAACTAGCAAGAAATACCTATTCTTTTTCTGATGATATTCCCTCTTGATGACCTATTACTACAAGTCAAAGGTGTGATGAATGTGGGTATATACTAACTTGTCTTCTATACAGAGCAATTATAAATTTGTATAAAACTAAAGAAAGAAACTTTACAAACATTATTGAAGGAGACACAGACAAATAAAAGAAAACAGTTGTAAGAAATGTGGATGTAAAGGAGATGTTAAGTACCTGTGACCCACAGATTATACGACCACGTAAGCTGAGCTGTGAGCTAATTTCTTATTTCACTGTGCCGTTTATGTGTTTAAAAGGGGATAAAATCCTCATTTAATAAATAACATGCATACTTTTGCAAATTGGTAGTTGCTATAACGACCGTATAAATATAACGACAAGTTGTCATTAGTTCGACAAATTCTACCTGCGAACCAACAACAAACACGAATTAGGAGCAACAGCCGCGAAACCTAACACTGGTCCCGGTGTTACACGGGAATGCTGCTCCGCGGGACCAGTTTACCCAGAAGCACCGAATAATCGTTAAACACGAGCGTTTATTTATCTTCCACGTACCCGCCGACGCGTTAAGATGACCGTTGTGACCAAACTGTGAACAGACCGCGCGGCTGCCCAACGCGGCGGTAGGTGCTTCCATTCGATTGAAGCACACAGTTCCGAGTGTGAAACGCGCCCATTCAAATCGATATTAACGCTTTAGAAATCAAATCACCAATGTTAATTCATTCACGTATCACCGCCCGCGCTTCAGTTCATTGCGTCTAAGACGATAATTGCTTGCGGATGCTGGGAAATAATCCGGTGTCTGTGTGTCGCGACTCATGCACCGGAGATCCGATTAAATGCATACCTTCATTGTGATTGGAATTTAAACTTTCAGATTCGGACTCGCGTCGAGATGGTGAGTCGGCATTTTCTAGATCAGCCGCTGGTACATTGCGAAATTATTCTACATCGTCACACACATCTGTAAACTGTTTATAATGATAATCACCAAAATACACCGACATTTATTAAGAAGCTTTAAATTCATCTTATTGGTTATTGATAACCACTACTTCAGTAACGCGCGACTCTGGCGAAGTAAAACTAAAAATTTCTTTGTTAAATATATTTTTCTCGTATATTCTTTATGTTATCTTACTCACTATTATATTACGAGATATATGATTTATAAAAGGAAGTCATTTCCACATTTTGGCAAGTTTTGAATTATCTTATACAGAATAGCATGCTTCTCTGACTTAATTTAGTTTAATAAGACGATTAAACTTATTTATAGCTATATTAAAACCACCGTATAGCCTAACTTTCAAATAAATCTGATACTTTATGCAGGATTGGACGATACGAGTTTTTTTTAATTCACAGATAGACAATACGGAGATTGTCCTTTAAGTCGTACCTTCACTATCTATAACCAATGTTCTTCCGCCGAGATATTGTAGTAATATTTCATCTATATGCTGTCATAACTGAGTTCCATTATAAAATTAGCTATAACATCTAATAACACCATTATACTCCTACATGAGACTTTGTTAACATGATGAGTTTTGAGATAAACGCAGTGGAAATAATGCTTTGTCAGTTCCAATTCCGGTCTGTGACGTCCCGCAGCAGTGCTTGACTTTTCGAATTCGGTTATACTTTTGTAAATTGTGATTCCATGTTAATTTTATGAGTATTTATGGTCGAGATATGTATAAGGCTCCTCTGCGCCCGCTATGCATATTAGCTCTCGTGACGGTATCACGTTGGAGAAATGAACGAGCATTTACGATCGATATTTGACCTATGACGCCATGAACAACCATTCATTATAAAATAAATTCAAACTGGAACATCCACAAACTGGATGTTGGGAATCGAACTGGTGAAAAATTGGACTCTGCTGCCTCTGGAATGTGCCATTATTTACATTGAAAAGCAGTAACAGTTCATAGTTTAACTGATGGCGGACGTTCATTTAACATTGGACATCGAGATGGGAAATAGAAAATTGCTGTTTCGATGTCGCCTTTAAAATCTTTATTATATCCGGTACAAAGTTATTACAAAATGTTATAAACTAAAATACTCATTTTCCAAACTGGTACTTACGTATATGGTCTCAGAATCTAATCAGAGATCTCTGTGAAAAGGTATTTGGTAAGGGCTATTGCGAACACGTTGAAATGGCATATATTCGGTAACCAAGTGGTGTAGAGATAATTAGAGATCTATCAGTGGCTGTGTTTTACCTGATGATAATGTTGATATTCAGGAATGAATATCAACAGGCTGAAATAAAAAAAAAATACGCGAAGCATACAATTTAAAAATATTAATTAAACTCAAAGATTAAGATACTGATGTTATAACTAAACGTTACAATTTTAAAGCAACGAGATGCGGGAGATCAACCAATGATAAAGAAAGATTACTCCTAAAAAGTGTATCTTGTATAAATGTATGTCTATGGCGCAATGTTACATTATGGTAACATGTAGGATGACATATCTCATTAGTCTTGTAATTTAGTGAAATTGCTAAAGATTTGTTACGTTTAATTCCTTCTAGTTAGGAAGGTCTTCCGGTTTCCGCTTCCCGATTTCATTTTAATTGTCTTTAATCTACAAGAGCAGAGTCTGTAGTCTACATGAGCGCAATATTACTTTCATGTCCCCACAACGGAGCTCATACACAAGTACAGTCCGCATAAAAGGTGTCGTACATCAAATGCTTTGTCCAAATCTAAATAATTTATTACCGAATACAAAAACGGCACTCGAAATTGACTTCTGGTTTGTAGTTTATTGTTGTTGTAAGTAGCGTAATATTCAAATAATGGACCCGGCGCAAGGAGAACACTTAACCCGTACAGTTAATGAATGGGTTCCCCAAGGGTCCGCACTCGGACCGGTTTTATTGTCAAGCGTTGAAGATCCTTATAAATAAATCGCATTGTGTCATTGTCGGATGTAATTATTTAGATCGGGAGCACATTACATTTTTTTTTTTTGTTTTCTGCCCTACTGGTAATATTGTAGAGAAAAGAATTAAACTTGACGTTACAATAATGGTAATAGATAATTTGAACTTAGCTTCCCATACTGAGGATCGGTGTAGTTAATTTTTTTATAAAACTGAGCAACACGAAAGACTATAAATTTATTTGTTGGTAAGTGCCCGCTCATGGTAATGCGAAGTAATGTGCGACCTGATGATGATCAGGAGGAATAGTTAGATACAAGTGGTATCGAACTGATCGCACTGGAAATCGACGAAGATAGTTTATGTTCAGTAGTTGAACACAAGCTAATTTTATATCGATGCTTACTGGTGGTAGGTTTTTGTTGCCGTTGACCGTCTGTGTACCTACCACCGCGGTACCTATTTCTACTGCAAAACAGTAATGCGCAAATATTACTGTGTTTCAGTTAATAGGACGTTGCAGCCAGTGTAATTACTGGGATAATGAAACTTAACATTTTATATCTCAAGCCGCCTAGCGTAATGTGGTGTAGTGTATACCGTCCTAACCAGCGTCACCTTATTATGGGCCAGCGTATCACTTACCATCAATGTCCCGTTCGTGTAGTCAGTTAGTTGAATAAAAAAAAAATTGTCATTTACATGGTACAGACAGAAGTCTTAAATCTCATAATGTATTCCATCATTATTATCATCAGTCAACAGACATCTGATAATATGAATATTCATACTCTACCACATTTGGCAAAAAAGTAGAGGCTCATTGAAGTTTTAACTTTTGCATCACCAGAAGCAAACCAGTACTAAGAATGAAGCCTGTCCCTTCTCTAACTATACCCTTGGTATTAGAACATAATGATTTTGCTCTACTATTTGGTATTAGTAATGTTTTAGGATTATCCAAGTATGAATCGATGGTTTTTACTTGAAATCAAGTGATTTTATCAAGAACCATTTTGTCATTTCTATGAACGATGAATATACATAAAAAAATCGATTTTGGCATCAAAGCATTGGTTGGTACAATGAACAGTACCACCACCAGTAAATGCGATTTCGGATAGCTGCGATGCGTGAGCGTACCCGTGACTAACGCCGCAGATTGTCGTCTGTGCGTCGCATCACAGACCGTACCCTCTGTCACTATTTCCTTTTATCCAACACTCATTTTATTGTGACAAAGTGACGCGTTTGACTAGCGTTTGACGTTACTTTGTAACGGATATTTATCGATTTTTTTTATTGTTATGTTTTGTACTGTTTATTCCGATTGAATGTTATCTACCAATGTTTACTGGAAGTGGTCCGTTGAAGAGGCCATTTATATATGGCCCGATTTTATAGCAATGTATCATTTACTATAACTTGACTTGCTTAATCACTCTGTACAGGTCTCTGTTGCTGGAGACCGTTTAGGTACCACAGCAGTTCTTACATTTGCCCACGTTCATCAGTTCCGATTTGAAGAGTCTTGTACCTAGTACATTTATTATAGTAAGTAGACTTCTTGTGTCTGAAAGAAATTATCATATATGATACAGGGTGTTGTATATAATAGAAATTAAAACACGACTTCAGATCTGTCTGAAGGTGCCGAGCACAATGTGGTGCAGTGTACATCATACTAACTAACGCGACGTTGTTATGGACAGATGTATCACCTATTGTCAAGTAAACAACCTGTTTGTCCTGTCCTGATGTTACGAGACGAGCGGGACGTCCACATATTGATCATACCCCTTCCCTTAACAACGCGGCGCTAGTTAGGATGATATTCACTGCACCACATTGAATTCCTTGCCTTAAGACAACATGTTAAATCTCATTACCACAGTAATTTCATTAGCTACACTACCTTTCAAATCGGAAGATAGGTACACGGCGGAAATAAGCGCTGCGGTGGTACCTGCCTAGACGGACTCCAGCAGTTAGATATTCTGTGTAAGATGTGAAGATTTAAGACTAGATTCTGGTGCGTCTGAGATATAGTAATCGTAACAGAATTTAGAAAGCGAATGTGAAACAAAATTACGAGCATTACATGATTATTGGGCCGAGCCTGCTCCAGTTGCTCGTGTGTTTCACACGTATAAAAATGTTATTACGGAGTATTAGCGAGCTGAGTAGCCAATTTAAGACTGGGGAGATCGTTCCACAGACGCTCCTATACATCTCATTGCAGTTTATATTTAAAAAGTTTTTTTTTTTTTATTATAACAAAGTGATGATCACGAGGTGCCTTCTTCGAACTGAACAACAAGGGTACGATGGTTAGAATAATATACACTGCATCACTCTGTACTAATCGCTTGAAACAGACCTATCACGGCTTAGTCGTATGTATTACTGGATTTTTTCAAAACGATGGTAAGCAATACGATTTGGCGCTTCATCATCTTTCAAACCGGAACACAGGAATATTTGTAAAATAATGTTTTGAGGCAGAACTGAAAGCCTGGAGGAGGATACTGGCAACAGCTGCACTCTTTTGCCGGAGACCATTTAGGCAGGTACCAACGCAGCTCCTATTTCTGCAGCCAAACAGTAATGCGCAAACATTATTATGTTCCGGATTGAAGTGCGTTGGAGTTAGTGTAATTACTGAGGTTATTAGGCTAAACATATGTCTGAAGGCGACGAGGACAATGTGATTCTGTGTATATAATCTTAACTAGCGCTACCTTATATACTGGTTATATATACGATAGACCGCAGCAATGTGGCGCTGGTTGGGGTGATATACACTGCATCAGATACTGTAGTAACGCCGTTTAATTAGAGAAATATTGTAGTTATGTATTGTTATGGTCTAGAGTATGCAATGTATATCTGACATTTGTAATAATTTTTTTTTTAATAAAATATAAAAGGTGTAGCGAGGTTGTACTGAACGGGCCCAAGTGGAATACACCGATCTCGATGCCGTTCGTAATGGCATTATAATAGTGAACGGCGTGTGATGATGGCCCCTTAATGAGTTTAAAGTGTTTTGGAGCGATAGATATATAATCATGGCGTTATACTTTACTAATGTGCACTATTGGCCCCCTGAACGGTTATTTCTGCATCTCCCGTGAGATTTATTTAATAACCCGCTGAAGATTGGATCGATCATGTAATAGATTACCTGTTATTAATTTAACGCTGTAATCTCATGTTTGGAAATTGTTGTTAGGAGATAATTTTGTCATCGTTGTTTCGGTCTATTGTATTACTGAACATGAACCTCTTCAATGGAAGGAAACCTAATAAGAATTCATAAGATCTGTACTAAGGTTTTTTAGAGGCGGTAGGAGTTTGCATCTCGAACAAAATGTATTATTGAGTTATTGATAATTTAAAGCGATTATGGAAATGCGAAATATAAAAAAAAATGTTAATCATTTTATACAAACAAGAAGAAAACAAGTTTACATAAGAGAAAGAAAAAGGTACATAAGCGAGCTTAACTATAAAAGAGATTTCTTCCAAAAAATCTGTGAAAGGAAGTAAATTAAAGAAAAATAAAAAAAATACAAAAATTTTGCGTGATTGGCTATATACCATAAATCATCATGTTGTAAGTTATCCTCGGGAACTACTGCCTTAACTTATATCATCAAATCAATACAGATCACCGAGCGATGAAGAAAAGGAAAAATCTAACATTAATACTGAAAGTCTTTGTTTAAGTAGATCCCAAGTTTATTTAACTTCAGTTTTAATGATTTTGTAACATTTAAGAACAAGTTATAATGACACAGGATTCAAGCTAACCTCACCTATTCGTGATGCACCCTACTAACCGACAAACGAGGTTCTGGGTCTCACCAATCCGCATTAGACCAGCGTGATTGGAAATGGTCCAAATCCTCCCATATGAATAACTACTCGATCGATGCGGGAATCTGTGGGAGAGGCCTATATCTAGTCGTGGACGTCTGATGATAATGATGATGAGCAAACCATGCAATGAGTACAAAACTAATTTAACAATATCAAACTGTTGATGTTGAAAACCAGTGCTAACAAACTATACCACCATTGGTTAACCGACATTGAACGGTTGACAACAAAGAAGCATCTAAAGCCATTAAGGGAGACATCACAATTAATCCTTTCGGTTGCTGAAGCCCGAATATATTTGGGAAACTGTGCGACGAGTACGATGCGTATCATTTTTTTACATCACCCAACAATGGGTGTAACAATAGCATTGTGCTCCAACAGAAGTTTACCAACATTCCGTTGGACAATGTGACGCGCGATTAATTTCGTAAGTGCACGCTCCCTCGCCGTCCGTAAGTGGGTTTTGTGATAAATTTCCAAAGGCCGTGATACCTTTTTGTCGATGCCCTGATGCATCGAGATCGCTTCTGGTGCATCACCAAAATTTACAGTTTATCGCAAATATACTTTCGAAATGTTACATTCACATGTCGCTGCCTACCTCTCCCTCATCGCTACATAGTTTATCCGAAACTTTGTCATAAATGAAAATAAATTTGGTGAAGCATGAAAATTAATTAAAATTTACCCTAGGCTTTGTTTTTATCATTATCACCATCAGCCAATAGAAGTCCACTGCTGGACATAATTTTTTTGTAGACACACATAATTGCTAGCGTTTTATTTGACTGAACGACTGAACTGAAAAGAAGTCACAATTTTTAGTTACACCTAGTCTTCCTCTTCCTTCATCATCCTTCATTGGTATTCAATATAAAGATGTATAAAATTACAGAGGTCATAAAGATATTGTCATAATATTTACAAATAAAACATGTAAGACTTAGGGGGTAAGGGGAGAACGGAAAGTAAGATCTATCCGGCCCAACAATCAAGCTCACCTGCCCGCGGTGACCCTGCCAGATAACTGACGAGGCTCTGGCGTCCGTGCAATAGCGGTATAACCACATACCTGGCCAGGCAACTGGCTGGATGAGGCTTCAGCAGCCTTGAGGTATAACTTCTAAAAGGCCTGGTGCAAGGCAACGGGAAACCATTGCACTATATTCCCTAGTATTACGCATGGAAAATTCCAATAATAACAAGACTTCGAGTGTCCAGCATCTCTAAGATGGGACAGGTGTGCGATGAATCTCCGGGCGGGCAATTAACGCCAACCTTCAATAGTTGGAGGAGCACTTTAAGAAGATGTCTCTTCTGCAATATTTAGATATACCCGCACCAGATAAAACACTGCTAAGAATATAAATTTAAATCTACATTTAGATATATATAATACATGTAATGTTTATAAAGTTAAATATATAAATACAACTTAAATAATTCCTGGATCGTTATCAAAGTTCTTCCTTGTCAATCAAAGAAGTTATACAGAGAATTGTTGTAGCATATTAAACTATGAGATTCCTAAAGATCTTCTCCAGAAGCAATATAATTAATACCGTTATTAATTATCTGTTTTATAGTTAGTTTTATAATCAGAATTCAATCCGTTATTTTATTATCAATAATCCCTGTGGAAGATACGGTTAGTTGTAACCAATCTACACAACATCAGCTCTTAAGAATCGACAGCATCTATTAATTGTGATTCCCCTATTAGCCGTCCATCAATACTGAATGAATTGTAAAACTTACAAGGGATTTAAAATAATTAAATGCGGGAGAGGATGAGGGGGAAGTGATCACGTGTAATAAAGTAACCGATCTTAAGTAATACATACGATCGAATGTGTAACCTTCGTGGAGACCACGAAATATTAGGAGCAATAAACATAAATAAATATGAATTCGTTTCCGTTGAATATGGAGGTGAAGACGATACCCTTCGAAACGGTGTAGATTGAGTTATATGTCATACGGTAACACTTAAAAGTGCGTGTCTAATACCCTTTTGTTCCACATCATTCGTATAGAAGAGAAATAAATGTTATTTCTCAACTGCTCCCCTTAAAATAAACCAGGATATCCGATTATGGGTGATAGAGTACGGGAACTTAACTTTCAACTTTTGCTAAAAGTAGAAACCTACCCTTCCACAGCTTATTTATATGTACCTTGGGTGACCAGGCCGCGATTACCAAGATCCTATTTTATGACAAGGTGACACCTAAACTGTTGAAGTGTGATAATTTAGTCATCATCATCAGCCGAAAGACGTCCATTGCTGAATATAGGCCCACACCAATGATCTCCCATAACGATCCAGCCTCTGATCAGATCTGGCTGCATTCAGCTGCTTCCAGCAAACTACCAGATCGTTGAAACATCTGATAGCAATAATTTCATCATCATTATCAGCCGGCAGACGTCTACTGCTGGACATAGATCTCCTACAAAGATCCGCTTGGCCTCCGGAACTGCTGAGCACTAGGGGCTGTCGTATGTAGGGATTCATATGTAGGGAGTTGGGCCATTTTGTTGGTGGGAAGCTAGAGCCTCGTTTGGTGGTAAGCAGGATGCATCAGGAGCAGGTGAGGTTCGCTTGGGTTCCGTGAGTCGTGTGCGGGTCCTATATTAATAATATTTATTATTGAATACTCTACCAATTATAATATTCTAAGCGGCGTTCTACTTTTGGGCATGAATCAAGTGCAGAGCAGATCTTTACTTAGACTATTTTTTATACGAAAGACCAAAGCTAACTTAAGTAACTTATTTAAAAAAAGAACTAAACGGTATAGAAATTTTTAGTTTGGCTTTACATCTCCTTATTTTTATCTCTGTCAAAATTATTTTAAAATATTTACTTTATATGTATCTGATATAATATCATGCTCCCCTTCACATTTCTACGGAAGGGATTTCAATTAATAAAAAATTAAGTTCACCAGCTTCCTTCACCTTTTGTGTGAAGTATTCTTCATTAGTCATCTTAAACGTTTAAGCGTCAATTGCACAAAGACAGTTGACGCAAACAAATTGTGCGTTCCCGCATAAGGAGGTGAAAATCCAAGGATAAATATCGGATCAAAACACATAATTAATGACTTAATCGATCCAACGGATTCCGCGCTTCCTGCTGCGGGCATAGAGGTGGAATTGGTTCAGCAGGAAGCCACCATCGCCAGCGAGGACGGTACTGAGGTATACAATCAAAAGTTAGTTTTGTGTGATAGAATCAAAAGAATAGACGATCCGCATATGTTCTAAGTGATTAATGACGTCGACGGTGAACTATCGCCGGCGGACGGAGGAAGCGGGACCATTGTCGCCATAATGCAACTCTACGAAAAAAAAAAACATGCGCCAGAGTGCAGTCGCGATGGTTCAGAAGTCGGTCCTAACGCGCCGCTGTAAGGTCGAGATGCGAGCGGGCTCCGCTTGGGCGACACCATCCGTTCCGCCGCGACGTGTTAGTAAAAAAGTTGACTAATGATTCTGGTTTGGGATCAAATATTCATGCATTTTTTTTTTACAGAAGTCGACTTGTTTTGTTGCTCTTAACGCTTTTTAAACTGAGCATCTGTTTAATGACATAACGACGCTCTTTGTTGTACCAACTGTCTTTGTGTTTGCTTTTCTATTTTTTTACTCAATAGATGATCTATATAGGAAATGCAACATATATCTATATATCATCATCAGATTTTGTTTATCCACTGCTGGATATAGACCTTCCCCAATGTCTTCCACCAAATGCGATCTTCAGCTTATCGCGTCCACACACTTCCGATCGCCCTGATGATGTCCTCGGCCCATCTGGAGGAAAGCGTTCTATACTTCTGCCACCTGTACGCGACTTCCACCCCAAGACTTTTCTCCCCCATCGGCGGTCACTGGCACGACTGCCACGTCAGCTTGCAGATTTTGAGAGCTACATCGACAGCATTAGTTCTCCGTCGAAATGCCCAGCATAGATCTCTCGATCGCTCGCTGTGCTGCTTTGAATCAGTGGACCAGCCCGAAGGTCAGGTGCCATCTCTCTGCACCGTTATTAAGGATGGAGAGAACGCACTGGTTGAAGACTTTCGTCTTGAGACTTAGGGGTGTTTGGGAGGTGAGGATGTAGCGAAATTTCCGATCAGTTAATTTAAATATTAAAACTAAACAGCCATAGTAATAA
Source organism: Ornithoptera priamus (assembly GCA_029034505.1). Taxonomy (NCBI): domain Eukaryota; kingdom Metazoa; phylum Arthropoda; class Insecta; order Lepidoptera; family Papilionidae; genus Ornithoptera; species Ornithoptera priamus. The sequence goes on from JARDWD010000685.1 coordinate 945,854, forward strand.
AGCTATAACAGCTTGCATAAATACAAATACAACCAAATGAACTTAACAATGATCAGGGGAGGTGGTAAGTAGCTGGTAGGTAATCATTTAGAAGGGTACGACGGCAGCGGCTATTTCCGCCGCCAAACAGTAGTGTGCAAATATTACTGTATTCCGGTTTAAAAGGAATTATAACCAGTGAAATTACTGGAATAACGATATTTATTATATTATGTTATGAGGGGTGTAAGGGATGCCGCACAACAACTCACGGGACCCAAGCCAACCTTAGCTGCTCGTGGTGCACCCTGCTAATCAACAAACGAGGCTCTGGCTCCCGCGAATCCGCATTGGATCAGCGTGGTGGGAAATGACTTAAATCCTCCCATATGAACCTCTACATACGACAGCCCCTGGTGCCCAGCGATACCGGAAGACATGTTGAGTGTATGTGGAGATCTTTGTGTGAGACCTATATCCTGTAGTGGACGTCTATCGGCTGATGATGATTATCTCATGATTCAAGGCGACGTGACGTTGTTATGGACAGGCGTATCACTTACCATCAGGTGAACATCCCGCTCGTTTCGTGGAATAAAAAAATATCTAGACCTTGATAAACGTTTTGCTGCATTAAATCTATTTAAAGAAAAATTAAGAAGAGTCTAGATACAGGCGCGTTCATTTTCTATACATTTTATAATCTAATGAAAAACTGGATAATGTATGAAAACATGTTTACTTGGAAATTCTCTGAAATATTCTTTAGGAGTGACCACGATCGCAAATGACTTTCTACAGCAACCGTTACTATAGCAACCGCATACATAGGACCTAACGAAAAAATTTATAAAAGTTAATTAGAAATAAAATGATAAAGGATATATGATATTTAAAAAACATATATTCTGTAATAATCTACAAATCATCCCCTGTCGAAAGGTCGAGTTGCCGTGTCGATACGTTCACTAGTTTTCACGTGATTGACGAACAAACACTAGCCATTTTCATAATATATATATATCTTCCGTAGACGTATGATCTTGTGAGTGGATTAAGTGTAACTAGTTTAAAACATTATCCGTTATAATTTTAACTTGAAAGTTCTCGTTAAGTTAAATTCTTAAACGATTTATGTTCAAAAAAGTGTATAGATGATATTTGTGAGGTCTATTTATTATTTTCAACCCGACTGGCCTTTAGCCGCGCCGCTCCCTAGTTAGTCGCGTCTGCCGGGGTCGGCCGAGTGCACCAATAAATACAAGTTCGAATGTGAACTTAGAACCGGGTGCACTAAATCCCGCCGCGTGGTAACCAGGCCGCCGGCGAGTGCACCGGCGGGTGCTCAGTGTTGCAGCATCAATTTTACAATGCGCTCATCCGATAGCTGGGTCATTTAAATTGTCGGTACGCTGATATCAAATATGTTCACAGATTAGTTTGGGTGACTTCAGCATACGTTCGAATGTTTGTACATCATCATCATTTGAACTGATGGAGGTCCACTGCTGGACATAGGTCTCTTGTAATATATTCCACAAAGCAAGCGCTTGAGCTGTTTGAATCCAGTGGTTCCCAGCGATTTTATTGATGTCCTCTATCCACCTGGTACCAGACCCCCTCTGGATATTTGTACATGTAGTAGAAAAAATAATCAAACCTGCTTCTGCTAAAACTGAAGTTCTAAGGACATGAATATTTCCACTTTAAAGTATTATTTTTCATAACTATTTTTTATACAATATATACTTAGATTGAACATTAAGTTCTACTAACTTAATTTCACGTAATCCATGCTATATGTTGCCGGAGGCTGTAAAGGTAGGTGCCACCGCAACTCCTATTGCAGCCGACTAATGGCAGCGTGCACACATTACTGCCTTTCGCATTGAAGTAAGTTATAGCTAATCACATTACTGAGGTAACGAGATAACAACATATATCTCGAGGCTACGAGCACAGAGCTGTGCCGTGTTCCATACTAACTAGCGCCTCGTTATTATGAGCAGAGTTTACATTTACCGTGAGGTGAACATTCTGCTCGCCTCGTCGCTACGTTGTCGTCATCAGCCGACGGACGTCCATCGCTGGATATAGGATTCCCCCAGGATCCCTACCAAGATTCCTACATTGATCACTCCTGCCGCTACTCGCATCCAGCGACTGCCCGCGACCTTCAGTCATTTGCAAGGATTCATGGAACGATTTGGGCCATTTCCCACCACGCTGGCCCAATGCAAGTTGGTGGGAACCAGAGCCTTGTTTGTTGATTAGAAGGGTTCATCCTGAGCGGGTGAAGTTGGCTTGGGCCCCGTTAGTTGTTGTGCGGGACACCTTACAAAATGAATCGCTCGTTTCTTCTTCTTCTTATGCCACTCCAATTAATGAAGATTAGACACCAGTTCTCCTCGCTTTTTCGAATAAAAAACAATACTTGTTATATTATTAATAATGTAATAAAATCAGTGTAGCGTTTGATTAGAGTTAACTGTATAGATTGTCTAATTAAACACAAGCGCAGCTCCAGCTCCATCATCAAGCGAGTTGTGGGAATGCTGTATCTAATATGCAAGTATGAAGAGCGCTGTAGTTTTCTCAGCTTAACACCAAGTAAACACTGTATATCACTTGATGCTTCATTATATTGAAAACTAAGTGAATTAAGATATGTTCATTAAAACAAATTTAAATCACATCAAAATCATTCCCAGGTTTGTTTAAGACCGTCACAAGTTATATATGTATATATTCATACATTAATATGCAATGATAATTATATCGTTAAGTCATTTGTATCTATAATTTATTGCTGATAACTTATGTTGCCTTGTCGCTGATGATGATGATTTTAATTTTATCAGGAATACGTATATATGTTAAAAAATTAAACTTATCTCAAACAAAGTGATTTGTAGGCGATTTCTGTTAATATAAACTCAACCAATCTCATTTCTCCTACATCAACCGATTCCCTCGATCTTCACCATGTCTGCAGTTCGCTTAGCGTGCTATCCACCCTACAATTCCCATACGACGAAAAGCTCATTTCTACTACTTTTTATTATTATTACCAGTTTCTAAAGCTTCCACTAAAGGACTAAAAAGAAACTCGGTGTGGTTTTAATAGGGCAAGGTAGTTAAGCAGTTAATAGTAAAAAAAAATCAATATATAACAACTTGAATATATATTTTATCTATTAATAGACCGGTAAACCAACAGCAGCTTTCACCTCACAATAATATAAGATCGTATTAAAACGTCTTAACTATTTTCATCTAATTAAAGTTAACTTCGCTTTGAACTTAACGGTTCCGATATTCGATCGTCCATCTAAATCCAATTGATAACGAATATTTTGTTGTAAGGCAGGAGGGTCGTTAAATATCCCAAACTACCACGGAGCCCCACTATAACTGCACCATTAATTACCCACATTACACTAATTTAAATTAATAATGTTGGTCCGGCAGTTCATTAACAATTCAAACGTATATAAATTTGGAACGGATCTCTCGCTCACCGGCTGGAGCTTTCAATTTCCTTGCGATCTCTTTCTTCGATTGTCGCTCCTAATATTCAAATCGATTTCGTTTCAAGTTATTTACATGTTCATAATTGAATTTTTTTAAATATAAACAGCCCACACTATTTTCCCAATGCTGGAGGCCTGTCTTAAAACAAAAGAGTCGAATCATTTCGGCTTGAAGTCACACGGAAGTTGATACACTTGAAAGATGTTGGTTAATTTAAAATGTTTTCTAGCACCGTAACTTAAGCTTAATGGGAATCGAACCCGTGCCTTTTAGAAGCCTATTACAATATAAACTTAGATTATAAATTAAACTATCACTGGATATTCAAATTTTCACAAAGCAGATGAGTTTTTAATTTTCAACTGTTCTAACTGTTCGATAACATCCTAAGCATGAAGTTATCACAAGGTGTGGTCATGTTGTTTTTTTCAGTTTTATTTCTATATATAACTTAAAAAGTTTTTTTTTATAATCATTATATACTTGTTAATTATTTTTTGTTCGTTATTAGTGATTTCTTACGTCGATATCAGCAAATTATCCAGTCTACATTAAGACAGATCTTTGTTAATAAAGGGCGGGATTGTGGGATACAAAATCTTTAACTAGTGGCGGGTGTCTCTTCTGAGGAGTCTTTTCCGTCCAGGGTCTATCGTTGTTATCTCACAGTACTGTCATTACTGGTCACTAGTAAGTTAGTCATCTATCAATATATGTCAATTCTCATATTGCAATAAGTAAATATCTAATCCCGCATCTTCTCGATATGCATTTAGTTATTTTTTTTTAGTTGCTCTGTGATATAGTGGTTCAGATCCACTAAAATGTTATATAACTTTCATATGCCGTTTATCGATGTATGATAACACAGATGTACATATATATGTATATATTTATATATGTATATATGAGCGTAAAAAACGATTACGAAAAACAGTACTAAATTGTGATTGAGGTAATATCCTAAAAGTATTAGGAGGGACCGCAAACAGCACAAAAAGCGCACAATAGACACCACGAGCGGATATGAGAGGCAGAGCATGTACCAAATTTAATCAGCGAAGTTCCCAAGCTCTTGGAGCGTGTGGTGAATTGCATCATTTATCAAAGTTGGCACCAGCTCGGTTTTGGCGTATGTTTGTACTTCCTTAAGTTTTGATACTTGCCTGCATGACGTCACTCGTTTTAATAAACATCAGTTAAATACGAATAAGGTCTTTAGTCATATATTTCTATATATAAATATTTATTTATTTATGTATTTATTTAATATAGTTAAAATAACAAAGAAAAGGATACACAGTATAATCAAAATTCTATTTTAATCAGTAGACGGAAACTTATGATAAGTAATGACGTAATGAAACCCTCTGATACTTTACATAAAGCATGTAAAGTAATACGTATGTAAGTACTAGTGAGAAGTCTATGCCCACTTGTGGACTGCCACAGGCTGTTGATGATGATATATGCATAAGTATCAAAATTTAAGTATAAATGAAAAATATTAATTGCTGTGTTGGTGAAGTGTCCTGGTTTACATTGCTTCGGATGTTGTAGGTTCAATTTTAACGAAAGACAGATTCGTACGTTTCATCATCATCATAAGCCACTAGACGTCCACAAGTGGACATAGCCCTTCTTCTAAGATCTCCATATCGATCTTGCTCTGCCCGCATCCAGCGGCTTCTTGCGACCTTACAGTCAGCATGGCCTCCGATACCATAGGGCACCAGGAGCCGTCATTTAGGAGAGGTTCATAGGAGAAGATATTTGCGTCATTTCCCATCATGCGGGCCCAATGCGGGTTAGTAGGTGCCCGAGCATCTTTTGTTGATTACCAGAGTGCACCACGAGCAGGTGAGATTGGCTTGGGTTCCGTGAGTTTTTGTAGGAGAACCTTGGCATCTCACATTTTTTAAATTTTATATATATACGTCTCTCGTAGTTTTCACAATATAGACTTGATGACAGCTTGATCAGAACAAGTTGGAAAAAATCACTTGCGAGAGATATGAAAGAAAGAAATGAGATATAGTATGACAGAAGATAAGAAGCGTGATAGATGAGCAGACCACGATAGAAAAGAGAGAATGAATGGTGTAAGTTATATAAATGAGAAAAATGTACTGATGGTAAATGCTAAGTAATAAAAAGCTCCAAGTCACCACAAGCAAGGGGAATTACGTTAAAATAAGAAGTTGAAAAAAAAACTTTTTTTTTTGTATCATTGCTAAACCTAGGTACGTGGCGTGTCTTGGAAGAGGCTGCTGTTGACAGATTATACAAAAAGATAAGTAGAAGCTTAAGTTCACAACGACAAGCATACATTTGCATTAATGAAATATTTATACACGCAAACAGCTTCCTTCCATCAGAATAATCTCGATAATTCTAATAAGAATGTATATGCTATCGTATGGTGGTGGTAAAAGTGAGTAAATCCAGAGTGAACTACTGGCTATCAACGCAGACCAGACCACCTAGTTGTGACCTAAAAGTATCACTCCGATATAAAATGTATCGGATTAGATGCTCGTAAAATCTGTCCGAGCTTGTTACAACGATCTTTAATGCAGCTGAATAAGATACGGGGTTCCGCAGCTAACACCGTAACTTGAACTTATAACTTGAACTTACTAATACACATTTTTCTTTTCGTAACGCACGTAATATCAATAAATGTATATATATATTTTTTTATTGAAATAATGAAAATTATATATACTCATATTAAGATGCAAATAAGCTTCTATTTTCCAATTAGTAATAGGGTCTCTAAATAGCCTCTCAAGTTCCTACGGCAGTATTGGACCCATCTCTAACAGAACGCTGGGGAATGGTTGTTAGAATAATGACCCCTAAATAAATACAGCACATTACTTATCAAAACACACCTATGTCCAGCTGTGGACGTCCATCAGGCAAGATGAAAGTTACAGGTTCCCAGACCAGTCACGAACATAGTCAGGAAATCTCTATCGTCAGTATCTAATAAGGTATGATAAAGCCTACTTCTAACACCAATTATTATATTATACTAATTAGAATATGATTACTATATATAGCCTTCTGTGTTAGTGTTTAAATGAACACTAGATTATTCTAGAATATAATCTTAAGTATTTATCATTGCAGTGTACATGTGATTAATGAGGTCATAATTATAAGTGTGTGTGTGTTTATGTATATTAGAAGCGTATGCAATAATTCTTAAAGAAGGAAGCGATGAATCGTGCACGATCCTTACACTGATGCTCTTCATCATCAAAGACTACATAGCTGTATACCATCAGAACGCAGTCAATCGCCTGGATGTAGATGGCCACTTTTTTTATTAGCCACTGTTAGTTTTAAATATCGATATAGAAATAGTAAGACATGAGTTTCCTGTATACACAAGATCTTGCTTGAGTCCAGCAGCTCCTTGACACCAGAAGAGAAGAGACAAGGGACCTCCGCCCAACAGTGGACGTCCAACATGATATGATGACAATGACTACACCTTTTTTTTATTTAATTAAGCGACTATACGAGCTGGAAGTTGAACTAATAGTAATACGCCTGCCCGTAACATGGTGCTAGTTAGGATGATATACACAGCACCACGTAGTGTTCTTCGTCTGCGACATAAGATGTGGAGTCTCGTGACCCCAGTAAATACACTAGCTACAGCGCCCTTCAATCCAGAACACTGTAATGTTTGCACAGGAGTTGTTGATACAGAAATAGGCGCTGCGGTGGTACCTACATAGACCATTTCCGGAAACAGTGACTTATCACCAGTGCCAACAGAGACCTACCACCAGTTATTGCTACTTCATAATCTGGAGTTTTTTTTACTATTTATTCGCTTTTAACTGCACGCCTAAAGAGGTAACTTAAACGTGAGTATCATGCCAAGATTAGACAGGCTGTGTATATATCCTAACATATGCATTGTACTAACAGTTGTTATATCTATGTGTCAGATGTTCATCTCAAAGCTCGCTTTAAAATTCTTGCTAAGTATTGTAATAATATAAGTAGTGTATTAAGTTTAAGTTGATAAATATTATAATTGCTGCAGCAGCGATCGAATGACCTTCGTGCGGAGATGAGCATTGCGACACCAGCCGCCTGACGGATGATTTAAGTAAAGGTTGTAACGCAACGCGTTTATATATTTAAGTCACTTATTAGGGTCAATGTTGTGTAAGCAACTTATTAAAACAATTTATGTGTTGTGCAGTTTTGTGGGGGTTGTGTGTGGGAGGGTCATCATCATCATCAGTCGATAGAGATCCACTGCTGGACATAAGCCTCACCATAGATGTTCATATTTGAAGAGGGGATTTGGGCCATTCACCACCACACTGGTCTAATGCGGGTTCGTGGGAGCCAGAGCCTCGTTTGTTGATTAGCAGGATGCATCACGAGCAGGTGAGGTTGGCTTTGTTCCCGTGATTTGTTGCGTGGGATTCTTTACTTACTTCTTCGTCGGCATCACTGTTGACAGTCTCTCTGATGGCAGCCTTCATAATGCATTCATGTAGTGGTAACGACGATGAGCCATTTACTGCCGCCTTTATCTGATCAGTTCATCTCATAGGCGTTCTTTCTCATGGCCTGGTACCCTCAACCTTTCCCTGGGCTACAAGTCACTTGATAGCTACCTGCCATTGATCGACCAAAGATGAGCGGAACCCTTTACACCCCATTAAATCTAACAATACTTACTAAAGTTAAAATATTTATACCTATTATGAGAAAAAATATTAGGTCGACACGCAACGGTGTGAGCGGCGGCCGCGTTAAAACGTACGAGCAGTAAAAAGCAAAATTTACATACGCGATATCAGATATTCGTAATCAGAATTAGAGCAACGTTTCATTTCAGGCTGTCTTTTTTTTTTTGTTTATTGCCTGTTTTATAAAAGTATGTTTGCTTGTAAAGCAACGTCGTAAAATAAATCGACTTGATTTTCTCCACATTGCGGCTCAATGGCGTTAGTCCCACTGCACTTGTAAGTGCGAAGTTCAAATCTGATGTTGTACAGTCCACTGATGAACTTAGGTATAACTTAGTTATTAGTTGGTAATTGCAATAGTTTGGTACTGATCTTACGAACAGCTGCAGTGGGGTTCATTCGATTTCATGTAACCAATGTATTTTCTTATTACACTCTAATTAAGCCACAGATTTAATTCGAATGGCACAAATTTGAAAAAGCATGTTGAAAATCTAGATCCTCGTTTAAGACCTGAACGCAGACAAATACCTCACTTAGATAAACTGTCTAAAAGACGTGAGTAATGTTAAACTGTGGACGATTCCACGTAGTCATTAACTACTTACCGCACAGCTGAAATAGTCTGGATCTAGATCAAAACCGTTAACTGCTCTCGTTAAAACATCAAGGCCCCATTCGCCAAATAAGAGCTGATGCTGCGTGCCTGTGTGATTGATACGAATAAATTAAATGCTCATCTGACGGTTTATGAAATATATAAAGAACATACCGACTCATCATCATCATCAGCCGATAAACGTCCACTGCTGGACATAGGCATCCCCTAAAGATCTTCACATCGATCGGTTCTGTGTCGCCCGCATCCAGCGACTTCCCTCAAGCTTCGTTTGTAGGGGTTCATATGGGAGGGGATTTGGGCCATTTCCCGCCACGCCAGCCTAATGCGAGCTGGTGGAAGATATACTGATTACATAATCGAATCTTTAATTTCGTATTCAGTTAGAATGTTTACACAACTCTATAACTTACATTCTTATTAGTAAAATTACTTCACTAGCTAAGATACTATTCTAGCAAAAACTCTTACGTGGTGGTAATTTGTGGTAAATATTACATATGGTGAATGCTAACTGTTCATCAGTAAGTACCTATTACTAGAGTGCAGTAAATGATACTGTGGAACCAGTATTTTTTTATTCAATTTATATACTCTAAGATAAACACTTGAAAGGCCGGATATTCGTAAGCATTATTCATCAGTCAACCAAAGATTCTAAATCGAACTTGTGTTCCCCATGTTATTAAGAAAGCGCTTATCCACTGTGCTATAGGAGCGGTTAAAAGCTCCAGAAAAGCTCTATAAGCCACTAACCATCGGCCGATTCCAATTGCGGGTAACATATTCTTACTTCAAAGCGTTTACATTAAACGCTTGTCTACAAATAGGTGCGAATGTTAACTCGAGATAACTGTCGACGACCAAATTAAACGTTGGTCGTATGTCATAAACTGAAGCGGGTGTTTGAGCGATAAGCGTATTTGATCAAATAATACATATATTAAGTGTATTCAAAGCAGTGGTTACGTTTGGTTGTAGAGAAGACAATAGGAGGAATATGACGTCTTATTAACAAACAAGGCATTGGGTAGAATCTTTACACAACAACAAATTTCGCCTATATCACGCACATAGTAGTGACACAGAAAAACAAGTGTTACCTTTTTTAGATTAACACTAAATTAATAGTGTAATTTCTGTGACATGTTGTAAGTGCGAATGTATTTGTGTAACAAATTAATCAGTTTGTAGATCTCTATATCATAGTAATTTTACTATGGCTTCTAACTAGAACACAGTAATTTTTTGTTTTTATGATAACAGACACAACATTAGCACATATCAAAATGGCCGCCGGAAAGATTTGTTTCAAAAGTTGACAAAACGACGAGATGAGCTAAACGTTCTCGAGGTGATAATCAATACTCCTGCTTATAATAAGGTAGCAGTAATTGGGAGGATATAGATAAAATTGTGCTCGTTGTCTTCAGACGTATTTAGCCTTGTTAGCTCAGTAATTTCACTAGCTAAAGCGTCCTTTGAACCGGAACACGGTGACGTTTGCACACTCGATAGGAACAGCGGTGGTTATCGCCTAGACGAATTCTGGCAATGGAGACTTAGCAAAGGTTGTAAGAGATGTGTGCCCTATCTTAAAAGGTATCGATTGAGGTGACCGCTCAGTGTTTGTCGTTATGTTTGTGACTCGTACTACACGAGGCCGTGGGTGGTACAGCGATGGCAGTAATACCATCCGTCGCATTCGCATAGGAATTGAGACGCGCGCCGGCGAGCCGGAGCGCTAACGGCGCTGTAAACTCGCCACCTTATGGTCGCTTATCGAAACACGCCGCGTCGCGTTTAGTATAACTGCCACTGAAATCGCCCCTGCCCACCTTTAAGGCTTCGAATCACCGAATGGTGCATTAACGTAAACACTGCTTATAATACGTTCAGTTTACGGACCGCAACAGCATTCAACTCGATGCAAACGCGAACGCTTTGAATGTAGTAATCGGTTGCGCATTAGGCGGTGTGAGGCTGCATTGCGCGGAGATTGCTTTTTTTATTAATACATTATTATGGACGGGACACGTCTTTCTGACTCTTTAATTTTTTATACATCAGATGTGTCTCACGCCTGTTCGACACATCTGATGTTAATTTTAAACACTGGAAGTATTGTTAGCTAGCCGCCGACGTTGAACAAAGCTTTTTAATTTCTCTTTGATATCAGCCTACATAATAGTATAACATTATGCGATAACACTCAGGCAGTACTTAAAAATATTCAAATTACAGTAGCAACAACAAATATATACTTCAAAGAGGATATATATATAGGATTTGACCTTTCTCTTTAAAATTTAATATGAATTGATATCGATATATCCTTTGATGTATCTTGCCATTGACGAGAACAGCCTGTTGATTCATTTCCTTAAAGCGTCCTTATCCTGTATCTGAGATATTCAATAATCCAATGCAGATGGGATATACTAACCCATCTCCCGCATTGTAATTTTGAATATCGAATACAGTTGAAACTATTTTACCCCTTTCATAATTCAAACTACAGTGTAGTCGTTGAATATGGCCACTTAAATTGACTCCGACATTGAAGTGCTCTCATGAAAGTCATACCTTTCTCTATTATAGAAACGCGCCTACAGCCACGAGGAAAAAGCTCGAAATAATGTCACCAAAGTCAAGTGTCTTCTGTGCAAATGCACCTTCACTTTTTAATAGCAAACACTTTCAAGTGTTTGCGCTGTGTTAAAATATCTTCGGACACATTTGGAGATGTTTTCTTTTGTAAATTGATTAGAGATGTCGCGGACATCGATGCGAAGTTTCAAATAATTTTCAGACTTCAATTGGAGAATTTGCATATATGAAATACCGTGTTTAATTGTGACGTTTCATAATTACTCCGGCGTTGTCGCCGGAAAGCTTAAGTAATATCCAAAATTAATTGGATAAGGCTTTTTTAAGTGACTCCCCCGCTTCGTATTGAGCAGTTGGTGCGATCGGCGCGTCGGTGATAAATGGCCCGTAATTGTGCTCAAGTATCGGTGTTACGTGAAAAATTGCCGAGACACGTTTAAGGAACGAATATCTGTGTCTGGATCTGTGTTATTAATGCGAGGGTGTGTCGGACGGTGTCCGACGTGGGGCTGAGTTCCGAGCATTACACGATACCTTAATATAGTTAGTGCTCGTGAAACGCGGATGCGATTTAATTGGCTATAAATAATACAAACTTATTATAAACATTTCGAGTAATGTCTGCTGGTGGGATGGTCAGGTCCTCGACTGGTGACCGCGTACTGAACAACAGTAAACTAACTACCTGTCCCCCGCTCGCTTTAACATTGAATTAGATTTGAAATTTAGACTTGAAATTGGTCAGAAATATCTCGTCCGGCGGAAACCTGCCGTCCCACGAGTACCTTCCTGTTATTAACAACCTCGCAACTCTCTTTGGGGAAAAAAATAGTAAATTCTATTCATAACTTTCCCCTAAATAGGAAAAGCAATTTCTCTGTCAAATTTTGAGTATTTATATCTAACACTTTCGAAGGTCTCGTGATGAGTCTCTGGATATCTCCTATAGATTTATCATTACTATCCAGAACTTAAATATATTTCTTATAACATTTGTAAGTATTTAAGTAAACGCAACATTTATCACATTCAATTGTTTAAATAAATATGTAGTGTAAAAATAACTGAATAAAAGAGGAAATGTAAATGTATGTCCTTTTTACCATCTGACATGGGTCACATTGACCACGACCCTACGTGATGCAATGTGCGATAAAGCACACCAACGTACTAATAACTTACTCATTCTTTACTTAAAGTCATAACTTACTGAAGTGTTCCTCTAAAAATAAGTTTAATAAGAAGGTTATCCTTGGATTGATTGAACAAAAGGCAGTTATCAGTGCAACGGCATGTTTCATGTGGAACATCGTTCGAGGTGTCGATGTGGAGATACGGGTCCGTTACTTGCGAAACGCGGGTAGGTGGTCGGTCGGTGGTCAGCCGGTGATCGGCCGGTGGTCGGTTGCTGTTCGCAAACGTATCGATTCGCAATGAGACGATGATTTCGGACAGATTGCTGCGTCCATCAAGTTTCATTATAACGAACTGCTCTCGGCCCTTTGAAGCCTCCACCGGACGTATTTCGGGCGATGATTTTGCCATTTCCGCATGTAATTTCAATTCGTATCCTTTTCAGTCATGCTGTGCAACTTCATATAACGGGGAATGATTTATTCAATCTCGAAGTTATGCAACTTACATTTTCCTTAATGTTACCAATATTATATGTAATTAAATTTTACCGTTTAAGAAAAGATAAATTATGACAAAAGTAGTCAGACGGATCTTAGATCCCCAAACCGTAACTTAACAAATAACATATCGGAATATACACACTGAACTGTGGATTATAAGTAAATTAACAAGTAAAATTCTACATGTAACGATTATTTTTAAGTTAAAGTAATAATATTTCCCTCCTCCTCAGTCCTCTACCGGATAAAGGCCTCCTCTAAAGATCATGCGCTGCCCGCATCCAGATTCATCATAGTCATAGTATAAAATGAAATGTGTCATAAATAATTTAATGAAAAACCTACTTAAGTAACTATAAACTTATTAGACTAGAACTACTAAGAATAGACTAATAAGATATATATACATATATATATTAATACTAGTATTATAATGTGGAAAAGAGCAAAGAGAAAAACAATGCAAAGTTATTACTTAAATTTCTATTGTTGATTGTTAACCTTCTAAAACAGGATGTCAAAATTGTTAAGTACAGTCTAAATATTAACTAAAGTCAATGTTGTCACGTAATTAATACTGTACGGAACCCGTCGTTCGTCGCTTTGCGGTAGTACTGTGCCGATGAAAACACTTGATCGATTCGTCGCTCGACCGCCGTCACGAGTGTATCAGCTAAGTTTGCGAATGATCTCGTGTGATACAGCATCAAGATTTCTCCATCGCGATGAAATATCACTGTGTTTAAATAAAAAAAAATGACATTGCAAGCAGTCAGTACAGAGGGTAAGCGATACGCTCACAACGAGACACTTGTAAGGATGTTTACACAGCATCATATTACCCTATCAGCTTTAACGTAGAAAACATTTTTAATTCCCTAGCCAGCTATCATCGTCATCATTATCAGTCTTTGTTTATCCACTGCCGGATATAGGCCTTCCCCAATGTCTTCCACCAAATGCGATCCTCAGCCTCTCGCATCCACCCACTTCCGACCGCCCTGATGATGTCACCGATCCATCTAAAAGGAGAGCGTGCTACACTTCTGCGACCTGTACGCGACCTCCACTCCAAAACTTCTCTTTAACACCCCTTCCCGTATTGTAATCTGATTCTGAACGCAAAAAAAATATGTGAAATGGCTTAAAATCGAAAGAAGTTTTTTAAATAATATACTTGTTCCAATTTCAAAATAATTAAAAAATTAAAAAAAAAGAAAAGTTTTCATGTAACAGTATTTATGGCCAGACTAGTTATATATATAACCTTTTTAATAAAATCGGGACATTCATGTTGTGGGATTCGAAAAGGTGCGGCTTTGAAACCCGCTGAAAATGAACTTCCGATGAAGAATAACATCATGCGGAAATTGATATTCTGCAAGAATAACAGCATTTGGTAAACACGGGATATCCAATAGAGATAGTGAGATCTATTAGAGCTGTGGTACCGGAAGAGAATGCTCGAAGTGTCGTGGATTGAATTTTGTATCGAGTCTATACTTCGAGAGCTCAGCATCAAGCAGCGTTTATCATCTTTGGTACATTCTCGTATCCTCACCTTTTTTGGCCCCGTTTGCAGTCGATGGGAGGTAACTATAGTGCGACTTGTGATCCAGAGAAAGGTTTAGGGTACCAGGCGACGAGGAAGAACGCCTATAAGATGAACTAACCAGATAAAGGCGGCAGTAAATAGCTTACCATCGTTACCACTATATGAATGCACTAGGAAGGCGGCCATCAGAGAGGAATGGCGACGTGTTGTGAAGCTGTCAAGAGTGACACAGACGAAGAAGAGGAAATCTGCTAACATATCCTTGGGCGGGGAAGCTAAGGTGACGTTTAGTGTAGATTCCAAATAGTGTATTCGTTTAACGGTGAACTGTTTTCTTGTGGCCGGTTAAAAAATAATGGAGTTAGGAAAGTACAAGAGGTGTTTGGCGAGCGCGAACTGCGTACGGCGTATTGACAGAGCCGTCGCCGCGCTCGGCCGTTATGATGCTGGAACTGTTGGCTTTTCACACAGCCTCGCGGCACTGCCTTTGAACTTTCACAAGCGAGCGGTTAAAACACGTCGGCTCATCGCCAAACACAAAAAGTTTACGTTTTCAGTTAAATATCGCTCGCATTCCTTACTGCAATCCAAACTGTACCAAGACGTTCACTTGCTGGTAAATGATAAGCCTGCTCAAAGCGATATGGTATTAAACTAATACTCCTCACCATAAATATAGACACCCTAAAACGCTAATATTAACCCT
Source organism: Ornithoptera priamus (assembly GCA_029034505.1). Lineage (NCBI taxonomy): Eukaryota > Metazoa > Arthropoda > Insecta > Lepidoptera > Papilionidae > Ornithoptera > Ornithoptera priamus. The sequence goes on from JARDWD010000685.1 coordinate 961,224, forward strand.
CGTTACTCTAGTAATATCCCGCACTTAAAAATAGAACACATTACTGTTTAACAGTAGATGTAGGACTTGCAGTCGTACCTAGACAGTCTCCAGCTAGAGAGGGCTATCGCCAATAAATTCTGATGAGATGTACCGCTACTCGTCATCTTCGAAATATTCGTTAGTATATACTAATTACCAATAAGAATCAATCTAAGATATAACAATAAACCTCTCGTTGCAAATTTTTCTATTCAAATATAACATCTCATTAAAGAATCATACATTCATCTTAAATCTTTGTTCTATTTGTTTATCATCATCAACTGATAGACGTCCACTGCTGGACATAAGTCTCTCCCAAAGTTTCCCGGGTAGGAATTCATATGGGGAGGTTTAGGCCATTTCTCACCATGCGCGCCTAACGAGCCTCGTTTGTTGATTAGCAGGGTGCACCACGAGCAGGTCAGGTTGGCCTGGGTTCCGTGAGTCGTTGCGCGGGAACCCTTACACCCCATTTACTTATAGGAAGTGTATTTAAAACTGTAGATATATACCCAATTCAAAATCATTGAAAATCTTCTGTATTCTGAGTGTCAACCTTACCCGCATTGTATGATCTCTACTCATATATACGTTGAAATATATATACAGTATATAGTGATATACTATATATATATATATATAGTATATCACTATATATATTATACTTTTCACGAGTAATTGATTCGATAATAGTTACTGAAAAAAAAATAAAGCTTTCATTCAACATGAATAAAGAATGAGTAATCTACTGTTTTCTCTTTGTAGAAACATGTGTGCAGTATATTTAAAAACTGATATCTTTTTGGAAAAAAAAGGATACATAAATAAATATTGCTTAATATTAAGTTAAAATAATAATTATTAATCATCATAGTAAGGTTTACTCATGTTAGAACTGATTTTAATATCAAATGAAGGTTCTAAGTTCATGTCACCATTCTCGATGTCTTCATCAACATGTGATCATTAAAAAAATTATGTATATAGAAAGTGATCATTCGGGCCCGATTATGACTGGGGCCTATCGACTGCTATTTCGTTAGTAAGCAAGAGGTGTAACTTAGCTCGGTCTTAAGTAACAGCCAGTTCGCACTAAACGCAATTGAATAAAGTACGTGTTTACGCATACACTGAACGTTCCTGTTCCGCCATCTCCGAGTTGACGTATTACAAAACACATCCATTTAAATAAGAGCTCCAAAAGTGAGCGGATCGATCTTGTAATAAAGTGCATAGAGACGATAATAACCATCTCGGCAGGTCAAACTTAACTGGCGGTTAGAGTTTAATTTGTACAGCATTTAGAAACGTAATCGTAACGTTTGACGGCTGCGTTTATTGTTCGATGTACTGTTGTAAATGCGGCTGTAAACTTTTACAATAACTGTCCACGTTACATAAAGATGAGAAAAATTTATAGATGATTTGATGTTTTATCAGTTTAATCGAGAAATTATGTCGATATTTAACAATTAAGAAAAATATTATACGCGGTAAGAAAACTGTGTAGTACCCACTGCGCTGTCGAAGCACAAGTTGTCACGTGTCCATTATATATCTTGTAGTTGGAACTTACCAGTTCCTTCGCCGGAAGTTCATTATCAGTGGGAGGTTATCAGCGTCACTTCAGGTCGTATAGCACTAACAACTTTCTTATAAACTGGACTATTATAACAAAAAATAACATTTAATAATTTTCAGCATAACATCCACCGCGTGATAAAAGTTACTACTACTGATAACACAGCTTCCATTGAAATATTTACACAACACCGCACTCTAGTTTGCTGATTGAGATATGGATATGTGATATCACATTTTAAATTTTTGAATATAAAAAAAACACAGGCTACAGCGCATTTCAAAATGTGACATAGTAATGTTGGCGAACTACGGGGACAAATATAAGCGATAGCTACATTTACTAATACGTTCGTCTGTTATGTATACAAAAATATTCACGACTAAGTCGACTACAATTGGCTTCAGAGCGTAAAATATTTTAGATACTTTAGTACAGCGACAAACCGGAACAGCACTCGTACGCCAAGAAGACCTCCCACAAGGGTGACCGGCTCCCAATAAATCTCCATTGTTAAAGGCCCTAAAGCTACTTAACATTTCTCATTAATTTATGACCCACTCATATTGTCAACATTTCACCGATAAATGATGCATTAAATCATAAACATTAATTAATTAGTTTTAACAGTTTAGTATAGCCAATGGCGGTTAATAAACATATATATATGTATTGATAGAGGTAATTAAAATGATAAAAAACTAATCGATGATTTGTATGTACGATATATCTGAATGGAAGTCTCTGGAGACGATATTACAGTGCACTTTTACATTCAAATTAATTGACAGTTACAGTAATTAATTATGATGATTCGTATGCGCCGAGGTCAGGGGACAAAGCATGCAAATAGCAAGCAGCTCAGCCCGGGCTCATTGTGCTCTAATAGGCACCTGCCGCGGATACCTTTATAATTCGGCGGGGGTGAATAAAGCACGCTCAATGCGATCCCGCTACTGTTGCACCGTAACTTGCAAAAGCTATTCCAATTACACCAATTAACTTTTTTTTTTTTAAAACATTCCAACCTTGATGCTGTTTCGCAATTGATTCGTTAACAGCTCATTTCTAAAGGTATTTCTTCTAACTGCCCGTAAGAGATTTGTGCGAGTCTTTACATACAAAAAAATCGTATTGAAGGTTTTAATATTGTAAATATTAATTGAATTATGACCATTTTATTATACTACAGTAAACATTTTTTTTTTTCTTACCCAAACTACTAAGTTACTTCCATAATGTTCTGCCCCTTATTAGTTACTGCGAAGAATTAAAGGTTGTTTTGACACTTAATTTTATTTTGAAATAAGGGCGATTATTCATAACAGACAGGGAGGCTATTGCTTATATATAAACAACCCTTAATACTTAAAACAATTTAACGTATTGTTAAGTTGGTACAAGATTATTTAAGATATATTATATGTAAATTATATCTTAAGTAAAACATCGATCAGTTTAACCAGCTTCAGTTATATGTACACGTAAGATGAATTCTTTGTGATCCCACTGCTGGGACTCGGTGAAATAAAAGAGTCGAGATATATGAAATCTAAGCAACTTAATCTTCCTGTGATAGGCGGGCACCTCTCATGTAAGAGGCTGTTCACGTCACAAATGGGAATTTATTAGTGAGATTTAAAAAAAAATTGCCAAATAAATAAAACCGTTGAGTTTCGCTTATTAATTCGCTCGGGGGCCCGTGAGCAATCTCTTTCCGTGTCCGGGGGCCCGCGGGCGGTGTAACGAAGCCACATTTTGATTAATGATTTTTCATATACGAAAAAAAAAACGAAGAGTTATCATCTATTTTTTTTTTATTTTCTCCACTTTACTCGGAAGGCGGTTGAACCCTTTTTTCGGGCATGAGGGTAATTAGCGGTGATTGAATACTTTCGCGTGTTTTTAATTTTTTTTTTTTTTGAGAAGTCACTTTTTTTTAACAGCCGACGTAATGTCGCATCCTGTCCTTATATAGGGAGAAAAGAGCGATAAATATTATACGTCGCTTCCTTTGCGTTCCACTTGCGTACGACGGTCTCTATACAATTCAAGTTAATCGTCAAGTAATATCTTACTTAATCGAGTGACTTTCAGTAACTACGACAAACAATACATATGCAAACATTACCGTGTTCCGTTTTGAAGGGTGTTATAGCTAGTAAAAGTACAATGTCAAAAAAGAGATCTTCTGTCTTAAGATAACGAGACGCAGTGTATATTTTATTCTAAGTTGTACTATGGACTTAAAAAAAAAATTACAGATGTAGAGAGTTGAAACTGTATCATAGTTGAAAGTATATTGTATTCCAAAATATCCTTATAAATGTAGTTCAATGTAAAACTAGAACAGAAGAGAAGAAAACATCTGAACAGACGTTTCTGTGTCTTACTTAATAAATTCTAATGATGTCCTGATCGCGAAATAAGATCTAGTTTATTAATATTATAGATTTTTTTAAATACCTTCAAGTGATGACCTGAGCTGTTGTGATAAGGTGCATTAACCTGGCAGCAGCCTATTCACTCTTTTCTGGAAAACACACACTGCATATTTGGATAGGAACCCTGAGGCCGGCGGGTTGTTCCACTGTATTTCTGTTGAGGAGAACTGACTGTTGTGGAGGAACGAGGAGCCGAATCCCTTTGTTCGCAGACAGGAGATGTCCACAATATATGGATGGAGAGTCGCCGTGGGTCTGGTGGTCCGGTGGTGAAAAGGAGATACATGTATTTAACGACGTCGTACTTGGTTTTTGTTTAGAAAGTATCATTCTAGTAAAGCCGTAATTTTTTTTTATGAAAACAGCAATTAAACTGAACAAATTCTCGCTTAAGGCAAAGTAAATGTTCCAAATTCCGTTTCCGGCGGACGCGTTCTCGTCTGTATAAATAAGAAAAAAAGAATCGTATATAATTTTTCAAACATCGTTAAATCCAATACGTTAACGAGAGCAAAATTCTTGAAGATTTCTATTTGCATATGCAAAGACACGCCAACGGAGTCGGCCGCACCTTCTCTGTGCCCAGTAGACTCGTATCACAACGCAGTAGGGTTTACTGTCGTACGGTAAACCTGTGGCCGAACTGGTGCATATCAATCGGCGTCCATATTGTACGTTGACCCCTAAAAACGGACGGTTTTCTGTTTAGAGTCCAAAATTCTAATGAGTATTTTGTTTATCAGCCCCACGAGCGCTCCAACAATGAAGGCTGCATCGCGTGCGACCCTGAAACCTGTATTCGGGTCTCAGACCGTGAAATGACCCATCAGCAGGCGCGTGACCATGTCAAGTGTAGCAAACTGACTATTGTACTTTGAAATATAGTCAAACGTATTCAGACTATCCAGAAATTTTGTCTCTTCATCCAGTCTTCGTTCTCCATATGATCCAATAAGACAAACTATTAAACAATATACAAAGGAAGCAAACCATCTCCTTCTCCTCTCCCTTCCCTTTATATCACTATTCACCTCTTCAACACCTCCCCATCTCTTCTCCCTCTTTTATATACGAAATTACTTACGTATACATTTTAGCAGCGCGCACTTCATAAAAAACAGGACCTGATCATTCACTTGATGGTAAATAATAAAAATACCCATAACAACGTCGCGCTAGTTAAGATGATATACACTACACCACATTGTATTCACTTCGTGACCTAAGATCTTAAAACACATCGCAGTTATTTAACTAGCCATCAACCTTCGAACCGGAACACAGTATTGTTTGCACACTTCTGTTAGGCGGCGGAAGTAGGAGCTGCGGTGGTAACTACTTAGACGGTTTCCGGCAAGAGGGACTTATCACCAATAAAAGATCTTCTTTAGGAAGTCATGTTCAGCTGTGGTCTTGAAGAAGTTGATGTAGATGATAAGAATTATATCTTTTGGATGATGTACTGCTGCTTAAACTGGCTGAGCTTCACATTACTGTCGTCTCTCAAAGACATCGCAGTATAACGTCATCATTAGTCGATTAAATTCCACTGGTAGAAGAGACTCCTCCAAAGATTTCTTCTCCAATCGGTCCTGTACTGCCAACATCCAGATGTATCTCGTGACCGTTATCTCTTGTAAAAGAAAAATACATTTCAGTAAGAGATAAAAAAAATACATTTGTTACCACAAACCAAAAGTAAGTTCTACTTCTTCACTTTAGACAGAGTGGTCGTGGTCATCACTTCAGGTGTTGGTCGCAAGCTCAACAACACGTCGTCACCCGTCTTTGATTGCCGCCTTCCTAGTGCGTTCAAATAGTGGTAACGATGATGAGCCATTTACTGCCGCCTTTATCTGATCAGTTCATCTCATAGGCCTTCTTCCTTGTGGCTTGGTACCTTCAACCTTTCCCTGGGCCAGAAGTCGCTCAATAGCTACCACCCCTCGGCGGCATACATAACTTACATATAACATTTAACGATATGGCCGTGGATCGCTGGTGGCTGTGTAGGTCATAAATCCAAGTTCAGGTCACCAGGTCTTCAGCTCCCGTGCAATACCATTACAGCATAACTTAAGTAAAGAGCAAAAGAGATTGATCGTCTCTGGTGAGTGTGTGGGTGTTGTGTATGATGTTTTATGTGCTCATGCTCATGTGTGTGTGTGCGTATTAAGGTGTGTGTGACTTAATAAAAAGGTCCATCTGGTCCATCTGGATGGACTGACGATATCATCAGAGCAGTCGGATGTGGGTGAATGTGTGAAGCTGAGGCTCGCATTTAGTGGAAGATATTGGCGAAGGCCTGTGTCCAGCAGTGGATAATCAAAGGCTGATGATGAATGATGATGTTATAAAGGTACGGTCATAGGAATACAACAAACTTATGTGAGAAAGAACCAGAAGAAGTCAGCTGGACACATGAGATTTAGTCAAGTATGGCTGAACTTCTTCAGCGAATTTTCTTTATAAGAATATTATGATTAGAAAGCAGTACTTTGATGGCAATAATCCATGAAGTTACTTACGAGCGTGTATACATACATCATCAGGCGACAGACGTCCACTGCTGGACATAGCCCTCTCTAAGGACTCCCACATCGATCAGGTTGAGATACAGATGGGAGGATTTGGTGCACGAGCTGGTGAAGTTGGCTCCTACCCCGTGAGTTGTTGTGCGTGAACCCTTACACTCTAGTGACGTATAATATGTATGAAGCTATACCATCTCGATATATGCTTTCCGTATATATTCTAGATAGTACTGTACTTAGTTTAGTGTTCAACATATATAAGAATATATAAACTAGTCGAAGCTTTCATACAAATTCATAATTAATGAAACAATCAGCGATTAAATTAAAGATTTATCCTCTGCTTAAATATGAATGTAAATATTATGAAACGTCGCCTGTGGGGAGTTGATGCATATGCAATGTGTAAAGAAATGCGTGAAAGCAAATTATTCAAATACAGCAGTCGACCACTCGACGACCACCGAAATTGGTACCATCCAATCAGAGCTGTCTGGTGCACGGACCGGCGAGCACTTGACGTGGCAAAAGGAAGGGTAAGGGAATTAAATAAATCCAGATACAGTTCTCAACACCGCAACGAGCGTCCGGACGTGGAGCCTTCATTGATTTCGTACAAAACGTTTTTTAAGGCTTTCATTCGCTTGTGACGCAGCATGTAATTACGGTTTGATAGGCCCCGTGCTGAAGGCGGGGCAGCATTTAGCTGTCAGCACTTTCCCCCATAACTCCGGCCGCGAGAGGCATTCGGGCATTAACTCGGATGAACCCTCTCCGCCTTGTAATTGTTTCGTGCTCTCAAACTTTTTTTCAGTTAAATAATAAGTCCGAAGCTCCCACGAAAACTTCGAGCCACCGAAAGCTTTTATAGTTAAATGTCAATATAAATTGCTTCTAGTTATTTAGGGTGTGCTTAATTTTTGTTGTTATCGACTGTTGTCCGATGCAAAAACTTGGTGTATTAACCTTTGAGCAAATTGTATTACAAATTGGACAAAAACAAATTAATGTTTTCGATATGTTTAGTTAACGAATTTTGATATTGCCCAAAGCACAATTGTGTGATTAAATATCGATTTATTGCAATAAACTCAAAGGGAGCTGGACGACGGCGAAGGGCATTGCTTATTATGCTAAGTAAATAATAACTTGCCCTGTAGAGTATTCATTTAATAACAAATACATTTATGAGTGTAAGTGGTCCCGCACAGCATCTCACGGGACCTAACCCAACCTTACCTGCTTGTGTTGCTGTGCTAATCAATAAACTTGGTTCTGACACAAACCAACCCTTATTCGACCCGCGTACGAGAGAGCCTCATACGAAACCCTACAAACAGGGGAATCTTTGGAGCAGGCCTATATGTCCCGCAGTGGACGTCTATCCGCTGACCGATGATGACATGAAGATATTTCCTCAAAAGTTAATTCATTACATATACATATGTAAAGCTAATAAAATGTAAATTAAGGCTGTATATATTTTTAATGTGATTTATTATTTATTATAACCGTTTCCCATTTATGAACATGTTTCCTCTACAGACTTTAAAATTACTTACGTGTCAGTGAAGTAGATAAATTTTAATTTTTCTTGTTAGAGAATAACCAATGATGGATGCTCATCAACTCGAGCTGATGCGTCATGCATTAAATCATCATAAACCGTGTTTATTATACACATGTGATTAAAGCCAAAATGTAAATATCTGCGTTTTTCTTAGTTAAAAATTTAAAGTTTTATAGACTGTTAATGGCTCCATCAATGGAGACCGCTCAATTATCGATAGCAATCGTTTAATACAACAGCAAAATCGAAATTTAATTGAGAAATTACCATACTTAAAGCTAAGAAATTGGATTTCTTAAAAGTCGATTTCAGTTAAGTAGATAAAAAAAAAAACAAACAACAACAAGCGACAATTTTACGATAAAAGCTTAACGACTGCAAGTAAATTGGTTTAATTGCGCGACTATTTGGGAGCCGCCGATTGAGACGCGGAGGCTGCGTCGCGGAGGCGCTTCTTCATAATTTCCATGAAGTATTTCCTGCAGGCTTCGCATTCGCACCCTGAATTACATTGTAGCCTTGCCCGACAAAGGAACGGAACGCGCCGGTGTTTCGTATTAAAATTGCAAACACCTGTTACTTACCATTTACAACGATTACTTTAATCGCTCATATTTTTTCGAAACATACGCAGTAATAATGTTTAATCAAACTCTAAGTTATCACTTAATCTTCCTTAGTGTCTTCTACTCTGTCTTTCATTCTTATTCTTATTCCCCACTTTGCTCTGTCCTCGACATCATTGCCAGTCTATACTTAAGCATATCTCTTTACATTACATTTCTCTATCTTGTTTACTCTAACTTACTACTACTTTGTTACTATATTTAGTGCTTCTACTATATTTTTTTAATTTAATTAATGCTTAAATGGAATCCTACCGAATATTAGGTACCTTGTATGGAGGACTGGGTTTTCCAAAGGAGATACAAAACAAGGTCAAGTTAAGGTTTCTCCGGAGTCGGGAACGCGGTTGAGATACCTCTAGTACTACAGGTGACCATAGGTTAACTTAACTACTTACTATCAGGCGCACCTTACATTAGTTTACCACCATGATGGTAAAACAACTTATTCTCTCTTAAATAATTCTACGAAACTATTTTTTTTAAAGTAAAGATAATTTATTGCATTATTATGCATGTCATCGATACTTGAAGCTCAATCACTTAAATATATAAAAGTTACAATACTGCCAAAGTTTAAACAAAAGTAAAACAAAAAAATTATATATATTCTGTGCTTTTGTCTGTATGTTCTTTATACATATATTTCAGTGGTTTTTGATGTAATCTATGTGTTCATATGTGTGTGTGTGTGTGTTAGGTATACGTGTAGTAAGTAAAAAAAGGAGCGTAATTAAATTATACAAGAGGCAGCAATAAGTCCTCCGTTTGTTTATAGTCTAAGTACATAAGCAAGTTCTAAATTTTTGCCCCCACATTTATGATAAGGAAGTTGGTAAAAAGATCTTATTAAGTTAGTAAATTGATTAATTATTATTAAAAATATATATATATATATATATATATATATAATTTATTTACATATATATCTGTACTTGTTACCTAATCCTTCAGTTGGACAAATAATAGAATTCCTTAAAATTTTTAATCAATACTAAATGAAATATTTGCAATACACTTGAAACCACTTAACTACCCTCGCTTTAGTGTAGTTAACGCCCCGATGCTTCCCGACAGACGGACGCCATTTTTGTGTTGTCATAATTTAGATGTTGCTATTTTTTTTTTTTAACCGCCAATTTACGTCCCCACCATTGGTACACAGGACTACCCTCAATATAAGGACGATGGGCCGTAATCACCACGCGGGCCAAATGCGGATTGGTGACTTCACACACACCTTAGAATAAACTCTAATTCATGTGCAGGTTTCCTCGCGACGTTCTCCTTCGCCGTTTGTATTTCGCTGCTGTTACTAAAGTCCACAAATGTATATAACTTAAGTATTAAAATCATCGGTTCGTGCCGACGATTCGAACCCGCGACGTTTGGAATGAAGGCCGCACGCCCCAACCATTAGTCCAGCGAGGTATATATCCGAGTATATATCTGTACTAAGAAATGTTACATTTATTACGTTTACCATTAATTGGCTTAACCTTTTCCCATCGCTATCGCGAATCGCCGTTTAATCCTTTAATGACTTTTTCATACACCTCTTGCCAAATATGCGCTTGGTGGCTGCGTATCGAGTGATCGAGTGCACGCCCACTCCCAATTTATTGTTGCTTTCGGTGACTCGGAACTGGGTCGGCAGCGGCAGGTGGTGGTAGCAAATGCCACATCATAATATACTTTCCAACTATATAATTGTAACGCTTTATTGCCGAATAAATTTATCCGTGTATAGTATTTAGATTTGCATTCACAACACCTGTTCTCGATGTATGTTACGCGATGTTGATATACTTCCATACGTTGTTCGTAAGGATTTTGACATTAATCACCACAGTGCTGACTTCATCACACCGATATCGCTGCTGCCCCAGTCTGTAGTATTTGAGTCAGCCTGTGATGAATGGTTATACCGCTATTAGTCGGTCGCCAGAGCCTCGTTGGTCAATTTGCAGGATGCACCACGGGCAGGTGACGTTGGCAATTGAAGAGCTTAGCTGAGACTGGGTCCTCGTTACACCTTCATGACAAGAGATCTATGTCCAGCAGTGGACGTCCACCGGTTGAAATGATGATACATTGTTTATATTAAATCCCTACATATGAAATTGGCGTTATGTGCGGAAGGAATATAAAGTATTTTTTTTTTGTAAAACATATTTAATTAATCAAAGCATGCACCGTTGTTATCTACGCACTTTTGTCATCTCATAGGTAGTTCATTGATCCATTTACCAAAAAACCATAGGGGCGAGAACCAATAAACTCATGGAATGCGGTTTGTACTGACTCATCGGAGTTGAATTTTTTGCCTTTTAAGAAGTTGTCCAAATTCTGGAAAAAATGGGTAATCTGTTGGGGCAAGGTCCGGGGAGTACGGTGAATGTCGCAGATATTCCAATTGTAGCTCTTCTAACTTAGTGGTTGTTTGTTGCGCTGTGTGTGGTGGTGGTATTGCGTTGTCGTGAAGCAGCAGTGGCCTAGAGCGATTGATCAATCTCGGTTGTTTAGCAGCTAGTTCCTCCTTCATAGTCTGCAGTAGCTGACAATAGATATCTGCCGTAATCGTTTGGCCAGATTTTAGAAAGCTGTAGTGAACGACACAGGCACTAGCCCACCAAACACTCACAAGTAACTTTTTCTTAGTCAACTTTAGTTTATGACAGGACCTGGCTGGGTCTCCAGGGTTCAGCCTTGCGACTCGTAGTTGTTTTGATGACCCTAGTTCATCTGCGAATCTCGTCATTTCTGATTTGATCACCCAGAGATACTCCAAGCATCGCTCTCTCCATCGCCCGCTGTGTGACTCTGAGAAATGTTTTTTAAGTACCTTCTCTAACCGTCTAGGTGTTACCGAAACTGTTAATTACTTAGCTAAACGTTAGTGGATAAATTTTACTGTGTTTCGGTTTGAAGGGCGCTGTAGTTGTTGAGATTTATACGGATAAGGAGACCCGACAAAGTGTTGCTCAAGGCAACGAGTGCAATTCAAGGCAGTGAGCGTAATAGAGAAAAAACAAGTTGACGTCGTTCTGATCGTATATGTATATATTATATATAGAGTACTACTATTATTATATATCTACTAATATATATATATAATATATATATATATATATATATATATAGAATACTGACTTTCCGGCTTTAATTTTTTTACATGTACGAGACATTTCGTTTGCGAAGGGTTGGTAGATTATGTCATTCAATAAGCATATGAAGTTTCCTTAGTTAAAAAAAATATTATTTGCCTTTGTTATGTAGTTATTTAATTTTCTAAATGAAGAAAAATAATCTTAGCTAATAAGGCAACAGGTATTCAGGGCAGCGGAGTCGTAGATCAGCAGGGGAGCACACTCGCAGCGAAATGACCATAGCGAGCCCGCCATCCGTCCGCACGTCCTGACGTGAGACAATTTCCCTTACCATTTTTGACTTGGATCAATTGTGAGTCAAGTCGGGGCATGCAAAACAGGATGCCACCGCTGCTCCGTCCATGTTTAGTCACGGAGTCCTTTTATGAACCTCTGGTCCTTTTCTCTAGAAGCGATCTCGATTTTGTCGCGATCTAGTTGCTTTTTAGATTCTGCTTCTTTTTAGTCTGTTTGTTTTAAGTGACAAACATTGGATACGGCGCTGGCATCCTTTTTTAACCCCCAGTTCAAATTTTAACTACAATTTGAGTATTAAAGGGGCGTTATAAATATTTTTTACATATTTTACTTGATTTTCGAAGGTAAAATGGGTTTTATTAAATGTCTCAGTTGGTGACCGCTGGTCATAATTTACCGGCGACTTCTGCATGAATATGAATTCGAGAATAAATCATTATAACAATATTTTTATACTAAAAATAACTCATATGTTATAACAGAAATAATATTCAAATATTAACAAAAAATTCAGGAATTTTATTCTATGCACTATTAAACTGCTGAAAGTTAAATTACATATGTATAACTATGTTTTTTTAAGGACAAAGCGAAGAGACTAGAGATACATTCGATCGGAAAGAATCTTTCTTCCTCTTACCTTTACCCCAGCTATGTGGGGTAAGCACTGTATGTACTTCTCTTCCACATCCCTCTATCAGCCGTCACATCTGAAACCACATTCTTCTTACACATGTCATCTTTCACACAATCCATTCACACTTTCTTCGGTCTCCCTCTACCCTTCCAACCATCCCCGTTCATTCTCATTACTTTCTTTGTTATACGTTTATAGAATCTTTAAATAGTAATATTTATTTGCTACTATTTCATGATAAATATAGGCTTTGCGGGTTACCATAGCTTAGATAATGGTAACCCGAGTAATGGTGATTCTTACTATCGGTGAGAAATTTTTGAGTTCAAAGATTAAGTATTATTTTTCAATAGTGTCGTCGTGAAGATCGGGCCCGATACAATCAACAATGTGTAATCTCATGCTATACATCAGAAATTACTTAATTAAACAACGACACCACTTGAAGCGGCGTGATCAGATAAAATTATTAAGATTGCAACCCAAATTTTGGACTTTGATATATCATTCATGCGTACCACCATTCGTATTTTCCGTGAGATGACCGCCGCGATAAGTTCAGCTCGATTTATAAATATGCCTTTGACAATGTGAATCGATCTTCGGGAATATTAAGGCGTTGGAAATGTTCGCGTTTGAAACACAACGAAGTTGTCGACGATCATCATCAGCCGATAGACGTCCACGGCTGGACATAGGCCTTCCCTGAATATCTTCAAATCGATCGATAATTATCGACAATCGAAATATTAATTAATAGCATGTTATGTTATGATTCATAGTTGATATCAAGTTAAAAGTTGAGATAGGGATGACTTAGTTGAGGAAGTCGGGAGAGTTTTCCCTTTTGGTTCCTATGGCCTCTGGGTGATGGATTCGGAGGGAGACTATAAGGGGCCGAGAGGAGGGCGTGCTGGAATATACAGGCTTACAGAGGTGGAAAGGTGAAGGGTCTCTCCTCTCGACATGGAGCTGCGCGGTGCAGTCGGTGCTGACGGGGTCCCGGTGGTGTCTGAAAGCGTTCGCCTAGCCTCAACATAAATCGACAACAGTGGAACATCGTGGGGGTTTTAGTTGGTGCAAGTCCTACATAACCTGTCTTTGCCCCCGCGAGGGTACTTATGCGAAAGCGTTTCCCCCACGTAAAATAAAAAAGGGATGATTTAGTTTGGTGGGGTGGAAAAGATAGGGTAAAGGCGCTATACGACTCGCAAATGCTTAGGTTCGCACTATATTAAGCGTGTGCTTCCGGTGGACAATAATATTAAAGGAATTGCAACACTTCAAACGCTGCTGCTGCTTGCTTATTTGAAGACGAGTGACGAATACCATTCCGCATTTAAGCTGCATGATGGATAATCCTCCTTAACTTTATTCTTGTGCAGGAAAGTTTCATGTCCCTGCTGTATTTAAAGTGAAGATATGAATAGTATTCGTTTATGCTTTAAAATAGACTTTTCGTAAAGTTTAATCTATAAGAAAGTGTAGGCGCAGCTTCGATCCTCGCTGAGCTTCCTTCTTCTTCTACGTCATTAGATTCTTGGCAGAGTGGTCATGATCGTCGTATTAGAATAAGTTTATAAGCCCTCGATATTGTTGACCGTTTTGCGTGAATTTAATTTGGTCGGTCCAGTGAATTGGTGTCCTGGCGCGTGGCCTTCACTTTTTCCTACGTGACTGAAGTTACTATATAGCTGTCACTTCTCCGCGTGTGTATGAATTTTCAGTGAAAGCATATCTCAAGCAAACTAAGACGTTTCAAGAACAACAGTTTCAGTTGACTTGTGATGTCTAATAACCCGCACTTGACCAACGCGGTGGAAAAATGATTCTTACTTTGTAAGAGAAGTCTTGAGCCTCAAAAGTGGGTATATATTTTTTTTATTCAAAGAGGAGATCGAGACGAGCTTGACGTTCTCCTGATGGTAAGTAATACCGCTTATGCATAATAACATAGCGCTAGTTAGTATTATATGTATATACTGCAGCACGTCGCGCTCGTCGCCATGAGATATAAGATGTTGAGTCTCGCATTACTCCAATAATTACACTAGCTACAACGCCTCTCAAACCAGAACAGAGTAATGTTTTCACAGTACTATTTAGCGATACGTAGACGATCCAGCAACGGGAAGACCTACCTCCAGTGGAATCTGTGTTGTGGTCCACTTTCCCAGTGTAAACAACAATATATATATCCACCAACACAAAGGCACTTAATCACCGCATTTCTCGATAAATAAAAAAAAAGGTTAGAACAACTTTGCTAATTACATGGTCATTAATATCACTTTGCAATTTAATTAATTGCGTTTTTTTTTATAACTGTATGAAAGAAATCGCTCGTTTACGAATATAATTAATGCAGTATTAAACTTAAACAAATAATACGCGGGTTGGTTCGAAGTAACTGTATTAAATGGATGGAGGCTGTGTTTTAAATGATGTAGCTGGACAAAGACGGAGTAGATATGATGAACCCAATCCGTCATCGCATTTCATTTGTGTATCTTGCTTGTAATTATATACATACACTCGTAAAAATGAGGCGCTAGTTAGGATGATATACACAGCACCATATTATCTTCGTCGTCTTGAAAAAAGATGTCTCGTTGCCTGCTGCCTGCGATGCTTTCACTAGTGGTGGTATCTACACCACCAGTGTATATACTAAATAGTAAAGATGATGATACTGCACCATAAAAGACGATTTCTTATTAATACAAAAGATGAGACTTTAAAAAATTTATTTAATGGTTAAGGAAAAGTATTTTTTAATATTAAGTTTTTTTTTAATTTTAGATATCGGTTCCAAAGGTTAGGTTAATTATACATTTACTAACTTTTTTGTCCTAGATCAAGATAAAGCTATAGAGGAAGGAGATTCAAGTGTTTAAGTACCCTTTTGTGATAAAGATTAGAAAATAGTTAAATTATTTTCCTCTAACTTTAAAAAAAGTTGACACAGGGAACCACCAGTGACAATAAAATCCAAACCGATATTGCAACTACCAGTTGACGCGATGAAATAATATAAAAAAAAAAATCTGTTAAAAATGAACAGTGCTCAGTCACGCCATCCAGTTAACCCTTGAGCCGCAACGTGTTATTACCGGGCATTTATTTAATTTTTTGAAAGAAAATATGTGAACTTGTTTCTTAACTGGACAGGGAAATCGGTTTAGTAAAATACACATTGTTAGCACGCGATGCACGGATATAAGGCATCGGAATAACTTCGCGTTCAACTTAAAAAATTGGGTTCTCTTAGCATTAACCTTACCTGAGATATATGGACAGGATATGTACATTATTTTTTATTTTATTACTTATAAATGGATTAATATATAAGCTCATTAAATATAGCAGTAAGGTCATAGGTGATGAAGCGCTTGGCCTAAAATATTCAAGCTCTGATATGTTATCACCCCAAACCCATCAATGTTATAATGGCGGTGTATACAATACAGGGGTGAACACAAGACTAAAAAACTTTGCGATTATATTAATGTGACCTCGGAATTGAACCAGATGATACGTAACAAAGCAGGCTTTTACCCTTTGCGTGAAGCAGTCAGTTACGTCCTTATGCCTATGATGCACTATGTATATAGGCAGTGTTTTAACATCGTTGAATCTAGTTGTATCTATACATATCATCACCATGATCACTGAATATCATCACGTTTCTCATTTGTAGTAGACTATACAAATTTGACCGTTGCATGGCTCATACTCAATCTGTGCGTCGTATACAACAACCTAATTCTTTAACTTGTTAAACCTTATAATTTACAATATTTACATTTAAAAAAAGTCATCCCACTTAAGAAAACTTTTACTAACATTCGCAAGTCACTTGGTTTGATTTATGTAACAACAGAATTGCAAGCTCACTTCTCTAAATGTATCGTTTAAAAAACGTTTCATATAAAAGACTTTAACGACATATCTCTTTTTAATAATACATCACGGCCAGTGGCTACATGTAATAATTAAAGCACATTTATCCATTTTTTCACGAAGCTATAAGACAGACCAGTACATCACCTGATAGGAAGTGACACGCCCATCCAAAACAATATGATGCTAAAAGGATGATAAACTATGCACCATATTGGGCTCGTCACATAAATTATTAAATCTTATTACTTTAATAATGTTTCTAGTTGCGATGCCATTCGAACTGGAACACAGTAATGCTTGCATACTACTAGATAGTGGCAGAGATTACCGATGCGGTGGTATCTCTCAAAACCGTTCCCAGGGACCTGCAAAAGCTAATTTGAGACACTTACTCGTATATTCTCATATATACTTATATACTCTTAGCAATATTGTAACCATGTCGTGGTTTTAAGGGTTTGTATCTATTGAAATTATTAAGGTAATAAGACTTAGGCACGAAAGCTTAAGTCGCTATCACACGATGATTGTCGTGCTCGTCTTAATCTAAGATATTGATAAGAGCAGTTGACTATATCATCTGCATATTTTTCTCATCCTGCAAAAAAAATTTCCTTTGGTATTTTTTTTAAAGTGATCAGCCATCGACCTGGGATACCGAACTGTGTGCGGCTGGACGTGCACCCATTGATAAACACGTCAGTTATTAATGATTTAATCTCCGATGACGTGATCGATCGGCTACTTAGTTCATATCTCATTATTATTAATTTTTTTTTCAATTTTGTTGATTCTTTTCATCAATACAATATAGGTTATTTGGTTTTCAGAGCTTGCATCCAAGCATTCGAGTTGCTACGGAGGAGTAACTTGATTTTTTTTTCTGTATATGTGCCCATAAGCGGAATAACGCATTCCATTGCTATAAACTGTTACTAAGTAGTAATTTCATTAACACATGATGTTAAGTAAAAACTTAGCTGGTTTATGAACACACTGGATCTTCATATGTGTGAGTGACGGAACCATAGACATTCTATCACGCCGATATATTTACAATATAAGAGTGAAATTGGTCAGTTTCATAACTACCTATATTTGTTATCGAAAATCATTCAAGTATTCTGTAAAAAAATGTCTTGGAGCACACAAAATAACTTGATCAGATAATAATGCAGGGTTTGTCTTAGAACATGTGTTAATACTAAATAAAATAAAACAAACCAATAACAAGTAAACATGGTAGTAAACTATTACGAGATCATAAAAATTGTGTTGCAACTATAAAAAAATAAATAAACATATGCAAAATGAATCGATACAAATTTTATAACATTACTATTATAATAATCGATTGAACTATAACATTATGACGCACGATAAGTGAATTTTTTTTTCAACTTAATTGAAACGACCTTGGTTCGCGTTTGACAGCTTATTACACATTCGTGACTCCAATGTTATCTTAAAGTTTTTTTTTTTTAGAAGTGCGCAGGACCCAATTTTCGACCCTCGACTTTCAATAATCACAACACTTGAACCACTTATCGCGTTTTACATTCGTACCAAGTTGAGATTTTTTTTTTAACATTCGCCTCGTACACGCAGTATGATCGCACTCGAATTATATCGCGTTTAGTAAAGCATTCAATTTATCATAGTTTCATTAGTACGGCACCGCGTTAACATGCTGAGAGTATAACTTATTATTTACTTAGCTAAGTGATTTTTTAACACTCTGTTTTTAAATACTATTTCATAACGTTTGTGATAACGCAGACGAGGCATTTCAATTCCTGATGATTTCCGTTAATTATTTGTAGATTCAACTACTTATTATACTTAATATAGTATAAAGTTTCGTTATAACCTAGTCACGTGATAGTCAACAAAAATCTCCTTCCTTCATGATATTATTATTATAGTAAACAAAACAATAACACATATAACATACACAAACATAAATAAACACATCTCATTGCATTATATATATTTTTATATGCAACTTACCGGTTGTGGTATTCACCAAATAATGTCATCATCATCATCATCAGCCGAAAGTCTACTGCTGCGCATAGACCTTCTCCAAAGATCCCCACATCAATCGGTCTAGCGTTGACTTTGGCTGATCACCCGGGCACCAAGCGCCGTCATTTAGACGGGTTTAGAGGGGGGACTTGGTCATTACCAAACACGCTGACCCAATGCCAATTGATGGGAGCCAGAGCCTCGTTTATTGATTAGCAGGGTCCACCACAAGCAAGGTGAGATTAGCTTGGACCGCGTGAGTGATTGTGCGGGACCCCCTACACCCCTTTAACTAATGTGGGTAGTGGTAAATAATTAATGCGTTGAAATTATTTAAAAAGCAAGGTATGTAGGATCTATACTTTCTGGAATATTGAATATGTTCTACTTGTGCAAACGACTAGTACCAATGAACATAATACTGTTCGTTAAGTTAAATATTACATTTTTTACACAGTTTTTTGCAAAAAGGCTTTAACCGCACCTTGACAACTTTTTTTTTAATTGCAGATGAACCAGCAATGCAAAGTGTGCGGCGAGCCCGCGGCCGGATTTCACTTCGGCGCCTTCACTTGCGAGGGATGTAAGGTAAATAAACCTAAGTGGATAACTTAAACATATTTTTATACGATACGATATTTAAGTACGGTATTTAAATAATTCGCAAACTTTAAACTTAATCATTTAAAATTTCTATACGTTAACGCGTTAACGCTCAAGCAGCATATATTCCAACTTAATAGAATCATGTAAGCGTAAGCTGTTACTTTACCAACAATAAGATGTTTTGATTTCACTGATACATTACTATACAGCCAAATCCTCCCCCCAAAAAAGGAATGAAAACTCCTAAAAATGATCGCCTCTAATGCCCAGCGATGCGAGTACCGCAGAACTGATCGATGTCCAGCAGTGGACTTCTATCGGCGGACGATGGTGATTACTGTACAGTATTGTCTTAAAAAAATAACTAATGGTAGGTACCACCGCAGACGTTATTTCTGCCGCTGAACAAATTTTTGTTCAGGGAAAATCTTCGATAGGTACCCTGCTTTGGAAGGGAAGTCAGGATTATGTGAGATTCTTACTCACTAAAACCTTCTCGGTGGTCTCCATCGGTACATTTAGAGAGGCTCAGAGATCACTTATAGAGAGCATCGGTTCCCTGTACCCTTTGTGTTAACACGTCTCTTAGCCGGAGCCTCACCCATACTGATGCTGAACCATACGCTATCCCACGCAGGTTCGCTTGTTGAGCGACAAGGACCTCCATCCTCAAAACTCGCGAAACTCCAAGATCCTTTTAGTCGCGTTCTACGCAGGCAGGGCTTACCTTAATCCTATTCTTACTATCCCGAGACTACAGAACCGAGTGTTACGAGGGGCGAGGGCGTACTTACCATCATAACTTAATATCAGTCTCGTCTCCACTTTGAATAAAGAATCACGATGCACATCAAAGCAATAAAATCATATTGACCAATACATTCAAATCGGCAACTATTGACATATATTCATATGTTAAAAAATATTTGAAGGTGACAATTTTATTGCTGAATCCATTTTCCAGCATCCAATCAAACGATATTTATTGAGGACAACGAATAAATGTTTCCACAAACGCATTTTATTACAACCATAAAATATATTTCACGCTTGTCGTATAACTTATCGGGGAAACTACTTTTTAATTCAGTAACATTGGGTAAGGATTCATTAGGATAATGAATGCTATGATTGGGGGTGTAAAGGGTCCCACACAACAAGTCGCGGGACCTAAGCCAACCTCACCTGCTCGTGATGGACCATGCTAATCAACAAACCAGCGTGGTGGAAAATGACTCAAATCTTCCCATACGAATCCCTACGTACAACGGCCTCTAGTGCCCGGCGGTACCGGATGCCATGCTGACCGTATGTGGAGATCTTTGAGGGAAACCTATGTCCAACAGTGAACGTCTATCGGCTGGTGATTATTGCTATCATCAACCCTAACTTTAACAGAATATCTAAAAATAAAAAAAATATATATATTAAAACTTATTATTATATATCATTAAGAGATTCATAAGTTTCTGTTTCACCCCAGTAAAAACCATATCGTTATCCAATACCTGATGAGATTGTGGTTAAGTAAAAACTTAAAGATAAGAAAAAAATTAATTTATCTTAACATCTATCATCAAAAATTCATCCAAGACTAAGGTCATACAGAAATTAATCAGATAAGTACTATTGACTGTGTTTTGGCTGAAAATTTGTACTCCTGCTGATTGCTTTACTCCTGTACTCTTACCGATTGATTGTACTGAAAGGTTATTGGCGCAGAAGAATCTTTGAGTTATTAAGCATGTGTCAGTGTAGCTTAACGCCAACGTAGCGGCCGCATAGAACCTTCAGCGAGTGTGACGATTTATACGAAACCATTCAAAAGGGGGCGGATTGACAGCTGAATGGCAATGGGGGACAACGCGTCTCATTCGAAATAACTCACGCTGATTGCTGAAACAGGTCGCGTATTCAGATTAGCTTGGAGCTTGCGGCGGGTCCTTCGAGTAGGCATATCACTGAATAAGGCTGTTTTTTTATACAACCTTCGTTTTACTCATGATGGGTCTCTATTGCTGAAGACCTAGATATGTACCATCGCAGCCGACAAACTGATATACACTGTAGCTTGGGCTACTTTACTATCTTATATCTCAAAGCGACTAGCACAAGATGATGCTGTGTCCATCCTAACTAAAGCCACGTTGTTATGCATGCTATCACTTACAATCGAGTGAACATGACGGGTGAACGTCCCGCTTGTCTCGTTGCTTCGCGACTACCCCACGAATGTAATCCTTTTACCTCAATACTGTGTTGTTTAAACTAATTTGTTTGTATTTGCCCAATAGTGGGCAAAGATCAAATGTCATTGATGTGACAATCACCGTTGATTTGCATATAGAACAGTAAACATCTAAAAGCTATATAAATTATTATCGAATTCATAATTATTAATATCGGTCACATGTTGTGTCGCGTGATTGATGACTTGAATCCCACTCTACCTCCGCCATTACGTATCCTCATGGAAATATTATATTGCATCGAATTTGTTTACTGTATTATTCTTTTTTACTTTACTGCAGTTTGAACTGCTGCTTAAATATTTACTCGTTAATTGAAATATCGCTTTAGATGTCTCGGCTGTGTAATTGGCTGTGACCGTAATCAATCCGTTTAATAATAAAGCGCACTTATATGCAATTCTTCGTTTTTTACTCTCCTTTAAGTGATTCCCCTATTGTACTTAGACAGAAACTTCTCTTCTTTTTCTTCTTAAAGTGCCTCTCCAACTGGTGAAGGTTGGCGATCAACCTAGTATAGTTCTGTCTCTGGTTCAGCGGAACAATTCCGACACCTCAGATATGCCACTCCATTTCCTGAATAAAGAAAGAAACAGTGCCTAATAACTGATCTTCCTTTCGTTCATAGCATCCTTAATTTCCTTCCGGAATCGCCAAGATTTATTGATTTTATTTTCGAACTCCATAATAATATTATCTTTTTGATATTGACTTTTACAGTTAACTAAACAACAAACAAAACTGATTTGTTTGAAAATGTTATAACTTATATTATAGTTAACTTTGTCCATTGACATAAAGGAGTTAGACATTGAAATCCTAGTTATTGCTAAATAATCATTTCATTTTCTTTATCGTCGTCATTATGATCTGAAGCTGGTCCTCATTGAAACGCAGCCCGTTTCAAGGATTTCCGCTGCAGTCGTTTCTATATTACTTGGATCAGGTATTTTCCGGCCAATAATATTGTACTATTAAATTATTTGAAAGGTTTTTCTTTCACACAGAAAAGCGACCTTTTAAAACTACACAGGTTAGTATATCCAGTAGTCTAACAGTGTATATATATATCTTTAGATCGTTAGGTTCATGATATATAGTAAGGTTTAAATAAAATTTTTAAAACCCTTTCTAACGTTAGTTTCCGGCTGCAGGTTATCGCTGTTGTATCATGAGGTAGTTGTAAAAAAATTGTATTATATTTTCATACATTTATGAAGTTACGGTTGTTCGTAAAGCTTTGTAGATCTCTTTGTGTCTGTAGTTAGTTTGATTACAATAGCTACAAACGCAATTGAAGCGCAATTGCGTTGACGCGTAATAAGTCAAAGGAGCGGCAGCTCCGGCGGCGGGTTGCGCCTGCGCGACTCGCCGCAAGCAATTTGCTACACCGAATCAATTTGCCAGCTTTTTGTCGCGCGATAATGTCGGCCGATTCAATTTTCTGTCGAGCGTCGACTCGCCTCCCGGTGTGCTTGTTTTGCTATAACGGACCCGAGAACTGGATGCTGCACAGCCTCAGAGCCAAGAGATGCGCCCGCGCCCGCTCACGGTGCTCAAATCGCGACGGGTGAGTTTTCTCACTAACAATGACTACAATCGACACGTTATATAACTCTCTTATATAATCAATAATAAACCGTAAGGACGTATCATTCTATAAAATATATGATATTCACCCCCCTCATTTTGTAAGTAAAGCCTTAATTATTAATTAAGATACTTTTGTAAATTGTACTAACATTTTCAATGAGTTACCGTCTTCGTGTGCATGTCTCGCCCTGCATCAGAATCATTTAATACTTCATTATCTGTTTTCGAACAGTTTTATATCTCGATACTAATTAGTCGATTGTTTACTATTGTGAGGTGCTCGTAAATTTAAGAGGAAATCATGAATTTGGGCGGGGCAATTACAAATACGAGAGTAATAGCTCAGTTAAACAATAAATTTTAACTATCGATACGAAAGCATAAGCGGTGGTGGTTAACTTGCGATGTGATGGAGGAACGTTATATGTCACCAAGTTGTTTTGGTTCAGTCTTAAACTTAAGCTCGATGATAAGTGATAAACATCAAGAACAGTTATCGAGTAGTTACGATTTTCATAAACTTGGGTATATCGGATGCTGTGAATTATGTTCCATACTGTCTCTTATGAAGGAAAATTTAGTTTCAAATTAGTATATAAATAATTATATTTAGGTTTATGATTTATATCAATAAATTTATTGAATTTCATTAAATTTGCTATAGAAGTTTAATTTATGCATATTGTTCATATACAACATAAAATTTTTGTAATCTTATCTGTCGACATCCATTACCATTATCTTCCGCTTGCGTACAACACTCCCATGTGTTTCACGGTGTGCACCGGCGGTGCTGTTCCTCCGTTAATTTATTACAGATATCAACAAACCGCTGATTAGATGTTTAACATAATTAAGTATTTATTCAAATGTGTTTAAAACAAACATAACGGCGGAACAAAGCGTGGGCGGGCGGCCGTCTTAAAACAATGAACTAAGAGCTACATTCATCTGAACGTAGTTAATGGATACGATTTGCGATTTAAAACGACCCGTGTTAATTTTTATGTTACAGCTACAAATTTCGGTAGTTACGGTGTTTCGTTGCCGTGGTAACGCGACGGTTACGACAGACCACCCATATAAATTTGTTGGTTTTAAGATAAGCACAATACTTTATCAAAGAAATCTCTAAGAGGCGATATATAGCACCGGGTAAAGAAACTCGTAAAGTTACAATTGAAAATAAAAAGAGGAATAAAAAAAAATCATGTTTTCACTACAGTGAATTATTTTTCTTATTTAACAAAGCAACGAACGGGACGTTCACCTCATATTAAGTGATGCGCCTGCTCGTAAAATAACACTTGTTAGGATAATAGCACCAGATTGCGCTCGTCGCCTTGAGACAAGATATTGAATCTCATTACGCCAGTAATTACACTAACTACGTCTTTCAAACTGGAACACGGTAATGTTTGAACACTACTGTCTATCGCCAGAACTAGGAGATGCAGTAGTATTCACTTAGACCATCAACATCAGAGACTTACACAGCATACGGCTCAGTAGTTACTGTGAGTAAAGTATTAAACAACTAATTTCTATATAAAGTAACTGTGAGGTCATAAAAAAAACCTAAATTGCTAAGCAAATACTAATTTCTATACTAACTTCTTCTTCTTCTTCTTAAAATGCCTGTTAAACTAGCGAAGGATAGCGATCAGCGTGGTACAGATCTTTCTGTCTTTAGTTCGGCAGAACAATTCGGACGCCCCAGATATGCCACTCCATTCCCTGATATTCCTCAACCACGACTTTTTCCTTCTCCCCACCTTGCGTAATATATTCTTCGCTATTGGACACTCTCTTCGATGGGCACTTGAATTAACTTGAGAGGCGGCAGTGCGAAGTTAACGGGTACCTTTGACCCGCCGAATCATCGAGCGTCAAGTTAAAGGTCTCCGCGGCGTGAACCCCGGCCTCTTTTTTTTCCTTACGTTTGTCAATCACATCGCGAAAGCGAATGTGATCAATTAACCCGAGGACCTCGCCAGCGGCTGCGCGTGTGAGGTACATACTAATGGCTACCGCTTCTTACATCTCGCGAATGTCAATTTGTACATCGCGCCGAAGTGTTTCGATTGTGACACACGTTCAATTATTCATCGTGTCATTTCAAAGTTAGCAGTTAAGTTAGGCAAGTTGCTTTATAAGCAATCGGAACTGTTCACGCCAGTCGGTTCAGTTTCAATAAACAACGTCATCATCATCACCAGCGGATAGAGGTCCACAGCTGGACACAGGTCTCCTAGAAAGATCTCCACATCGATCAGACCCGCGTTGCGAATCTAGTGGATTCCCGCGATTCTCACCAGATCGTCGGTCCACCTTGTGGTAGGCCTCCCGACCTTAGGGGCTTAGACCTTAAGGGCTGTGAATCAGCTATGAATGAATATGCTTACTCTGAATCTCGCTCTCATTGACAGAGGAAACACAGGGATGTTTCTCGCGGCAGATTTACTAAATGAAGGTAGTAGTCGGACAGATAGCTTGGCAAGAACCTCATCACTGGAATGGAACCAGAAACCTGTTATAAAGCAAAAGTTTAACCACTGCGCCATATGGGCGGTCAGTCTCTTATCTTTAAATCTTGATTTTAAAATAGTTTACTACTCTAAGCGGAAATAGTTATAGCGAGTAAATATATATATGTATATTTGTGGATAAGGTTGAGGAGAAGTGTAAGGGGTTTCGCACAACTCACGGGACCCAAGTCAACCTCATTCGCTCGTGGTGCACCCTGCTAATCAACAAACGAGGATCTGGCTCCCACTAACTCGCATTGCGCCAGCATGGTGGGAAATGGCCCTAATCCGAATTTTTGAAAAATGCCTATGTCCAGCAGTAGACGTCTGTCGGCTTATGATGATGATGATGATGATGAAAGGTGGTTAAATATATTTATATTTTTATTTGTTTGTTTCGTTCCTCTTGATCGTTGATAAATAGATCGTTAAACTTCCACTCGGAGGCTTACCAGGAATTTTTATGGGAGTGAGTTCACAAACGAATTGCTCCCATTTAAACGCCTGCGACTCTGTTTCAAGTTTAAAAGATAAGACGCGATGATTGGTCAGCTCATTAACCGCGGCCAGGTCTACGAGGGTGCCATTAGGTGGGTGTCCGGTACCGTCCAGTGTGCAGCGGAGCTATTCGTTACAGCGATGGAGAGCGATATGGTTATGTCCCATGTTCTTCATACACGTACAAACACTGTGGGTTTAAATAAATACCTTCAATATTTTTTTAATTGTTGTGACGTTTATTAAGATATTTACACTGCGTTACATCCTTATTCTGAAGTCTAGCAATTTTAATAGGTTTGTCAGATATATCTAGAAAACACATTTTAATGAATCTTGACCAATATAGATAAAGTAACTTAATAGCGGAAAGAGTTTACAGCTCGTTTTCCCTTAAAACAGTATTAAGTCTTGAATTAAGTATTTCTGCATTTAAAGGTTAGCGAAGGTTGCCTACTTAATTTCTGTTTCTGATGATGTTGAGTGACAATTGGGTCACGGATGAATACCGCTGGTGAACATGGGAGAACATAGTTGTAGTTAGGTAAGTTGGAAAATGAAGAACTCATTGCTCGAAGATGCGACGATCTGGTGAGAATCGGGAGAACCTACTGGATGCGACCAACGCGGGGCCGGTCGACGTGGAGATCATTGGGGGAGGACTATATCCAGCGGTTGCTATCTATCAGCTGATGATGAGGAAGTTTGAAAAACTACCAACATCCAAACTCTGTTATCCTCTGGGATTGAACAAGGGAGCTGTGTTAAAGGGCGAGCGGTTGGTCAGCCACTGCACCACGGGGGCAGTTTAATGGGGTGGCAATAATGATAGAGTACGCGTCGCCCGGGAAAGTGTAACATGACATTAAAAACTCTTACAGCCACGAGCGAAACTCGTTTGCATAAAAATGTGCTCGTGTAATTTCAATGCGTTCTTACTTATTTCTTTTGTAACATTGAAAATGTATCAGAGAAAAAAATTGCGTAAGAATATTGAAATTAAAGATCGGAGCGGCGCAGGCGCATTGGATATTATAATGAAGTTTAATGTGGGTACGCGGTATGAATAATTTATGCGCTGTGTTTTTGGTTTCTGTGATCGGCCATCGGGTTATTTTGAAATGGGGTACCGTTAAGCGCGATCGGGTTTTTTTTGGGAATGAAAGGGGGTGGTGCCCGACACTTTTTGCTCCCTCGCACTTCGAGTTGTTCGTCAGCTTTTACAAGTTCCGTCCAAGCACTCCCGGTATTTAAACTCTCCTTACAACCACTTATTTTTGCTACCTGAATTATTAGCGAATTTTATATGGAGAGCGATGGAGAAATTTCTTAAATACCTCTCTTCCTATCGACAATAAGACGCAGCTCAAAGTTTCTTGATTAAGTAACAACATTTTATTTATTTATTAAAAAAAGGTTTTTGGAGTAAATAGACAAAGAATAACATACGATAGATATAGATGCATAAAGAGGCTCTTATGTTGCCTCGAACCAGATATTTGCCTGTTATATCAATGAGTCCCTGTACCATGAAGTCGATTAATTATATACTCCATAACTGGTCATAAGTAGATAGTAAATTTCACATTACTGCATTGCCTTATAACAGCTGCGATAGTGTGTAATCTTAAACAAGAAAAGCCTTCTAGCTGATGACGATGACAATGAAACCTCCAAGTAAATAACTTCAAACATTGTCATCGAGGCATTTTTAAGAGTACAAGATTAGATGCATAGTTAAGAATGTCTAAACAGTAAATCAAGTATCCAATAGCCCTCGTCAGCATCACGAGAAATTCCTCGTTTAGAAGAAACATATTTAAATTTCCCAGTATTCGGTATGCTGCGGAGCAATTCACAGCCAGGCCTTCATTATGCAACATTAAAGTCGAGATTTACCACGAGAAAGGTACATTTGGGCGGAACGGCCTTAACCACGCTTTATAAGGTTAATGTAGTGTTAAGATTGCTCTGATTTACTTCGACGTGTGAAGAACTGAATAATTTATCTTGAAATTCGTCATCTAGATACACGTAGATATGCGATTCTGTCTATAGATTGACAGCTCTTAAATCACCGATTCTGATATTGTACTCGTTGGTACTTCAGCAGGTTGATAGCTCATCTAGCTGAACTTACAGCGTTCTGGTGAGAGGAGATCTATAGATAAAAAATACTGTATTGATGAGATTTAACACCGTAGATCTCAAGGCTGTAAGCACAATGTGATGCAGGAGATATCTTAATTTATGCTACATATTCCCGTCAGATGAATGTCCTACTCCTTACATCGGTTCGTTGAAATAAAACATTGTTTTTTTTAAGAGGATGTAAATAAGAGTAAACTTCTCTATGATTCTGAATTGTAGTTAAAATTTTAAAGCGATATAGCTTTATACTAATTTCTTACTACTTTCCAAATTTTTATGTTACAGTCGTATATCAACGGAATGAGACAAAACACACTGACGTTAGTTATTTCAGTAATTTTACTATATACGAGTACACTATTTTGGGAAATCTGAAGGCAGTAAGTATCTATACACTTGGCTTGCTGTACATCCTGAGACACGCCGCTCTTGAAGGTATTTTCAAAAGGTATCCGATAAAAAACATCTCAATTTGATTATACCGTAAAAAGAAACGCGCTTTCGATCCCCACTGAGCTCGAGCTTCCGGTGACGGAAAAAAGCGTGAGGAAACCGACGTACTCCTAATACAACAGCTTTCGTTGACGTGCGACGACCACTTGGCCGTGATACTTCCTTCCAAGGGACCATTAAACAGCTGTATTTTAATACTATGGACGCGACACAGCGTCACTGGATGGAGAAAGTACCATTATGGATTATGTCACGCGAAGCTTGGCACCAAATCCGCTGCGTCAAATAGTGTCGCCGTGATTCGCGCGGCACCAAGCCCAAACATCGTTAACGGAGTCAACACTTTCATTTCCTTTGTGCCCGTGTCCGGGCGGTGGACATGTCGATCATTGTGCTCGCGCTGAATCGGGAGATGATTAAAATCTGTTACGAATTACGGCGGTAACGGTAGTGATTTGTGATATCCGGACGCTGATTAGATCTATTGTTAGTGTTTCGGTGCCCGAATGCAGCGGTCATTAGATCGCGAAACCGACTGATATTGAATCGTTTGTTGGTGCGCGCTGATGAAAGGAGGCGAAAGTGGGATGTCAGGATCGCGGCGGAGGGACGGACGGACGGACGGACGCGAGACGTATAACATCAGCTCGCTTTGTACCGAATTAATGTTGTGTTCACCACTTGACGATGTTATTGTGAAGGTTCAAAGGTCACACGTACCATTATACGTTAACATGTTTTTATTTAACCATCTCAATGAGGATTTCACTGTTCAACTCAATGAATGGTGGATAACTGTACCTTACAAAGTAATGCTAAGGAGAATAATAAACGTTTCTATGATTATATTTAATCAGAAATATATTCTTTTGGTATATTGCCGACTCATAAGCAAGAATAATACATAAAGAAAGGGTGATAGTAGTTAAGCTTTATCGTCTATAGTCGAGAGCTTAGAAACAATTAGACTGATTCAGATACGACTAATTTTTCCATGTAGTACATATAAAAGTGGCTATAATTGTATTATAAAATTAAAACTATATAAGTTTAAGTATATAAGTTAATAATAATCATAAAAATTTATATGATACTGGAGCACTTATCTTTTACTATAGAGAAAGGTAACAAGCTCGTCGTACCTAAAACGAGGAGATGGTCTATGAAAATGTTTCATGCCTCTATGATAATCTATCTCGGTCCATGAAAATGCCTCGTGGTTGTTCCTCATGATCCGGAACTATCGAACAACTAGTCATGTCCACTGGTGCGTACCCGCCTCCAAGACCAACCAATTCTGGTTACGAACGAGCCAGAGTCCGGGCGCGCTCCTACGCCGCTCACGTACCCGCGGAAAATACGAAAGCTCACAAATTGATCTTAATTCACAACCTTTGGCGTGTTTATCACCTCTTCTCAGAAAATGATAGGGTGATGTTACGAAACGCCGGTGCGATTGTAACAAATTGAGGGCAATCACTCGCAATCAAAATTCGGCGCGGCGAGCCGCTTATTACCGGCAAATAGGCGATTCCGCCGATTCGGCAAATAAATGCGCTCGTACGCGGCAAACATACCCGCAAATTTGTCTCATAACATTGTAAGATGAGCGAAAGCTTTGTCATCTTCAACGCAAAGAGCATCAGTAATTATAGTTTGTTAGCTTCCTGTTGAACCTACCTATAATCAAACTTATAAATTCTGATGATGTAAGCGCTTGCATGCCACGGCGACTCTTGCAGCTCATCTCATACTGGACTCGTGGACTAGGATCCATGGCCTTTTTTTATACTACTTAAGTGGCAAACAGCCATGCCGCCTGCCTGATGTTGAACGGTAACCGCAGCCTGTAATCTAACTATTGAAATACTATCAACTCTTGCTTCTAAAAGATCATATTTCAGTCCAACTAAATTTGCATCAGTAAATGGTTTACCATCATTGCCACTATATGAATGTACTAGGAGTCGGCCATCAGAGGTGAATGGCAACGTGCTGTTAAGCTTGGGACCATCACCTAAAGTCATCACCACTACCACTCTGTCAAGAGTAATACCGATGAAGAAACTGTTAAAAGAAAAAATGTATAGAAAATAAGTAACACAATGTGATAATATAATCTGCAATAAGATTGAAAGAAATATTAGAAAGTAAGGAAAAGAAGTAACCTAGAATAAGAGTGGAAGCAATAAGTAAAGCACAGCTGTCTCCCTTATTTAAAAGCGATGAATGAAAGAAGGAAATAGAATGGAGAATAAACGAGAAATAAAAAACATAAAGAAAGAGCGGAAGGAAACAGGAAGATTCGGGAAAAAGAGAATAAAGATAAGTAAATAAATGTAATAAATACAGAATAGAAGCCCAGAACCATAAATGTCCGGAAGAATGCGTAAAAAAAAACTTGAAATTATAAACTAACCTTTTCACAACAATGAGGTGATCAAAGCTAAGTAATTTTAAGTAGAGTAAAAGAGCATGCGATCTCGTTGTAATTCCAGGGACACGAGCGAGGTGCGCTGTCGCAAGTTGTGCGTCTACGTCAGGATTTATGGTCGCAGCGGGCGACGGGTTCACCGACCAACGGTGCACCCTGTTCGAATATCCTCGACGATTAACCCATTGACTGCTGTGTAAGCGTATATCAGCATCATCACCCGATAGACGTCTATTGCTGAACATAGGCCTTCCCCAAAGATCTCCACATACAGCATGGCGTCCGTACCGCTGAGCACTAGGAGCTGTCGTATGTAGGGGATCATATAATATGAAGGGATTTGGGCCATTTCCCATCACGCTGGCTCAAAGCGGGTTGACAAGAGCCAGAGCCTCGTTTGTTGATTACCAGAGTGCACCACGAGCAGGTGAGGTTGGCTTGGATCCCGTGAGTTGTTGTCTGGGAACCCTTACACCCCTGCGAGCGTATATGACCAGCTAAAACTGACCTTTAGGCGTGTATGGACTAATGATGTAAAAGGGTTGTTCTTTGATAGGTCTTACCTAATTCCTGAGCTAAAAAAGGCACTAGTGATACGAATGATATATCAAAGTAATATCAAAAAGTTACATATGGCTTTTATAGGGTTTTTATGGTAATTTATGTATCATAAAATTATCTCTCGCGTCCAGTATTAATCCTTGAACAAATTAATATGGCTGCTGCACCAACAGGCGGTACAAATAAATAAACTCCACACTGACATCCCATTGCGTTCACGCGAACCCCTCAACCAATAAACTACCGTAGATGCACCGCGTGATATTTTATGCCTGGGAAACCTAGGTCTCATCTTAACTCAGGCATTCGCGAAATGGATTCCATTGTCGACAATGGAAGTACAAATAGGAAATACTTTGCATACCTTCGAAAATTACTTCCCCCTTCTTTGTAATAATGATTAGACTTCATGATAAGATAATGACTTTGTAAAGTATTTTATGGTTTAATTCCTAAATCTTAAAATCTAGATTTATATTTTATTAGAACTAATACAGAGTGGTGTTGTATAGATATCCTAACGCATAGTTCTAAGCTCCAACGATCTGGTGAAAATCGGGGGAACCCGTTGGTTGCGAGCAACGCGAGACCGATCGATGTTGAGATCAAACAGTAGTGTGCAAATACTACTGCGTTCCAGATTGAAGCGCATTGTAGTTAGTAATATTACCACAATTTACTATGAATATCGAAGAGACACTGTTTTTTTTTTTTTTAATTTCATTAAGCAACAAGATGAGCAAGACGTTCAGCTGATAGTAAGTGACACGCGTGCCCATAACAACTTGGCCCTAGTTAGAATGGTATATACTGCACCACATTGCGCTCGACGCCTTGAGACATAAGATCCACGTCACCTCAGTAATTAAACTAACTACAGCGCCCTTCAAACTGGAATACAGTAATGTTGGGATACTACTGTTTGGGGGCAGAAATAGGGGATGTGATGGTACCTACGGCAACAGAGACCTACCACCATCGATTCCCGTTTAACTTATCTTTCGTGGACATGAACGAGGCTTTGAGTTTCTATATGTTGTTCAGTCCCAGTAGTGGGAAAATCGGGTGTATCGTTTAATTTAACACAGATGAATATCTCGGTTGATTGACAAGCGCGCCGCTCGCCTCTCAAAAAAGCTGAGAATGCTAGAAAAGGCGCGAGTCAGGTCCTCGCTGAGCTAGAGCTTACAGCAACAGCTTTCGTGCACATATGATACATACTAACTCTCATTTTGTTAGCGTAGTATATAAACGTCCTTAAGTCCCAATAGTGGGAATATTAAGTGGACCGTTTGATTCATTTAGCATAGATGAGTATCAGAGTCGCGTGACGGGCGCGCCGTTTGCTTTTCAAACAGGCTAAGGAGGTAGCGCGCAGGCCGTTCGTACGAGTATGCGCGTGCGCGTGTGGGGGTGCGAGTGCGCGTGCTCGTGCGCGTGCGCTGCGGTTTCACGCTCCGCCGCGCGTGACAGCGCGCGCACTGACGCTAATGTATGAATCGTCCGCACTGAATCAATTTATAATTAACAGCTACTTACTTACCTATTTCAATTCTGTTGCCGGATATTATTCAATTAAATTTCACCGCTGAACAAAAAGGTGGTATTTTAAGTTTAACACCGTTAACGATATTGATACAAGATGATACTAATATAAAGGGTTCCGCGTAACGTCACACGGGATCCAAGCCAACCTCACCTGCTAATTCACCCTGGTAATTGACAAACGAAGCTCTGGTTCTCACCAACCCGCTTTGCGTCAGCGTGGTGGGGATTGGCTCAAATTCCCCTCTATATGAACCACTAAAAACGCAGAGATCTTTGGAGGAGGCTTATGTCTTGCAGTGGACATCTATTAGCTGATGATAACGATAATGATACTATCATTATGCGAATAGACAAAACGATCGAGATAACGCGGCGCCAGTTAAGATCGTACACAAAGCAACATATATTAAATTACATTAATCTAGTAATTTCAGTAGCTACAACGCCTTTCAAACCGGAACACGGTTATGTTTGTACACTACTGTTTGACGACGGAAATAATAGATAGCTACGAAGTTACCCTCCTAAACAGTTTCTATGTGTATCTCTTGATAACTCCTTCTTTACTAAATATGAGTCTCTTTTCTCCTAAGTTCTATCAATGCCAATTTTTGATACATACTCTCTATCTCTCTCTTTGTCCTCTAGCAGCATAGTAAGACATTGCTTGTAAAGTTCATTTTAAATTGTAGATGTAATACTTAACCGCTCACGTGTTGGGATGCCTCTCAAGAGATGGACCGACGATCTGGTGAGAATATCGGGAACCCACTGGATACGAGCAACGCGGGACTGATCGATGTGGAGATCTTTGGGGGAGGCTTATGTCCAGCATTGGACGTCTATCGGCTGATGATGATAATACTTGAACTGTTTTAACTCTAATGATTTCCGCTTTCACCTAATCTAGAAGATTCGTCTCCACATCGTACTTCAGTTTCGAATAACGTTAACGCTGTTCTTGATGACTTTTACAGCATCATCCGATTTAAGGCTATCAGATCCTGTTATATATACTAGATACATAAATTAGCTGTTCCGATTTGCTGGGCGTAATATAAAATTACACTTGAAATTTGTCTGAAATATTCCTTGTGAGCAACCGCAAATGACTTTCTACCGTTACTATAGCAACCGCATTAATAAGAAAAGATAATTAGAAATAAAATGGCGATCTACATACCATTCCGCGTCGAATGCTCATGTTCCCATATCGATACGTTCACTAGTTTTCACGTGATTGACGAACAAACAAAAACCATTTTTATTATACATAGATATATATCTCTAAGTGCTCACCATCTTGAAGATTATCGCTTCATTCGTCGTCTTATTTGTTAAACTTTTTTTTTTGTGGTTCGACCCTCAACAGTTCTCATCTTTTGATCTGGTGGTACATGAAAGAAAAAAAAATCGCTTATAATTGTTTTTAACCACGACGACGTGTTCACAAACGATCCAAGCGGAATTAAAAACGAGAGTCAAAATAATCATGAAATAGATGATTTATTTACAAAGCGGCTGCTGATTAACGACCCGCCATTTGTTACGGAGCTCGTGGTGAGTAATTTAAGATTTTTTTTTCTTCTTCTGCATACGGATCAGTCACATCATTAAATTCAAAGTTTAGATTTCATATACAATTTGTTGCCAATTAAGCGAGAGGATTTTTTTTCTATGTATATGCTGTTTTAATTGGACGTTTTATGATGTACAGCTGATATTTATAATCTTTCAATGTATTACACAATGAAAGGGGAAAGAGAAATCCTTTATTAATATGATTTTTGTATGGAAATTGTTGATGCTGCGTCCGTCTAAGTAATTACAAAGATTAAAAGAAAATCTTAAAGGAATTTCAAAGAAAACCTTATTTAATTTAGAGTTTTTCTTATAATGATAATTGTTTATAAAAATGTTAAAATACTCTAAATTAAGTGATGGCATTCGTGTTTTTATATGTAGTTAAACACTTAAGTCAACAGTAAAGTAACTTACTGATGGTAGGAGTTTTACGCCGGAAACCGTCGAGGTACCACTGCAGCGCCTATTTATACTGCTAACTAGTAATGTGCATATATTACTGTGTTCCGGCTTAAAAGATGTTTCACCTGGTGTAGTTATTGCGGAACGTGACTTTATAAGTGAGAGCGCAATATGATGCAGTGTATATCATATCTACCTTACAATCTCCCCCACTCCCGTATTGTAAATCCGGTTTAAAATTATTATCCTGTGTACCACCTATTAATATACAGTGCTAGAGTATTCTTCGAGCGAGCATCACCATAATATTACCTATTAAACATCATGTAAAATTGGGGTCGAGTGTGAGGCCGTTGTCGTTAAGAAAAAAAAAAAAAAGCGGTTTTTATGTTCAAAATAAAGTGTGTTCTCATCAGAACGGGCGATGACAACACCAATAAGTTTTCCATAAAAGCGCCATCAACGGCTCATCATTTTCTTTGAAACATTTTAAGTGTCAGTAAAATACAAAAGACAGATATTGTCTATCGAATCAATATCGGATGTTTGTTGACGCGGGTGGTCCCCATCGCGCCGGCACCAGGGTATACCTGGTGTATCCTCGTTTACATATTCAACTGGATCCGAGTATAAATTGTCATTACAGCAATCATTCGATACCTTTTATCTGCGCGCGCGCCCGTCTCCGATAGATTCGTCGATATAGATCCGCCGGCCGGTGATAACATTGGAAATCTATTTGTTACTAATGCAACACGATTTCCTCTCCCCCAATACTAAGTGTCGACTTAAGGGGACGTTATCCGTGATTTTATTGCGCCGCGTGATTACAAAGCCGTAAACAGAATTCCGTGGTGCGTCCTCGTGTTAGACCCGGGCTCCGGATGTATCGGTATTTCGATCATTATTTATGAATATCAAAACGAGTCCGTTGTGTTTCCTAGTTGTAAATTATCGTCGCATCGATTGCAACCGATCGCACAGCGCATGCGCAGACAACCAATTAGCGAACGGTAATTATGCGGTTATAGCGAACCACGGCAAATGCAAGCATTTGACCTTGAATTTCGTACCAAAATATCCGTACTACACCAACGATGGAGAATAATACTTTAGCGAATTATCATCATCGGCCGATAGATGCCCACTGCTGGACATAGGCCTCCTCCAAAGATCTCCACATCGATCAGTCCCGCGTTGCTCGCCTCCAGTGGGTTCCCGCAATTCTCACCAAATCATCGGTCTACCTTGTGAGAAGCCTCCCAACCCTGTTAAATATATTAAACTAAAACGATATAATTTAAAAAAAAATATGATAAAGACATCTTTTCCATGCCCACCAGTGGACATCTATTGGTTGAGTAGATGATGAAAGAAGTCATTCTAAAATTTTAACTTTTGACCATTATTTCCTTATATCTCACGATCGCCGTTAGCACTAGGGGTGGTTTCTGATAAGGACCGTCGGCCTCCCCGGTTAGTAACTTTTATATTAACTTCTATAAAATTTGTTATAATAAATAAAGGGGTAGTTAAGGTGCAGTGCCATAATTCATGAAATTTTGGTTCACATATCGGGTTTAATATTATCCATCATCAATCAGTAGCTCTGGTGACTATCGTTATGAAGTCAATAACAGGTTTCCTGCAACTAAGTAGTAATAAGTTACTAATGTTAGAAATAAGTATCTTTAATAAACTAGTTTTAAAGCATGTTTAGAAGATATAGATAATATTGTGTTTTTTTTTCTGTCTATACTCACATTTGACGAAGAACGAAGTGATGGTAGGTCTCTATTGCAGCCAGTCCTGTAGTCTCGGACTAGTAAGAATAGGACTAAGGTAAGCCCTGACTGTCGTAGAAGGCGACTAAAAGGGTCTAGAATTTTCGCGGGTCTTGAGGGTGGGGACCCTTTTCGCTCAATAAGCGAACCTGCGTGGGACAGCGTATGGCTCAGCGATGGTGCCTAGTAGAGGTTATGGTCTTCCTCAGAGACGTGTAAAACAAAGTGTAGAGGGGTACCGGTGGGTTCTATAAGAGATCCCGAAGCTTCTCCGAATACACTGATGCAACCTGGGGGTGTTGGCGAGTAAGAATCTCAAATAACCCTGACTTCCTCTCAAAAGCAGGATATCTTTCGAAATTTTCTCTCCAAAGACAAAAAAAAATAAAGGTCTTTATTACTATAGACAATTAATGTACCGTCGCTTATATTTTTACCCCCAAACAGTAGCGCTTGCATACATTGTTGTGTGCTGGTTTGAAAGGCGTTGTAGCTTGTGACATTATTGGTGCAGCTAGCTTCAACATCTAATGCCTACAAACACAATGGGGTGCATCCTCATCTTAACTAGTAGTACCATATTGTTGTAACCATTTAGCAATACGAGTTTTTATTCTACGAAGCAACGAGACGTTCACTTGATGGTAAGTGATTCTCCCCCCTCCCCCTCCCATAACAACGTAGCACTAGTTACAATAGTATACACAGAACCACTTTGCGCTCGACGCCTTGAGATATAAAATTTTACGTCGCGTTAGCTTAGTAATTGCACAAGATACAGCGCCCTTCAAACCAGAACACAGTAATGTTTGCACGGTACTGTTTTTTGGCTACAATAGGCGCTGTAATGATGGTAGCTAATTTTCTTAGATTGTCTCCGGCAGTAAAGTAGGTTAGTATTGTCTAGATCTAGGACCAATAAAATATCTCATATGTAAGAATCATGAATGCATCTTAAAAAAATACTATCATCAGTAACGTTCTTCATCTTTATCTGTCTGCTCTTCCGATCCTAACATAGAAGCGGCACACTGCGCCTGTGATCGAGTTACAAAGTAAATCGGATTACATGCTACCAACAACAAACACGAACAGCAAGTGCGTACATTGACCCATTAATCTACTTCAGCTTACATAACGCCACCACCTCTGGAATACCAAGTGGTGAGGTGCCGTCCGCCGTCCGCGTGCTGTGCCGTCATCGGCGCCTGTAATTATCTCCCTCAGACCCTCACCACAAACGAATTTGAATCTTGCACCCTCATCAAAAAATTCTAAATCTATTCAATTTAATCCATGTTTGGCTTTTGGTGGTGCTTAAATTAACTTAGTGATGCGGTAGTTTTAAGTTACTAATCGATAGATTTTTTATGGGGGTATATCTTTCCTGTTGGTGGCGAGTATCAAACAAACCTTAAACGGTAGTATGATCCGGTTAGAATGGCGCTGTAGCTATCGAAAATACCGGCCGCCTAACATTGTATGTTATAATGCGTAAGCGCAATGCGGTGCAGTGTATATCATCCTAACAAGCACCCAAACTTTTATAAGGTGTATTGTTAACCATAGGTGAAGTATTCTGCTTGTGTCTTTTATTTTTATTCTTCGAAGCCAGAAGAGCCAGATGTTCATCTGATGGTAAATGACACTTCTACCGATAACAACGTGGCCCTTGTTGGGATAGTTAGGATAACTGACATTGCAGTACATTAGTGCTCGTTTGTATGCTACATAACATGTTAAGTTTCGTTACCGCCATTCAAACCGGATTACAGCAATGTTTTCACACTAATCTCTTTATTCTGATGATGTAAGCGCTGGAGAGTGATAGCGAGTCTCTGATGCTGCGTTGGTTTGACGGCGGCAACAGGAGCGACTGAAAATGTGTATTATATATGAATGTGAGGGACGTCTATCAGCTGATGATGATCATCATTCCATGGAATTAATGAGATAAGTTTTTTATTTGTTTGAATAAATATGAAAAATTACTATATTATTAACAAACGTATGTATGTGTGGCTTCTTCTTAATTATATACTGACCCTTGATAACGATCCCACTTGATGGTAAGCGGCGATGTCTTTGATGGTAAAGTGCACTGGTCTAAAAGTATTCTTTTCACTCTCCTCTTGATGACTTCCACATCATACCTAGACGGGAATTGTGATCCCGGTGGAGTTTTCCGCTTCTACTCTGTTCGCATAAAGGTCGAAGCGAAATGTTTAGTTAAAATGCGCGATATCTACAACGAAGGGATGCTGTGCTAGTATATATGTCCGATGGTAAAAGGGTGACGGCGGAATCGACTCATACAGTTCCTGCAGCCAATATCCGAAATGCATCAGGTAGAACCTACTCAAGCTATCAGAACACTTGTCAGCTGTTGGTTGCCGATTAAAGTTATGACGCGATTCTCGAACGATTCGAAAACAGTTGGTACTTAGCAGCGCCCTCATTTTTCATTAATTATTTTAAAATAACAACAAATGTATGTTGTTACAACACTATGTGTTGGTGTTTATTTGCGTGTTGAATCGGCAATGTGGGGTGTACGCGGGGAGCGTACAAACAGGTAATATACAATGTTAGCTGAAGTAGTGTGAGGCGAGGTGTCGGCGAGGCCCCGCGCGAATGCGAATCGGTGATCTCTACAAATTTCGCTTTCCGATGACCTCTTGTATCGAAAATGTTAATTGTTCGTTTCGTTATGCGCGAGACCTCAGCCGAATTGTAAAAACAAAGGTCATACGTATATCTATTAATTTTCTAAGCGACGAGACATCGGAGCCAACAGGGAGACGTTCGTTATCTCGTTAGCGGTACTCCGGCCAATATCGTAACGATAGTTGTGATGATATATACGAAACAACATCGCTTTCAAATATAAAATAATCAGTATCGTTACCCCAGTAATTTCACTAGCTTTTTTTTTGGTTTTGGGGAGGAAATCTTAGAAGATACACTACTTCTGAGGGGGAAGATAAGGTAATGTGAGATTCTTACTTACTAAAACCTCGTCAGTGCTCTGCATCAGTGCATTCAGAGAGGCTCCGGGATCTCTTATAGAACGCACCGGTGCCCCTCTGCATTTTGTATTAACACATCGCTGAGGAGCAGCCAAACCCTGTTAGGCACCATCGCTGAGCCATACAATATCTCACGAAGGTTTGCTTCTTGTGCAATTAGGGCTCCCGCCCTCAAGGTCCCCGTAACTCCTAGACCCCATCAGTCACCCTCTATGGCAGGCAGAGCTTATCTTAGTGCTATTCTTACCAGCCCGAGACTACAGGGCTGTTCACTAGCTAACACGCTATATATCAGATTAAAATATTTATTATTCGAACACTGAAGTTCAGCGATAGAAATCGGAGCTGCGGTACCTGGTCTCCGGCAACAGAGACCTAGCAATAGTAAAACTCAATGAGGACAGTCGCAGGCCTCAGTTAAATATATACATTAGTTCTTTATCTATTTGCTTCTCTTTCTTCTTTCTCCTATCGTTATTAATAATGATTAAACTCTCTATGCGGATATTTTTTTTGTGGTTTTTAAATACGCGAGCTCGGAGTCCA
Source organism: Ornithoptera priamus (assembly GCA_029034505.1). Classification (NCBI taxonomy): domain Eukaryota; kingdom Metazoa; phylum Arthropoda; class Insecta; order Lepidoptera; family Papilionidae; genus Ornithoptera; species Ornithoptera priamus. The sequence goes on from JARDWD010000685.1 coordinate 1,001,948, forward strand.
TTGAAGCTGTAAATGTCTAAGTCACTAACTTTATCTGAAAGACTAATGAAATATCTAATGATAGCAATAATGTAACTTGAATTATATTAATTTTTTACCAAAATGGCAATATCCAGACAACGTTGATTTTAATGAGGCCGTGAATGATGAAGCACTCCAAGCTAGAACACCAGCTTTGAATTTTTATATCTGAACAAGCAAAAATACTTTAAGATATTTTGACAGACTGAAGAAATCAATGCTGTCATGAGAACGACGGTATCTAAGCTGACGGGTCTGTAAAAGCCTTACCACAAACCAAATTCCACATGTGCTTTGGAATCGAACCAAGGACTGGACCCTTGGCAGACGTTTTAGCCACGGGACCAGTTAAAATCAATTTTATGTTCTTCAATTACGTAAGCCTTTAATAATAGCTATTAGGGTACGGCCAGTTTCCAGTCCGGCTTCATTGCTATGATTGAAGCATTTTAGCGCCAATAAATATCGAATGACGGCATTATCGAATAAACAATGGGCCACGTGAATCGAATAGTAATCGATTCATTCGATTGCTCGAAACGAGACGCACATTACGAGTACAATTCGCAACTATGTAAGTCGGCGAGCGCGTGGAAAATTTAAAATTAGATTTTACACAAATTTAAATTACCAGAATTAATTCTAACATCATCACCATCATCATCAGCCGATAGAGGTCCACTGCTGGACATAGGCCTTCTCCAAACACTTCTACAGCGGTCGGATTGGATACGTGTCTGCAACATTGAAACAGGTATCTAAATTGTTTACCAAATAACTATCAAAGAAATATCCAGCGAAAAATTACTTTCATGAATGTAGAATTCATCATCATTATCAGCCGATAAACTGCTCTATCGATCCTGCGCTACCCGCATCCAGCTGCTTTCCGTAACCTTCACCACATCGTCGGACCACTTAGTAGTAGGCCTGCCAACATTGCCTCTTTCGATACGCGGTCGCCATTTGAGGACCTTGGTGCCCCATCGGCTATCAGTCCTTCTAGCGATGTGTCCTGCCCATTGTTGCTTGAGACAATCTTTTGGACTATGTCGGTGACCTTAGTTCTGCTGTGGATCTCCTCATTCCTGATTCGATCACGCAGGGAAACCCAGGGCATAGCCATCGTCATATATTTGTATATATATCAAATGTAGAATTTACCATGTAGTAAATAACATAATAGATAATTAAACTACTAATTAAAGCGGAAACTGCTCATATTGACAATACTTTAGATAGGTGGCAGCACTATCTCACCAACTGATTTTGTGCTTCTCTAGTCAGTCTTCTGTTGACTGTCAAGAAGAGCACGGCCTGTGGATGTAATATTGAAGTATATAACTAAATTGTATAGAGTATGTGTTAGTATTAAATATATTCCCGCACAAGAGGTCACAAGATCCAAGCCAACCTCACCTGCTCGTCGTGCACCCTGCTAATCAACGAACGAGGCTCTGACTCCCACCAAACCGCATTAGGCCAGCGTGGTGGGAAATTACCTAAATCCTTCCATGTAAATCCCTACCCGATCGAGGTGGGAATCTTTGGGACCTATGTCCAGCAGTGGACATGATGATATTACAATAAACGTTTAAATATCGACGATACAATATACCTTTTATCATAACTTCCATTGCAAATGTTCTTAATCCTTTGAGTTCCTCGCAGTACTCTTCTCAGGAGAGCTGACTCTATCAATGCCGTTGGTTTATTTTCATAAGGTCCTTCAATCGTTGACATTATGTACATCGTGTTCCAACTCCATCGCAATACACTTCACTGCTGCCTGGACGACAGCAGCAAGTGTTTACAACTGCCATAATAGTTTGTCAACTGTAACATCGCATTGAACATTTTGACACGTGTCTATTTAGATAAGCGTAAGGATTCTTGATCCTTGTTTGTTCGCTTCGGGCAGCGCGGGCGCCGCTTACAAATTACACTGAATGTACACGCGCATTTCTAGGGTTGGCAAACAAATGAAAAATAATAAAAAAAAAATTTTTATAACTTTATAAAAATATTTTTATAAGTAGTTTCTTTGGGTGAAAATTTTAGTAGTGTAATCGATGTATCAAGAATTTACTATTCTTAAATCCTTCTTTCTGTTATGTACTAATTATTGTCTCATTATCTATGAATTATCCATATCATTATGTTCGTAAAGATAATACCTCTGTTATACTATTTGTAGCATCACAGTTCCTGTAAGACCAAGAAGCGCTGACCACAGCATGTCACGATATCACATCGCCACACACACTTCAGACAAGACCAACACACTCCGAATTTCAACATCACGCCGCCCTCCGCTTACATATACGCTGGGTACATGACGTACATCTGCGATCAGGGGCGGTTCTCATCGCCCAGAGCTTCCGATACAAGCGAAGGTAGTCGGAGAACGGACCCGAGCCCGTGTTCGACGACCGAGTAGATTCTCCAGAAAGCAAAAGCCCAGACACAATATGAAAATCCTCCGTCGGACAACTTTTTTTAAAAAAAAACAGGCTGTGGATCCGGGTCCACGAGCCCAGTACCAGATGAGCTGTAAGAGTCATTATGACTCAAATGCTCAACATCTCCAGAATAGAGTTCCTGTAAATCATAGTTGTTTCGAGAAATTAATACTTTATAAACTAAAACCTAAATAAATAATATTATCTGTATCTTAGTTTTTTTCTATATCTATTAGCATATATCTCAGGTCATTAATATAATAGTCACAATTGTTTTGCCTGAAGTGTTTAACACCTGAAAACCCGGCTCACCCCGCCTCGTAAGGCAGTGTTTTGATTTATCAAAAATTCTTCAAATATTAAAAAATAAAAATAGATACAATACAATTTGGATTACATGTAAAGATTTATCTCGGCTAGATGGTATACGAATAGCACTCTTCCATTGACTCGTCACCGTATATCCTAATCCAACGGCGACATCGACCTATGGGGCGGTAACCCTTCCCGCGTGACGTGAAGGATATATCGCCGCTGAACTCCTTTCATATACACCGACGTCATATGTTCACCTATTCTAGAACCCCCATTGTATTTTAATACCGCTCCCGTGAGGAGTTGGGGATCTTTAAATAGTGTACTATCCGCCGACTTACTCCGTACATCACACTGTGGCCATAAATAATGTTTTTATATCATAGAGGACCTAACCAGAATACTTTTCAGTGTTTCACCTCCGGCAGGTGAAAGATATAGTCTTTCCTTTCATGTACACAAACTTGTCTTAAACCATGTACTAAGTTAACCTTAGATCTAACTAACATATTATGAGTATGAATTTACAGTTTCAGCCGAGATAAATTTTTAGACTTAGGTTTTATTCTTATAGCCTAGTCCTAACGTAACATTTGAGAATATATTGAAACATATATGTAGATATTTTTCTATGTTGTGACGGAATCAATCTGGCCAATATAACCTTATATAAGCTTACTCATATTCACAAGTTCACTGGTGGTGTGTCTCTGATGCCGGAGAGCGTCTAGGTACGTACAGCGCGCAGAGCCTGTTGCAAGCGACAGACACTAGTGTGCAAATATTACTGTGTTTCAGTTTGAAGGGCGCTGTAGCTCGTAAATTTACTGTGGTAGCGAGTTTTAACATGACTCAAAGCAACGAGCGTAAAGTGGTGCTATTTCAATCTATCTCCACGTTGTTATGGGCAAGCGTATTACTCACCATCAGGTGGAAGTCCCGCTCGTCTCGTCGCTTGAAAAATGTATGAAATAGTATAACCGTGTTACACCCACAGTGGCTAAGCTTAATGTATACACATAGAACCGTTTAAGAACGTTGAAGTTTGAACTTTAAGTTGGAATAATTTTAATCTCTTGCGCGTCAATAAATTTCGTTTGGAGCCAACAGCTGAGATTTATGCGGCGCTCCAATAGAGGTGATCGCCGGCCGCGTTCCTCTGCGTGAGGTGAGAAAAAAAGGTCAAGGGGTATCGTAAATATTGGCATAAACTACGCTAGCGTTCAGATATTTAAAATTCATGTAAACAACGAGACGAGCGGGAAGTTCACCTGAAGGTAAGTGACACGCCCGCCCATAACAACGTTTGATTGCACAACACTGCGCTCGTCGCCTGAAACATAAGATATTGATTTTAGTTACTCTAGTAATTTCCCTCACTACAGCGGCCTTCAAACCGAAACAGTAATGTTAGCACACTACTACTTGTCGGCTGCAATAGATGCTGTAATGATGGTAACTAAATTTCCTAGATTGTTTCCGGCAATAGGATAGATCACTATTGTCGGAGACCGTCTAGAACCAGTAAAATATCTCGTAGGTAGGCTAAACGGTCTCCGGAAACGGAGACCTACCACTAGTATGTTACTATAATAAAATTCAAACGTTAAATTTCCTTTCGATTATTGATTTCGCCTTTTATTAAATTTCTACCCTCTCAAGAAATGTTTGGAGGCGAGATAATTATCTATATTTATAATACCAGATTTTTGTGTAATTTCTTTATAACTGGAATAAACTCCACCCAGTTGACTTATTAGTTAGTCTTTATTTAAAACCTTACCTTACTCTTAGTAGATCTAGAAGTCAGTAATTTAGATCTTTGATCCATATATTTTTTATATCAGTTATTGACAGATTGTAATGATCTATGAAAGTAAATAGGAGAATCTTATTTATATTTGTCCGAGCTGTTCTTTGCTCGCTTTGCTAGCCGTAACACCTCTGCAACCCCTTTTGGGGGTTACATTGCACAAAATCCGTACCTTGCTTACCTATACTCGGCAAAAGTAATATTCTTACAAATCCTACAAAATTCAAGTCGTCTCCAGGCCTAGAGATGCTGGAAAATTGTTATATATATATATATATATATATAAAGATTAGCTGTTCCCCGCCTGTTTCATTAGCCGTAATATAAAATTAGACTTTAAATTTGTTTGAAATATTTATTTTTATAGCCATCGTTACTATAGCAACCGCATAAATAATACGAAACTAAAATGTTTATAAAAGTCAATTGGAAATAAAATGATGAAAGATCTATGAAATTACGGAACTAAATATCCTATAACCATCTACAGTCAGCCTAGCCAGCAGTGGACATCTATCGGCTGATAATGATGATGATGAACCATCTACAAATCATTCTGCGTCGAATGCTCATGCTCCCATGTTAATAAGTTCACTAACTTTCACGTGACTGGCTGATAAACAAAACCCAATGTCATTATATATGTAAGAAGGTAAATATAGATTTGTCTTTAAATATCTTTTGAGATTTTTTAACTTAAAACGGAATAAATAAAAGTAAGATGAGCTTTTATTATATTTTATTTAAGCTCAGCGGCAATTAAACGATACAACTTACCCTTAATTCGTTTTAATGAATTGATAAGTTTGTGCAAAATTTGCATTCGCCGACGCCCGCAAATACACCGATATGTTTCCGTTGAATAAAATGTTCAATATTAATTGCTAACAAGATTACGAACTGGTTTCCTTATTTAGCACTAATTTATCATTCAAATTAAATTGTACGTCTGTCGTCTTGGGGCTTACTTTAGTTGTTTTTTTTTCTGGTTTTATTACAATTTTATCAACTTTGTTGTAAATAAAATTGTAAGTCGGTAGCAAAATTGTTTCATATATATTTTCCATGTAATTCTCGAATGTGTTATCTTCCATAAAGCTACAAATTGCTTAAGAACTGGCATAACTTATATTCGCACAAGTATCAGCAGCTTTAAAGTATTTTAAGACAATAATAAACCAGCGACAGGAAGGAAAGTACCGGACGCTGATCGCCAACATTCAATAGTTGGAGAGGAACTTTAAGAAGAAAATAATAATGAAGCAAGTAAATACTAGAACGCTGATGACAATTGATTAATACAAAATATTTTCTTTATATAAGAAACTTTGATTTACTGCAGCAAATATTTCAGTGATTTGTGATATCACTGCCAATAATAATCCTATTGTGGATGCTTTCTGGCGGAGACCTTAACAAATGAGATGTTATGTCTGTGACGTCCATCAAAGTTCACAGCATCTTTTGACAGCAGAACTAAACACAGTGGTAGCTACGTAAGAACTTTTGAACTCCATATCAAATCTAAAATGACAATTTTTTTCGTAAAATTCAACACATGAATCCTAACCTGATCAATGTGAGAATCTTTGGGAGAGGCCTATGTCCAGCAGAGGCCATCTATCGGCTGCTGATGATGATGATGTAGCACTTGTTCATTCTCGCTTTAATGTTTAGGTTGTAGAAATTCTAAGCAATCACGTTACATATCCATTTAAGTTCTTTCATTTATTGCATTTTTAAGACTCGTTATGATTCTTTATAAACCATTAACTATCATTCTATGTTATCACTTTACTTATTTTATGGGATCAACAAATCATACTACGAAAAGTACTTTTTTAAATGTAGATCGAAAATTTGTAATAATTTTGTTGCCACGATAACCTTACGAAACGTAACTACCGATGGGACATGAAAAAATAAATATAGTGAGTAAGAAACTTGAAAGTTCGACAGACCCTAATGAGAAGCAAGTACATTGGAGATTACCAGCACTCGGAGAGCTCGGCGCTCATTAGTAAACCAAACAAACGTATGGTTATGCTAACAATTTACTACACATGCCCCGTGTTTGCACCTCGCCCTACCACTTAAGCGATCCGTTATACTATTAAAAGAAGACGTTTATACCAAACGCATTATGCGCGGCTCAGATCTGTATCTCGGAGGTGATCGACCCTCTTCATTTGGTGCTAAACCGATATATTTATCAGGTGTATTAATTATATCAAAGTCACAAAAGATTCTATCGGATCCCGCTATCGAATTACGGACGTGTTTAGCCAATAACTCAACGATTGAAATAACTTAATCTGAAATTCTTTTACTCTAATCTCCTATCAGCATCGAAACAATTCCTCTCAAGCATTAGTAGTGACTGGATACTTTATATTTAAGTATTCGTTTAGATTATCTAGAATTTTTTCCTATCATCATCATCATTAGGCGACCTCTTCAAACTGAAGTTTGGCAATCAGATTGACAAAACCAATTCGATCCACAACTGTTCTTTTTAACTGAAAGTATTAAAACCCGGTCCACTTTTGCAAGTTCACTTTCTTTTTTTATATTTCTAGCAATTTCTCCCAATTTTAGCTATGGTGAGATCCAATGATTTAATTACTACAACCGTTTCGTGAAATCGGGTTGTAATTAGCTACCAGTAAATAAATATTACAGGAGTAAGTTGTAAACGATGATTTCTATCGATGACGATAATGATGAAGTTCTAAATGCAGACAGCCACGGATCTTTAGTTGTGGAGATCTTTGAGCAAGTGCTAAATCGACCAATGGAGGACTATTGGCTCATAATAATGATAATGAGATAAATATTACGATATTATACAGGTTTCAGATTCGAAATCAATAATTAACAATTAATAAAACTTTACAATCTATTTAGAACATCATAGTAGATCTACAACTATCATAGATACATACATAGATCCACTATCAACATAGTAGATCTATGTCGCTAGCCAAGTGAATGCGCTGTTAAGTTAGCTGCGACATTAAGAATGTTTTTAAATATTTTAAATCGCACCTAAAATATTATTAAGTATAAAACCTTTTACTTGGAGTGAAACAGTGGAGTTTTGATAATAGAACTTGTGATTGGACTACTATGAAGCAATAAATATTAATAAACCTTTGATGAAAACAAAATTGTGCTGAATCGGGCGGTAGTCTTAACATTAGTTACCAAATTATGCAAGTGGACTCGACGCGACTAAGCATACACTTAGACTACACTCCCATACGCCGGGCGACGCGTCCGGCTCGCGCGTTAAGCGCCAAAGATAAAGAAATACAGATAAGCCGAATGGTCGTAGTCATATCATCAAGCATCTGAGAGGACAAGACGATCCTTGGTAACTTCTGAATTTGATTTCAAGATGGCCAGTTCAAACTGGGCTTGCAGCACACCTGATTCGAACAACACAGACAAGTATATTATATGTATAAAATGTAAAACATATTTCCACCTTAATTGTATATGTCTTGATGAATCCTTGATTTTTCCAGGCATGCGATCTGCTTGGAATTGTTCGGAATGTACTCGTAGTTCAGCAAAAACCTCAAAAAAGGACCATCTCGATGCAATACCAACACAAGAGAGAGTAAAAGGCAAGCTTTAGTATCGCAGACGGATAGCACTAATTTGCCACTTACCAAAAAAGATGTACGCGAAATTGTGCAGGATGTGATTACCCAAAATATGAATGATATTCTAAGTAAGATTCAGGAAAATTTGAAAAAAATATCTTAATCCAGTACGTAACGAACTTATTAAAATAAAGGAATCCATGACTTTTATACATTGTGAGTACGAAGACTTGAAGAAGGAATCTGAAAGTTTCAAATCAAAGGTATCTGAAGTGACGTCAAATTTTGATAAAATGAAGACCATCGTCGATGATCTCAATAAGCGAATATTATAAATCAACTGGAGCAACTGAGCCATCGGAACAACATTGACCTTCAGTGTGCCTCAAAGCAAGAGCGAAAACTTAATGCAAATCTTTAAAGAGATCGGGAAAGTGGTGGGGCGCTGTTTAGACTATAGCAATGTAGCGCACATTACGCGTACATCCAAGATAAATCGCACTACCTCTCACCCTCGTTCCATCATTGCCCAGCTTGCTTCTCCGCGACTTCGTGATAAGTTTCTAGCTGCGGTAATAAGATTTTAAAACTTACCCGCATGATGAAGTTAAACAGTACGCATATAAAATTAACTTTAAAGTCATCACCCATTTTCGTCACTAAACATTTATCGCCGATTAACATGAAGAGCCTCTTCATGCGACTGCCTGAATGAGAACTAAATAATTGGGATACAAATTCGTGTGGACTCGTAACGGCAGTCTTCATCAGAAAAAGCGACAGAACTGAACAAATACTTGTAAGGAACATGGAAACGCTAAAACATAGTTTAATTTACAATTATCAATTTACTTTGTTGTCTACTTCATGATGCTAGTCGTCGGTCTGTGAAACCCTTTCATCCGTGAACCTAAAAGTATATTACTAAAATACACGCGGCTGAAGAACTGAACATGAACTCCACCGGCAAATATTGTGTGACGACTATGATATAATTGTTCTCACTGAGACATGGTTCGAATGGCACAATATCTAATACCGAGTTGTTTGACCAAAGATATATAGTATATAGAAACGATTGATGTGACGCCACATATTCGGTGGAGGTGGTGTGCTTAGTGCAGTATCTAGAAAGATAAACTCTACAAGAATGTATGCCGAGGAGTCAATTTTGGAACGTCTTTGGATAACTGTGGAAATACCCATCTCTCCCACAACCTAACTAACAGCATTATGTGTAGTATATTTACCGCCTCCCGTACAATACTCCACATTGGATCTTTTTATCGATAACTGTAATAGTATTCTAGATAAACACCATCTTTGCTTGTATTTTAGGCGACTTTGATTTAGCTTGTATGAACTGGAGCTTGTTGAGCGATTCCTCTACGCCACATATTGTTCCTACCTTATGTCAATATTTTGCAAACTGTATGTATGTTAATGGTCTTATGCAACATAATTCTATAGTTAATTCCTTTAACAGAATACTTGATTTGGTTATCTCGAATACATCGTTTAGTACGATCTGTCACTCTATAAGCACTTTAAATATAATCGATCAATTACATCCTCCGCTTGATGTTAATACTACCCTAATTAATGATATAAAACTTCCTTATAATAGTGAAATGGTTAAACTCAACTTTTATAAAGCTAATTATCACAAAATCTTTGAAGCTATTGAACTATGCAAATGGTTGAGTTGTTTGAACATATTTACGACGTTAACGATCGCTTACAAATCTTTTACAATAAATTAACTGAACTAATACAGAAGTTCGTACCAAAAAAAAAATATAGAAGAAAACGTTTCCCACCCTGGTTTAGCTAAAATTTAATTAGATGTCTAAAGGTAAAATATAATCTTTGAAATCGCTTTAAGAAATATAAAAATCCTATGGACGAACTGGAATTGTGAGTACTAAGTTCACGCTGTACTCGTTTAACCACGAATTGCTACAATCACTATATTAAAAATATTGAACTCCAAATTTCTAAAAATACCAAATTTTTTTGGTCCTACATAAAATCGAGGCGAGGTGGCCAAAGTTGCAAAGTAGTTGGATTGCAACTTCCGGCGTCCAACAGATATGCGAAATGTTCTGTTCACATTTTGCTTCTGTTTTCACTGATAAAATTAGTTCTAATGTATCTACAGATTAAGCTCATGTCCTTAGGAAGAATACCTTTAGCCTTGCCTGTTATCGATCAGTCCTTGCTTTTAAATAAATTGAAGACTATTGATACAATGGAGCCGATCCTGATGGTATACCACCTATATTTTTGGCCAAATGTGCAAATAACAATTTGAACCTCTTGTATCAATTTACAATCTTTCTTTGCAATCAGGAGTGTCTCGTACTTTAATGTGATCATCAACACCTTCAATAATATCACGTTCTACAAGTATTGTCCGTTCTTGTGAATACTTGAACTTAAACTATTCGTAGACTTATCGAATATAATATCCAAATCATGTAAAGCCACTTTATCGCGCAAACCTTTTGTTATGACGTCCAATTCATATCAAAACTTTTCATCTCTTATACTAAGGATATACGTATTCATAGTTATAATAGTCGAATACTATCAGCAAGTTCTTTTGATCCTCAATGAAACAGCTTGAAACAAGGACGCAGTTAAAAATATAGATCATCATCATTATTTATCAGCCGATAGACGTCCACTGCTACTAGATTCCTGATGATGATAACGCTGCGAGCCATTCGACTTTAAACAGCTTATCTGACATTGGGCGCGTGGACCCGGATCCACGGCCTATTTATAAAAAGTGTACTATTTGTAGTGTAGTTATCCGACGGCGGAGTTTTTAATGACGTGTGTCTGGTCATTGGTTATTCTAGCGAATCTAGTCGGTCGTCGAGGGCGGGCGCGGAACCGTTCCCCGACTACCTTCGCCTGTATCGGAATCTCTGGGCGGTCCACTGCTGAATACAGGCCTCCCCCAAAGATCTCCAAATCGATTGAACCGCCTGATAGGGGGCCTGCCAAAACATTGCTGCCCCATCGGCTGTCAGTCCTTCGAGCGATGTGTCCAGCCCATTGCTATTTCAGAATCTTTTTGCCATTTGAAAATATAGATATAATAGACATATTAAATATGTACAATGACCATAAATATAGTTGCCAATGTTAAAATTAACTGCACAATCTACAAATCAAGCCGAAGCCTGTATAATCGAAAATTTATATATACTTATTCAAAATCGCATTTTCTTAGTATTCATTAGAGAAGGAAAGTTTTGATATGAATTGGAACTTGTAAAAAAGGTTTTCCACAAAAAGTGGCTTTAGATATTTTGGATTTTATCATGATCATCATCAGCCGATAGACGTCCACTATCACGTCACAGATCGGTGACCACTATCAACTCGTGGTATACCTTGCTAATCAACAAACGAGGGTATGGCTATCACCAACCCGCATCGGGCCAGTATGGTGGGAAATGATACAAATCCCCCATATGAATCCCTACCCGATAACGTGGGAATCTTTGGGCCTATATCCAGCAGTAGACGCCTATCAGCTGGTGACGATGATGATTTTAGGCAGCATATGCATCATATGTTTTACAGTAAATTAAAACGAAATCAAAAATGATTTCTTTTAGCAATCTAATGTTAATCCAAAACCAATCAAACTTATAAAACTATTAAAAAAAAAAATTTAAAGCACAATAACAAGTTTAATAAAGAACAGCGGGTACATAAAAATATTTCATCGAGATTAAGAGCCAATAGATTATTGATTAATTACTTAATCAAAAGTTATGGACGAAATAGATTCGCGTGCCCAATCACCCACCTGTATATCAATTATATCCATTACCATATTAATGAAAGATCAAATTAATAATTAAACTTTTTTTTTTCTAATTAGGTAAAAGTCGGCGGCGCGTCAAAGGGTACGGTCCCACGTGGTAACAGTAACCGTCCGATCACGATACATAAAATCAGCCATTACACCATTAAAGATTACCCCACTAATTGTGTTATTTATACTCTAATGCCGCCCCACCGAGGAGGCTGTTACAACGAGCCCCATTATATCATACGATGATTTTTTTATCGGAGCTGATCACCATACCGTTCGTGAGGTGAACCGGTAATTAAAAGCGGCCGCCACCGTCACCACCGGCTGCGGGGTTATTAACAGCGGAGTCATCTCGGCCACTTCCGCGAATGTGTCGATAGTGCGAATCTAGTCGACTGATACCGTTCAGCTCAAATATAACGTTTTATAAATTCTAAAGGTGACTCCATTTTATAAATAAAAATGACTTGACTATTGTGTCAATGCGATGAGCGCAATATGGTGCAGTGTATAGCATTCTAACTAGCGCCACATAGGTAGTATATAGTATATGGTATAGGCAGGTGTATCATTCATCATCAGGTGAACGTCCAGCTCGTCTCTTCCCTTCGTGTAATTTAAAAAAAATGCACAATGGCTGTACCCTGGTCGCTTTGCTGGCTGTAACACCCCCGCAGCACAGTTTGGGGAAGGAATGTTATAAAATCCGATCTTATCTGACCTAGACCTGGTGAAAAGAATATTCTCACCAAATTTCAAGTCTCCAGGTCTTACGGTTGCAGAGATATCATGATGAATCTTTACATGATCATAAATCTAATATTTATGTAGATTATTATCTATATTTCCAGCTCTGACTGTTTCTCTAGGATATCGTGGATGTCTATAGTATCAATATTTTTTTGAGGGTAACTTGACATTTTGTTACCATATCCAAATATATAAATAGATATAATATTTTTTCTATTTAATTTCTAAATACATATCTTTTTTCGGAGCATTAGGTAAATGTTGAAATTTTTAAACGGAATTGATATAGTATTATTGTAGTGCCAAATGACGAATAGATCTTTGAAGTTGAATGAGAAGTAGCACAATATAATTAGCGGACCAACTTTCACCATCAGAAACCGATGATTATAACGTAAACAATCTCTAGACAGTGACAGAAACAACGTCGCGTCCGTATTGAGTCTTATCATAATCATTACCGTTATAACATTGAAAATAATATAACTAACCGAATCGTCGATCGACCCGGCTTCCCACGACCTCAAAGCTACATTTCGCTGTGCTCTATCCAATCTCACTTCCTAGTTCAGCCGAATGTGGAACCTATACCGACTGGAACACGAACTGGAATAGGAACAGCAGACACTTTCCATTCAAAAGCGACGCTTCATACACACACACATCCGCGGCAACACCTTTCGCGTATGTGAGTGTGGGTGATAGCGCCCGACGGCTCGTCCGGTACATTGCAATTTGAACTTTGTGCGTTCGCCGGAAGACGCAGTTCGTTTTGCTTCTGTCGTTGCCGGTGTGCTGGCTGACCGGCGTGCCCGTAACGTACGGAACCGCGTCGACAGGTGACGTGTTACTACGCTCCACCGATGTTTGCGTGAAATGTCAGAGTTTACGTCCTAACATTGTTCGCGCAGCGGACACGCGGAGAATATTCCTCAACGATTTTTATATGGCTGCCTAATTACAGTTTTAATTAGAGGTCATTAATCAAGTTAGTCGAGAATCGTTCATTGTTCTTGCAGTTATTGGAGCAGTGATGATTAAAGATTTTTTTGCGCAGTTGCTAAGTTAAAGAGGCGTTTAGTACAAACGAAATAATTTCGTAATGATCTGTTATTTGTTCGGCGGCAACTCTCCACCCACCGGACTCTTCATCTTATTAATAACCCCGCAACTCCCTTTCAGGAAATAATTTTGTAAAATCCATTTTCAGCTCTTAATGGTTAAAGCAACATCTCTACCTAAATTTCAAATCTCTAAGCTTTATGGTTCTAGAAATATCCTGATGAGTAGGTACATAGAAGGAATTCTCTGATATATATATATATCCAGATAAAGTCCATCAGATCTGCAGGACCGAGACTAAGGTTCAGTTAGATTTAAATCATAATCGCCTTTCGACCATCGATAATGTACTCACACGCCAGACATGCCGGCGTCTGTTTCCCTTCAGGAGGTGGATAAGGTTCCTCTAGACTGGTGCGTCTTATCACCCGGAAGTCCGTTTATGATCAGAATAAAACACTAAATAAGATCATGAATCGTTTAAAAATAAAAACTTGTTATAATATATTCGACAGTGAAAAAAGACCATAAGGCCGCACCCTTTTGTGTGACAGTGGGCACGAGATCACCGCTACAGGTGGAGCTGCAGCGGTGTGCGTGAGGTCACCGCCTCTGTGTGTGTGTGTGTGTGCGCGTGTGTGTGTGCGTGTGCGCCGACTGCGGGGGAGTGGTGACGACTTAACGACTGAAACAGGGCATTAAATTCCGACGGGAATTATAAAGAGATTGCGTTATCCGTCCACTTACACTGCGGACTGTTCAATTGCAATGTTTACACAAACAATAATGTATTATTTGTAAACACAAAATGTATATATATACATCTAACGGAAACGAGAGCTAGCTGCCGAAAGCACCGCCGCAGCTCAATTGTGAGTGAACACTACAGTGTTCCTGTTTAAAGGACGCCGTAGTTAGGGAATACTGGAATAGTGAGACTTAAATTCTAACGTCTCCATGACGTCGTTAAATAAGAAAAATGTATAGTACTAATAAGTAGTGATATAAACAAATGGATTCCCACTGCTGGGACTCGTGCTTCTCTCATACGGTTATATATCCACCGCACTCTTCAAATTCCTCCATTATAAATAGACCAGCTGTTCCCCGCCCGCTTTGTAAACTCACCCCAAATGCCTATGGGGATGAAATTTTGTAAAGAAATATTCTTACCAATTTGTTTTTTATTCTACAAAGTGATGAGACTAACGGGATGTTCACTTGATAGTAAGTGACACGCTCGCTTATAACATAGCTTTAGTAGGATGATACAATGGACCGCGTTGTTCTCAGCTCCTTAAGTAGTAGTAAGATGTTGTGTCGTTATCCTAGTAATTCCACTAATTACAACGCCCTTCAAACCGGAACAGTACTGTTTGTCGGCTGCAATAGGCGCAGCGGTGGTACCTACCTAGACGGTCTCCGGCGACAGAGACCTGCCACCAGTAATAGCTATTGGTCCTTCAAACCGGATCACAGTAATGTCTGCAAAGTACTGTTTGTCGGCTGCAATAGGCGCAGCGGTGGTACCTACCTAGACGGTCTGCGGCGACAGAGACCTCCCACCAGTAATAACTATTGGTCCTTTAAACCGGATCACAGTAATGTCCGCACAGTACTGTGTCGGCTGCAATAGGCGCAGCGGTGGTACCTACCTAGACGGTCTGCGGCGACAGAGACCTGCCACCAGTAATAACTATTGGTCCTTCAAACCGGATCACAGTAATGTCTGCAAAGTACTGTTTGTCGGCTGCAATAGGCGCAGCGGTGGTACCTACCTAGACGGTCTGCGGCGACAGAGACCTGCCACCAGTAATAACTATTGGTCCTTCAAACCGGATCACAGTAATGTCTGCAAAGTACTGTTTGTCGGCTGCAATAGGCGCAGCGGTGGTACCTACCTAGACGGTCTGCGGCGACAGAGACCTGCCACCAGTAATAACTATTGGTCCTTCAAACCGGATCACAGTAATGTCTGCAAAGTACTGTTTGTCGGCTGCAATAGGCGCAGCGGTGGTACCTACCTAGACGGTCTGCGGCGACAGAGACCTGCCACCAGTAATAACTATTGGTCCTTCAAACCGGATCACAGTAATGTCTGCAAAGTACTGTTTGTCGGCTGCAATAGGCGCAGCGGTGGTACCTACCTAGACGGTCTGCGGCGACAGAGACCTAAGACCCCGGACAAAGTAATTTTCTGTACACAATCAGCACACAATCAGCTCATTATGAAGTAATGAAAAAAAAAACACTAGTAAGAGCAATATTGTACCATACAGATAGCATTACTGTATTGTAATAAAAATATCTGTAGTAAAATTACTGGAAATACGAGGCAATAACTTGAACCATAAAGAGTTGGATCTGTTGTTGTGTACACGGACTGGCTCCTCGGCAAATGATGCTGCGAGTTGAGCGTCCTGCATAATTGTGTAGTGATGTCACGTGTCGCGCCTCCGCGGCAACGTTACGCGTGCGCAGTAGCGTGCGCAGTAGCGTGCGCAGCAGTGTGCGCAGTTCACGCAGCGGCTGTCGGGTAGGTGGCGGCGGTGGACGTGGTAAACGATAGGTGAATATCGTATCTAACGGCCGGCCGCGTAATTACCGGGCGGACGACATCGGTTCACGTCGTAATTGCACTGTGCGTTGTTATTAATGTGAAAGATTATAATTTAGCTTAATACCCGGCTAATAGAGCCGTCTGCTGGATGAGAGCTGATCGACATGGGAACCGGCCCCGTACTGCAGATTAATTAATTGAAAGTTTTTTTTTTATCTATATTTATGTTTGAAAAACCCCAATGTTTAAGCACAGCTGCTTGAAACAATGAAGCCTTTATTTATGTACTAAGATGTTGATGAATTCTTTTGATGATCAGGTTTTTCTAACCATTATGGCTGACACCACAACTATGTTGTAAATCTGCTTATTACAGCATTATTATATTCCAGCTGTCTAAGCTAAAGCAATAGACCTGAACACGCTTTACTATATACAAGGATTTATTAGTATTAAATCGTTGTAGATATGAAAAGTAGATAATTATTCATTACTATGAAATTTACTAAAAAAAATTCTCAGGGCCAGACTTTCTAGGAGGTCTATTCCAGAGGTCAGACGTGTTGTAACTGTAGCACACACACACATCAGCAGCACACCTATCCCTAGCGCCATACAATTATTTCATCGATAAAGTTATAAGGGGTCCCGCACAACTCACAGGATCCAAACCGACATCAGCTGTTCATGGTGAACCCGGCTAATCAACAAACAAGGCTCTGGCTCCCACCGACCCGCATTGGGCCAGCGTGGTGAGAAATGGTCCATATCCTCCTATACCAACCCTAAAATACGACAGCCCCTAGTGTCCAGCGGTACCGGAGGCCAAGTGACTGTATGTGGAGATCTTTGAGAGAAGTCTATGTCCAGCAGTGGATGTCTATCGCCTGATAATGATGCTGATGAATAGTTGTTATAGTCATTAAATCATGTTAGTGTCTTAATGGAGTTCTAACTAAAATAAGTTACTTTATTTCACTTACCCTTCGAAATACGACCCGCGATTGTTTTTTTTATTTATTTCAATCTACGAAGGATGAGATGAACGAGACGTTTACTCGATGGAAGTCAACCGTCTGCCTACGACAGCGTGGCGATGGTTAAGATGTTAGACTCAGCATCACATATTTCATCGCGTTAAGACATAAAACATTCAGCCTCGTTACCCCAGTAATTTCATAGCTACAACGCCCTTCATACTGGATCACAGTGATGTTTGCAGTGTACTTTCTTAGTTGTATATTCGCCAATCACATGAAAACTAGTGAACGTGAACATCCGACGGGAAATGATTTGTAGATGGTTACAGAAATGAATAGTGTTTCTGAAATTGCATAGATCCTTCATGTTATATCGAATTAATAAGAATTAATTTTCATCTGGTATTATTTATGCGGTTGCTATGGTAACCGTAGAATGTCATTGCGGTTGCGGTTGCTCTAAAGGAATAATTCGGACAAATTTCAAGTGTAATTATTATATTACGGTCGTCGAACTGTGCGGTTAACTACTAGTATATATACATATATATTTAGTATTATATATATATATACATATAGTATATATATGTATGTATATTCTTGTACAATAATACTTGAATAGATTTAAATCTGTACGAGTCGTATCGGTAACAGAACCCGTCGTTATCGCTATACAAAAAACTATAGTAATTAATTTGGGTGAAGTACCAAATTACGATCTCCTCCACACAAAGAGACCGTCGCTAAAAACAATTTAATTACCCGTCATCACGGGGGGAAAAAAGAAATGATTAACATCGCAGACAATTACCGAGCGGCGGAATGAGGAGCCGTCATTGGAATGAATAGGAGATCTCATAGTCATGAGTTCATTCATCATAAATATACTGATTCCGATCTAAGTGTTTCTATAATAACACGAGGTAGCTGCTACCGATTCGATTGTTGGCGCCCTCGGGCGGTGTTCTCCTTATTTTTTTTTGACTCCACCGCCACCATGGGAAGTGTTACCTGCCGCGGGCGATGATGATCTATAATGAGGTGTCAATGTTCATTAAATTAATATAACTATCATTTTCGAAAGTTGGTTAAGTTGCGACAGCGGTTTTGTTAGGAGGAAAACGTAACGTTTAATATTGCATATCTTTGTAGAAACCACATCGCGACTGTCAGCGTCACTCCCTGAGTGACAGGCGCTGGCTAGGGTAATAGGGTACAACCCCTGGGCACGTATGGTGTCGCAAGCCAGGGCTTCAGTCTGGAAAGCCTTGCGAATCGTTCGGTAAACATACATAGAAACATCAAGATTTTTTTTATAAAGCAATCCAACAAGCAGGATGATCAGCTGATGGTAAAACATTCGCTTGTCTTAACCCAAAAGTTTTAATTAATATGTATATCTAGCAACCAAGAAATCTTACAGTTTTCTATTATAAAGAACCCAAGCCAACCACACCTGCTCGTGATGCACCCTGCCAATCAACAATCAAGGCTACTGGCTCCCACCAACTCGCATTAGGCCAGCGTGGTGGGAAATGACCCAAATCCCGCCATATGAACCCCTTCATACGACAGCCCTTACTGTCCAACGGTACTGAAGGCCATGCTGACTGTATGTTCAGCAGTAGACATGTACCCGCTGATGATTATGATGATGAAGTACTGCCACTGGAATCTCAATAATAAAGGTTAAGTCATTATCACCAGTAGTTCAAGTAGGTCGGAAAGGGACCTAGGAACATTTAAAGTTCTTGATTAACTATTTATCTTCCTTGCTATTATTACTGTTACTAACTTACCACTTAAAGTTAGCACTTAACATGATCAAAAAAAAATTACGTAATAGTTTTCTATTGAACTCATATAATATATCGCATCCAGTTAAAGTTTAATCTGTAAAACAGTTATCGCTAAGTTAACAATACAGGATATACTTAAACGATTTTCATATATACTAATACGTGAAACGCGAGTTAGTTAATAATAAATAATTAACCATGATGAATTAACTCGCCGGTTAAAATCTATTTTTTTCTCTGTCCACGGATTATCGGATTGATAACCGTAACTAATGAAGTACACGGAATTAATGTGGGAACAAAATTGCTACTAACATATGAACAGCGGTTATACCGCTTGGAATGGTGGCTTAGAGTAAAAAAAACAGACTCGTCCAAATTGGCTCTTACAGTTACCGCTTAAGCCGATCCGGCAGCCGGTAATCCCGGCGATGATATCCAATTACCGATAAGATACGCCCGGATTTCAATAGATCCATTGACAAGCCGAAAAATCATAATAAATGTTCCATATTTCATATGCGCCGGTAACAATTACTTCTGTATGGTGTACGCCGGGAGTCACGGGCGGAAGCGACTTTTAAAGCATTTTCAAAAGCGTTAACTGGAATTATTTAAACCCAACGTTAGCGTTGGGTTAAGAAGGAGATGAAGACACCTAGCTGAGATATTCATTTTTTATTTTAAACTACTGTTAATCTATTAATCTCGATTGAAAATTTTGTTAAGTAACAATGAGACCCAACCCGCATTGGGCCTGCGTGGTGGGATGTGGCACTAATCCCCCCCATATGAATCTCTACCCGATCGGGTGGGAATCTTTAGGGTATGCCTATGTCCAGCAGTGGACGTCTATGGGCTGACGATGATGATGAACAATGAGACGAAAGATTGTGAAGGAGAAGGAGTTTTATAAAACCTTACCACTATCAAATCGTCCAAACTGTGCTATGTAATCTAATAAGGGACCTGTTTATACGCTTGCCAGGAAGTTACAGTTACGTATAAACAAACCTTTTTAATTTTCCCACTGTTGGGACTGAGGAGCATGCACTCATAATGTGAGGATCAAGAGTACTAATCAATCATATTGGCCAACAACTTGACGACATGAAGGCGGTTTTTTATATATACATAGTTCATATTACATACGAGCTGGATATATGTTTTGGGTATCCTGGCCTCTCATTATTAATACCGTAAAACCAAAAATAATATCTATGCATTTGTCTATGGCGTTGTAGCTGAAAAACGGTTGAACCAAATATGATCTAATTTTTTATTTGAAACAACATATTATATATTCTCACCTACAGTTAATATTCATTAGATTCATTCGTCAGTCGTGAAGGTATTCAGAAGAAAACAATATTTTTATTAAATTTTTTTTATACAAACTCTTACGTACGAAAACATCTTTAAAATAAGCTAAAACAAGTTTAACTTTATAACAAACGCGCCAACTTATAACTTATATTACCAACAGAAGAAAACAGTTAAACACAATATAAGATTGATTTTGACGATCAACACTTGTTGCTATGTAAGCTTTGGTAAATTAATTCATATTTATAAAAAGCTTATAAAATCTACCTTTTAATGTTCCCCACTGCTGGGACTCGAGGCATATTATAAGGTGATAATCAAGGTTTATCAGCTATATAAACTAAATGCGGTTTGGCGGATGTCCCCTGTTCATGTAATGTAATGATTTTGGAATATGTCAGTTTCCTTACAATATTTTCTTTCACCGGAAGTTCAAGCTCAGTGAGAAGCGAACCCACAACTCTTCCAGACGTATTTTACCGATATATATATATAATTTAGTATGAATATCCTGACTTCCACCAAATCGTTATGAAAGTTCTCAGCTCTTATCATCTGTTGAACTTAGCGATCGATTTCTCATTCCACGTTGGGTTATTTTGCATCATCAGCCGACAGAAGTCCACAGCTGGGCACAGGTAGTGTTTGTATTTTTACATTAATATTAATATTAATACAATTTTTAACATTAATATTAATGCAAATAATTAATGTTTTTTTTTTATTTTATATAACTATTATAGATTAAACAAGATTAATATCTTTCTCTTCAATCAAAAACTTAAAAAAATAAGTACAAAAATTCTTTACTTTTACATATTATATAAATATGAACTATGAATATAATTATGTATGTGTAATGATTATGAAAACTTAAAATAACTTGTTGAACGTCTAATTAAAATTCAAAGCTACAATTTGCTTCATTTATCACTGGGAATCGCTATTAGTGAAGACAGTCGCATCGGTCAAAGGTAACGACGAGCTAAGTCGAGTGAAAGTTGAAGCGCTGGTGTAACTTAAGTTAGCGGACGGACAAGAATATATCATGCGTTGTTAAATCTCTACCTTTTTCTACTATGATTATCCTCAATATATTTAGATTGTTTATATTTCTAAAGTAATATTTTTTAGATCTGAAATTTTTCAATTTTGTGTTGAGCAAAATTTTGTCATATCCATGACCTTGACGTGTGAACAAGTTACTTCTGTCTTATGCTATTCAAAGTAGTGAAGTCGCTAATAAAGTATAGCTAAACATAAAAATGATAGCTTAGTTTGTTGTACGCGATATACTTGTCGAAGAGGTATAGGTTCGATCCCCATTGAGCTTGAGCTCCGAAGGAATCTGATACGTTCAAACAATAGCTCGACTATCTTGACTCTCCCTGTGAGAGAATGCTATGACTTCCTCCAGCGTGATAAAAATTTCCGTTCATTTTAATTAAATACAGCTTAGTATAAAACTTAGTGAATAAGTAATGGCACTAGGCCAACGACCGGACCGGAACTCCTCCCAGAGCGACTAACACGCGGGCCCCGGAGTGCGCTCCATTACCACGTGATAAGAGCCCATAAATTTATCACCGCACCTTACACTGAGGGCACTAAATCTCGACAATCTATAAAAAAAAAAGTACAATGTGACACCGGCTGTGTCCGATGACCCTAACAATAAAAAATGGTCACCATAACGCCCGCTTACCAAATAAACGTTATTCTTCAATTCATAAGATGATAGCGGCGTTAGATTATCACTCGTCATGTTACATATCATTATTAACGATAACATCAATTTTAAACAAAAAAATAATTATTACTCATTATTATTAATATAATCTCTTTGTTAATTAGATACAAGTTTTTTTAGTCGGCTTCCAATCGGCTGAACCGATTATTATTTGGTATTTTAATTTTGAAAGGTGATGCTACTGGAATGTCTTCTGTTATTATTAATAAAAGCTCTTAAACTTCACCATTATCAGCATCACCATAAATATATATATTATCTTCATGTGTTTTCTTGGAAACCTGGTGTTTGTTCTGAAGGTAGACCTTTATTGCTGGAGACTAAATAGATTGGAAAATAGTTAGAAGATACTAAAGATAACACACATAATATACTGTTACTTAAGGTCGTCTGGATAAGTATTGGTACAACAACGACTTCTACCGCTAAACAATAATGTGTGAACATCGCTGTGTTCCGGTTTGAAAGGCGTTGTAGCTAGTGAAATTACTAAGGTAACAAGGCTTTGATCTATTTCACAAGGTGAGGAGCACAATGTGGTTTTGTGTATCATCCTAACTAGCGCCACATATTTATAGAGCGGAATATCATTTACACCAAGTATTGCTTGTCGATTTATCATATGTAAAATATATATATTTAAAAAAATATATGTTTCCGTATGTTTACTATATAATTTATCATATGTAAAATATATATATTTAAAAAAATATATGTTTCCGTATGTTTACTATATAATTTACTACTTGAACCACCACACATCTGATATTTTATCGACTCGTGCCCGACGCAGATGAGACGTGAATAAATATAAAAGCGAGAGGCACGAGGGAGCACAAATAATTAACAGAATTCTGAAGTCGACCGCCTGCGGCACCTCTCGCTCGCACACGGCTAATTCTCATATCATCCGTGGAGCTGTTCATCCAACACGGAGACAGCATCAACTTCAGCTTCTGATGATGGTTAATACTCCGTTTGATTGAATGATAGAACTTATCAGACGATGAGCTAGTATACTGACTCTTAGTCCTTAGCAGCGATTATTATTCCGTATCTGTTTCCCACCCGATTAGCTGGCCGTGATATCCTCGTTACTCCCTTTGGGGGAAGAATTTTGTAAAATCTGTTCTTAACTCACCAGTATTATCATCATCCAGCAGCTTCTCACAACTACTAAATTGATGGTACAGCGACGTTGTATAAGCGTTTACATTTTGATTGTTAGGAACAGCGCTCAATCTTTTTGTGGGATACGTTACAAGATACCCACGTCCAGTAGTGGACATCCATCAGCCATAGACACGATGATGATGATCAGTGGTACGTGTCGTTATTAAACCGTATCGCATAACACCGTCCCCGCCCACGCTCCCCGCTGCTCGTCACCAAGTCGGCCGCTTGGGGCGGGCGTGCGGCCGCAACATTTACGACTATTTATACTCTACGACATGTCGTAAAGCTAGGAATATCGTATACGATAATTAGTATTTTACAATGCGCATATCAAATACCATTTCCCGCTGAACAAATAATGCTACATACTGATGTTAGGTCATTGTTTTCACACAGTTTTGGTAGGTACTGCAGCAGCTCCTAATTTTGCCGCCGATCTAGTGTGCAAATATAACTGTGCTCCGGTCTGAAAGGCGCTGTACCTAGTAAAATAACTGGGTTGACGATAATTATCGTTTAATGTGGAAACGATGAGTCGTGTTATATATGAACGAACGCCACATAGTGATTAGCGATAGTATCATTTACCATCAGGTAAACGTCCTGCTCATGTACAACGCTAGCAAGTTGTTGAAGTCACAAATTATTAATAGTTAATAATTATATTTGCTCACAGAGTTCAAACGTCCATCTAATCTAAGAGAGCTTCATCATCAGCATCGTCATTCCAACCGATCGACGTCACTTAGAGAACTTGAAGGAAATAAAAACTTTGTGGTCCTTAAATACAATAATGTTTATGGTATCAGAATTTTTGATTACATAATACCAAATTATATAAATAGCTTACCGTCAGGTATCCAAAACATTGTTGTAGAGTCAGGATCACACCGAGCGAGCTTAAAAAGATGGCTCGTTGCTAACCAGCCCGGGTTTGAAATGCGTTGCAACTGGGCCACGAGGACTGCGTTATCCAGATAAACCTTACTGGTTTTCGGGTAACAGTTGGTGTATAGCTTGTAAATATTTTTTTGTCTCAATTAATATAAAAAAGAGTTCTTACCCGCCCGTTTTGCTGACCGTAACACCCCCGTAACTCAATTTGACGAAAGAATTTTCCTAAAACCATTCTTAGCTGACCTCTAAACGGCAGAAACGATATTACCAGCCTTCAGGTCTTTAGGACTTACGCTTGCCAGCTCTGTAGTTTCGGGATAGTAAGAATAGGACTAAGATAAGCCCTGCCTCTCTTATTATGTATGTATTGTTAATTATTTTAAGGAAATAGGATGGAGAATGAAAGAGAATTAAATAATAGAAAGAAAGATAAGAACGGGAAGAAATAGGACGAGAAAGAATGGATAGATTGAAGGAAATAAATTAGAGATTGTTAAAAAATAGAAAGAAAGCCCACACCCACAAATGGCGGAGGGGCAACGAGAAAAAAAACCTGCGTGAGGCAGCGATGGTGACTATGAAGGTTAGGTTCCTCCTCAGCGATGTGTTAACGCAAAGTGTAGAGGAGCACCGGTGCGTTCTATAAGAGATCCCGGAGCCTCCCCGAATGCGCTGATGCAGAGCATCAAGGAGTTTTAGCGAGTAAATCTCTCACATAATTCTGAACTCCCCCTAGAAGCAGGGTCTCTTTCGAAGATCCCCCTGTCCCCCAAACCCAAAAAAAGGACTTGTGCTTCCAGAGATACCGGGAGTCTCTACGAGTGGATAGATGAAAATCTCTTATACATGTACATTTTAACAATATTAAAAATCATAATATATCTAACTTTAACACAGCATCCTTCATCAGCTTTCCAAACGAGGCACCGGATTCGTACTAAGCACTTCCGTATTAAAAGGCAAGCGGTTGTGCATTTTTTTTAATTTCATCAACCTACACATCCAGCCATGGTATCCGGTCGCACAGCTCATCAACACGAGGAATTATCGTAAATCCTTTATTTTGCATTTTACGGCCGTGTTTACATGAGCGCTGGGGGGGAAAAAGGTGTCTTTATGAGCGACGACTTTGACGCCGCGAATATGGTGCCGGCGGGGGAAAAAAACCGTTGCAAACATGGCGGACACATGTCGTGAATTTAGTCTTCACTTGATGTCTTTTATTGCTTGGCATTAAGCTAATATCCTTAAGCGTTAACCGCCGTAAGCTGATATGTGAGCCGACATATTGTTTCGATTAGCCTTATATAGGCTTAAGTAACGTCTAAGTGAGTTTGCTGAGTGACCAGTATATCTAAGTACAATATCACCGTGTTCAGCATCCGGTTTGAGTGAGTATATTTTATGATTAAAATTTTCCACAAAAGTTTTTCTGGAACCAAAAATTTTTCTATGCTACACAGCGACGAGTCGAGCAGGATATTCGCCTGATCGGTCAAGTGATATGTGGGAACATTGGAATATGTTACTAGTTAGGAAGATATACATAACATTATGCGATAATGGGACGTTAACTTGGTAAGTCATACACCCGCCCACAGTAACATGCCATGCTAAGATGACATATACTGCACCGAATTGCACTCGTCGCCCCAAACAGATGTTGAGTCGCCTTACCCCACTAATCACACTAGCTACAACGCCCTTCAAACTGGAACACAGTAACGTCTTCACACTACTATTTGGCGGCAGAATTGAGCGCTGCGGTGATACCTACCTATACGGTCTCCGTCAACAGAAACCTACCACAACTGAACACAAAATTATCCCAGTCTACTTAAAACAAATGTCTCGTTAATGCTGTAATTTCTATAGCCGCAGCGCCTTTCAAACCAGAACACAGTAGTGATTTGACGCTGCAGAACAACTCAGGCGGTGTTCAGCAACGAATGACGGTACTATTTAATTACTCCATAGAATCGAATGGCACTTTAACTATTACAACTAGAACTTATCAATTGGTATTTCATAGTGACGAGTAGAAGGTAGCGCTGAATAAGTCTCAAGTAGACTTAATGACTTTTACTACAAAAATATATCAGTCATCATTATCATCAGCCGATAGACGTCGACCGCTGGACATAGGCCTCCCCAAAAGGTCAATACATCGATCGGTCCCGCGTTGCTCGCATCCAGTGGGATCCCGCGATTCTCACCAGATCGTCGATCCACCTTGTAGAAGACGTCCCAGCACTACGTCCTCCGATACACGGGCGCCACTAGAGGACCTTACTGCCCCATATACCAATCAATCCTTCGAGCCACTCCAATCTAGCAATCTTTAAAAATATGTCTATATATGTACGTATCTTAAAATAGATCCTTATGGATTAAGTTCAATAATGCGTCTGCATTCCGTTTCCGTTGCCTCACCGCAGTGACTCATTGGGTAAATGGATAACTAATTAAACATCGAAACCATGTGTGGCTATAAAATACAGAATGTTCTAGAAGCTTCCAGTGAGTAAACAAATACCGGCTCAAGTCGATTATAGTACAGGCAAGTCGAACTTAACTCTCCATTGGTTTTACCAAGTGGTTTGACCACAACTTTGTTGTATACTTAAGTAGCATGTTTCATATGATAGGAAAGAAACAATTTTCTTTTTCCGCATTGATCTATTTGATATCAATTTTCCCTTAGTTATGTGAACATCAAGCCATAAACGGTGAAACAGAATATTCTGCTGACTCCCTAACATAAGCCACCGGAATCTAAGCATAGACCTCAGTGTTATAAGGCGAGCAATTAACTACTACGCTATGGAGGTAGTTCTCAATGTTTACTACAATAGCAGGATCATTCATGATAATCCTTACTTATCAAATGAAAATAATGTGAAGTATTTTATTTATATCATTTAATGTTCTCGCTGCTGGTAATCGGAACCTGATCTCCCATGGTCACATGTCCATGAAAATGTTATCCATGGTTCAGCGGAAGAACTAGAATTAACAAATGAAATTAAAAATGTGTAAAAGGTCCCGCACAACAACTCCCGGGACCCAAGCCAACCTCACCTGCACGTGGTGCCCCTGCTAATCAACAAAAGAGGCTAGGGCTGCCACCAATCCGCATTGGGCCAGCGTGGTGGGAAATAGCCCAAATCCTCTCATTTGAACCCTTACAGACGACGAGCCCTAATGCCCGGCGGTGCCGGAAGCCATACTGATTGCAGCGCTGGACCAATCAATATGGCGATTTTTTGGGGAGCCTTATATCCATTTATTTACAATGAGACGGACATATAATATGTAAACATAACTATGTGTACTTAGGTGCTTAATCTATCCCTCTATATATGTTACAAGTAAATTAAATGTATTAGTACAAATGTATATATCCTTTCCTAAATATTGTAAATGTATATAAAAAGGAGATACTATACGAGACATGACTTTTTTTAATGAGCGTCATCAACCTTGTTTTTAAAGTACATTAACAAAAAATCGGTTCAGCTGAAATATTACCAACTTCCTAGTCACTATGGAAAGAGTGTTAGAGATTTAATTAAGTAAAGCATTTTTGCATTGATATAAGTTGAGCTTCAGGGTTACATTTGAAAATAGAAGTCCATCAGTTGAGATGATGATAATGATGACTTAAGTGTAATGCTATTCTTTAACTTGAATAATACATATTAATTAATTAAGCAGCAGAAAATGTTAATTTATAAAATACCGACGTAAATTCTACGTTACTTAATCTGCCCCATTTCTCATGCGTTCAGAGAACCTTAGCACGCCTTCAACATTAATCTCTGCATATGACTTAGCGGATTCATGGAAGAAATCATCGCAAGTGTGATATCACCGTTCAAGTCACTTGCGAAACGAGGAAAAGATACGTAAAATCGCGTGCCGGACTTATGAATGAGCCTCTTTTTTTATAGATCGCGTCTGTCAATGTCAAAAGGAGTCAACAAATTTAGCGATAACTTTGCGGTTACTTTTATGTTAGCGAAAATGTCACTTTTTATATTCAAAGAGAGTTCTTAGTGATTTATTTTAGTACTTATTTTATTTATATACTAATTTCATTTCGTTTGTCTATATATATATATATATTATAAGTATTTACTTGTTTCCACAATACCTGTACATATACATAACTGGATTGAGGATGTCTGAGTATTTTACTTAGGCACTAAAGTGAGGTGATTGGTATCTGTTACCAGACACCGTTGACGTAGATAACATAGCAGCTTCTATTTCCACCGCTAAACAGTTGTGTGCAAACATTACCGTGTTCCGGTTTGAATGGCCCTGAAGCTAGTAGAATTATTGGGGTAACTAGACTTGAACATCTTATAACTTAAGGCGAAGAGCACAACGCGGCGTAGTGTCACCGGTATCATAACTAGAGCTACGTTGTTATGGGTAAGCATATCACTTAGTATTAAGTGAACGTCTCGCTGCGTTCGTCGGATAAAGACGAAGAGAATTTTATAGAATTAGAAAAATTGACATAATTTAATGTAAGTAAGGAAACCAGGTTATATTGTAAATAGAGTTTCCTGTATCAAAGCCAAGAGCGCAAATATGTAGAGTACATATTAGTAGTAAAATTTTCTATATAACAATTATTTATTTTAGAACCTTTTGCATATAAAAAAGGTTGAAAACTTCTTTGCCTATTCTTTTTTTCTCTTATTCGTAATAAATTCCGACGCGCCTGTTCACGTAGCCCCGTGACCCTCTGACCCCCGTACCCTGCGGCCGCCCGACTGATCTATGCAAATCAGCGTACGTGAACATTTTTTCTTTACTTTCGCATAATTTCTTTTGTTAGGGCCTGAACCTTACTATAACTCAAAATTCTCTTAAGTTTTTTTTTATTATTATTATTTCATGAAGCGACGAGACGAGCGGGACGTTCATCTGATGGTAAGTGATATGCTCACCCATAGCAACGCAGCGCCAGCTAGAATGGTTCAAACTGCGGTCATTGCCCTGAGACATAAGATGTTGAGTTTCGTTACTTCAGTAATTATACTAGTTACGGCGCCCTTCAAACCGGAATACAGTAATACTGTTTGACGGCAGAAATAGGCGCTGCGGTGGTACCTACCTAGATAATAACATAGTAACATTATTACAGAATAAATTTAAAATACATTATTTTAAATTACCCTCGGAATAGACTTGCTCAGAATCTAGATGCACCTTCATTATTTTTAATCCTAACTAAATATTAGCTCCTTACATATGTAATTAGCGTTTTGTCGTACTGACCACTTTGATCTGAAATATCTCCTCTGTGGTTGAGAATTCCAAATTCAAATTTATAAATTCATTTAGCTGTTACATTTGAGTTTTGAAAACAGTCATTCATTTGTTTTTTTTTCCTCATTATTTTTTCTTTGTTGTCGCTTATTACCACACAATGGAAAACATGAAATATCGGTATATTTACGAGTACGAACTCTACCGTGGCACCAGTACCAGTGCTGCAGGAACAGCTCGAAGGGTTAATGATGTGTACGGCGCTGGTGTCGCAAATGAAAGCACGGTACGTTTTTGGTTTCAATGTTTTCGTTTTGGAAATTTCGACCTTCAGAAGCAACCTCATGGATGGCCGGAGGCTAAAGTGGAAAATGAAGATTTAAAGGCTATTGTGAAAGTGGATTCATCACAAAGCACTTTAGAGATAGCTGCAGGCTTCGGAGTAAGTGACAAAACTGTACTAATCTACTTGAAGCAAATCGGGAAAATAAAAAAACTTAAACGATGGGTACTTCATGGATTGAGTGAACCGAACTCGCAGAGACGCGTCGACTGCTGCTGCTGTGTTACTTTGCTCAACCGACACAATGATGAAGGGATTTTAAATCGAATCATTACTTGTAATGAAAAGTGAATACTGTACGATAATCGGAAGCGCTCGTCGCAATGGCTAAACCCTGGAGACCCAGCCAAATCCTGTCCTAAACTAAAGTCGACTCAGAAAAAGTTACTTATGAGTGATTGGTGGACTAGTGCCTGTGTCGTTCACTACAGCTTTCTAAAATCTGGCCAAACGATTACGGCAGATATCTATTGTCAGCAACTGCAGACTATGAAGGAGGAACTAGCTGCTAAACAACCGAGATTCGTCAATCGCTCAATGATAAACGTTTTATTTATGTGATCTTTTTCTTCTCTACATTTTTATATGTTCTAAGTAGTAATTGATAATTTTTATAGGCATTAACTTTGTTCATAGGAACCTATTTTTCTTTGTTCCAATGAAACTTATAAATAAATCATTATTATATATAATTATTCATGTTTTAAAGCAATCAAATCCTCAGTTGGAAAATAAATTTAATTATTTATTTCTATATCAGAAACTTCTTAGTAATTTAGTGGTAAAATAATTGAGATATCTATACCGATGGATATATTACCTGAACAACAAACAAAAGTAAAAGACTTCAACGAGTTCGATGATAATTCTACAACGGTTGCCTTTAGTTTATTTTTTAATCGTAACCTGATTGCCTGTCGCAATCAATATTCATCTAATGGTGGCAACATGAATCTGTAGCTATATAAGCATATTTCATTTAGCGGATTTGTTTTCTCAATCTTTAAACGGTTTTTATATTGACTTCGTTTAATATTCAAATTTTTTTGTATAAATATTGTTTTTTGTGAACCATAACATACTAACAACATGCTAGACGTGGAACAATTCTGCATAATATTAACTTTGTCCTACTGCCACTGGTTGGCAAATTAACTAGCTATGTAGTTTCGAAAAACTTTAACATCAGCCAAAATTATACTAGGGACCTAGCTTCAGCGAAACGAAGCCAGTGCCTATTTATAATGCTACAGGAGTATTACTTTTTTTCTCCTAATTTCTACTGACTCGGGTCAGAGTTCTTGTCTACATAGATAATTATTGCATTAATGAATTTACACGGTTAATTAAAATCACTCATTTCTGCAGTTCTCTGTGCATCGTATTTACAAAATTCTAGAAATTTGTTCCTAATTTCCTTATTGCTAATTAAATAACTTAATTTTCTTATATCTAACTTTGTGTCTAACTCTATTCCAAAATCTATTCGCTTTATTCCGAACACCGGACACTCCACAATCAGGTATATGATTGTTTCTTCTTGTAAGGCATCGCAGAGTATTACTTAGCATCAGTTACTCATTCTACATCAACAGGTGATTTTAGGTCTCTGTTGCAGGAAACCGTCTAGGTTGACGCCACCTAAGCTTGTATTTTTTCCACTAAACAATATCGTGTTCTGATTTGAATGGCGCTGTAGCTAATAATAAACTTCTTGCTGGTCGTGTCGCGTAGTCAAAATGCATGCTTCAGTTATTTTATGCAGCAGTTTAAAACTCTGGAAACAAATGGGTTTATTTTAGATTTCAATTCTCATGTTACGTTTTCATGTTTTAAACGCATCAGGCAGCGTGCAGAGCTTGGCATGACTTGGCGTGAGAAACGGCCAGTGGCCATGAGCAGTTGGCATCATGCGGTCATTATCGACAGAGAACAATCGTTTTTATTCAACTCGTAGCCACCGGCGTAGGCATCAATTATTCAAAATGATTTGTTGCGACTAAGTAGATTAGAACGTTCATCTGTCCCAATTAAGTATTGGATACCACGACTCAAGTTTGTATGCACTTTTAAACATACATAGAAGTTTACTTAACGTTATTTAAATGAATTTATTTAACTAATAAATTCCGATTCAATGATCTAGATCGATAGGTAAATATTTAAATTCTTAATCTCTATCAGCATTATTGGTAGTGTGCATACCATACTGTATTCCGGTTTACATGGCGTTGTAGCTAGTGAAATTACTGAGGTAATGAGACTGAAATACGGTGTTGTATATGTCATGCTAACTAGCGCCACGTTGTTATAATCTTGCGTATCATTTACTATCAAGTGAACATTTCGCTTCTCTCTTCTAAAAACAAAAAAAAAACTTAACCAAGTCGAAAATAAACAAATAATTAACATATATTACTTAACACGTTGAACGTAAACAGGAATGGGAATTTCTTCGCTTAGTTGTTAAATTATACACATGTTATGTGGGTAGTTAGGGAATAACGACTGGACGCGATATTACCTCGCCTATAGTTTAGATAAAACTAAAATAGACGCAATCTCGGAGATCGGGCAAGTGTGCGCTAACGCAGCGGCTGCAAGTACGCGCTGATCGTACTCCAGACAAGGTGGTATCGACTGACTCATTACATTTAAACGGCCTTCGTGGTCATTTAAAAATGTGGGCTATGTAAATTTGTACGTAACTTTTTAGGGCATCTGTTAAATACGCTAGAATAATTCACTTCGTACGGATAGTGGGTGCTTGCGAATGTGATCTGCGGCAACTGACTTTCACTCAGGCTAATTTAAGATTAAATCGTTTGGACATCAAGTCTCTAATAAGGCTCTACCTCGTTATTCTTTACACATCCTTTACTCGGAACAGAATTACCTGACAAGTAATAATACTATTAAAGAAATACAAAAGTAGTGAATAGTTTACTAGACTATCTAGGTAGGTAGCACTGCAGCGGCTATTTCTACTGCGAAACAGTAGTATGCAATGATTACTGTGTTCTGTCTAGAAGAGGTTGTATCTAGTGAAATTACTGAAGTAACGAGACTTAACATCTTATGTCTCTAGACGATGATCGCAATGTGTTATTGTGTATACCATCTATACTAGCGCTACTATGTTACGGGCAGATATATCACTCACAATTAGGTGATCGTCCCGGTCGTCTCTTCGCTTCGTTGTATAAAAAAAAGAGTTATAAAAGATTAGACCATTTTTAATGATAATATCTAAAAATACACTTTGATCGAAGTCGTTTATACACGAGAATAATTAACAAAATCAATACAGACGAATCTAAGTACAGAAAGCCTTTTTTTTTCTCGTACCCCCAGTCATCAGTCATCTCTAGTACAAATCCGGAACTACATAAGTAATGTAACTTATCCGTATGGGCTTGGCTTTTTAGCACCGTTATTGCCAAACAGCATTGGTTTATTTCAGCTGAAAATACGTGAGAACTAGAGTGGCTTAGATGATCACTACCATATATGGTGTAGTGGTAACTTCCTGTGCAGTTGAGGTAATGTAAGCAAACTCATACATAACAAAGTTACACGCGTTAAAACTATGTATTGCTTCTGCGGTTCAAAGTGCAATAAACTCGTAAACGTCAATTTTCACATTAGTCAGCATCCTGTTAATCAAAATCTGTACCGTTTAAAGATAATACTGCACATTGATATAATATACAAAAAAAATAGTTATTTGTATTGAATAAATTAGCGATAAAACAAGTCCGGAGTCAAATATATTTGCATTCAATTTAGACTGGCGCCTTCGGATCGGAAACGTGATATTCTTTTTAACTTAACTCTTAAGTTCACCTGGTGTGCTCCGCCATGATACTGCAGCTCTCATACGCTGGCAGATTAAACAGCAATACTTAAGTAAGTTTTAGTGTAATTAAGTTTACAATTTTTTTATTCAACATGGATGATATACGCTGCACAACATTATGCTCGACGCCTGAGACTTAATATCTTAAGTCTCGTTGCCCTAGTAATTTTTCTAGTTACAGTACCCTTCAAACCTGATAACAGTTTTATATGCACACTACTATTTGCTGGGAGAAATAGTCGTTGCGGTGGTACTTACTTAGACAGTCGCTGGCAACAGAGACCTATCGCCAGTGATATGAGGATGAGCAGCTCTTCAGAAGGATATGATAACCATCAATCAAACTTCATATAAAGTATGGATTTCGAGGAACCGAACCGTAGACCTCCGATACCAGGCAAGTGGTCAACCACTGCGCCACAGAGACAGTTGAAATTAACAAACAGGTTACATTTTGTTTTTATATATAACAAATACTTGAAATACCTTGACTTATCTTTACTTGTTAAGTAACATATTAAGTGATGGTACGCCTGGCGACGTCACGTTTACCTGATAGTAAAGTGATACGGCAGCTTATAACAACGTGGCGCAAGTTAAGATGATATACACAGCATCACATTGTGCTCGTCGTGTTCAGACGTAATATACTAAGTCTCTTTACCCCAGTGATTACAGTTGTAAAGCCCTTCAAACCTGAATACAATTATGTTTGATTACTGTTTAGCGGCAGAAATAGAAGCTGATACGTAGCTAGACGCTCTCTGGTAACAATTATGATGGTTGTAGGTTTGTTTCCGGTGATGGTCTAGATAGGTTTTACCCCAGCGGTTATTTTTATTTCTAAAGAATATTATGCAGATATAAAGAGAGTAACTGTTTCGAAGTGAGGAGGACAATATGGTTCTTTGCACTTTAGCACGAATGACCATATTAATATAAAGTAACAGGCATAACGTCGACTGGGTGCCAGTCAGGTTGGTACTTCAGTAAGATGACAGTCATAAATTCTGACTCACGACGAAAGTCCACACAAACACAACAGTTGCGGAGGAAAAAGTATTTTATTACACAAAAGGCCGTGAGAATCGTCGCTGCGCCCACGCAATATGAATTTTTAGAACATATATCATCACTATTGGAGGTACTCGTAAGTTGTAACTTATCTCCACTTAGCTGAGGATGGTAATTCATAATGAATTATCGTGTTCACATCGAAATATATTGTCAATCTTTCATAATCTCCAGAGATCTCTCTCACTGCGAGATCTCCGAAACGATTGGAGGTAAACACACAAAATTTAGTGGAAATATTGGTTCTGCCATTTAGAGGGCAGATATGAATAGATTTTACAAAATACTTACTCCAAAGGGAGTCGTGGGGATGTTAATAAGGGAACGGGGCTCGATGTCGACGGGTTCGTGCCGAGCGGAAATATTTCTTGCAGATTTCAAGTCTAATTATAGATTAATTTCAAATTTCACATCTTATTGGAGCCAGAAAATCCGGTGAGGAACAACTGGTTATTCTGTACAATAGAATATTATTTATACTTCACCTTTCATTTTTCGTTAAACATTCTCAATATTCACTCTAAATATATTTCCTAATCATCCTCCTTTAGCTTCCTAGTACTAATCTACTTATATTTAAATCTAGACGTTTTTCTTTTATTTACTTGTAAATTTTAGCACTTACATAGCACTGTGCTACGACTATATTATGACACAGAATAGAAGTGACAAAAATTATAATTATGTTAACACCTTTGTTTCATCATCGTCATCATCAGCCCGCGGCAATCGATTGCTAACACGTAGTCCAACTGTCGTTTGCCGTTTGAATACAAACATTTGTTCGTTAGGGTACATACTGTGTAAATAATAATTATATTATCTAACTTATCATGGCGTTTGGCGGATGATGCATCAAATTACCGCAGTAATATTTCGCGTGATAACAGAACCGAACGGAGCCGCGTACGCAGCGTGCCGCAGTTGGACGCTCGTATCTGTGGCGCGCGATCCGCACCCATGAGGAAGAGAGGCTTATCTGAATTTTCTAATCTACTGACTCACATACACATGCCTCCGCGAAACCACCACAACACATCGCGACACAGTAATATTACTGTGCCAATCCGTGTCAAGCTTCTATAAGGAGCGTGTGGTACAGCGGCACTGGCGACGGAAGCAGTTGGAATAAGAGATTTGGTGTATTTGTAAACGGTATCACGGAGACGGATAATGGTTCCGAGTGCGCCATAAATATAACCGGTGGGTGTTGCGAATGTCTTCGTACTGTTACGCTGACGTCTATATTTGTATTATAACGTGTCAAATTAGCGTGTCGCTGTCTGAGAGATGACCGCTCCATCCACACTGTGCGTAAGATGTTTATACAGCGACATCTGCCCACGCGTTTATGTAAATCTACAATTTCTCGCGCTTTTCTCACGATCGTCTCGCCTTAATTATCAATTTTGATTTTGTCTGATTTCTACAACGTGATTGAATATCAATTCATCTTTCTATTTATATTAATTATGTTTACTAACGTTTATCACAATTGGTTGTATTAACCAGTCTAAAATAGTTCTGCACAATAGGATCACAGTATTAAGAATATTTTATATGTTAAGCAGTTTTAAATTTGATATTGAAGAGACGAGACATTGAAATATTTATACTACGGCAAACGACCACATAGGCTTTTTTAATTAATATTTTTCCAAAGTAAATTAAAACAAAGGAAACAAAATATAACATAGTAGAACACAATGGTGAATATGATTAATCAACTATAATTTATTAGGAGTATACAACGATCGCAGGAATTGTTTCCCACAGATGATAGAGTAAGAGAAATATTGTAGAAATCAAATGTAAAGTCATCAATATGTCACTAATAAACTTGTTAAATAATATCTACTTCCATACTTTTAATGAATTTGATTTTTTTTAATGGAAACTCTTATTCATTGAACAATTAAGAGAATGTCCTAATTTGTAATGATATCGCGGATTGCGTTAGTTTTTGGAAATATGGTAATTTGTACGCCGCTCTCGGCGAGACAAAAAAGGCCCGTTCAAATGCAATAAGCAATAAAAAACATTGTCATAATCCCAAATAATGCGACAGATCGTTATTTAGCACCGAAGCCCGCCGGCCGCGGCCGCAGCAGCCGGCGAAACTGTAACACAATCACATATTTTACGCTTTCGCACGAGCTTTAATTGGGTAAGAAAAGAGTCGAGGCCGTTCGCAGCGGGGTGACTTCCAAATTTATTTAAAAAATCCTCAGAAGACTCCCATAACTTACGTCGGAGACGCAACAGGACACGAGAGCGCGTCCGCAATTTCGAGTGTGAGATATGACCTTATTCGCGGTGACCCAGATACGGGCGCGGGCGCAACGCGCTCTTTATGATGACTTTTTGAGAAACGTAGTTTTTAATTCCGGACAGGGCCCGGCCAAATTCAATGCACGAATACGAATATGAGAACCTCCTTAACTGTAACGTTTATAAATTGCCGCTTCTTATGCGCGCCCGGCGGAAGTCTGTCGATATTTTACGCTAAATGAATGCAACCGAATGAATATAAGAAATCGGTAGCGTCGTCGTTTTGTTAAAACGAATCGTCCCTTATTCATTTCCATTTATTAAATATTTAATCTTCTCTTGTTGCAGTCTTTTTTCGGGCGCACTTACAACAACCTCTCGTCGATATCGGAATGCAAGAATAACGGCGAGTGCGTCATCAACAAGAAGAATCGGACCGCTTGCAAAGCGTGCCGGTTAAGAAAATGTCTGCTGGTGGGCATGTCGAAATCCGGCTCGAGGTATGGGCGGAGATCTAACTGGTTCAAGATTCACTGTTTACTACAAGAGCAGCAGCAGCAGCACATACAACAAATGCAAACGAACAAATCACCACCCGCTTTCAATCCCAACATCAGCCCGTCATTTTTACCAACAAATTTGTTACCTGCGGCGGCGCTGGCGGAGTACTACAAAACATCTGAAAAGATACCGTTCGGAGAAGAAGTCACGAGACAAAGTGTTTCCCCTTCGGACTCTGGTGCTTCATCGGCGGATCCCGAAGACGATAACAGCTCGAGGAGTACTAACGGTTTAAGTATTTTTAGACCGGCGTCATCTCCGTGCAGCGAAAAGGATGTACGGTTGCAAGCGCTTAGAAATCAAAGTAAAGACCTTCGAAGAAAAAAGCTATCGACACTGCCCCTTTCACCATTTACTGGCGCAGCTGCTACACCCAGTTATCCTCCAAGAGGTAGCTCTTTTCTACCTTTACCGACCTCTATGCAGAATCTGAGATCTGGGCCACCGGGTATCACGACGTGGCAGACTCGTAACGGCGGCGACCTGTTGCTGCACTCCCCGGCCGTCGCCGGCGTTGCTATAGAACAGGACCAGCCAATAGATCTGTCGATAAAATCTACCGCCGTACTGTTTAGAAGTCCCAAGAGAGACGAGATAAGTGATTCCGAGCCCGAATTGAGCATCGATCTGAGTGCGGACAATGGAAAGGAAATGATGAAGAATCCTCTCGATTTAAGCCTAGTACCGAAAAGGACAGAAGAAGTTCCGATGACCGGATGAGAGATCAGTGAAACTGTTGTTACGTTATTCATCACAGTGGACTTGTTTATTTTTTTATTTATATATAGAATTGTATAAAATAAAAACTTATTCCTTATTAGGTAAAAAATTTAAATTTACTATTGAATACTCTGCCATACAGTATTTAAGTGATATATGCATTCTCTTCATCAAGTTTACCTGAACTTGCTACCATTAAAAGTATATATAGAAACCTTAGAGCCACGTCGCGAATGTAAGGGTTGAAGCCAACTCCACCTACTCGTGGTGGACCTAGCTAATCAACAAACGAGGCTCTTGACGGCCAGCGTGGTGGGAAATGGCTCAAATCCCACGATATGAACCCTTACTCTAGATGCCCGGCGATGCAGACAGCGCAGGACCGATCGAGGGGTATCTTTAGGGGAGGCCTATATCCAGCGGTGGACGTTTATTGGCTAATGATGATGATGATGGTAAACCTACGTCCAGCAGTGGACATTTACGATGATGAAAACCGACAGATATTATTAATATTTTTTGTACAGTATAAAAGTTTAGATCATCGATATTGGAGGATGACGAAAAGTGTGATCATCATGTTTATGTATAGACAAAAGCGGAATGCGAATGTTAAGGATGATCGTGTTAGTTAATGCTTAGGGTAAGGTTAGGGGGGTTAGTAGTGTCATGTGCCAGTGCCAAACAGTGCCAGTCCGTGCTAATTGTATTACCAGTATAACTTAATGCTTAATGGGATCAAAGGCCAGTCGATTTCGAAGCTCAAAATTTGAAATGTACAAATCAATTTTAAGTATTTCCTTTTGTATTATATTAGACTATCTGCTTCCGTCAGGATCTATCTAAGTATTTATTTTAGTGTTTAGGCCAGTTTACTGAGTCATTTATTAATGAATAAGCAACGTTTAGATTAATTGTACTGTAGTATAGTAATTTTTAAATAACTAGATCTATTTGTTTGAATTTGTCGCGCAGTTTTATTTTGATTAGTGTCGTTGTTTCGTTTGTTGATGATTTTTTTTTTTTTTTATTTGATACTTTTATACATTCCATTTATGTTTAATGGTATATCATATTTGTATTTATTATTGTCTCTGTCAATCACTGCTCTGTTAAGCAACGTTCACCTTCGATAACTTACACTGCTGTATAATATTGATTAGTTACCAAAAATGGTGAAATGTATGTTTCAAACTTAAATTAAACAATTAACATATGTAATGGTTATTTATTTTAATTGATTTTATGTGGATCTTAAAAATGACTTAAATATTTACAAGTAAACATTAACTCTTTCATCTTTTTGGGTTTTCCTTGAAATTACGACAAAGATATCCTTAACTTACTAATTAATTTCTACATATGACTCCTCATAATTTCTGATTAGTCCGTTTTTAATATTTGTTTCTTATAAAAAGATAAATATTAAATTTGCGAAAAAAAAACTTAAACTTGACGACCTAAAAACAGGAAATTTTTCATAAATTCTTTATCTACTGACAGTTGGTCCTTTTTTAAGTTTCGTATCCGGTTCAAATAGTTTCATTTCAAAATGGTAATAATTGATTAATTTCCTTTAAAGTCATTATTAAGTTAAAAAGCTACCGGCTGAACCGATTATTACGAAATTTGTAAAAGTTCAATATTTCCAACTTGTAACACTAATAAGTTACTTTCGGTTTACACTGACTCTACTTATAAATGAATAAGTCTATATTGAAATAAATAAAATATATTTCAAGTACATTCCTAAGCTACAAGTTACTTAATTGGTTGTTATTGTTTTCAGTGTGATATATTGATATTATTATGTGTTTATATTTTTTTTTAACGTTTATAAAATAAATCTTAATATATTTCGTGGAAAATAAACATGAGTGCCTTTATTAATCGCTTTGTTTTATTTACATTCATATTGATATATT
This sequence comes from Ornithoptera priamus, assembly GCA_029034505.1. Taxonomy (NCBI): domain Eukaryota; kingdom Metazoa; phylum Arthropoda; class Insecta; order Lepidoptera; family Papilionidae; genus Ornithoptera; species Ornithoptera priamus. The sequence goes on from JARDWD010000685.1 coordinate 1,042,347, forward strand.
TAGTTTAAAAAAAAATAACACTAAAATAAAAACCTTAAAGTCAACCATAATTAAAAACTGGACCACAAAATCAACCCTATCCCTACTCCTATACAGAGAACTATATTTTTATGCCCACCATGTGTAATAAACTTGATTTTGAAATTACTACCTGTTACTAAAGTAGTCTATAAGCTAAATTGTTAAAAAAAATTTACTTACTTACTTATTAACTTTATTTATTATTTATTATAAATATTTAATTTAAATGATATGATAACAATAATAAGAAGAAATCCTGAGTAAGTATTCAACACACTAGAAACACTAGAAAAATTTCATTAATCAGAAACCTCTACAGCAAGCCCTGAAAATATTAGGATGATCGGGATCGCCTTTAAGATGAACTCATTATAGAATGATAGATATGATAATTATAATTTTCTTTAATCTGTTTAATGAACTATCACCATGTACAAGGAAACCTGGCGACCAGATGAACTACAAACAAGATATGCTCATAAAGACTCTTTCTCCACACACACACCACATGGTGATATTCGCTCTATGACCTAAGTCTCGTGGCTCCGTAGATGCTCCTCCTTTCAAATTGTAACACAATGGTACATTACTTCGTTGCAGTAGAAATAGAACCTGGTGCAGTAGACTAGAGGATGCTGTAAGTGCGCTCTATACAGACAAATAAACACTGCATGCCCTGACTCTCTAAACCTATCTAGATGATAGTCTGCCAAGTTACTCCAAAGGTATGCAACTATACTTTGACCATTTATTAAATTGCTAAATTAGTAAGTTTATTTTCAAGTATAAATAAGCACAGAGATTTTAGGTTTTGCATATCCCACCCAAAATCTTTGTCCACGTCTCGTCTTCAATTTTGTTCCATGTTCCGACCGAATGAAGTCTGGCAGGATGCAGTTGAAAAAAATTAGTATATCTCAGATGAAGAGCCATTTTAAGATGAACACAAATTGGTGATATGATGACCCACACGATTTTACGTGAAGGCGTCACATCAATCAGCAGGCGAAGGTTCCCTTTGCAACGACATATATTTTTTTTAATTACATTCTCGGTAACCGTTGTGAGAAAAGATCATTCTTTATACAGACGCGAGGAATTTTTTCGTTTAAAATAATAAAGCGACCGTTATTTTTTTTTTAAAGTTCGTCACATTGTAAAGGTTAATCAAGTAATATTAATTATGACATGTAGCGAGGCGTGATTGTTTGGCCCGCTGCGTTGCTACATAATCAGAGCAGGCGTAATGCCGAAAAATATAACGCGCTCATTTGTAAACAACCACCCGCCGCCCCGGATATGGCGCGCCCGCAATAAAACCTTAACTGATTTAATTGATATTATTAAGTCCTTCAGTGCGCAGCGCGACACCTTTCGGTGTACACGCGGGGACGTGGAAATGCGACCCTCTGACGCGACGGATAAGGCGGGGTGCCGCTTTCCGGCGCGCAACGTCCGCCCGCTCCGACGGGATTTTTGTCACTCAATTTATGCGAAGTCATGCGGCAGCGCGCGGTAACAAATCATCATTTTTTAGTAACGGCCGGGCAGTCAGTCATTCCCCGATACGGCCGGGCCGTTTACGCGGGCGAAAAGAAATGTTGCTCGTTAGCGAGGATAATGGGAGCTTCGCGTTATCGACTGATGTACGCTTCCGCGGTAAAGTCTTACTATAGAACATTCGGGTCGTAAGTCTGAGTGGAGACTGAGGTAAGTAGCACAGTAGCTTCTATTTCCACCTATCTAAGGAGTAATATTGTGTTCCGAATTGAAGGGCGTTGTGATGCCATCATAACTAGCACGACGTTCTTACGAGCATGCGTAGTAGTGACAATTAGTTGAATTTTTTTATTGTATCTTTGTGGAATCGATTGTCACCAGCGGTGGTTCCTAACCAGTAAGACATGGAGGCCTTCATGAAAAGAGCGTATTTCTCCCTTAAATGCCGGCAACGTAGCCGTGGCCTTCTAGTATAGCGACTGTTCATGGACGTCCGTGATCACTTTCCACCAGGTGCCCATTCTTCCTATACAAAAATGAAATAATGAGACGAATGCGACATTCACCTGATAACAAATGATAAGCCTGCCCATAACAACGTGGCACTAATTATGATGATATATACTGCATCACATTGCGCTCATCACCTGAGACATAAGATGTCGGGTCTCGCTACCGCAGTAGCTACGCTAACTACAACACAGCTCCTGGATGACTATTTGGCTATCGTTAGATGTTAGTAGGTTTCTCAAAATTAGAGAATACCCACACTTTAACAATTTAATTTAGGTGCAGGAGGTAATTTAAAAAATGGTTATCTATAAATAAATCGAAATATCAGAGGCACTTTCCCGCGTGATCTTACCGCCGAAAAGGTCCAGTTCTCGGGGTCCGATTTTAACGAGGAAATATATCGCCCTAATTGAGATTACACCTCGTACAGTCCGACTCCAAAAAATCATGTCGTTATGGCCAAAGATGGCGCTGATTTATTGAGACGTCCGCCGGATAGACGGGCCCGAAGTGGAGCAGGCGCGGAGACGGACGGGCTCGCGGCGAACGGCCCCCATCCGATGGCATGAGCCGAAGACCCGAAGCGGTGACTCGAGACAAAACGGTTGACGTTTGTTGTATTGGAGATAATGATGAATTTATTTCAACAACACACCAAAAAGCGAAGTGCTACGAATTGAACACGGTTCACTATATTTATTTAATTGTACGAAGAAATGAGACGATCGGAATGTTCACCTGATGGTAAGCAATGTGCTTGGTCATAATAACGCAGGGCTAGTTAGGATGGTATACACTACACCGCAACTAAGCTCTTCGCCTTGAGACATAATATGTTAGCTTTTGTCACCCCAGTAATTTAGCTAGCTTATTTTTTATCGCAGGGGAAATCTTCTTAAAAGATACCTTGCTTCTGGGGGGAAAACAAGATTATGTGGGGCTTCTACCCATTAAAACCTCTCGGTGGTCTCTCCCAGTGCATTAGGAGAGGCTCCGGGATCTTCTACGTAACGCACCGGTGCCTCTCTGTACTCTAGCTAAAACATCTCACGGATGGGCAACGCCCTCCTTAGCATCCACGCTGTGCTACGGCAAATACAAGACCACCATGAATTTGCCGTCCTCCTAAGGCTCGCTTATTGAGCTCTGAGGGCCCCCACCCTCAAAGCCCACAAACCCGAGGACCCTTTTAGTCCCCTTATACGACAGACAGAGTATACCTTAGTCCTATTCTTAATAGCACGAGACTACAGGATTATGGTTGTACTTACCTACACGGTCTTCGCCAACAGAGACCTACCACCAATCATCTATGTTTCATTGAACTGTTTGAATCGATTACTGGTTTTTTACGACTAAAGTGATGTTTCAAAAATCGATTCAGTTTCGATTCCTGGAATTTTTATATGATGATGATGATAGGATTTTATCGAACTCCTCTAACTTTACGGGTGGTGAGTGTATGTTGGCGGAGACCATCTATTTCTGCTGCCAAACAGTAGCGTGCGAACATCACTGTGTTCCGGTTCGAAGGGGGATGTACCTAGTGAAATTACTGGTGTGATAAAACTCAATATCTTACGTCTCAAGCGATGAGCGCAATGTGGTGTATTATATACTAGTATCATCCAAACCATCAAATGAACCTTCCGCCCGTCTCGTCGCTTAATTGAATAAAAAAAATCAAATATCAGATACGAATTACAATCCACATATTAGGAAGATGCTGTTAATAATTCGAAGCAAAGAGGATTTTTTTTTTTTCATACGAAATTACAATATTTATGGCTGCGCTAATTCCACATAAAATTTGATTTATTCATTACTAATAGCAACCCAATGAGTTTGTATTTGAATTAAGCGGCGATGCTAACGCAAGATATTTAAAATGTGAAATATTGAAACATCCAAAACGATCGTATTAAGTCAAATTTATTTTTACACTTAATAACTTATTTAGGATCCGACGTCGAGGAAAACTTTGGAGGGTATCACAAATGTATCCCAACTTATTAATAATTTAACTAAGTAACTAACGCTTCCATAGTTACTTTTATCATATCAAACACTATGACTAATTTAATGTTTTAATGACTAATTATATTTCCGTGCTTAATTTGTTTCATCTCAAACAACACCCATTGCTAGTCAATCTGTTTTTCTAGACCACACAGACAGCCTCTTTCTAAATACTAAGCAATTAATAATTTAAATCCATTCGAGTACATTATATCTTAAGATTTCCTTTTCTATATAAAGTATTAAAAAAGTAATAAAAAAATACTTAGATATAAACATAAATATCTATTAAAGTATTAAATTTATAAAAAATGATTTCCGTCTGAAACTAGAGGATAAATAAAAATCGATAATTAACAAAATCGATTTTCTTCATTCGATACTGTCATTTTACAAACCAAATCTAGATCAAAATAGGCTCAGTTTTTAAGGTACTAAACTTATTAGGGTGTATTTTTCATTCTTCATAGTAAATATAGGAATAGAACATTCACCTGATAGTAGGTGATACCACCCAACAATAATGTGAATGTAGATGACACAGATAAAAAATAAACATTTCGATTCGAGGATTAATAATAGAGTTTCACAACTTACAACCGAAGTTATAATAATAAGAATGATATTTAATTTCCGTTAATACCGAAAAGAGTACTGAAACGAAATTACGAGTCGCACTGACAGATTTTTTTTTTTTTACACCCAACAGCATCAGCAGCAATCCGGAGCCGGAATATTTAATATTTTCGTTCGAAATAATTACTGGTTTGTCACAGTGCGCAGTAAACGTCATATAAAATGCGTAAAAGACAACTCGAGAGGTTTCCATTTGGCGCCTCGTCGTGCGTAATGTTGTGCCCTTTGATTGCATTTAAAATTTTATCGATGCGCCTCGCGTAACCTCCTCACGAATGTGTCACCTCACTAGTTGACAGTGACAGCTCAGTGTTGTTCTATCATTCATTGGGAATTTTAGATAGTTTTTAAAGATATTTAAAATAATGAATTGAATTATATGTATATAATAAAAATTAGTTTTGTTTGTTAGTCATTCACTTGAAATCTAGTGAACGTGTGAACATGGGAACATGAGCATTCGACGCGGAATGATCTATAGATGGTTATAGGTTATTTATTTTTCATAGATCCTTCATCATTACATTTCTAATTAACTTTTATTACCATTTTTATTTAGTATTATTTTTGCGGTTGCTATAGTAACGGTTGATATAGCAAGTCATTTATCTAATTTCATATTATGGCGGGCAAAGGGAGCGGGAAACAGGATACTTGTTAATAATTATAATAATTAATTGTCTTAACAAAAGTTGTAAGTCGTTTTACAGTTAAACAAATAGTAAAAAAATTTAATTAGGCGACGAAACGAGCCGGTCATTCACCTGATGGTAAGTGATACGCCCTCCAATAACGTGGCGCTAGTTAGGATGGTTATACTGCACCATAATACGCTCGTCGGCTGAGATATAAGATGTCTCGTTACCCCAGTAATAACACTAGCTACAGCGCCCTTCAAGCCGGAACACAGTAGTGTTTATGCAATACTGTTTGTCGGCTGCTATAGGAACTGCGGTACTGCCTACCTAGACAGTCTCCAGCAACAGAGACACTACCACCAATAAAATTCTGGTCGTTGTCTCAAGAGATGTTATTTTTTTAAATACATGACCTACATAATAATAAAATGGTAATATAATAAAAGAACTGGAACTACAACTAGGATGTATATATAAGCAGAGTGGTGGTAAAGGTCACTATGTAGACTGCCGTTCGAATTTTAAAAATGCAATAAAATGGCGGCAGGCAATTCTTTTTTTTATTTATCGATCGTAATTTATACGCGTCGCGGGCAGGCAAATGGCCGTCTTAGATAAACATGAAACGGAATTTCCTACCCACGTTCTTTAATCAATATTAATTAATAGGTTTTTACAATTTATACAAAAAAAAAATTAAATTAATAATACGTGTGTGTGTGTGTGTGTGTGTTTATTGTACTGTCATTGTGACCTTGATCGATTGCTATGTATATCAAATGTAACAGAGGAGTGTTTGACATTTGTCAAACTCGAGAATACTAATTCGCCATATATATGAAAAAACACACACATATATATATACATACATGTATAAATACAACATGAGAAACCACTGAAAGATATATACAACACAGACCGGAAAACGCACAGGTTTTTTTTTGTTTTAATTTTGTCAATATTGTAATTCCTATAAAAGATGGATAAATTGGAAGAGGGCGCTGTTTCCCGAGATATATGTTAAATTCCTAGTTCAGGAACCAGGGGTTTCAAGTATCACATACATTAACATAATGCAATAAATTATCTATATCTTTTTTTTTTAAATGTTTATTGCTCTTCTCATTTAAAACTTTCAATACTAAATTTCTGATTTCTTAATGATATATTTAATATTAGTAAGTATAACAGGAGTGTAAGGGGTCCCACACAACAACTCACATACCCCAAGCTAACCTCACCAGCTCATGGTGCACCCTGCCAATCAACGCACGCGGCTCTGGCTCCCACCAACCCGCATTAGGAAAAGTGTGGGGGATAAATGGTCCAAATCTGCTCATAGGAACCTCTACAAAAGTGGAGATTTTTGTGAGGTCCTTGTTCAGCAGTGGACGTCTATCAGCTGATGATGATGAGTATAACACTTAGGTATAACAATGAGGTGCTAGTAAAGATATTTCTAAAGGACTACTTATGTCCTGAGACATTATATTCTAATAATATTAGTATTTGCAGTTTATAACCTAGCCCCTAACGGAAACTACAAATTCCTTTTGATTTATAAATTCATATAAACTATTTCTAACAATTTTTAAACTGCATTTTTCTATAGTTTTTTTTTATTATTTTTCGTTTCATCGTCGCCATTTTAATCAATAAACCCACATTATGATTATAAAACTTTCGGATAAGATCAATTTGTGCGATCACATCCGCCTCAGGTTATGAAGACATCAACTATTGAAACGTTCATTTATTGTCAAACTCGTTTCAGAGTGTCGTCTGGTTCGATAAAAATATTAAAAAAAAAATTATAATAAAAAAAAAAACTAATAATAATTGTATAATTTGTTCGATTCCGTATAAACTGATTCAAATTATCGGCACACATAAATTAATCGTAAATTTATACCGCGACCCCCGGGGGGGCCCGGCTCAATCTGTTTCCAATACGATTCAAAACGCTGTAATAAAATTTATATCGTCCCATCGCCAAATTATGTCAATCGTTAATATATATATATATATATATATATACATAATTCTGAAACTCATTGCTCCTACGCCACTTTATTGTCATATTATCGAAATATCATTATAATAATTATGATATTTTAAGAATCGTAAACTTGTGAGCCAATTGGCAATTACTTTTAAAGCGGCGCGCCGCTGCGATTTGGTTTCCAGTTTTCACGTTGGGGGTAATACCAATGATTTCATTAAATAGTACGTAATAGTGATACAAACGGCTAGTCGCCACTATAAATATTTGATTTTAAATCGTCTTTTACCCTAATGATGATTACCGGAATGGATATTGAATTACCAAAGCTCCAAGTGAATTCAAACTGTGATCCGCTAAGTTATTTCGAATTATTTCATTATGAGGTGTCCCACCGACTTGCGATAATCGAATCGAAGTAATATTGTAGATATTTTAAAAGGGTTTAAATAAAAGGATTTAAATAAAAAAATCATAATACTTTCAAAATCAGATAATTCTTAAATTTCGATATAACTGTGCTTTATTTTCTAAAATACTGTAGCGTTCAAGAAGTGAAAGTTTAAAGCAACAGGCGTGTTAATAGTGCAGTTGCAATTAATATGGAATTTTCATATAGAAATATCAAAATAATAATATAAAGTGTTGTTTTTTTTTGTATGAGAATAAATTGGACGCATCGGACATCAATATTTGGGACGATACAGGTTTAATTTTTTAACGAAATCGCACAAGTGTCCGCGTGAATCATCGGTCGCTATAACGGATATCGAAATTGAACGATCAGATCGCGCATTAATAAGATAGGCCGGCGTATAATTTGTCAATGACTTATTTGGTGATATTCGATGGCCCAAATTTGAGGTTTTCCACTATATAGACATCTCTTTTAATATTAGTGATGCTGCCAAAATAACAAACAGGTTAAAGCCGCGAAAGATCAGTTTGTATCCTGTTAAGGAGCCGCGAGTTAGTTCCTTACTGTACAGGGTTCCACGTGGAGCTTCCGGCAACTCGTACTTAACATAATGCTTGTGAGAGAAAGCCACTAGTCTTAGTAATGGTAACATTAAAATAACTGTTTATGACGGCCATACGTTTAGCACATACATAGCAATAACGTTAATTTTAAAATATAAAGTTCAATTTGTGACTATAGCTGACTGTGGTGATAAAGGATGTGATGAGCTGCGATCTCAATAAAAGCGATGATCCAAATAGAGCGGAGTGGGGTGAAAGCAGTAAGACAGCAGATCTTGTCATGAGACGAGACAATTGCTAAGAAGAAGAGGAAAGTTCAATTTCAGGACAAATATTACTGTTTGTAACAGTGACAGTGAAAATACTGAAGTGTTTTAACATTAACATATTTGAAAATAAAAAGCAGGATATGATGTAGTGCAAAAGATAACACTAGAACTTAAATTTAATCAGAAATCTAGCTCTACTACTAAAATTTACTAACTAATACTAAAATTTGTTCTAACAACTTTCTATGAATAATTGTAGCAAAAATTTCTACTAAATGCTATATATATTAAAGATGATACTTAGATTTCTTTAATTTAACTAAACCTAACAGAAATTAAACCATAGTTAACAATTTTTAAGATCCTATTTTATCATCGGATGTTATTAAACTGAGTACCAGTTCAAGAAAAAATATCTCATGTTGTATACGGTTTCGAGTATAGTAACTTCTAATTAAACGTTAACTTTTAAAGGACCTTTTGCTGACCGACACTGCTGCTCACGCTTCTGATACTAAGTACAGAGTTAAGTTACTTATCGAAAAATTATTGACTTGAACAACAGGAGCTTGTGGCGTTCCGCCTTTTTTATATAACTGTGCATTGTTCTTTACTCTTCACAGTTCACACTCTACAAGTTTCAACTTCGGCTTCTCTTGACCTCCGCTTGTAGGAGTCATATGGGGGTATTTGGGCCATTTCCCACCACGCTGGCCCCAAGCGGGTTGATAGGCTACTAACCTTTACAATAATTAAACGAGTCAGCGAAACATATTCACTCCGCTTTGCTAAAAGCTGAACAAGCATTAGCTCCGGTGCTATCTGATACGAGAAGCAAATTAAGATAAAAAGGGTTTCATCTCATTGCGACGAAAAATATACAAGCTGCAAACCTCTTCAAACCTGAACACTGATTTGCCAATGCTTCGACCTGAAATAGTTAATGCTGTGTTATATCGATCTCTGTCTAGATTTTCGTGTCAGTAAATCTTACACTTATTGGTGTGTTTAAAAAAAGTTTAGTATTTGAGGTATTTAATAATATTGGAAATATTTGTACAGTTCAAAAGCAAAGGTCAGAGCGCGTAACCCCAAAAACGGGTCCGGGCGATCATTCAAATAATGAATGATGTGGCGTTTCGATTCGCGCTCGGCGCTGTGGGCGTTGTATTGAATAATGAATTTATTCAACATTAAGGCAATAAATTAATATATTACCAATATTATATTATAAATTATTCAAAAAACGCTCCAACAGATGTTCGAGGGGGCTACGACCGGTGGATTCGGCGAGAACTTGTGTAAAGATTATTTAAAGAAACGTTGGGTAGACACTAAACACGGCAAACGTTGACTTGTTGCTGAAGGACAGATATTCAAAGACTTTCCTGATCCATAGAAAAGGCTGGACAATTATGACAGGATCAATACGTTCCTTTAAAAAAATTAAGCTACTCAGCCTTCGCCTTTCTGAATACGGACGTGGAACACCAAATCTGTGACCATAGATTTTTAGGTTGCAATCCAAACGATAAATTATACTTTACATTAATAATAATTATAAAAGAATGATTGGTATAGATAAAAGTGAATAGTTTGTGTTTCATAGTAATAAAAAATATTATTTGATATGAATTTAAATTCACTTAAGGTAAGTAAAGTTAACAGCTTCTGTAACTATATCTAAAGCGTGGTTATATTTAAAAATTCTCCTTGCACTAACAAACACTACGCTACGTTTGGAGTCTAGGAAAACTAGGGAGAGACCTTAAAGAAATGCAATGCTATACACATTACTATAATTCTACTCCAGTAATGGCAGCATCAGGCATTTATAACAATATATTCCGACTTGTTTTCTTATAACATTTTCCTTTTCTGAGACCTCTAAACCGATATAATCTTAAATGACAAGTATGTTACTTCCAAGTTATTTTTATAATGTATACCATATTTATATGGAGAAGGAGAATATATTGTTACGTCAGATATGCTCTATGTTAATATTACGAAATACTTTTAGAGTGTACGATTTTTAATCTATAAGATAACCTCAAAACAGCTGAAGTTTCTATCCTCTCTATCTATATATCTACCTTTAAAGGAGACCGTCTAGGTAGGTACCACCGCTGTGCCTATTGCAGCCGACAAACAGTACTGTGCAAACATTACTGTGTTCCGGCTTGAAGTGCGCTGTAGCCAGTGAAACTACTGGGGTGACAAGAATTAATATTCTATTTTTAAAGGCGACGAGCGCAATATGGTTCTATGTATACCTAGTGCCACGTTGTTATGGGCAGGCATACCACTTACTCTCAGGTGAACGTCCAGCTCGTCTCGTCGCTTCATTAAATTAAAAAAAAAACACAACCACATCTAAGTGTTTAATTCAGTTCTGCGACAATCATTAGAGCTGCTATCGTACGAGTACATCTCCGTATCTAGCAGATTATGTGGAAGCGTATCGATTATAATCAGATGAACCTGTCCTGCTGGTGCTGTTGTTTCATCATATACAGTCAAAGCGAGTTCCGGTTTAATTTTAACCATAAACGTGGTTTAGTTAGGGCCGGCTGTCCGCGCGGTTCATTTAACAAAGGCTCAAGATGTGGAAGGGGCCGATAGTCCCGGCGGGGTTCACTATCGCGATCCCGGCACCACCTAGCGGAGATTTATCCGGCGCACGCGGCGCTGCCCGGCCACTGCTAATTTTGGTATTGGCCGCGTGTAATGGCGCCGGGATGTTTATTTTATCGCCGTTAAGCCTTTTACGCTCAGATCTCCTCGCTATTTGTACGCCGTTTGCTTAAGGACGCTGCGTTCTCTGTTCGCTCCGCAACAAACATCAATAGCGCCCGGAGTGGTGGACTCGTGGCGCGCGAGATGAATCATTCATTACCTAACAGCGAGTGTTTGTAAACTTTTAAATGTTTTCCCGATCTTAATTTATGCTCGCCAATAAAATACTTTTTACATGTTTTAATGTTCATGCTGAAGAATAATTAATTTCTTGCAGACTCCGGACATCTTTATTTATTCTGCGTAAGGATATATCTTGTCTATGGGTCTTGTACGGTATGCGTTATGACCTGTAATTGAAGTAATGTGGTTAAGATAATGCATATTAATTCTATGCATTGGTAAAGTTTTTCTTTTCCGGCTTTTACAACTCACTGCCTTTAGTAGCATCGAGGCTTCTATCTGGATTTCAAGATAGATGTTCGGATGGTGGTAGTGTGTTTATACGTCGAAACTCTTCTCATAACAGTATTGTTGTGTTTGAACCGTCAAAACATGAGAACAACAATATTCCTCTCGATCATGTTTCACCATCTCCAAAAATATGTATATAGGACATGGGTGAAGTTATACGATTTACGAGATTCTGCGGTACAGATTTCTTATAACACTTTAATTACTTTTCAAATTTAATTTAACTTAATAATGTCAACTAATTGTTAGTTAATTAATAAATATACGATATATTAAAATTAATTATTCAAAAAGCAATACTATTTAGTTTAATGTTATAATACGATACAGTCTTAACTGGTGAGATGCTGTTATACATCACGAATGAGATGGTTCGTACAAATTAAACTCCATTCTCCGAACCGCGTTTCAATGATTAAAGAAAATAATTAATATGCTAAGCAGACATTAATATGCAAAAGTATCAAAAGTCTAATTTGTACGTGGGCTAAATATTGGACATAATTATTAATTCTTAACAAATTACATATAGTAAGAACGAGACGGTCCAGTTTCAGTTATTGACGACCGAGATAAAAATAAACTTGATGGTTACGATACAGTCGGTAGCGATAACGTTATATATAGCTAATCTAATTATTTCCATCAGCGGTCGAGAATACCGTGAAAGTATCTGGTAAAGGTTGCAGAAAACCCATTGATATGTGGCCAATAAGGTTTTCGAGGAGGTCGTCGAAACTCTGGTCAATATATTTTTCTATGCTACAGAATGAACGATTGTTCACCTATTGATAACCCATAGGTCTATCTGAATAATATATTTCCACAACACTTTCGTCCTTTCTAGAGACAAGATTAAGAGCCCACAATACCCTATATGGTGTCCAAACACCAGTCATGAAATCTCCATATGAAATCTGGTGATCTTTTTATGGTTTATGAAAGTCTATGTTCTTTTAAAGAAGACACCGGTGCCTTTGCTTCTTAGCGCTACTCCGGCAATCATTATATCATTTCCTTCCTCTGCTTCTCTCTTATAAACCTGTGGAAGGTTTTATTCACATTTCACGACAAGATGGACCTTAGCTCTATCCTCAATAGCGAGTAACTACAAGAGTTACATGACTCTAATAATATCATTAGCTACAACACCTTTCAAATTGGTACATAAGGTTTGCTTACTTCTAGAGATCTAAAAATAATTGTTCGCTGATAGTAAAGTGTTTTTATCTCTTATAATTCAGGATTAGTGAATTAAAAAAAAATTGTTTACTATTGAATAATAATGTTTGCGGCAAATTTGAATCGCAGCGAGCTGAACTTTGAATGTATCCAGCGCATCAAATAAAACCCGTTCGTGGTCGCGGAAGTGTGAAACCGTGGCACGGCGATTAATTGTACGAGCTGAAGATTAGACAAGTGGAGACGCGGCAAACAAACTATATTAACACTATAATATAAACTTAAGTTAATCAAAGTATTCCGTCCCAGTCATACTTTACCACTTCCGGTATCATTCACCACAATCGAGTCAAATGTAAACTTATTGTAGATGAAAGAAATTGAAGTTGTCCGCGTAGTGATAATATTGGTACATTTAGTTTGATGAACAGGATATCAAATATTCAAAATTATTAGAATATTCTAGATATTAATAACCTCGTAGCACGGCAGTTAACCACTTGCCAAATAATGCGGAGGTTTCTGGTTCGGCTCCGGAGCTATATGTAAAGGTTCTATGGATAACTGAATTAATGACGACAGTTTATATTCGCTATATTGTGTGATACTAACTGGAATATGTTATGGAGGTGGAATATGGTACATACTGATGATCGGTTCCTGTTGCCGGAGATCGTCTACCTAGATACCTACCTAAGTACTACTGCAACCCGGTCAAAAATAGTTGAGCCGTAAACAGTAATGTGAGATTACTGGGATAACGACATTTAATATCTTATATCTTAAGGCGACGAGTGCAGTGTCTATCATCCTAACTAGTGCACGTTTCACTTAGCATCAGGTGATCGTCCCGCTCGTCTTATCATTACAAAACATTTAGGTTTTTATTGTAAATGCTTTAATTGTTACTTATTTACAGTTCAAGTGTTACATAATACAGTAGCTTTGAATTTATCATTTCAGATTTAAAACACTCGATATTTGTATCAGAAGCAACCTCATCAAAGAGTGAAGTATCTTTTAGGCAGGATATGGAAGATGCGGTCAGTGATGTGGATGCGGCGGTCCTATCTATGAGCACCCAATCATTGCCAGCTAAAGCTCAATAAAGGCACCTAATTACAACACTGTCGTCGCGTTACGTCTTCATTACCTCTCGTTGACTGATGACTGCGCTTTCAAGTTCCGTTTGGAAACAAATTAGATGGAGCAGCCTCGCCCGACCGCTCAATGCATGCCAGCTTGCATCACCATTGTGCTGGATTATGCTCATAACTGTGTAATATTACTCCATGACTTTTCCTCCTTCTATTGTTGCTGCTTGCAATGTAACCGCTGCGATTTACGATCGACTGTTATGTATTTGGCGCACTCTTAGCGGTCATCATTATCATTATTCAATTAATCATCATTAGTTTATTAGTAATGGGAAAAAATATTTCGTATTAGATCTTTCTAACCGGAAATATATCATACCGCTTTAAACTGTTATAGCCAACGAAATTACCGGAAGAAACGGACGCGAGGTGTACATTCAGCTCGTCTCAGGATTTGTTGTACTTATAAGTAATAATAACATGGATTATTATAAAGTACTTGCTAGCAATGAATATATAGTTCTTTTATAACCTTAAATTTTTTAACTCTTGTTTAAAACAATCCTGTTAACGTTAAAGATAATATTAATACAGATTTTATTAAGATACAATATTTTTTTGTATCAAGTATCAAGAATGTAAACAAATATTCACTGAGGGCGTCTTCTTCGTAAGGTCTCTTGGCAGATATCAAAAAATCAGTTCTGCGACCAAAAAAAAGTTAGCAATATAAAAATTTTGTATATCAAATATTTCCCAAAAACATGTAACATAGTAAACAACAGATATAAGAATAAATATTACTTTACATATGTATACAATAGTATTGTAAGTAATAGTAGATAATGAGAAAGCTTAAGTAAAAGTATAGATACGAATATGTAAGAACAAACGTAAATAATTAAAATTGGTAATCTATATATAAGAGATTTCCACCTACGTCGAGGATCATCAGAATATACCATAAGGGCCGGATACTTAAATTTAGTAGAGGTATTGATTCCTTCCCCAAAGGGAGTTGCAGTGAAGTTACAGCAAGCAGGGAAGAGCAGTGATTATCAATGATGTAAATAATAGGATAAGGAAAGCCCTGAACAATACCAGGAGGGAGAAGCAGGAAGAGACAATATAAATTCTTTTTCTTACATTACACGGGGTAAATATTTATCTCAATCATTGGTTTCCTGTTGTCGACCATCGTTATTCGTGTCACGATGAGTAAGTTTGGCAAGCATTGATGTCGTGTACTTGTATTAATATTATTGATAAAACACTTGACGTTTCACATAAATTATACCAAATAAATATAAAGTTGAGAAAAAAAAAACTAAAAGAAACTTTAACAAGAATTTGTTCATAATTTTATACTTCTATATTGTTTACTTGCAGATATCAATGTGTAAGGTACATCCGGTTTTCGCTGTCGGTATATACGACGTTTTAAACTTTCGATGTTTTTTTTATAAGTAGAATAGAATAAGTTGTATAATTATAAATTAATAGTAGTAAAGTTAAAATATAGTATGTGTTCACATAAATACTTACAGTGCAGGAGCAGATAAGTACTTGCCATAGATAATATAAAATCACTAGTCTTTGAAGGAAATATACAAAGAAGAGAAAACACGGCGCGTAGCAAAAGTACAAAGTCCGCTTAGGTCACAAACAACGTCACTTTGTCCCTAATAAAGTTAGAACCGGAAAATAAAGATCCATATCGGGATCATTAAAGTAGAATTGCACCGAAACGAGGGGTTCTCGATGATTTCGCCGGAGTCAAAAGATCAGTATGGAAATTTAAATTCTGAAGCCGACCGGGCCGCGCTCATCAGTGGACCGCACTACACTTATCTCCTTTGTCATTTTTTCTTTTGCAAATCAAGCGGAATTGATGACCCGCAGTCATCTGATACCACTAACAAGCAGTAGCAGATCGGAACGTGCGATATGCCTGATCACTCCTCAAGGATATGAGGCACTGACGTATGCAGGACTGCATGACATGGGTGCGCTCAGCTGGTGGGTGGACGGGCCTATGATATCACTCAAGTATCAAAAATCATTCTGAAACATAATTAACTTAACCTGCTGTATATATATATATATGTATTTTATTTACTGTCTCATATATATAGAAAAATCACTGAATTATTATTAAGGAAACAAACGTCCGTGAGATAAAATTTGATGTTATTCTTAAAAAATGATCGCGCAGTCCTCGTAAGGTCCGTCCCCGCATTTATACTGGATCGAATAATTCTTACAAGGGGGGCACGGACCAGTTTCGAGGTCCAGATTCGCGGGCAAATTGTCTTAAATGCGAACGTCGAAACGCGATATAAAAAGCAAATCATCGGGCAATTAGCTGATTAATTGTTTAATTAATTGTACACTCCGTGGCGACATTGCGTCCGACCGGAGCGGGTTTTTTGCGGAGTGACAGACCGGAGAGATTTCAGCATCATCACCGTTTTTGCGGCGACAATTTCGGAGCGATAGCGGTAGATAATTTGTAGCAAAACGAGACGAAATGCGGGAATAATTGGCCGCCATTATGTAATTCAATGTTTTTATTGCGGTACTTTTGCAATGCAACTTATATAATATGCATTGCGGAAACCCCTCGTGCAGTAAAGGGCGCCGCTACTATTGTTTTACCATCAAGAAGATGGAATAGCGTAATATTTACAAATTCAATACACATACATACCTTGGCAGTATTCTTGCTATCTCTCTTTTCTACTTCCACTCCATTTGTAATTCTATTTTAATAATGATTACTTTCAATCTTTCTAATTTTGTAGTACCTTCTTGATTTGACACTCTTCGTTCTCTATCCTTTATGAGCTCTTCGATTGAACACTTTACATCTATGTTTCAATTCTCTTAAAGAATTCTCATCAGCCAGAGTGCATTCATTTACGTATGTCTGATGGGTCGATGAATCAACAGTGTCGATCTCTAATGTCTTTTTTTAAAAAAAAAGATTTATTGTAGACTGTACTACTACCGAAATCAACATTAGCAAGTCTAAGGTTTCCCATATTTAAGATCTAAGATTCTTTCAACCGCCTCTTGTCTGTTAATTCGAATCTTGCAAAATAATACTTCATTCAGTCATTATCAGCGTTTGTTTATCCACTGCTGGATAAGCAAAGGCTTGGATGCCTTCAGCAATATCTTCCACAAAATGCAATCGTCGACTTCTTGCATCCACCCACTGTCGACCGCGCTGATTATGTCGTCGGTCCATCCGAGACTTGTATCGCCCCATCAGCCGTCGCTGACACGACAGACATGGGCGGTCCACTGCCACTTCAGCTTGCAGATTTTAAGAGCTACATCGATAACATTAGTTCTTCGACGAATGTCTTCGTTCTGAAATTTGTCGCTTGTAGAAATGCCAACCATAGCTCTCTCTGTGCTACTTTGAATCGGTGGACCAGCTCGATAGTCAAGTGCAACTCTGCAAACAATACAACATTTAGATCACAAATTCGGACAAATATGTTAAGCTATTAGAGCCGTACCCTTAATAATAACACTGAAGCCTTTACACGGTTACATTGGCAGTGTATCAAGTAATCGTGGAGCAAGTTACGTGTCGACGCCGGATCCTCTTTAACTTGGTGGTTGTGCAACCGCGGCAGATTCACGGCGTCATCGTGTACATCCAGTTCAGTATTAATTGCGCCGGCCTCTCCGGACTTAACCAAATATAGGTGAATTGTTTTATTGCAACCGTTTATATAAATGGAATGATTGCGCCGATAGGGGGCATTGTTGCTGCGCGCCGACTCATGGCATTCGGCTGCGTGGCACCGCGTTCACAACCCTAACATGTCAACGTATTGCTGTCGATGGCGTAAGTGTTGCACTCAATTCACGAAGCTATATAAGAAGGAGCATTAAGTTTCAAAACATTCTTTTTTTATGTACAATTAACCGACGAGACCAGACGAGTAACAACTGATGGTAAGTGATACGTCCGGCCCTAACATCATGATGCTAGTTGTGATATTATACACTGCACCACATTGTCTTCGTCGTCTGAGACATAAGATGTTGTGTCTCGTTACCTCAGTAATTACCCTAGCTACTACGCCCTTAAATCCTGAACACAATATTTGCTCAGTACTGTTTGTGTCGGGTGCAGTGGGCGCGGTAGTGGTACCTACCTTGTTTTTTTTTTGGTATGGGGAGGAAATCTTTGAAAGATACTCTGCTTCTGTGAGAGTCAGGGTTATGTGGGATTTTTACTTACTAAAATCCCCTCGTTGCTCTGCATCAGTGCATTCGGAGAGGCTCCGGGATCTCTTATAGAATCGAACCGGTGCCCCTCTGCACTTTGTGTTACACGTCTCTGAGGAGGGGCTTAACCCTTCTAGGCACCATCGCTGAACCATACGCTGTCCCACGCAGGTTCGCGAGTTGAGCAATCAGGGCCCCCACCCTGAAGGCCTACGAAATTGCTAGACCCGTTTAGTCGCCTTTTACGACAGGCAGGGCTTACCTTAGTCCTGTTCTTACTAGCCAGAGACTACAGAGCTGGAGGTGGTAAACATTGTAGTGAATAT
Organism: Ornithoptera priamus; assembly: GCA_029034505.1. NCBI lineage: Eukaryota > Metazoa > Arthropoda > Insecta > Lepidoptera > Papilionidae > Ornithoptera > Ornithoptera priamus. The sequence goes on from JARDWD010000685.1 coordinate 1,060,995, forward strand.
ATATATACAACAAAAAAAACTAACTGTTTCTCGTCCTCTTTGCTGGCTGTAATACCCCCGCAACTCCCTTTGGAGAAGGAATTTTCTAAAATCCTTTCTAAACTGACCTATACTCAATAATTTTACGGCGGAGGTGGAACCTTTACTCTAGAATAGAATTATATGTGTCCCCGTGTACAAAAATTATGGTCACCATCGCGTTTCCAACTACGCCTTTTGATAAATTAAAAGCAAGATTCGTAACAGCAGATCCTGAAATGGCCCGCATATATCGGACACCTGCATTAATCTTCATCTTTCATCCAGTAATCAAGATGAAGATGCATCTTTAATCCGTATCCGCGTCTCCAGGGACTAAGATGAAATACCTTCAATACCACGTGGTACAGTGATAACACTTTTTACTTATTAAATAAAGCGAGAAGTCAAGCAGGTCGTTTAAATTGTGATCAGTTTTTCGGAAGGAAAGGAGGAAATGGTTTACGTATACCGGTAACTTTAACTGGTTTCTGTCAGTTGTAAATATAGTGCTCACTGTTTAGATTTACAACATGATACAAAGGTACAGACACCATGGAGATCAATGTGATGATCACAAAGTTACAATTAAAATACTTTTAAGTTGGAATATCACTAATTATTTATCTAGACATGAAGGTCGTTAATTGTAATAACGTTTTTTTTATATAATAAATGAAATGACATGATCATTGGTATCATTACCATCCTATGGCTCCAAGATGAGGCAAAGGGCATCAGTGATTCTCTCATCGCGTCCGGACTTAAGTTTCACTCTTAATCACATTCCATGACCATTATTAGCTTGGTGGAAGAAGGTAGCGTCAAGATGTATCATGTCGGACGACAGAGCTAAGTGGAGGAGAAAGATAAAGAAAACTGATCCACCACCATATTGGAGACGGCTGTGAAAAGAGACAGAGATTATTTGCTTGCTGTGCAGATAAGAATATTCGATAGTATACTCGTACCTGATTGCTGCGAGCCTCACGCTCAGATCGTTGGTTTTTCTGGTAAAGAGTAACCCTGGGCTACATTTGCTTGATATTGCAATGAGATGAGTGGCTGAGTTTTTTTTCTGCTACACATTACCGATATACAAAGTACAATTGCAGTTTGAGGTGACTTATCCAATTACACCGTCGTCCCAATCGGTAACCGAAAGGTTTTTCGCCTGACAGGTGCTATAAAACTTTATGGGGATCGAACCCGCTCCGAGGTCCGACGTCCGGGTCCCGCAAAAAAACTGGAGCATGCGCATACGGTCCGCTCATGAAAATTAATAAGTATTTCGCCAGAAGTCCGCCGCTCGGTGGCGAGTGCGTTTTTTTTTTATTTTATCTTTTCCGGAATTTTCGTACGCAATTTGTCGGAGCGTAATTGAATTCAGGGATAACATTCGCCGCTTTGTCCCCGATAAGATTTCGTAAGATTTTTTTTTTATCACATTGAGGTACAATTTAAGAAGATAACTATAAAACAATCCCAAAAACGGAAGAAGAATTATACCGGACCAGAACTGTACAATTTATTGAATTATTGCTGGCATATGATCATCCCACCAACCCGCATTGGGCCAGCGTGAATGGAAATAGCTCAAACTCTTTATCAGTATCAGCCGATGGACGTCCTCTCTGGACATAGGCCTCCCCCAAAGATTTCCACACGATCGGATAAAGATTCATATGGGAGTTATTTGGGCCCTTTCGCACCACGTTGGATCAATGCGGGTTGTTGGAAGCCAAAGCTTTGTTTGTTGAGTAGCAGGGTGCACCAAGAGCAGATGAGGGTGGCTTGGGTCTGATGAATTATTGTGCGGGAACCCTTACGCCCTAAACCCCTTATGAATATAAATCCCTACTCGATCGTGGGGAAATCTTTGAAGGTTGCCTACGTCTAACAGTTGTCGTATATCTGGTGATGATGATGATGGCGTGATCACGTCTCCTTTCTAATAAACACAGAGATAAACATAACCGTTGAACTTACAAAACTCTTTCTAATTAGAGGTCAAAAATCAATGTAGAATATGTATTTATTATAAAACACGGAGACTAAGGAGCCACCACTACGTGAATACCAATGATTAACTGGTGGCAAGCCTCTGTTGCTGCAGACCGTCTGGGTAGGTACCACCGCAGCGCCTGTTGCAGACGAAAAACACTAATTTGTAAAAATTATTGTTCCGAATTGAAGGACGCTGTAGCTAGTGTAATTACTGGGGTATCAAAGCGATGAGCTTAATGTTTTTTTTTTACTCAAGTAAGCAACGAAACGAGCGGGACTTTTCCCTGATGGTAAATTATACACCTACCTATAACATCGCGGCGCATGTACTTCTCCTTCTTAAAGTGCCTCTCCAACTAGTGAATGGCGATCAGCGTGGTGCAGTCCATTCTGTCTCCGGTTCGGCGGAACAATTCGGACGTCCTAGATATGCCAGTCCATTTCCTGATATTCCTCAACCATGACTTTATTCTTCTCTCTATCTTTTCAGGCGCAGGTTATGATAATGATAAATAGCACCACATCTGCGTTCTTCGCTTGACAATCTTTGAGTTTTTTTAGACCAGTGATTTCACTAGCTACAACGCTCTTCAAACCGGAACGTAGTGATGTCTGCGCACTACTGTTTGTTGGCTGCAATAGGAGCTGCGGTGTTACCTACTTACGGTCTTCAGTAACAGATACCACCAGTGAATGCGACGTTTCGAAATTTAAAACCAATGTATTCCTAACACTCCAAAAGAAGTGTAACTTTACGGTGTGGAAAGGTAAGAAGGGGACGGTTGAGCATTTTTCCCCGAGATGTAGGTGAAAAAGCCGAAAAGCGGCCCGCTACGCCCAAACATGGCGGCCGGACGGGCGGTCGGTATAAGTGATGCGAAACGGTTGCCGCGGCAAAAACCACGTGTCGCAACAATAAATCATCAGATGGCTGCCGAGTTCAGTTTACTCCATTAAACGTGGTTCGATTGGCGATGCGGTCACAGACCAGCCACCGTACCAGATATAGCAAACATTAAAAGCAAAAAAAAAATCTAAATCTGACCCGGGCCAGGCATCAATGTTCAGCCACTGTTTATAGGTACAATAGTGGTTGAACATTGCCGCCTGGCCCTTGTTTATAGGTACTCGTATAACTGGTGGTTGAACATTGATGCCTGGCCCTTGTTTATAGGTACTCGTATAACAGTGGTTGAGCATTGCTGTCTGGCCCTTGTTTATAGGTATTTGTATAACAGTAGTTGAACATCGCTGTCTGGCCCTTGTTTATAGGTACTCGTATAACAGTCGTTGAATATTACTGTATGGCCCTTGTTTATAGGTATAACAGTGATAGAACATTGCTGTCTGGCCCTTGTTTATAGTTACTCGTATAACAGTGGTTGAACATTGCTGCTTGGCCTTCGTTTATAGGTATAACAGTGGTTGAACATTGCTACCTGGCCCGGGTTAGATTAGTGATTATCACCTATAATTATTTTTATATAACAATTAATTATTTAATAACAACGAGATTTTCGCCTGAAGGTATGTGATACGGCTGCTTATAATCAAGAGGCGTAGTTACGATATTTACACAGCACCATTACAGCCAACAAACAGTACTGTGCAAACATAACTATGTTCCGGTTTGAAGGGCGTTGTAGCTAATGAAATTACTGGGGTAATGCAACTCAGCGTCGTATGTCTCAGGCGATGAGTGCAATGTGGTGCTGTGTATAACACCCTAGCCAGCGCCACGTTATTATGGGAGTATCACTTATAATCAGGTGAACGTCCTGCTCGTGTCGCCGCTTAGTATTGTGTATTTTATCTTTGCCGGATCTGTACGTTTCCTGCGTGCGCATCCGCGGATGTCTGCAGGGAGTTGTAAAGGAGAATGTCGTCCGGCGCTTTTTGTTTAAAGCCTTTTTGAAACCCCTTTTTGCTCGAATAATATATTTGTGTTACATTGAAAGGTTGGGGCGTCGCTTCCTTATTTATTGATGTTCGTTATAACTGTAAAATGAAATTAACGTTATTAATAACGTCCGACGGCATTATTAGTGCTGACGATTTTTTTTTTCTTAGGCGTTCAACCTGGCGCTGTTGATGGTGGTAATGATTTTTGCTTTCTTTGAAACGGAGCGGATGATAGCAAATGTTAATAGTTGTGTTAAAATTCGGTTGGGGGTTGTTCGGAATACGACGGTCGCTTGTTCGAATCCAGGGGCCACATTCTCTCGGTTTTATTAGGGGTTGAGTGACAGCTTTAACTATAATATTGTAATATTCGTTATAACGCTACTATTGACGTATTATCAACATAAAGGATGATGTTACCATAGTAATAATTACTACTATTAAGAATTGGTGATGGTATACCGAAGAAGTTGGCTTTCATATGGCAACAGTTCAACAGATACTGAAGAGCTAAATAATGAAAAAGGTCTCTCCGTGTTTTGTACCGAGAATGATGACCGTATCTTTCTAACCATCTCTATTTCTATATACAATAAACTTAGACTCAAAACACTTTATTTTGAGTGACAATATATTGATCTATTATCAAAACTTACTCGACAAATAATTTTTGATGTATTCACAGTCAGAATACAGCAATGCTATTTGGCGGGTGACTTACAAGGATGTTAGTTAGATGACGTCATAAATACATTACTACTACCAAAACTAAAAACCTAATGTCCTTTAAGTAAAAAGATATAGGTATATATAGAATAGGTTGCTTTTAGAGACAGAGTGACACTTATTTTAGCGTAAGAAAACATTACGTTTAAAACTATACCTACAAAAGGGATGATTCCAGGTTTTCGACGAGGCGACGAAGTCTTCATTTAGCGAGAGGTATGAGAGAAGGAAATGGGATAAAGGATGAAAGGAGAGTATGAGAAATAAATAATGTATAGAGATAGAATAGATTGATGATAAGTGAAAAATGTATATATAGGCCCTGACCCACAATACGCAAGGTACTATACCTAAATAATACTTAATCTACTGTAGTAGCTTCACTTGCTGTCAAAGCAACGACCTCCATACAAGAAAGCCTCAACGCTGATCATGGTAATGTATCACTCGAATGCAAGTACTGGAATGTAGTCAGGGCATTCCTTATCAAAAGGAGACAAGGATACTGTTAAAATTATTTATGATGTCGATTATTTAAATTGCCCACAATTAAGATAACTTTAGCTTATTATGTTTTTTGGGCTTCAATTATTGTAATATCAAGTGAACATTGCTTTGTTCCCTAACACTTATAATGAATTCATTTTCTACTTTACGTATACTACTTAGTTATTGATATTATTAACTATATAAAATACTGTCTTGACAGAGACCATTATGAATTTTATACAGTACCTCATTGGTCTAGCTTTAAGACTATTACTATGTCAGATCTCTATCACAAAACAATAGTTTCTAGAATTTAAAATTTACTAAGACTAAATAATCCTTTGCTACGAGATCATGGTTAAAATATAAACGAGCGTGATACAAGATATATGAGCTTTTAAAGAGTAAGATATAAGTATGAAATTATATATATATAGCTATAGAATTCTTTGGGTGTAACGGGTTCCGTACAATAACTCGAGGAGTCCGAGCCAATCACATCTGCTCCTGGTGCACCCTGCTAATCAACAAACGACGCTCTAGATCCCACGAACTCGCATTGGACTAGCGTGGTGGGAAATTTCCTCTTATGAAACCCCACAAACGTGGGGATCTTTGGGAGAAGGGGGGGATACGTCCAGCAGTAGACGCCTATCGGTTGATGAGAATAATAATCGAGTGTTTTATAACAATAGTGAATAAGCTTCGAATAAAACTATTGCAATTTCACTGAAGCTTTAATTATTCTTCCAAATGTATTATATCTTGGTTTGCCAAAAAATTTTACAAATAAACTCGTACAAAGACCAGGTAGAGAATTCGAAGAAAGAAAAAAAAGAAACCTTTCCTCTCTTAAGAAAGTGGCACTGTAATTCAACCCAAACATGTACGATATCATTCTTCGATTGCCAAATTTATGCCGACTGTCCGGCGGTGGATATCATCTAGAAACAGTTTCGGCGGTACACGAACCGGTATCGCAAATTGTTCTTAATCGATGCGGAAAGCGCAAAAAGAAACAGAATACGCAACGACGGCGACGCATCATACCTATATGGTGTCAACCGAAAAAATACAACTCGTAAATAACAAACGCGCTCGCATACGTGCAGCAGCCAGCGTGCCTCGGAAGAACTGTAACTTGAGAGAAAAAAGAGCGGACTCGGTAATTAACTTGGGCAACGCTCCCACGAAAGTACTGCCACGTCCATACCTCGGATACTCCACAGCCCACTGCAGGGAAATACGCGACATTGTCCCCGGCGGATTGAGCCATAAATATGCTACATTTAATTTTCGATTGTCCAAATCTCTTCCGCAGAATCTGCATTCGGACAATCGCGATTTGGTCGCGAAGTTTATCTTTAACCGCCCTTTTTTTTTTCATTCGCGAACGCGTCGAGTATTTTGATACGTTCGCTTGAATCAATACGCTTTTATCTTTACCAAGCTTTGATATTGGAGAAGATGGAATCTTCGGCTGCATTCTCGTCGGGTCCACTGTTTGTATTTTTAAATTCCGTTCCGCAAATATCGGTTGCTGATATCGCAGGTCTCGGTTATTTATGATCCCCGACCCGCGGTGTCAGTTTCCGTTAAATTGTGCTTGTAATTTTATTGCTACACTTGAGATGAACTGCTTTTCGGAAATCTCCATTACATTATGATTATGTTTCAATACTTCGGTGAACAAACTATGCGAGATGAATATATCCTCCGAATAATACACATATCAATCCATAGTTACCCTAATTTACAACATTTTTGCGCCAAACTGTAGTGTGTAAACATTACTGTGTTCCAGTTAGAAAGAAACTGTATCGTGTCAAATTACTGGCGATAAACGGCCTTATGTCTGGAGCGACGAGCTCAATGTGGTTTCGCATATAACGCGCTAACTAGCGCCATGTTATTATAGGCAGGCGTATCATTTACCATCAGGTCAAAGTCCCGCTCGTCTCATCGCTTCGCAGTATAAAAAAAATTATCCTTTTTGTTACAGTTTCAACAAGCTGCATAGTCTTGTCCTTACAGTGGAATATTATATATATATGTTAATGATTATCAGGTCGACGAATAAACATAATATGTAAAGTACACAAATACAGAGGTGTAAGGGGTTCCGCAGAACAATTCACGAGACCCAAGCCAACCTCACCTGCTCGTGTTGCACCCTGCTAATCAATAAACGGGACTCTGGCTCCCATTGCGCTAGCGTTGACCACCCGCATTGGGACCAGCGTGGAGTAACAGCCTAAATCCCCTCATATGAATAGCTACCCGATCGATGTGAGAATCTTCGGTGAAAGCTTATGTTCAGCAGTGGACGTCTATCGGCTGATGCTGATGACAAATACAAACAGAGATCCAACATCCAATTCTTGCTTCTTATACCTGAAAAACTATTTAAAAGGCAAATGTAACGTAAATTTCAAATTTAAGAAATGATGTATTTATTATAACAGTCTTCATTATACTCTTATATCTATAAAATAGATTTTTTTTCATCATCATCATCAGCCGATGAACGACTTCTGATGGATATAGACATAATTTTCACCGGTAAGTCTGACTCCCTTGCCAGAGACCGTCTAGCTAGGTACAATATAGAATATTTAGGGGTGTTCAAGCAACCTAGGATCAATCAATTTGGAAATCTTTTGCGGAAGTGTTTCGCTAGGTAGGTGCGACTGTAGCGCAACATTACTGTGTTCCGGTTTAAAAGGCGCTGTAGCTAGTGTAACTACTGGGATAACGAGACAACACCTTATCTCTCAAGGCAACAAACAGAATGTGGTGCAGTGTATAACACCCTAACTAGCGCCATGTTATGCGCAGGCGTATCACTTAAGATCAGGTGAAGGTCCCGCTCATCACGTCGCTTCTTTGAATAAAAAACTATCTGTAAACAAGGAAATCTATTATATTCTATAAATGGTGAAATGATTAAAAGAAAAGTGTGAGTTGCAATTGAAAGCGCGAAAGATCTCAATCTGGACATCAATTAAAAGCGCGAGCTGGGTCCGCCGGCGGCGCCCGCGCAGCGTCATGCAGCGTCGTGACTGCTGGCCCCCTGTCTAATAGCGGCACGAACTCGTGGGAACCGCTCCCGGATGGACAAACCGACGACGTGGTTCTGTATGAAATCATACTCGCTCCTGGTGATCCATAAACCAAATAAACTCATTGTAAGATGTAATATATCATCATAATAATATAATTATAATTATCATCAATGGAGTCAGTCTTCACACATAGACAATGACAGGCTACTTGCAGCAGAAGTCTTTGTCATAGCCGACCATGTGACTACCTAAAACAAAGTGGAAAAAGTGGAGGAGACGGGACGGAGGGCAAGGAAGACTTAACGACAGTCATCATCATCATCAGCCGATACGTCCACTGCTTGATACAGGCCTTCCTCTAAGATTTCCGTTTCAAGCGATACTGAGCTGCTCACATCCAGCGGCTTCCTGTGACCTGCCGAGCACCAGGATGCCGTCGTTTATAGGGGAGTTTAGGCCATTTCCCACTACGCTGGCCCAATGAGGGTTGGTGGGAGCCAGAGCCTCGTCTGTTGATTAGTAGGGAACACCACGAGCAGATGAGGTCGACTTGGGACCTCGTGCGTTGTTAAGCGTGAATAATAATTAGCAAGAGAGAGAGAGAGAAAGACATTATATCACTGCTTATAATAGCATCTCCTGATCTTCCACTAGTTGATATTCCGACAAGCAGCAAAACAGCATGGTTATAGAAGATTCCAAAGTAGAAAAGAAGAGGAGATTTATAGAAGGAATAGATAGATTTTATCTTCTATGATGCAGTGGCTGAGCGCTTATTGTAACAAGGAAGGTTCAGATTCTATTCAAAGGTCGATTGCGATTTTTTTTAACTTAACCGATTAGCTGTCAACTCCTGTGTTTTAAATCTGCTGCCACCACTTCTTAGCCGTGTTCAGACTTTCACTAGGAACCAGAGTATACTTGGCGAGCACGTCATAACATCTAGTAACATTGAGGACTAGTGTTAGCCTATTTCCAATAATAGAACAGAATTGAAACCCTCCTCTAATTTAGATATTTGAAAAGACAACAATATAAATTTTAAGTATAGAAGGGTAGCAGGAAGGGACTGGAACGGAAACCCGAAGCGGTTAGACGGTAGCTGATCTCGTGCTGGTTATTTCAGTTCGAACAGTTGCCGTGTCTAAATATGCGCATGCAATGCTTAGGTGCGAAGATCCTATCGGTCAGCTCGCACGATTTATGAATCGTCATAATACACTCCGTGACGATCCATGGTATACTTATTATATTAAGGTCATCTAGAGGTTATTCGGATGCAGAAATTGTTGCAATATTCACTTGTGTTTCATCACCTCATTATACACTTTGGGGACGATCTTAGATAGGAAACGCTGACGATAGATTTATACCCATTAATGAGGTATTGCCTTAGTGCGATATACCTTAATGGTTATATAGGGAAATCTACGATTAAGATATCAGGATGTAAGGGGTTCCGCCTAACTTCTTATGGAGCTTAGGTTAAAATCACCTGCACTCAGTGCACCCTGCTAAATAAAGATGAGGCTCTGATTACCCATCATCTCGCACTAGGCCAGCGCGGTGAGGTAATACCCAATTCCTCTGAATTAACTCTACGATAGGGGGACCTTTAAGAGAGGTCCATGTCCAGCAGTGGAAGTCTATGGGCTGATGATGATGATGAAATTAAAAGGATAATTGTCCTTTATCGTGATACACCATAAACAAAAATATATAAAGACTAAAGAGTTTCTGTAATTATAAACAATTGAGGATACAACTCTGCTACTGGAGATCGTATTGATAATAACAATGATGTTTTCTGTAGCTGTAAAGTAACGTGACAACATTACTGTTCCGATTTGAAGGTCGCTGCAGCTAGGAAATTTACTAGCGTAATGAAATTTCTCGACTTAAAGCAATTAGCGTCACATTATTAAGACGCGACTAACCATCTAGTCTTTTATGTATCGCCTATTCGTTGTTTATAATAAATAACTTTAAACTGTTAACTATTGCTGAATATGTTACTTCAATTAAGACATAAACTAGTTTTTTTTTTTAATTAGATATATAGATATGTGAAATCTATGTACTCAATGTATTATACAATGTGACTAGATAATATTTAAACTCCGTAGTCGGCGGCAAAATGTGATGACACAATAAATATCGTATATAATCGAATTTCTAGCAAACGAATAAATAAATAGACTTCCTAGATTACTTCTTAGGGTTAAATCGATGTCTAAACTAAGTTATAATTCCTATTTCGCGATTAGTCTAGCGGTAACAATTAATTCGCGAGTGAGGCGCGGAGCCGTTGGCGTGTCTGCGGGCAATTCCGCGGTGGCGACAAGTTCGTGTATCGCTTCAAAGAATTATACAATTATTCTGGGTAACTTTAATTAACCATACCGCTGACATTCTGAAGCCCTTATAAGGGATTAATAATAATAAACAGCCCTCTTAATATTACCACTGCTGGGATCGAACTTTCGCTCACGAGACTCTAGTTAAGCCCATTTATCTACTATAGAAGAGATTCATTTCATAATTTATGAATTCTACTCTTTTATTAAGTAATTTATATAAAGTTGTATCTAAGTAATCTTCAATCATAATTTTCACAGACTTTATATAGTTTGAATTAATTAATAATTGTGCAAAGGTATAAAGGATCGTTGATATTTTTACAAGTAGTGCGCTATAGCGAGATATATGACAGTGGGGATTTAAGAGAGGGGTTTATCAATTCTGAAAGGGGTCGCATATAGTTAATGTTTTAAAAGATAATATTAATATAAATATTTGCAAGAGAAGTGTGACAAAGAACCGAGGAAAGTCAGAGGCGGTCATCACAAACAACAATAATTGTGACGACAACTTCATTAAACGATTCTATCATCAGAAACAAGTTGGATAAGATGATATGAAATGAAACAATCAAAAACCAAACACCACCAGCTAACAGACAGGTGGGGCCGGTGGGGACAATGAAAGGATCGTTAAAACATAATACCGAAGAGTTTACGACGAAGGAGTTCGTAAAGATAAGATTATAAGAGCGTTTATGATGTATTTTATTGTTGGTTGCAATTCATTTGAGGCGCAGTTTCGAGTGTTCATAATATTTTTTATATATCATAAAACGACAAAAACGCACGACACTTGTTGGCGAGTGATAAAGTTCCCAATGAACATGTCAACCACAGAACTGAACAAGAAATTTTACATAATTAACGTAATTAAAATAACTACACGCATATCATGATCAGATATACATCTGAGGTGCTTTAAATCTCATTAAGGCAGCGTGTAGTTATTTTTCTTTACTCATAATTTAAACGTGTCAATCATCATCATCCGATAGACGTCTACTGCTTTACATAGGCCTCCCCCAAACATCCCCTCATAGATCGGTCCAGGGTTGCCCCCATCGTCAAGCACCAGAGACCGTCGTTTATAGGGGTTTATATGGGGGGATTTGAAGCCATCTCCCACGACATTGACCCAATGTGTGTTGGCAGGAGGTATTAATTACATTAATAATTAAATAATAAATAAAATCCATATTGACAGGGTTATGTTTAATGAATGAAATGGTGTTGTATAAACATACTAACAAGCATCAAATGAATATGAACAATCCCACAGTTTTGTGAAACTTTGTTTTTCCGACAAAACGAACCAGACCTTCAGTCGGTGGTAAACTATATGAACGCCCTTAACAACGTGGGAGTAATTAGGATGATATACACAGCACCACATAAGATGTTAATTATCATTACTTTAGCTACTAGCTACAACGTCTTTTATCCCTGAACACAGTAACATATGCACAGTAGTGTTTGACGGCGGAAACGGGAACTGCAGTGGTTTTAACGCCAAAAAACACCTGTCACTTACTCCTCTGGCACGGCAACCCAGAGTGAGTTATTGTCTCCGACACAATAGAGCGGCAGCGTTGTATCTCGCAGTGCTTCTTGCCAGTCCACTGCTTGAAGCTCACGTAGGTCTTGCTCTACGACATCCTTCCAGCGTTGTCTGAACCGGTCGACAGGTTGGCAGACAATCGAGATTCCGAGGAATGCTTTTTCACGCTTCGCTCGTCTCCCATCCTTAGCAAATGGTCCATCCAGCGAAGTCGGTGTCAAATATATTATTATCTCTCAGTATAAATGAATAATTTGAAGTCTTCCTCAAAACCTATCAATACGTCGATCAACATTTGTTAATTTATTATCTGTGGTTTTGTTCAATTTTCATTTTGGCTATCCGGAAGCCACCGGTTGTTGTTCTTTATAGATTTATCATGCGCACGAGGTAATACGTTTAACATCTTTAGTGGCGTTATTACGAAATGTCAACAGTGTAAAGGATGGTAAATAAAAAAGTTGAAAACGTTTACGCGCGGCTGGAGGAAAAAAAAAACACGTCAAAAATTTACGAGCGTTTCTGTGGAGACAAAATTTTTGCGCAACGCGTCTTCATCGCGCTGATAATGTACGAGGCAGTCGAGATGCATTATTAAATCAACGAAATTGCGATATTATATTTGATTAAGAAACATCAGGAGATTTGTGCATATCCCTTATCTATTCCTTACCTATCTCATCTGCTCGTGGTGCACCCAGCTAATCCACAAACGAAGCTGTGGCTCTCACCAAACCACATTGAGCCAGCGCTCTACGTACAACAGCTCCTATAGCCCAGCAGTACCGGAAACTATGCTGGCTGTATGTGAAGATCTTTAGTCGAGACCTATGTCCAGCACTGGACGTTTATTAGCTGATGATGATGATACCTTAGATATACAAAAAATCACCAGTTAATTCACAACCTGTCTGAAACCCCTGCTCATAATAAAGTCTGGCTAGCTACGATGATAAACATAACATCACATTGTCATCGCTTTCAGATATAAAATGTCTCATTACACGAGGAATTGCCCTAGCTACAACACCCTTAAAACCGGAATACAGTAATCTTTATACATTACTGGCTTATGGTGGAAATAGGAGGTGTATAGGTACAGGTACAGTCTCCGGCAATGTAAATAAATGTAAGAGCAATAAAACCTTATAAAATTGAGAAGGTCTATGTTCTAGTCGACTGATCAATCTGTCTAAAGCGGATAAGAATCTGGTAATTCGGAATTCTTATCGGGATCTATTGGTTGTTTATGGTAAAATCAACTCATGGTTTAAAGCCACGCCCTACTTCAACACATAATGCATGTTTCACTTACATTTAAATTTATGTCCGTATTCGCGCACCGGCCTCCCCTATATGGCCGGCTTATTAACTGATCTAGAAAAAGATATTAAGTGCATACAAAGATCGGTGCGCTGCACTTGGATCCGAAACTATTTAACTGTCGGTTAAATCTTATTATTTTACAAATAATACATCTAGAAGACGGTCCAGTAATTTTGCGATCTTGTCGCCATCGTTGTGATTTAATAGACTACTTTCCCTTAGTATCGAAACACGAACACTTGTCGCTGAAAAATATTATACGGTCAATGTCAAAAGATAGCACTGGTGGAAAAGTAGTATTTATCGCCACTGGTTTTACTGGTGACATAAGTTACTGTTGCCGGAAACCATGTAGATACAGCTCTCATTTTTAGCGCTAAACAGCACTATGCAAACTTTACTGTGTTCCAGATTGAAGACGATTATAGCTCACGATGTCTCAAGAAAATGACCACATTGCGGTGCTGTGTATACTATCCTAACAATAGCATAGCGCCATGTTCATCATCAGGTGAAGGTTTCGCGCGTCTCGTCGCTGCGGGTGTATTTAAAATATATGAGATACATCGAATGGTGAATGTTGGAACGAACTAAAACGCGAAACGCACCAATTTGAGATCTATACCGTGCATTATCCGTGCAGTATCTAGATCGCATTCAGATCGAATGGGACCAATAAATCAGTGTGGCCAAATAAAGCGAACAGGGACACCGTTTACGGCGAGCTGATCTGAATGTGACGCGGCCGGCGCGGCAAGGCATCACGCCGCAATGTGGAATTGATCTGTTAGGCAATGCAGCGCATACTACATTGAATGGCGTGCGATTGAAGCGCGACAAATAAAAAATCTTCGCACGGACAGCCTTCGGAAAAAACTGAACACACTCCTCGTCCCCAACGACCGCTGTACATGGCATAACCGGGAGTCGTTTCAGCTGCAAAAAAAAAATATCCTTGCAAAATAGATCGCTCAGCAAATCGATACAGAAAGAACAGTATGCTATTATTTAGCATCGACGCCGGCCGTAAGTCGGAGATTGAATAGAAATGTTAAGTTACTTCCATGTACGGAGCCAAGTTTAATTTTATGCCATTTTGTAAACAATATAATGTTGATTAAGTTTCTTTCTTCTAACACGTAATTACACGGATATGGGCTAGTATTTATACAACTTGGAAACTGTAGGAAAAAATAAGTAAAATATGCGAACAAAACATTACAACCATATATGATCGATGTGGAGATCTTTAGGGGAGGCAGCCAGTCCAGCAGTAGACCTTTTTCGGCTGATGATACTTGGATTAAATACATATATATATATATATATATATATATATATATATATATATATATGACGTCTCGATCCCAATGTCCCAATCCCACACCTCTCTCGCTTCCTCCATTTTCGTGAGTGTCTTCATGCATGCTCGTCGGTTGCGAGTACTCTTACCCCACCCTTTCTTTAGGACATCTTCGATTTGATCGAAACATGTCCGTCTACGTCGACTGCACCGATCGTACCAATCATTCTTACCTTGTTTCTTCTTTCGTTAATTCTTCAATTCATTTCGTTAATCTTCTTTCATCCATTCTTTCTACATGGCCGAACCATCACCACCACTAAATATAAAATATCTTCAATTGGAATGTTGATAGTACAACGACGATTATTGGCACGGCTCTATGTTTATGGTCTTCGACGAATGCGACTCGGACAACAAATAAACAGTTTATCACAATCGAATTCTTCCTAGTGCATTATGAATGCATAAAAATTTACTCATCAAAAACATTATCACCGATAAGTTTAACAAACAAGCGGTTAAATGGTGGAGCCTTGACAGGTAGGCTGTGTGCGTCGGAATAATCAATACATTAAGTCGAGATTACAAGATTCCCCCGCAATACGATTTCTGTCGGCGGCGGCCATAAGAAACGTTGTTAAATGCGATATTATGCGAACGAAACTAATTATCACTGTGGGCGTGCGCATCCTTAAACGATGAGATATCATAAGGCGAGGGAAATTTAAAAAAAAAAAACATATCCTTAACGAGGTCATTTCATGATTGCACCATTCTGAAGTTTTGTGATTGTTCTGTGACATTAATTTAGACTATAATGCATCCATTCGCTACGTCTACACAAATTTCCTTTCCCACCAACCCGCGTTAGCCCGGCGTAGTAGAGAATTGCCCAAATCCTTCCATATATTTCCCTACCCGATCGATGTGGGAATCTTTGGAGGAGGGCCTATATCCAGCTGTGGACGTCTATAGGCTGATGATGTTGATGACAGAAATATTCTTATTCAATTCCTAAATACTATGTTAGATAAAAAGAAGAGCCCTCTATGAATTCACAAGGTTGATCTTGGAGGACGAAATTCTTGGGACACGTGCACCTGATAGATAGCGGAAGAAATGATTTGAGGACATAAAAAATTGGACCGAGTCTAAATACCATCACATTAAAAGAATAGCAGAGGGTCGAAGTTGTTTTCTCAATTTGTCGCTCAAGTTTGAAAGAAGGGATCGATGATGATGATATTGGATACAATATAGTATATCCATCGGTGTCCCAGCAGTCCAGAACTGATCAGTGTAGAAATCTTTTGGGAAGGCTTGTGTCCAACGGTGGCTCCTGCTGATGATGGTAAAGTTCTAAATTAACGTCCTTGTTAACAGAGTACAGAATTTTGGTAAATTTTGAACTACTTGCTTCAATCATGAATAATCTATGATAGGTTTCCGGTTAGGCAAGCAATAACAGGTTTATGTAGCAAAACATTAATATGTTCAAGCTAGAAATATGCTGCAGCTATTAGAAATACTTTAGGGACGATCACGACAATAAGCTATAGATAGACGCATCCTTTGCGAACTTGTGAACGTACTGTTTATCTCGTCCTTTTAAAAAATCCTTTGATGTAATAAAATAAATTCACATCGAATAATCGCGTCATATATGAATTATAATATAGTTTTATCGTCAAGTAATAAGAGGGGCCATTTATAACGTTATTGCTCCCCTCCTCGGGGAGGGCACCCGCTCGTGTTTCGTATTCGGGTTAAGAGCCGTGAGCCCCTCTCGATTGCCTTTTAATGTTTCTGGTGCGTACGAAATCAAAACCACTATCAATCAAATCCGCAGGAGCACCAAATATCCTCGCAGTTAATCATTGCCAACTTTTTATTGCTACTTTATTTTCGAGGGCATAAAATTTAATCAGTAAAGAGCAAGGAGATGACTAATGGAGGGAGCGCCGACCTTCTCGATGTTTTTGAAACTAACACATTTCGTCATCATTATCAGCCGATACGGGGTCCACAGCTAGACATCAGCCTGTACCAAAGGTGTCCATGCCAATCGTACTGGCGCTGCACACAATTTGCTCATCTTCACCAGAACAACGAAAGTATATTCAATATTTTATACAGACCAACTTTACAATACTCTGGTAAGTTCCTATAGAAGACTGAAGAGTAAGGTGCTACCGCAATAACTCTGACACGATTTTTGACAAGTTACACCTTCATCAGCTTCAAAGGTTTCTCATCCAGATTTCGCAGATTATTTTTGTTGAAAAGCTAACACACTGTTGTGAGGTTTCAAGGACGCTGCTAATCACTTTATCTTTAAAAAAGAAATTTATATAACTGATCTCATTTATGAAGCCGATATAGTTTTGTGTTATCATCCTAATGTACCATTGATACGAGTAGATCTACAGATTAATGAAGCTTTGCTAGTTTGACAGTGAAAATAAAAATTGATGGTGTTAACCATAACAAATGTTATTCCAAACACTGAGTCAGTATGTCCAAAGAATCGGGAATCCGTTACAGCATCGAAACTAATCATTTGCTTAGGACACCAAACAAACGAGTTGACACACGATGATAGTCTAATGAACGTAACGTTTAAGAATCAATACTGGACCAATCCTACGCAGCATAAACAGAATTAATGCCGGCTAATGGCAACGGCAAACAGTCACCACCTCCCGATGGCAGCTACTTAAGAAGTTCTGGGAGGACGCGCTAAACGCTAAAACAAACATGCAATCCGAAAGAATTTAATTTATGTGTCGCTCGAGTCGCGACACTGATGTTTAAGTGTTTTTTTCCTCTAACGGACCACACACGACGGCTGTCGATTAGGCGTTGATGAGTCCGGCATCTCGACAGCTCATTCCCAGGCATAATTTCCTCGGGTAAATATTGATACTTTATCGTCGGCGGGGAAATAGCTGAATGAATCTAAGCGCCCACGTCCGAATACCGACGCACGGACACCACCACGATGTTAGCCTTCATCATTCTGTGATCACTTATACAAATGATGAACTGCCTATTACTACGTCTCGAAATTTCGTTATTAATAATAAATTGGATTTATTATTATCGTATTTTTGATAGTAAGTAGTAAATTAATATTAATATTTACATCACAACTGTTGTCAAGTTGATTAGTTGAAGTCGCTCACAGGCCTCCTTAAAAAAGCGATTTGTATATTTTATATGATAAGTTATAATTATGTCCTTTTATTAGATATATATATTTATTTATATATATACTACATGTACTAAAACTTAATTATTAAATTTTCCAATATCAAAAGAAATTTGAAAAGGTTTATATAGTTACAATAGCAGAAGACCGTGGTATTACATGAGATATGTGGCAGTGGACGTCAATCGGCTCAAATGATAGATATGATGACATAGTATCTTAAATTAATATATAAATATATAAAACTTTTCTTATGTATGTTATTATCGATATATGACCACTGTTGGATATAGGACTTTAATGGTGGAAGGTCTCTAAGAAGGTACCAATATAGCTTCTAGTCCTGCCGACGAACAATAGTGTGCAAACAATAGGCCAAATTTGCGCCTGTGAAGATGATGAGTCTCGTATCGCTCCGAGTTAGAGGTTCAACCACCGCGTTGGTCCAAGGGTATTTTAGGCGCATTTCGATATCACGCCGCCCTCGCTTTACAAAGCCACGCCACAGCATCACAGACACCGCGTACAAAAGGCACACTCACGATCAGGGCCGGCTCTAACCGCCCAGAATTTCCGAAACAGGCGAAGGTAGTCGGCGAACGGACCAGAGCCCGTCTTCGACGACGGAGTATATTGTTCACATGTGAAAATTTGCCGTCGGATAACTACATCTCCAAGTAGTACACTATTTAAAAAAAAAACAGGCCATAAAGGTCTTCTCACGCTTTATTTTCCAGGGAATTTGCCCTTTGTTTACATACATTAACAAATACATATATATATATATATTAATCAAATATTTCAACTAAAGTACATACTAACATCAAATCAACAATAACATGTAACATAATATTTTTAGTGTTGTCACATAAAGAAAAAAAAATCCTTTTTTCACTGCGCTCACACGAAACGAAATAAATTCGACTTTCGCCGGTATCCCCTTTTTCGTTTTGCGTAAACCGATTCCGAGCTTGAACGTTTTTTTTAACCGGATAAAAAAAAAAATCGTTCAAATTTATGCGCGCTATCGGCCATGTCTCACAATGCGCCCGCGCAGCGCCCAAAACGTGCGCATTAAAATAAGAACATCAGTTAAATAACTTACGGTCGCGCGTCCACAATTTATCTCGGGCCCGCTCCGATCTTATGAACGGTATAGTTCTTACGATAAACATAACCGTTAACTTAAAGTTAAACTTAAACTTAAATTACAAAAAACTCGCAATTGTCCGTTAAATATATTATTATTGTTTTAATCGGACATTTCAATTGAACGTGCAAGCCCACATCACTCCAAACACAAACTCTTGTATTCCTTGTTTCAATAAAGCGATGAGACGAGCGGGATCTTCACCTGATAATAAGTGATACGCCCGCATATACTATACTTCTGATGTGAGGGCGTATCCTTAATTATTCTCCCGTCAAATAATATGAATGACAAATATTTCAAAGTGTTAATGGTAATTTTTACTGAGTGCTCTAATTTTTCCGATTCCTTGATCTTCCATGTCATTCTCTTGAAAGTCATCAAAACTAGTTGTTTATTTCGACCCTAATGAGGGGAAGAGGAAATGGAAAGAAGCAGGATTTCCACCTGATGGTAAATGTTACCCTTGCCCATAACGATGTGGCGCTGGTTAGGTTATTATTTAAAATTTATAAACACAGGCAATAACAAATCTCATACTGGTGGTAAGTCTTTGTTGCCGGAGACCATCCAGGTAGGTACCACCGCAGAGCCTATTTTTACCGCTAAATAATGAAGTGCAAACATCACTGTTCCGGTTTGAAGGAAGTTGCAGCTAGTGGAATTACTGGAGTAGCAAGACTCAATATCTTATGTCTCAGGCGACGAGAGTAATGTGGTGTAGTGTTTAACATCCTAACTAGCGCCTCGTCGTTATGAGCGAGCGTAAAATTTACTATCAGATGAACGTCCCGTTTCCTTTCATTTCCTCTACTCTTCATTAGGGTCGAAACATACAGCCATTTGATGGCTTTCACCAGAATAACATCGAGGATCCAGGAACCAGCACAATTGGAACACCCAGTAAAAATTACCATTAACACATTGACATATTTGTCATCCATAAAGTATTACATGGCGAGAGAATAATTCAGGATATTTTATTATTTATCCTAGTGTTCTTTCCTTTTTATTTGCTAATCATTAACAGGAAGTCGTCCTCCGATGAGTGTTCATACCTTAACAGTCGCCGGCAGGACGGCGAGGAGTGCGCCGACTGCTCCACTGCGATAAAAACATTCTCTAAATAGATCACTTGATTTAATTCTGTCATTTTCTAATCTACATTTATTTCTTGCTGTACCTGAATGTAGATCACGTGGAGAAGTAGGATAATCTTCAATATGTCCTTTGAAGTATATATTAAATAATACGCTAATGTAAAATTCGTGGGAGGGCGGAAAATGGCGACTGCTTGAAGAAACATTCCGACTTAAATTTGGATGCTGTAGATGAGAGTTAGGTCATATATCCACCATCAGCGGATAGACGTCCACAGCTGGACGTAGGACTCCCCTGATCTCCACATCGATCCCTTATAGTGTTGCCCCGTGGCTTGTCGCGACCTTAGTTTTTAGAGGGTCATAACGGGGATTTGGAACATTTTCCATCGCGCTGGCCCATTGCAGGTGGGTAGGATCCAGAGTTTCGTTTGTTGATTAACAAGGTCATACCTCGAGCAGATGAGGTTGGCTTGGGTTCCGTGAGATGTCGTGCGGGACCCTTTACACCCCATAAATGTTATGATAAATATATCACAACACAATAATAATGTTATGGTGATAGACCCGTTGTAAAGGAAATATTCCAACCCTACCAGAGACCACCATATTACAGAGTTACCTGATGCTCCGTACAGATAGATGAAACCTGGAATTCTTCCCGATATTCTCGTAAACATATATCAAGTTGGTAAAGTTGGTTCAGCATCATCAGTCGATACATGTCAACTGCTAGACATAGATCTCGCCCAAAGATCTTCACATCTATTGATTCTGAGCTGCATGTATGTAAAGAAATAAAAAAAAAATGCTTGCAAACAGCGGACGAGTAATAATTTTAGATTAAATTTGATAACGCATCCGCCGGAAATAAGAATACAGCTGATGTATAAACGACTGAACAGTTTAAAAGACTAATTGAGAGTCATGTAAAGTCAAAAGATAAAAAAAAATTAATCAAAATCCTTCGAAATGTATTAAAATTCTTGTAAAGAATACAAACTATAATAAATCATGACACCTTTCTTTTCCTCTGGCGGTTACAATCAGGTCTGTATTCTATGTTCTCCATATTTACGTACCCCTGCCCTCAAACAATGCCTTCAAGACACTCGCTCAGATCTACAGCCAGAACGGTATCATGGCAGTCACCGGCACACAGCTGTCGGCGGCTCCGGGTGCGGCGACATGAACGGGCTCACTGGGGACCCACGTACGTGACCCCAGCCGGGACGTCCTCCGAGCCGCTTCAGGTACAGACCTTGGTGATAAGCGGCAGCGGGAAAGCCTTAACCCCTCGCAACCTATACCAATTATTACCGATATACGCACAGTAATCCATTGTTGGAAGTTCTTGTATATATCTCTGTTATCAGAGACCATCTAGGTACCACCGCAGCTCCTATTGCAGGCGACAAACAGTACTGTGCAGACATTACTGTATTCCGGTTGGAAGGGCTCTGTGGTTAGTGAAGTTACCTGGGGTAGCAAGAATTAATATCTTAATTGTCAAGGCGACGAGCACAATATGGTGTAGTATATCATCCCAATGAGTTCCATACTGTTATGGGTAGGCGTGTCACTTACTATCAGGTGAACGTCCAGCTGGTCTCATCACTTCCTTCAATAAATAAAAATCAATATTTTTTTTAAATTAAGGCTTCGTTTAACTGTTGCTCGTTATTAGAAAAAAGTTATTGCTTGCAGTTGCAGAGGCTTTGATGCAAACATTGAAACTACGATCTACTACCTGCTATCTTCTGTTATTAATACACCTTGATATCAATGTGGAAATGTGCAGTATCTTCATCAGACGTCCACTGCTAGAGATAGACCTCTCCGGAAGATCTCCATACCGATATACAGTATACATACAAAGCAATCTCAGTTTTATGATCCGACCAATTATAAAAGCTACAGAGCTCTTCAAATCTGAGCACTGCGATTTTGTATCCAGACGGTATCACGCAAAGATAAGTGTAGTTGTAGATATGATTTTTCTTATATACAATAATATTTGCCGTCAATTTTACATAGTATTAAATGAAAATGAGGCCGAGGGTGCTGTAGTGTGCGTACACAGAATATTCCGACTCTCATATATTGACAGCGGTAACAGCAGCAGATTTACAATATCGATCCTTGTACAGATACTCCATCTCAATACTTAAAGGGTATTCCGAATGCTAGCGGTTATAATTGGGTTTGTCAGTTCGTACGCCCGCTGACACTGCGGCCACACCCTAACCACGTGAACACGTACAAGCCCGGGAGCGTTACAAATCATACGTAAGACAGCGTTCGAGAGACGAGCGGGCGGACGCACGCCGCTTTGATTTAGTTGGTGAACGGAACCCGGGTGAGGTTCCCGCTTTATATCCCACCCGACCAAAGGTCCTGTTTTTAACCTATCACCTTCTGTAAATTTTATTTGGAATTTTTCAAACTAACCCTCCCAAAACAGTAACAACTTTTTTTGAAAATCGCTCCCCGGTATAGCAACGCCGTACGTAATCATCTATTTTTCACTTTTTTCTTTGTAAAATTCCACTTTTCCCATTTCTTTCATCCATTTATCCTCAGGGTTTTCCTGCGTGATCAAATCAGATGAATGAGGAGATCCGCCGGAGAACTAATGTCACCGACATAGTCCAAAAGATTGCTAGCCTCAAGTGCCAATGGGCAGGACACTTCACTCGAGTGAATGGGGCATCAAGGTCCTCGAATGGCGACCCCGTCCCGGAAGACGTAGTGTTGTCAGGGCTCTCACCAGGTGGTCCTACGACTTGGTGAAGATTGCGGGAAGCACTCTGATGCGGGTAGCACAGGATCGATCGATGTGGAAATCTTTGGGACGGCCTATGTCCTGCGGCGGACGTCTGCCGACTGATAATAATGATGATAATCCATTCTCTTTCATCTTCTACACTTAATTTAGCATTTCATGTCCTTCTTCCATATTTCGGGCTGAATCAGGAAATCTTTCTTTATTTCTAGGTACTCCATTATAATTGGAGGTCACCTTATCAACTTCCACGTGAAGTTTGAAGCGGTGATAGTCCAATTAGGAAATTCGCTACCCTAGGTTTGATTCTGAGCTAAAACTTAGCGAAAACATCATCAGGAAACCGAAATGTTTCACGAACAACTTTGGCGGTATCAATGCAAGCAACTCCCTTCATCATCATCAGCTGATAGAAGTCGACTGCTCGACATAAGCCTCTCCGAAAGATCTCCACATACAGTCAGCATGTCCTCCGGTACCGCCAAGCACTAAGGGCCGTCGTTTGTAAGTTTCGGTGGGGGGATTTAAACCATTTCCCACCACGCTGGCCCAATACGTGTTAGTGGGAGCCACAGCCTCGTTTGTTGATCAGCAGGGTGCACCACGAGCAGGTGAAGTTGACTTGGGTCCCGTAACTTATTGTGCCGAACCCCTCACATCTTTTGAAATGTTCAATCGATCTCAAATAGAAGATTTAAGTGGAAATAAAAACCAATTAGCGGCATTCTTCCTTTGAGGCAGTACATCATGAGGATGGGATCAATTAATTAAGAAAAATATATTTTCTAATAGATACCTAATTAAATTAGCTTTGAGCTTACATACGTGTGCTTTTTATTGGCGACAAAACAATTGAGAGGCACCGGCTGGACCTCGCGGACATTTCCCTAATTAACGACCCTGCAAGAGACGCCGCGAGCTGATCAAACGGACGCAAAAAGAGCAATACATACATTTTAACAGTCCGCAAGCCATAAGTATCGGTCACTGATGTAGATGAGAAAGCAGGAAACGCTATCGGACTTTAAGCTTTCGTCATCATCATCAGCCGATAAACGTCCACTGATGGACATAGGCTTCCCTCAAAGATTACCACATACAGCTGAACAACAGGGGCTGTCATTTGTAGGGGTTCTTATTGAGGGATTGGAGCCATTTCCAACCAGGCTGGTCCAATGCGGGTTGGTGGGAGCCAGAGCCTTGTGTATTGATTAGCAGAGTGCACCACGAGCAGGTTCGCTTGGGTCCCGTGAGTTGTGTGGAACCCTTATACCCCTATTACTGATATCTTTATAGCCTGTGAACTTTTCTTTATGACAAATACATATATTTTTTTAATGACACCTTATTAATATATTTAAACTATAGATACTAATTAAAATGTGAAAGTATGACCTAAAGACATTAGGACGTCAGTCAGCTCCGTCCTCTCGTAACCATGGCTGCTGCAAAGCTTATGATAATACCAAGTTAATAGTTAACGAAACGCAATAGATGTTTCTGAAATAAATATTTTTTCTTTGTTAAGAGAGAATTGATTTATAACTAAAAAGTTTAATTTTTTTTCTAGTAAACTGAAGTTCTTTATGAGTTTACTGGTGGTTGGTCTCTGTTCCCGGAGGCTGTTTGAGTAGGTATCATCGCGGAGCCTATTTTGGCTGCCAAACAGTGGTGTACAAACATTGGTGTGTTCCAGTTTGAAGGGTGCTGTAGCTAGTGTAATTACTGGGGTAAAGAGAATCAACATCTTATTTCACAAGGCAACGAGCACAATGTGGTGCAATCCATTCTAACTGACGCCACTTAATTATGGGCAGGTGTACCACTTACCATCAGGTGAACGTCCCGGTCGTCTCGTGGCTCAAGGGAATAAAAAAAAAGCATTAAACACAATCTCCTATAATACGTAATCTAAAACATGCGGAGCTACAAACTAGGATATCCAATATTGGCGATCGTGACGTGAGCCATCGACACCTTCGTATCAGACCGCGGATTCCCTGCGATCTTCACCAAGTCGTTAGCCAAGTATGGGAAAAATACTTAGCATTACAATAGAGTAAAAACAGCGCAGGTATGGCGTCACGTGGCGCTACATCCGCTCGTGTAACGATCTCAGGAAATGTCGAGTTCATTAAAACCTCACAATGGGTGGTAGACTAGCCAGTGACTGCTGCAGAGCAGTCGGCAAATGGGAGACAAATTCAATGGGGTTCCGCAAAAAGGAAATAGTCTCAACTATTGTTCGCACATCGCGAACGAAGCGATCGGCAGGAAGCGAGGACTCAAATACGTTTCCCGTCTGGTGGTAACTTTTACTACTATTAGGTTAATTAACAAAAGAACTTATCTCATGTTAGTGCTTAAAAGATAATCTTGATATACTTAATTTTGTAATCTAGATATCCTCTAGAAAGTTCCACTCTGATTCTCCATCGTATTAGGTCCTGATCTCCGCGTTTCAGTCCATGTCTTCCCCTTCTTCTTTGCTTCATCTGCTACTGTTCAGCGCCAAATCTTTTTGGGAAAAAAAATATAAAAGATTAGAAAAAGATCATTTAAGATAACATTTATACAACTTCTATTATATCATTTATTATCTATATATGATTGGTTTAGGCGACTAATTTATACAACTACCTATATTTAATAACATTACTGCGGATGCTGTGTCGCGCTGGTCCAAATTACTCTGGCTCTTATATATTGTTAAGATGATTACACAGCAACACTAAGTGCTTCTCTTCAAGACCGAAGTCTATGAGATCTTCTTACTACAATAATTAAGTACCGGTTAAAGATAATTACTAAATTACTAGTAACTAAATTAGATGTATTTGGGGAACGTCATCGGCAAATGTATATGAGCAATTAATTATTGGTATTATAACATAAAGATGGTAATTTTTTAGATGGTGGTAATATTTCCTGATGGTATGTAGCGTCCGATAATGGAGAGGAATATTTCCTTACCTGATGACCACAACCTTCATTGTTAATCTGTCGTCACAAATACCTAGCTGTACTAGAAGTTGTATATGTAAATGGCGGAGGATTGCTAACGGGCAGGTACATCCTAGTGTTAACTTGAAGTCTAGATTAAGTGTTAGAAAGTTTAATTATATAAAAAAATGTTTGGTTTGCGAGCATCTGTTCGTTCGCGATGCGTAAACCCGTGACGGCGTGATGCTGTGCGGAGCGATCTCCGTGTCGTCCGCTCGGCGACGGTGACCGTAAACATGGTTCATATTATGCGTTGCTATTATCAGATGATCATCCTCATCTCTAACCTGCACTCCACTGCTCGCTGAACCTCACAAAGCATACACCAGCTCATCTCGTCCAGCTCCTATGAGCGAGTCGCCCTTTTATGTCTTCGAAAATGTTTCTATAATTAACCGAAGGACTAGCAGGAAATTCATTTGCGCTAGTTAAGATGTTTACATCGATGCAATAAGTGGTAACATATGTTACCACGGTAATATTCCCAGGTTTACTGGGTAGCGATGAATCGGGCGAGTCATACTCCTGCCGCCGATAACAACGTGTTGCTGGTTAAGATGATTACACTGCCCCACGTAGTGCTGGAAGTAGTTACCTCAATAATTTCATTTGCTAAAACGCCCTTCGATCCGGAACACAATAACGCTTCCATGCTGGTGTTTGTCAGCGGAAATAGGTATAGGTAGTAGCTGTTATACCTAGATGAAGTCCAGCAATAGAGACCTACCACTAGTACAATTTTAATATGTGAAAAAGTTTCATCATCATCATTACTATCCACTGCTGGATATAGACCTTCCCCAATGTCTTTCACCCACTTCCGACCGCTTTGATGATATCTTCAGTCCATCTGCAGTGAGGTCGTCCTACACTCCTGCGACCTGTACGCGGCCTCCAGTCCAAGACTTTCCTCCCCCATCGGCCGTCACTGAAAAAGTTTAATATATGGTAATGAAATATTTTTTGTAAAGAAAGGCGTGAATAGGTAATATACAGAATTAAAAAAGCTTTATTGTTAGAAAAAAATTCTTAGAGTATTCCTTGCACTATGAGCAGACTCCTGGCAGTGCAGCTCGCAGCGGAAGCGGCTAATTAAGTAAAATAATAAAAGCCTTAAGTAACATCAGCTTTCGCACGTCGAATGGCTATTTTAAGATATTAGAAGTTTTTGTAGAGGCCACAGAACAGACGGACGCAATGTTATTAAATATTTTCATGTTATTAACTTTACAAGTAAGTTTGATATGAAACTTGTGATATAACAAGAAAGTTGTTAAATTACCCTAGGTAGAAAAAGTTAGGGTGCCTAATATATTATTTAAAATCTAGCACCAAAAGTTAGGAACTAGTTAAGAAAATGAGATAACATACACACATAACAATATTTATGGTAGTAAAATAGGTCTCAGTTATCGGAGACCGTCTAGGTAGGTACCACCGCAATGCCTATTGCAGCCGACAGACAGTAGTAATATTACTGTGTTCCGGTTTGAAGGGCGCTGTAGTTAGTGTAAGTACTCAATATTTGATGTCTCAGGCGACGGGCGCAATATGGTACAGCACATACCATCTTAATTAGCGCCACGTTGTTATAGGAAAGCGTATCACTTAATATCAGCTGATGGTCCCGCTCTACTTAATTACATAAAAAAGTTTAAGTTTGTATATGATAGAATTCCCAATGTGATAACATATGACTTGTTACTTGGTAAGGGATAAGGTACTTGTTATGCTGATTTCTCATCCTTGTTGAAGGTCAGTTGTCCAGCAGTGGAGGTCTGTCGTGGTGATGACGATACTAATATATAACATGTCTCCCGCAAACCGCGCATTTCGTGGACCGACGCGGTAGCTCATTATACTAAATAGGACCTAAATTAAAATCAGTTTATAGCGTCGTTTGGCCTTTATATGGATTGATGGCTGAACCACATCGGTGGAATTAAGAGCGCGCTTGGCGAGCTGATGGATGGACAAGTCGATATACTGTTATTGTATGCGGTGATGGAAAGTTTCTTAATGAGGTAACCTGGGCTCGTGACGAAACAGTCCCACCGCTGGCCGACGCACACGCGGACGGTAGGTGCGTTGTTGTAGTGTGCGTGAGTTATGTATATATGTATACATATGTAACACTTCGTGGTTCACTGGGCAGGTATCTGTTGCCGGAGACTATCTAGGTGGGTACCACTGCAGCGCCTATTGCAGCCGACAAACAGTAGTGTGCAAACATTACTGTGTTCCGGTTTGAAAGGCGCTGTACTTAGTGTAATTACTAGGATAACAAGACTGGATATCTTGATGTCTGCCGGCGAAGAGCGCAATGTGGTGCAGTATGTACCATTCTTGCTAGCGCCGAGTTGTTATTGGCAGGCGTATCACTTACAATCAGGTGTACGTCCCGCTCGTCTCATCATCATCAGCCTATAGACAACTGCTGGACACAAACCTTCCCCAAAAATCTCCATATCAATCGGTCCTGCGCTGTCTGCATCGCCGGACACCAGAGACCTTTGTTTATAGGTTCATATGGTGGGAATTGGACCATTTCTCACCACGCTGGCTCATTGCGGGTTGGTGGAAGCCAGAGCCTCGTTTGTTGATTAGCAGAATGCACCACGAGCTGATGTCTCACGTGTTTGGCTTGGGTCTCGTGAGTTCTTGTGCAGGACTTACTACACCGCTGCGGGACCCCTTGCACACCTCGTCCGGTCGCTTAATGAAATAAAAAAATATATATTCAATAGCCATATAGAAACTGCTGCGATTTTCTTGGAATTGTTCCTTCTTTAATAGTCTTTTAGCAGTCGAGGGTAGAAAGAGGGTGGGAGTGAAATTAAAATGAATAAAGATCAGGCTTTAATAATTTGATTTACATAACAGTAATTTTAACTAATCGTTTAAGTATTGCAGCAAAGAAGAAGCGGCTCAGGAGATCAGATGTTAGCAGTAATTAGTAAAAGATTTTTATAATATACAGAAAATATCTAAAAATGAAGATGTTCTATACGTACCCGTATAAATATATCAACACTCATAAACTGGTGTGTCAACAACAATGTAACAATAGCGTCATTATTTAAAATCATAGTAAAGGAAACGTTTATAACGATAAATACGCTGCCGTTTATCCGTTTAAGGGTAGATAGAATGCCGAAACAGATGTTAAAGAGGGTCCTCCGTTTCAGTCGACTATTCCAGTTCAACGAGACACCGATTATGGTCTGGTATGGTGCGTAAACAATTCAGATGAAGAAAAAAACAAACCATTTCCCGATCCTCTCTACCTGTCTCCGACTATCCATTGAGGAATAATTCATTTTTTTTTTCTTTTGAAAATTGTAAATTTAAATCGAAACTCATTAAGTGTTTTGCTTCATCAAAATGCGCATATTCGCTCGACGCTGTTTTTTACGCGTCCAACGGGTTGAGGCGCATCCTTGGTATTAAAGACGAATTTAGTCAAATTGGGCGGCGCACGCGCACCGCCCGCGCCGCCGGCCCTCCCGCGGCATATGTGCGACAATTCCATCAAACGGGGTCAAGACGTCTCCTTATTTTTTTTTATTTTACGACGATCGATAATTAATACTTTTTCATTGGCCGCGTCCGCGTGATGTATTATTAACAATTAATAATTTATAAGGTCCGTTATTGCCGCTGCCGGTGTCGCGATGACGGACCACCGCGGTGGTTTATCGTCGCCGCGCATGCGCAATGTTAAAGCTGAAATTATTGAAATTAAGCGCGGCGAAGACACTTTTTACTCGTGCCCCACTGCGAAGAGTTACTGCTTCAACAGAAGTTGAAAACACTTGAATCTTGTTCAGCGATTATTCCTCTAGCTAGATTCCTGATGATGATAACGCTGCGAGCCATTCGACTTTAAACAGCTTATCTGACATTGGGCGCGTGGACCCGGATCCACGGCCTATTTATAAAAAGTGTACTACTTGTAGTGTAGTTATCCGACGGCGGAGTTTTTAATGACGTGTGTCTGGTTATTGGTTATTCTGGCGAATCTACTCGGTCGTCGAGGGCGGGCGCGGACCCGTTCCCCGACTACCTTCGCCTGTATCGGAATCTCTGGGCGGTGAGAACCGCCCCTGATCGCGGGTGTACTTGGTGTACGCGGTGTGTGAGTACCTGAGGCGCCGCGTTCTGAAGCGAGGGCGGCGTGATGCGGTGATTCGGAGCGTGTTGGTAGCGTCCGAAGTGTGTGTGGTGACGTGGGTGTTGTCAGTGACTGGTTCATGAGTGGTGGGAGGGACCCCTGGGGATGACGAAATTAGCGCATGCCGTGGTCTGCGCTTACTGGTCTTAGGATTCGAGGACGGCTCGTAGTCGGCCGCTTTGGCCACCAGAGGGTTCGGGTGGGTCGACGCCTTGTCGAAAAAGGATTCGGAGCACTCTCTGAAGTGTTCCGCGATGGTCGGGAGTTTGAGGTCGCTGTGGAGGTCCACATTGCGCTGGTGTACCATTCGGCACCGGTTGCGATGCGGGCGAAACGGTTTTGAATAACCTGCAGGGGATCGAGGCGTGCTTCCGAGGAGTGAGCGAAGACTACGCTGGCGTAAGACATTACGGGTCTTACGCACACCTTGTAGAGGTGAATCTTATGCCTGAGAGAGAGCTTGCTCTTTGTGCACAGCAGGGGGTATAGCTTGGCCAGCATTTGGGCCGCTTTGTTTCTCGCCCCGCGAATATGGGCGATAAAGTCGAGTCTGGCGTCGAGTGTCACGCCGAGGTATTTGACCGAGTCCCTCCATGGGATGGACTGGCCGAAGAGGGAGATCTGGCCGCGTTTATGGCCTTGTAGGACTGACTTCCAGCGAAGGGTAGAGGGCTTTCGATGAGTGAAGTGGATGGCTTCACTTTTCTCCGGGTTTACGTCGATTCGCCACTTCCGGAACCACTCGCCTAGACGAGTGGTCGCTTTCTGTAAGCGACTCGTTATAATACCCGGAGCTCTGTCCGAGTGGTAGAGAGCGTGGGTATTATAACGGATTTGGCTGGGTGCAGCCTGAGGTTTTGGCGGCCTCGACGAAGGCGCAGCTTTGCGAGCCTCGGTGGGTTTGGTTCGGGGGAGCGGTTTACTCCACGTCGAGACCGCCGGCGAAGGGGCCGGCTGCGCGGGTGGAGGCCCCGAGCGGGCGGGGGCGGAGGGCTGCGGTGCGGCTTTTCTGGGAGCGGTGGATGGCCGCTGGGGACCCCCGGGGGGCCTGCGCGGGGCTTTGGAGCACCCGCGGTAATTCGCGGGGTGCCCCTCGGCTTTGCACAGGACGCAGCTCGGGGGGTTCGTCGCTTCCGCGGTGCGGGAGCAATCTTTTGTCCCGTGGTCCCCGGTGCATTTGACGCATCTCGGGCGGGCATAACAATTGCGGGCCGAATGGCCGTAAAATTGGCACCTGTGGCATTGGCCAATGATGCCCTTTTTGTGCGGGATCTCAACCTTCACGCTGGTGAGGTTGCACAAACGGTCAATGCCGAATATTTTTTTCCCCTCCGGGGAAAGATCGAGGGTGGCGAGGATGAGCGGGAGTAATGCCCGCGTGCGCATGTTGGTCATGCGACGAGCTTCCACTACGGGAAGCTTTTGCCTTTTGAGGTCGTCGATGACCTCGGCGATGTCAATTTCTATTGGAATGCCGCGAATGACGACGCGGAGCTGCTTCTCCTCGGGGAGAGCGAAGGTGTGAAAGCCGAGACCGGCATTTCGCAGGTGCTTGGTAGCAGCCCGGAAGTCATCAACCGTGGCGAGGTTGATGCGAATGCCCTGCGCGGTGTTTTGCGCTTTCGGGCATTCGATTTTGTGGTCCGCGAACCACTTGGAAACTGCGTTCCACTTAGTTTTGTCCTGTAGGACAATCGGGGGAGGTGGCTTCGGGCCACGTTTTTCGGGCGGGGCCGAGGTGTTGGCGGGGTGCGCGGAAGGCGCGGCCTTTTTAGCCGGCGTGCTCGTCGGCGAGGCGCGGTCCGAGTTGGACTCGGACGAGCGTTTGGAAGCGCGTTTGCGCTTCTTGACGACGAGGGTGAAGCCCTCGTCGTCGGCATGTACGGATGGTGGAGATTCCACCTCCATGTCGCTGCCGCTAACTTCCGAGTCCGAGTCGGAAGAGGCGGGCAGGACGGGCTTAGAAGGCCCCGCCACGGGGGCCCTCGGTTTTGGTGCCGCGCGAGTCGCGGGGGTTGGGTCCGGGGACGCCGGGCTGTCCGTGTCCAAATTCACGGACGTTGGGGAATGGAGGGAGGGCATTTTAGAAATTGTTCCCAGGCTTCTGGGAACTGTCGACGCGCGAAGCGCGCAAACCGCGCAAACTTCGCGAGCATGGCGTCCATTGGCATGGCCGCCATTTTGTTGAAGTCGCCCCGCCGTACGGCGGGGGGATGTGTGCCTACTTGAAAACTATCTGTCGCCTAGTGCGACAGGACCTATCTGTGATAGTACTAACGCCTCTGAGGCGAATAAAATTCGCTACTTACAGTGCCGGAACCAAGCTCCGGCAGAGTTTTCGCACGCTGGGTACACGCACTATTACACTGCACTTGCACGAGCACACGCGAGCGCTAACGGTGGCCGAACTAGCGGCGTATTGCCACGCACTGGGCACGAGCGGGTCGGGCGGGACGGGGCGGGACGGGGCGGGGCGGTGCGGGGTGTAGCGCGCACTGATAACGGCACCATGGAGCACGTCCGATCGGTACGGCGGGCAGAACCCGAATGATTATTCCTCTGACAATGTCTAAACTATTTATACGACTTCTTTAATATGAACAGTACTATAAAGTACTCATAAATACTAGGTATTTAAACAGATATCTTACTCATACTATTAGACTATGCTCCGGTTTAACAAATAATAGATGGTTAAGATTATACTTACAACTTTTAATCAATCATTATCAGCCGACAGTCTTCCACAGCTCCATACCGATCGATCCACAATAATCGGTATATAAAATATATTACAGTACTCTTCTTCTTCTTCTTAATGTGCCTCTTTATTTCTTAATAAAACCATGTAGTTGTTTTTATATCAGGTATTCCATACACAGATAGGATACGAGCTATACTTTAGCCCCTACAGATATTTTACACCTATTACCTTACTATAAATAAAAGTAGTATTTATCTACCTTCAATACGATTTAATTGATTTTTAATCTGTTTGAAGTTTTAAACAATTTAAGTATAATAAAGTTGATGTACGAGTTAATTTTTCGTACCTTTGCATCATTACTGAACTAATCCGCCGGTCGTTGAACCCGGGAATCGTTTAATACGCAAAACTCGCGCCGGCCGCGGCTATAAATCATTGGGACTTTCGTTCCGCACTCGATTCCAAGTAACAATGAAGATCAGTTTTAACGGTAGCATTTATGGATGCAGGTTAAATATTATTTTCTTACCATATAGTAAATTATATGATTGCATAAAGTATAATCGAGTTTGTGCAACATATCTCGTGGCTTCAAATCCCATTGATCGTTGTTACTGAAATTCTACTAGCTACAACGATCTTGTTCACCTGATATCTCTCCCTGATGGTAATGATACGCTTGCCCATTTCAACAGCCTATTAACGCCCCCGCTAGGCACAGGCCTACCCTCAATATGACGGTTGGTGACTTCACAGTCACTAGACTAAATTCTAATTCACTGTGCAGGTTTCCTCGCGATGTTCTCCTTCACCGTTTGTATTTCGCTGTTGTTACTAAAGTTCACAAATGTACATAACTTAAGTATTAAAGTCATCGGTACATGCCGAGATACGAACCCGCGACCTTCGGAATGAAGGCCGCGACGCTCTAACCATTAGGTCAGGGAGCCAAACCAACGTGGCGCTGGTTAGGGTGATATACACAGAACCACATTGTGTTCGTCACCGCGAGACACACTGTGTTGCTACTCCAGTACAACTTCCGAAACAA
Source organism: Ornithoptera priamus (assembly GCA_029034505.1). Lineage (NCBI taxonomy): Eukaryota > Metazoa > Arthropoda > Insecta > Lepidoptera > Papilionidae > Ornithoptera > Ornithoptera priamus. The sequence goes on from JARDWD010000685.1 coordinate 1,094,936, forward strand.
ACACTGCGCCCTGCTCTCAGACTCTTACAGTCAGTCGCCTGGGCAACCAGTCCCCTCGAATCCGTCACCTAGGTGCCATGGGAGCCAAATGAGAGAATTCTCTCGACTACCTGCGGCGGATCTGGCCTTAGGTTCCGCCGCCAACCGTTACATGGTCGCAGAATAAAGGGAGAGCGGCGAAACGCAATACCAACACTCCTATTCTCTCACGGGTTCACCGTTGGTGATCAAGCTACGGCTACTAATCACCACCACCAAGACAAGGCGTAAACCTGTTCCAGGGAACAGTACCTATGTAGACCGTCGCCGGTAACAAATACCAACCACCTGTAAATAATAATAATACATTAATAGTAAAACCGGTGCCCGTGGGGATGATAGCATCTTTGTCACAAATAGAAAACCTCTCATCTAATGTCATATATACATTTAAATAAAAATTACTCGTGAAGAAATCGATTCCTCTGATTGATTTAAATATCTCGACAATGTTAAACTGCAACTCAAAAGTGAACTTTCTCTTACGTTTTTGGGAGTAGCTATTTGCATACCGAATGCATACCCTCGGTATTGTATGCAAAAATGTTATGACAAATACACTGCCTTATCACGCAATGTATTTATATCTGCATTAAAATAACGGATAAGCGTGAGTGCGGGATTGGCCTAAATGTTATACGTAACGTAATAACTTGCGTTAAGTAACATTTACTGGTGGCGAGTAACCAAGCAAGAGGCATACGTTCATGTATCAAAATAAGTAATAGATAGAAATTATATTGTAATTATACTAAAATAGATGGCCGTAAGATAATAAATGAAATAAACTGAAGTGATGATGATGATGAGGAAATAGCAAAGAGATAAACCCGTCGCAATAAAAACTTTAATTTAGCAATAAGACTTTGTATATATGACTCATAAATAATAGCAGAAGAATAAGTTACCAGTGTAAGAAGAAAATAAATGAAACCGGATTAAGAATAAACCCAGTGTAACTAAGAACCTTTGACTAAAAGATGATTTAATGAAATGTTTACCAACTAAACATTATTAAGAGTAAACAATAAACAAAAAGATTACCATATAGTTAAGTGTCTTCAGAAATAGGATACGAGAGAGAGTGGTTAAGTTGTTTTACATAAGATACAAAAAAAAATGGTGCGAATTCTATGTCAAATAGGAAATATATCTACTAGACATAAAGTCAAGTAATTCTGTTATGATGATTTTTTGTTAAATTTGTTCTAAAATGCTTAAAATATTTTCATATCTTTCAGTTTTCACCTTGTTCATCATCATCAGCTGATAGACGTCCATTGTTGGATATAAGGCTCCCCCAAATTCCCACAAGATCGGAGAGTGACTATGGAGGGACTTGGGCGATTCCTCACCACGCTGGCCCAATACCGGTTGGTGGGATCCAGAGCCTCGTTTGTTGATTAGCAGGGTGTACCACACGCAGGTGAGGTTGGCATTGAGTCCCTTGAGTTGTTGTGCGGGATCCTTTACACCCCTCTCAACTTGTTAATCCTATGAAATGTTTACCTCTCCTTTTTAATATGAAAAAAATTATTAACTCTGAGAAAAGCTAAGGATTCCTGATATTGATGTATAATGAAATAATAATCTAAACTCTCGCTTTTATCTATTGATAGTTAAAAATTAGAAATCTTGAGTCAGTATCGATGGGAAGATGAATCAATTAAACGAATATATAAAAGATCTATATAAGAATTGTAAAAGTAAATGATCTACAAATAATAGATCATAGCATTAGTTTGGCATGGAGACCTTGGCATTTGATCTGACTTTATTTAGTGTGACGTAATTAATTACCTTTTAACAAGCGGCTGTCGAACTGAAATGTATCAGTGAATTTACACAACATCACGCCACGAGTTCTCCGGAACACTTTCCCAACACGAGCCCTTATCCAGGTTAAGCACACAACTTGCCGAGACGGTCCGCTGTTTCACTTTCAAATGCAATATTTGCCGTGTGCCGACAGAGCGGACTCTGTATTGTAATGCAAATATTGATCGGTCGACAAGCAAATAAAACTGTATAGAACAGTCTCCGATGTTATCGTCTGCAGGTCGGACGGAATTGATTCGCCGAAAACCGGAACAACATTTATACAGATAATTCAACTTCTACTATTGACACAGAAAAACTCTGGTTAAACTCGTGGGCTCCTGGAAATATTCCATCGCTTGTACATAAAAAAAAAACACAGTAAAATAATTAAAATTCTAAACACAATGATTTACATAGCGAACGCGATGCGGCCTATTGTTAGGAACAAGTAAAATACCTTACGGCAAAGCTCCCGATCGTTCTAGATAAAGTGCGTCCTAAGGGCGGTGGCAAAGGACTTAGTAATACAAAGAGCGGCTCTAAGTGGTAGCCCTATATTGGAACAAAGACCATTTATTATCATGTTAATGGGTAAGGCTAATTAAGGAGGTGCGCGGAACCCGCTCGACTGCGCCGATCCTCCCCGGATAGCCTGCTAGGTCTGGAAATCGAACGATCGAAGTCTAGGCGCGAGCGCAGCCGCCAGCGATAGTATTCTGAGGGTGTTGCATTAAAAATTTATAAGTTAATTAGTCTGCAAAATATTTTATACTTAATACATTTTAACCGGCGGTCGAAAAGAGTTGTACTGTATTTTAACGCAGATGTCTGCTATCTACATAACCAAGAATGTAACTAAACAATTTGTATGTTTATTTAATTAGGAGTGATAATACAATTAAAAATGGAGACTTCTGTATCTGGGGGAAATCTACAAAAGAAGACCCTGCTTTCTTGATAGTACAGTTCCTTGTGAGGAATTTCTACCTACTAAAAACACCTCAGTAATCACTCTCCATGCCATCTGAGAGGTCTGAGATAGATTGCACAGAAAGAGTTATGAGGTAAATCCCGAAGGATTTTTTAATATCTAGGACTTAGTGCAAGACTTCCTTCTGAAGGTATTCCTCCAAATCGATAATGAATTCTTTATCGCTCGTTAGTCCAAATCGAAAAAATTACTCGATTTTCTTTAGTATTCTAATGAGCATAATTCCAGTACACCTTTACGGGTTTCACGATGGAGTACCGGATTGCGACGCCGGCATTCATGAATTCATTGCGATGTTATCGCTTGATATTTATATAAGCGATCAACTAAATCTGTCGCCACCATCAGAGTTCTACTCCAGGGAATCCGGAATTCAATAAATGAAGTAATATATTATGTTAATGACATTTTTCTAGCCGTGGACATGATGATGATGAATGGCATTTTATGTTTGTTAATTTCAGTTCATGGACAATTTTGTAAGAGCTGTGAAAAATATAAACAAAGATGGAAGTCAGCGTCATTTATTCTGATCCTAGATTGGTAATAAACCTTCATTATTCTAAGAGATAAAGCTTTACCATCAACATCGTGAGGAGTTATGTCATCGCAGATAAAAATTGATAAGTATTCCCCATTCTGGCTGTTGTCATGAACTCTTGGATTACGTGGAAGCAGATGAGTAATTTGCTTAATCATTATCGCTTTTTTAATGAAACAATGTAGTTTCGCATTTAACACTCATTACTTATCATCAGCATCAGATCTTTATTAAGTACGCGGTGGTAAAACTAACCCGGGCTTTAAGGGCCCCCGGGAGGCTAATTTATTGCACAGCTGATCGGTATTTACGCTTGATTATCAAAATCGCCGACGCGAAGTTTTATTGCTTCCATAACTTTTTCGTATCGCCCCGAGATCGCACCGAGTGCGTTCTTGTTAAGATGACAATAATTGCCTCCCACCGTAAACGCACGAGTCTAGATTTTTATCCTTATTGTATTACTATTATGAAAACACTGGTTAAGTGGAGGTTGCTACAGTGGCTTTCGCAATATGATATTCATGAAATATTGACAGTGTTCTCTTTAAGAAAGCCTTTCCCATCTATTTTTAGGCTGAGACGACATTGCTACGATATGCCCTTCTTTGGGATGAGTTGATGAGAAAAAAAGGCGTTCACGATGGTGTGTATTACGTCTTACCATAACAATGTGGTAAGTGAGATCGAGGTTGTACTTATCGTATTCAGACACTCGTCATCATCACCCTATAGACGTCCACTGCTGGACATAGCCCTCCCCAAACGATCTCCGAATAGTCAGCATGACCTCCGGTACCGCTGGGCACTAGGTGGTCGTATGTAGGGGTTCATATAAGGGGATTTGGGCTATAACCCACCGCGCTGATCCAGTGCGGGTTGGCGGGAGCCAGAGCCTCGTTTGATTGATAAGCAGGGTACACCATGAGCAGGTGAGGTTAGCTTGGATCCCTTAAGTTGTTGGGGGGAACCCCTATTCCAATTCAAACATTGCTAACCCATAAGGGCTGTAGCTAAAGGAATTACTGTGGTAATAATACCACAGTAATTCCTTTAGCTACAGCGCCCTTCAAACCGAACAATATTCAATGATAATATAATATGTCATTTAATTGATTTTAATTAAAAAATTAATGGTGAAAAGTCTCTATTGCCGGAGACCAGCTAGGATACCATCGCGAAGCCGATTTCAGCTGCCAAACAGTGGTGTGCGAGCATTGCTGTGTTCTGGTTTGAAGGGCGGTGTAGCCAGTGTAATTGCTGGAGTAACGACGACTCAACATCTTGTGTCTCAAAGCGACGAGCGCAATGTGGTGCAGTGTGTACCGATACTGAGTCGCGCCACGTTGTTGTACAGGTGTATCACTTACCATTAGGTGAACGTTCCACTTGTCTCTTCACTTAATGGAATTAAAAAAAAACATGGTATATATTATATTACTCTTACTAACGATTAGTAAGAATGTTTACTCAAACACATTACTCACACCGGATGGAGACACAACGGTATATGCATTTTCCCAAAATAATCATACTGACTATAACGCCATTCAAACCGGAGGACAGTACTGTTTGCTATTAGAAGAATTACCTTCTAGATATTTTATAACAATTGTTCTTGTAATTTTTTTCTTTGGGTTTTTTAGGGTAGTCTGCATTTTCATCAACTAATTCAGTTTTCATATTTCTTTTTTTTATTTTCTTCTATATTCACTTAGTGTTTCTTATTTCTGTTTAAGCTCGTTAAGCAATTATTACTTCAATCTTTATGTATATTTATCCAAACCAGTAATGATAGGTATATAACCATCTGCAGTATCCGCTCTTGCTTTATCTTATTCTATCGATTCCTTAGTCTCGTTCTCATTAATTTCTCCACTGACTATATTAACATAACTATTATCTTCATCGCTATTGTTATTTATAGCATTAACTGCTATTGAAATATATACTAAACATATTGCTATACCATTTTCTTGTAACAGTTTTCCCTTATATCGATTGCTGGATAATTGGCTGTGAACAGTTTAAATTATAACAAAATACTTTGGCCTTAACCTGATCTCGTGTCGCATCTTGGTTACACTTTAACGTTCAGAATTGCGCGCCCGATTAAACTGTTAACATTAAGATAAAGCCTTTAAGGTCACCGCGAGCCGGCCGTGTTAAACACCCCATGCCTTTTTGTTCGGTCGGATAATTTGAATTGCAAATCCTACCGCAAGCAATCGTCTATCTACACATGCTATCCGATGTAGGATCCGGATGCTGCCGCGCTAATGGCGCAGACACATTTTTATTAAAGGCTTTATAATATCAAATGCAAACCCCAGTAGTCTGATTCCTTTACCACGATCTGGAAGATTTAGGGTCGTAGCTTCCTATTTTCTCTATAAAGGATACGATAGCATATTAACAAATATATAAGGAAATATATCTACTATACTTTAAATCGCTTACCCCACATATAAATATGTATTTATTAAAAAAAAAACAATGAGAAACCAAAAGCACATCTTTGAGGTTTTTATATATATGTAATACAAATTTAATTGGTAGCTGGTGAAAAATGACTGTGTTCCGATTTGAAAGACGCTGAACATAGTGAAATTAGTGGGGGGTAACTTTGAATTCTTGGTGTTTTCATATTATGATTGTAATTAATAGCATAATTATGGAGGAGTATCAGTTACTATCAGGCAAACGTTACTTTTCGACACGAAAAAAAAAACCTTAAACCGGTGCGTATTAAATAATTATGCATTGTGTCCCACAGCCGCTTAAGAATATCGACTACATTACAGTAAGCGACTGACGCGTATCGACTTTCGTCGAAAGTTACACCATCGTCGAAATCGGCCAAAGGAACCGCTCCCCTCAATTGATTTATTGACCTCCGCTCACACGCTATTCGAGGACCGACGATATATCTTAAGATATCGTCGAACATCTCCTAACAACAAGTGGTTTATATTCTATATTTGGTAAATCAACCGTTATTTGCTTAAAACGAATGTAAGTACGATTTAACCTTTGCTTAATGTAACTTGAATGCTTCGAGTATCGATGTTATTGGCAAACGTACTAACTGTATTGTCAATCTAACCACATATAGATTTAACCGCTATAATTGCTACGTTTTGAAATGATCGTTTTAACTCAATTATTAACCTGATGGATAATGATCATCGTGAAACTTTTCCACTCACCACTACCACCAGGATATACTTGAAGACCTTATTACACGTAATAATACTTTATCATTAGATGACGTCCTCATATAAATAAGAGATGTAAAGTATCCCGCACAACTCACGGGATCCAAGCTAATCTCGCTTGCTCCTGGTGCACCATGCTAATTAAAAACAAAGCTCTGGTTCCCACCCATCCGCATTGGACCAGCGTGATAGGAAACGTCCTAAATCCCCCCATATAAACCCCTACAAATGACGGCTCTTAGTGCCCGGCGATGCGGGCAGCACAGGACTGACCGATGTGAAGATCTGTAGGAGAGGCAGTATATCCACCAGTGGACGTCTATCAATTGATGATGATGATCATATAAAAATTATAATTTTTTAGTTTTAGTTTTGTCTACTTCAGTAGATCAAGCCTGTCCTCTCGTCTCGTTAGCAGATACAATCTTCAAGTACATACCACTTTTAGATCCACATCTTCAAACTCAAGATTTTGCATTCAATTTAAATATATCCTTTTGACGTCTGAAGTCAGTTAGGATGTTTACAAAACGTTATAATCATATCTAAAGGGTACAGATCAATATTGTATTACTTCTAGTATATACTTCTAATAATTATCCTATCGATGATGGAAAGGAAGTACCTGATGGAACTGATCATTCAATATCAGATAAACTTGATCTTTTATATACCAGTTTAAAACGTGGATATATTTACAAAAACTTTTATTGTATATAATGATTTTATCTCAAGACATAATAAACGTTAAATCTCATTTAAATCTTTCAAGATCCAAATAAGGCGAACTGAAGATGCCCCTACGCACAGCAATCGGTATGCTTTCGAAAGTACTAATTTAGGTCCGCGGACGTTGGCCGGAGAGCACTGGTTCATGTTTTTTTTTTTCTCTCTCTCCATCAGGTGCCTTCCGAGTTTACCGTAACTTTTGTTTTAATATTAAACGATTCATGATTTTATTTTATATAGAAAACGAGTGAATAAATATTCACGGACATATGAATCTATATCTTACGTAATACGGGTTTAAATAACGAAAAATAACACCGAAACTATTTAAAAATCAAACTAATTAATTAACATAATTTTAACTTAATCTAAAACGCTTCTCCCCATTTCCCCATAGTTTTGAAAACGAAAAAGCTAGATGGAAATCTTCCAAGCCATTTAGAGACTAGTACAGTACATACAGATCTAAAGATTATACGTCTGTCTGTCGCAATATATAAACATACACAAGTATTTTAATTTGGTTTTAATTAGATTAAAACCAATAACCGCTTCCGTTGAATGCAATCAATCATTCTTTATTTAATGATTAACATAAGTAAAGTTGGAACGAAAAAAAAATTGCGTCGGGCCCCATCAGGACTCGGCTCACGTGAGTCGTTCTTGAAGGAAAACCTATTAAATTTTATGTGCGTTTTCCATACTCGACCTGCTCCAATTTTTGTCTGATTCCCGGAAACGATGTAAAATATCTAGATAGGACATGGCGAAGAAATTACGAATTAAACCCCAGGATACCTAGGCTAAACCCAGAATAGGGCCCAAGTCAATCTCACCTGCTCTTGGTGCGCCCTGCTAATCAGCAAACGAGGTTGTGGATTCCAGCAACCTGCATTATCCCAGGGTGGTGCGAAAGTGGCCCAAATTCCCCCATATGAAACTCTACAAACGTGGTGATATTTGAGAAAGCCTGTGCCCAGCAGTGATTGTCTCTCGGCTGATGATGATGACTCAAAGTGAATCTTGACCTCTGTCATCTCTGTGAGGGGAGACCACTTAAGTACGACTCCTACTTCTGTCGCAAAACAATATTGTGTTCCGTCCGTTTGGGACAGAAATAGGAGCAGTACTTGAATGGTCTTCGCTCACAGAGATGACAGACGTCAAGACTCACTTTTGGTCGTTGCGCCAGAAGGATCATCGCTATTAGACGATAAACGTCCATCACTGCTACACATAGACCTCCCCCAAAGATTTCCACGACGATCGGTCGCACGTTGTTCCCATCCAGCGGGTTCCAGCGATTCTCATCAGATAGTCGGTCCACCTTGTGGGAAGCCTCCTTACACCACGTCTGGCTGAGATCTACCACCAACAAAGTTGCCAAGTTTAAACGTATACAAGTATGTATGTATGGGGAGAGGGTCACATCCAGCGGCGGCGGTACATCGCGGTGTCTCGCGGGCGGTTAAGTCAGTGACGATATCTTGATTGTCGTAAAATTTTATGTTGCCTGGACAAAGCGAATTTTGTTAATTAACCGTTCCGTTCGTACCGGGGAGCACCCTCTTTTGTGATAGATAATGTGGCTTTTTTTTCATATAATCTTCGCCTCGAATCTTAATTTCATTGCAAGTCATGCGGTTACATGCATTTCAAAAGAGATGGCGGATTCCGCTCTTTGTCAATTTGAGCGGCTCGTTATCGGACATGTTGCATTTAAAGCGGTTTTGATTAATATTTAGTGCAGCAAACCTCGTCTGCAACAATGTAAACTGTTCCATTATAAAATCTGTCAACAAGAAAAACAAACCTTTAAGAATTTTAATTGGAGAAACGCTGATGATCAACAAACAGATTTCAATCGACGTCTAGGTCAAGAACTGGAGGCTTAAATAATACACAAACATGAATGTACTATTTATAACATTACAGTGGAGATTTAATATGTGGGATATACATCATCATCGAGGGTGTGAGAGGGCCGGCACTACAACTCACGGGACCCAAGCCTACCACTCCTGCTCACAGTGCACCCTGCTAATCAACAAACGAAACTAACGCCCACCAACCTGCATTGTGCCAGCGTGGTGGGAAAAAGCGTAATCCCATATGAACGAGGCTGACTGCTGTGTTGGAAAACCCTCCACAAGGTGGATTGATAATCTATTGAAGGTCACAAGAAGCTGCTGGATGCGGGCAGCTCAGGACCGATCGATGTGGAGATTTTTGCGGGAGGCCTATGTCCAGCAGTGGACATGTGTCGACTAATGATTGATATATTATCTTCAGCTTATGTATGTATACTGGTGGACAAAGGCTTTTTTGATCAAGCTGCAACCGCGGCTTTATTATGCAGTCCCTCTGTCTGAGCAAAAGCTACACATGACCGTAATTTCAAATGCTGTAAATTGACAATCTAGCCAGTGGATAGCGGAAGTGATATTACCCAGATTACTCCAGTTACTATTTGTGACAACCGAAACACAACGGTGGTATTATTGCGGCAGATTTACAACATCAGTACGTCAGCTAGATAGGCGAGTTTCAGCCCTGAAGTCTCGAGCTAGTAAGAATAGGACTAAGGTAAGCCCTGCCTGTCGTAGAAGGCGTCTAAAAGAGTCTAGGAGTTTCGTGTGCATAGAGCGTGAGACCTTAACGCTCAACAAGTGAACGTGTGTGGGACAGCGTATAGCTCAGCAATGGTGTTTAGGAGGGTTCAGCTCCTCCTCAGAGACGTGTTCATAGTGTTCGTGTAGAGGAGCACCGATGCGTTCTATAAGAGATCCCGGAGCCTCTCCGAATGCACTGATGCAGAGCACCGGAGAGATTTTAGTAAGTAAAAATTAAATTTAATAAAAACTATTTCTCCCTAGAAGCAGGGTATCTTTTGAAGATTTCCCACCCGAAACCAAAAAAAAGATAGGCGAGTTTTTAAAGCCCTGCTACTAACCAAACTCTAAAATATGTATCCTCCATGCTATCTTACAATACAGTTAACCACCAAGTCGCGGAAACAGGTAAAATGGTTCCCTCACATTAAACGGCTTACATAACCAGCGATGTTTGCGACTGCTGACTTTAGTTAATTAACCGTGGAAAGAGCTCAAGAATGTTGGTTTTTACGATCCACCGAGACATTTCTTTCATTACCACTCATTAATTAGACTTACGAGTGGTACGTGTGGTGGCGGTCATTGTGCACAACCAATTCAATATTTACGAGCAGCCCGCTCGTGATGATATGTCAGCCACTTACGCAGAGAGAGTGGCAAGTTCTTATACCCAGAGAGAGTACGAGATATGATTAAAGTGGATCGAGCCGGAAAGTTAAGAAATGTCACCCGAAATATTATCAGCCGATAGACGTCCACTGCTGGACATAGACCTCTCCCAAAGATCTCCACATACATCCAGCATGGCCTCCGGTACCGCTGGCACTAGGGGCTGTAGTATGTAGGGACCTTCACCTGATGGTAAGTGATACGCCTGTACATAACGTGGCGCTAGTTAATATTGTATGCACTGCACCACATCGCCCTCGTCGCCTGAGACATAAGATGTTGAGTCTCGTTACCTTAGTAATTACATTATCGAACAGCGCCTTCTAAACCGGAACACAGTACAACTGCTTCTGTTTTCACTATTGCTTGTAAACAGGCCGTGGATCCGGGTCCACGAGCCTAGTATCAGATGAGCTGTAAGAGTCGCTGACTTGCAAGCGTTTACATCATCAAGAATCTAGACTACTGCTTGGCGGCATAAATAGGCGCTGCGGTGGTACCTAGACGATTTCCGGCGACAGAGACCTACCACTAATGCAATGTGTCACCTACTGCTCACTGTTACTCCACGATGCGTCATATGAGATGACTAAAGAAAGTATAATTTCAAAGGAAGAGCAGCAGTTTCCAGTTACCAGTACGCTGCACTTGTTAATCAGCGCGATAAGTCCTCACTAAGTGGCTTTTTGAGTGAAGTTTCCATGTTCGATCAGTAAACGTCAACAACCTGGTAGTAACGTCTCCTAAAAACAGCAGTTTTAATTATGACGAAACTTCAAACATCCTACAGATCGCTAATTCGTCACGGTAAGATATTCTAAAGATTCTACAATCAGCATATCGTAATTCGAGTGAATCTAGGCCTCCACACAATGCAGAGATGAAGCAGGATGTGTTTGCTAATAGGTGTGTCATTCGCATTGCTATAACATCGACAGGAGTGGTTAAAGGTTATCTGTGTACTTGGATGAGCCTACTTTCACCCAGTCTTTTTAATGCAAAGATATTTCTACAATCCGTTCACACGATTATGTACTTTATTTATATGGAGAATAAGAGTTAAACTGCCCTATCGTTGAAATGGTCGAATCGTTTTATGATATACTCGCCCGTATGATTATTTATTGATACTAAACTACAAATGTTGTTTTTATCATCATCGTGCGCGTGATATGAAATTGCTTTTAGCTAATTCATGAAGAATCGATGATAATGGAAATCAGTGTAAATGTCGTCATTGATAATGATTATTACCTTCACCAGGTGGTCCGACGTTCTGGTGTAGGTTGCGGGAAGCAGCTGGATGCGGGCAGCGCAGGATCTATGTGGAGATCTCTGGGAGCTTGTGTTCAGCAGTGGACGTCTGTCGGCTGACAATGATGCTGATGATTACATTTATTACCTGAGATAAAACTATGCAATGAAATTAAATATTCGTTTGGCGACTTTTGTATATTACTGGTGGTAAGTCTTTGTAGCTGCAGCCCTGTAGTCTCAAGCTATTGAGAATAGGACTAAGCTATTCCCTGCTAGTTGTACAAGGTGATTGAAAGGGTCCTCGGGTTCGTGAGTCTTGAGAGTGAGGGACCTCAAAGCTCAATAAGCGAGCCTTGATAGGACGGCAAATGCACGGTGGTCTTGTATTTGCTGTAACACAGTCCTAAGGAAGGCTTTGCCCGTCCGTGGGATGTTTGAGTGCAGGGAGTCGCCACTGTATTCTGTAATAGATCCCGGAGCCTCTACATAATGCACTGAGGGAGATCACAGAGGCGGCTTTTAGTGAGTAGAAGTCCCACATAACCTTGCGTCCCCCCCAGAAGCAAGGTATGTTTTATAAAGATTTCTAATGCGATAAAAAAAATATCTAGACAGTTACCACCGCAGTGTCTATTGCAACCGATAAACAGTACTGTCTTCCATTTTAAAGGGCGTTGTAGCGAGTAAAATTACTACGGTAACGAGACTCAACATTTTGTTTGAAGGCGAAGAGCGCAAGGAGGTGTAGTATGTAATATTCTAACTAGCTCTGCGTTGTTATGAGCAGGCGTATCACTCACCACCAGATTAACATCCCAGTCGACCCGTCGCTTAGTTAAATAAAAAAAAACAATATACAATACGCAATACAAATACTAGTTAAGTACATAGAATTCAATGTCTGTCTGATTTCATTGAAGGTTCATTGGTCTCCTCAAGACCTTCAAACACTTGCTAAACTATAATAAAGTATCAACTTCACAAGAAGAGACATATCTCTTTTGTTGGAGTTATATCCACTTAGTCGCCTATTACAACACGTTGGCACGAGAATGACGATGGAAATACGACTATTCTAAACAGTCTTTCCATAACCTGAAAATCTTTACTGTCTTAAAGAACACCAGCATCAAAACTTCAGCAGTTAAAACGAAGATTTATTACTTACTATAGATTGGATACAGGAATCGACAGGGAAGTGCTAATGAAATGGAATTATCCTTTTAGTTATAAGTTTAGAAAAAAAAAACTAAACTTGTAATACAGTACTAAAAAATCTATTTCTCGGTACTTATCTAGTTTCTGCTCAAACACTGTATATTTCCACCAATATCCCCATCCCACATTCAGTTAAACTAACTGTAAAACATTTCAACCTATCTAACCCATCTGACCTCTCATCGGACGCTATCAAACACACGTTCCGGATTAGGAACAACTGAACTGTTAGATCCTATGTTTTCATGGGCATTTATGGTGTAAGATCTATCTACAGACTAAGGTTGAGGTAAGAATATAGTAGATATTGGCACATACTAAACAGCGCCGGATGTTATTCCCTGATGATTTTACAGCTTCATTAACGATTCCTATAAGTGGAGTTCTTGAGCCGATAATTTGTACTGCTTGCTGAACTAAAGCTGACTATTTCAAATTGACGTTTTATTACGATATTGTTATCAATGCCTAGAGTACTTGAAACAGGATAGAAGAAAGAGTTTCGGAAACATTTTTTTATTCAAAATAAAATTACAAATCGCTTGAATTAACTTTTTCTTTTTAATTTGAAAAGTTTGTGAGCTTTCCGTTCTCCATTTGTAAAGTTTCTAACTGAATATGTGACGCTTTATATCGACTTCACACCTCGGCCTGAAGGGATCGCGTCCACACCCAGCAACGCGATCAATCTTCAACTCTCGTTATGGCAAAATCCACTTGAGGCCGCTGAAGAGCATTATAAATAACCCATACCCTACGCAGCGCAGATTTGCTTTCGAATTTTTTAACATACCTACATAACTTTTTACTTTTACTTATAATAAATTTGAAAATATTTCCAAATCTACATCTAGGTGGTCTCTTTGGGATAATCAGATTTAATTTTTGTACAATAAATATGAATTTCAATGTTTATTTAAATTTAGATAGGAAAAACTTTCTAGATTCATCTAAAAAAGTTTTTCTAAAACTAGAAATTGTAAAAACATCACATTCTAGTATTCCGTCTTTGTATAAAGTATTATAAACCGGAAAATATTTTTTCGTTTTTTTTTTTATTCTGTATTATGTATACATTTGACTTCTACTTCCTCACACAAATCTAATCGTGGTTTCCGTCTGACTATCATAAGCATCCAAAGCGGTGATAGCTCAATTTTAAGGGCGACAGCATTTCGAATCGTGTTCAAACATGCCCTTAGTCCATCATCTCTGAACTTGAGCAGTTGGGGAGTGAAAACAACGTGAGAATCCCAAAAAGCCTCAAAATTTATCGAGCACAACCGATATTAATCAGCGTTGTGGATTGCAGACCTTGATTTTCTCGATACGAGGGTAGGATCTCAGGATTAGGTAATGGGTTAGTTTACACTTAGTATATCTGCTTTATTATTATTATTCTATTTAAATGTAATTAAATTTCCACAAAAAAAAACACAATACAGTCAGAGCTGATGCATTTCCTCCAACACATGGACACCGCCTCGATACGAACGAATTGAGCAAGGTGTCAATTCAATTCATATGAGAGGAATGGAATATTAATTCCACAGATCGGTTGACTTTGCGCAGCCAGGAGTTCCGGCCTGGCTGTTTAAGGTTTTATTAATTATTTAGCTCGTAAACAACCTATCAGTGCCCACATATCACACACAAGTAGGAAAACGTTTACTTTTTAGTTAACTGTCTCCAAGTTGAGACGGTTGCGGCAACTTGCGGAGACCTCATAAGGAATAGCCTTCTAAGCTCTCTTATTAACCAACGACAAAGAGGAAGTTCTTAGTTCTCAATGCATATATGTTTTTTAATCTATATAAATAAGGTCAAGCAAAGTAAAAGAGAAGGATAAGGAAATGTGACTACTACCCTATGGGATAATAGAAAGAGAGAAATATAAAAAGCGTGGACCACAAACAGTGTCACATAAAAATTTAAATATCTATAACTACCCTAGATGAATGAGACAGCAGATTTTTTTTTGTATCAGTTAAGATGTAGTCTAAATCTAAGAATAACCTCTCACTATAATTAAAAAAAAAATAATAGATATTAAAACTTCTAATGACGTAAACATTAAAGATATTTGCTTTAATATTATCAAAAAATAAACTAGTATTATACTTATCTAAACATTATTTGCGCAGGCGCACGCAACGTCAAGGTTCGGACATCAGTTATAGCCATTGAATGGTCACTCACTATTTGCTTAAACTCATTACTCAAGCATACTTTAATAGAAAATACTTTAACGAATGTAGAATCATTATCGATTTTGTTCCAAGTGTTCCATTGTATTCTTATAATAATGAGTTCCACTGTTGAAACTATGGTCTCTCACCCACAAGGAGAGACTCTGGGTCGTGATCCACCAATCTAGGTAGGTGTAGATTATACAAAAAATATTCAACTCATGTAAAATCGAATTCGTCTTACAAATCAAAGGGTGAACCGTTTACTTCATATCAAGTGATACAAAACACAAATACTGAAACTAGTAAACGATCCAAGTAGCTCGGCGACTATGTTTCCTAGGCGGCCTGATTCCTATCTTCAATAGGCGATGTCCGGACCTAACGTATGCAGTGTCCCATTGGGTAAAGATCGGAATGCCCACGTCTATTGGGCGATACGGAAGACGGACTGGGTACAAAGCGATAGCTTTAAGCTTTAGCTGATGGGGGAGCATTTAAGGTGCGCGTCTGGATGCTATCAAGACATGATGCATCTCGTTGTCGATTGGCTGCGCAGATCTCATAAGCACAGCGAACGTTTTAAGGAAGGGTTATCTGGGGCGCTCTGAGAAATGCGTCAGGACTACGAATTTGTCTATACGGGTTAAAATAGGATCCGCCGACCTGGACACAATAATTAGACTCTCCTTTATCCAATTCTCTTACTATCATGCGCTTTTTTTATTAGACGCAAATACGAATAACGATGATAAACACAATATTATGCACATCGCTTATTTCCTTTCATTAACTACGACATCCTTCTAACCGGAATACGGTAATGTTAACATAAATCGCCTATCCCTTTCTATAGTAATTTTTTCATATCAGTAATATTAGATGTATTTTTGTTATGAACTACTTTTCCAAGATTGAGTCGGTTGCCACGGACCACTAAGAGGATAATTAAATTGAATCGAATGTGCGAAATCGTGATGATTGCCGAATAAAAACCATAATACGAATGACGGTTCCAAAATTTTTACAGCATCTCGCCACTCGTTTTACGGTAATGTATCGATTTACAACTTCAACCGTAAAATTTATTTGTCCAAGGCGTTGCTTATTGTTATTAAACGTTCACGTATCGACTCCTTTAACTTCTGAATTGTGTAAACGATAAGATTTTATAGTTATTACTACTTCAACGTTGAGATTTTTTTATCTTATCCACCAAACGTATTTCCAGTGCAATAGCCGGTCGGAGCGCTTTGACACGACGTGAACGTACTTTTGTCTTTTAATATATAAAGTGACAGATCATCAGTAACTTTATCGTTACTATTATCATCAACAGATAATAGACGCTTATTCTTGGACTTAGATTCTTCCTCTGGGTTCACTCTGATTTCGCTGCTCTCACCCAGCAGCGTACAATAATATTCACCAGATTGTCACAACCATGTTTGGAACGTACTAAAGTATTTATTGTTTATATCATACCTTGACGGATTGAAATAAATTATCACAGTACTATAACATACATTATTATAGTTACCTCGACGGACTATCTGTTGCTGACGTGGGTTTCTGTTTCTGGATACCTTCTAGGTAAGTACCACTGCAAGTCTTATTTCAATTCCAAGCAACAGTGTGCAAACATTACTGTGTTTCGATTTGAAGGTAGCTGTAACTTGTGAAATTAATGGGGTGACCTGACAACATCTTATGTTTCAACACAACGAGCACAATGTGGTCGCTAGATAATCTAACTAGCGCCACATTGCTATGAGGAGGGCGGGGGGGTTTTCACTTACCCTCAGGTGAAAATCCAGCTCTGTCTCATCAAAAAAAAAACTATTTTGCGACAACAATAGGCCTCTGTTCACATAACACATGAGACCTACATCTTAATTTTTTATGATATATTAAATAAAAAACTAAACCTGATTGGCAGAGATGTGCGCTCACTATATACTGGAATAATTTTCTAAATATTACCACCAAACTTAAGCTTGAACACCTCATGATGACAAACGTGATGATGACCTACTCTCCTACGTTGTATCCAGACGGTCTCTAGCATGCTACCTTGCAAAATATATTAACAACAGTCACTCTAGTTAGCTTCTATATTAATCAAAACAGTACACGCGTATACATTATAGTTAGTGTCATCGGTAATCACGTTTCGGCCTTCGATCCCACCAAAACCGTATAATGAAGATCCAATTACGACCAATAAACATATTAATGGTCTCATTACAAGCGGAAACTCAATTTCTTGAATGTTTAAAACGGATAATAAAATGATTTTTAAATGTAGTCAATTTACATTATCTCAGAGTTTTAATTGAGCACCCCTGATAAGCTGAACTCGTGTTCGACATGATCCTCATTGGCGCGAGCGAACTTTACAGTTCTGTCATTCGATTAACGATTAAACCGTTTTGATATTTTTTTCATAGTTCTCATTTACAACGAGCAACATTAGAGACTTGGATTTGTTTAAATTCTATTACTAACGCATTACAGTGAGGTTACTTAAATTATTATCGGTACAGTTAAAATTGAACATAAACAGCTTCAAACCAGCACCATACGAGCTAAACAACAGAACAATGATGGCACGCAATAGCTACTTAAACCGTATTAATCGTTTATTCGCTCATTAAAATGGATCCTACATAGAATAACAAATCTTTGTCCCGGTACTATCTCCGGCCATTCAGAGCATCCGCACTAAAGGAAACAGTGGGGACAATGTTGATTAAACGAATACCTAAGTAAGGAGAGGGTCCAATAATTGCTGGCTCCATTTAGACGTTGCATAAACTACTGAATGGAACAATTTGTCGGTGCACCCTTTAGGAGTTCCTTTAAAAGAGTCGACATTTCCAAAGGACCGTTTGGATCGTTCTGATACCTCGTTAGTTATCTCGGCCCGCCGCTAAATAATTGTAGCAGGATTGTCTTCGGCCCTCATTTGATCTGAAATAAACGTAACAGTTGCTGATGTTAAAGTCGAAATTCGAGCGAAAGTAAGATCAGATCATCAGCGAAATGCTCATAGAGATTTCTATCTTGCCGAAAGATAAATACGATTGAAATTTAAGGTAGATGACCAATTGTTGAAAAATTTAAATGATGAAGGAATTGGAACCTTAGCGCTAGTATTTTAAAGT
This sequence comes from Ornithoptera priamus, assembly GCA_029034505.1. Lineage (NCBI taxonomy): Eukaryota > Metazoa > Arthropoda > Insecta > Lepidoptera > Papilionidae > Ornithoptera > Ornithoptera priamus. Next base: position 1,113,390 of record JARDWD010000685.1, read on the forward strand.
GTGATGTGTAACGTGAAGCGGCTGTTGAGGCAGTTTTTAATGTACGCAGTAAGCACGGAAGCGGGCGCAATTTAACTGTCCATAGTCTTTATTTACTGGCGTTGAGTGATATATTCACAGACAAATGCGATAGCTTAAACAGCAATTCTGTTGTATTTGAATTATTTATCGAGCAGTTTCGCATTCACGGCCGCGACTGGTACATGTGTTATTTGTTTTACAGCTCTCATTAAGTTTTATAACGGTGCACTCGGTGTGATGGATGAACTAAATTTAGAAATATCCTGCATACGACTTATAACAAACATTTACTAGTATATAATACATGAATTCTACGCAGTGAAAAGAGAAAAACAATAATTTCTATATACATATATACAAGGTGGCCCAAAAATAACCTTCCGATGTTTTTTGGCTGTAATTTAAAAAAAAAGTGAAAAACGATTGTTCTTGTGGATTATTTTTTTACATCAAGGCAAAATTTATAGCATTTTCTGATAGGAGGATTACTTTTGCGCCACCCTGTATATTATTTTATACTTTTTGATAAGTTCCTAGTGAAGAATACTAAGAATAAAAAGATTAATAAGGAACTACAACTTTTGCGATTATAAGTATCATCCTTAATACTTGCATCTAGGGAATAGACGGTTATCAGCTTCTGCGGTCGTGAAAGCACAATTAATCGCTTGACTAGTGCCCGATTCAATTCAATGGTATTACTAGTGGTGAACTTCTGAAGATGGTAAGATAATTTTGAGTTCGGTTCATTTTTCGCCAACTATAACTCACAACATTGATCGTCCACCATAATAGCATTGTTGAGCCTTTCCACGGCTTCATTATCAAAGGTCGTGTAAAATTTAGCTTGGGAAAGCATTCAATTTTTGTTTTTAACAGAAATCCTATTAGCTTATGCTCTATATCATCGTAATCGGACAGATACGTTCAAAACATTATTGAAATGAGCTGCACCAGCGCCTTCTAAAGCTTCATGTAATTTTTCTAATCCTACCGCGGCCTGTGCAATGAATAATGCATATGAACTGCACGCGATATGATCGTATCTCATCCGTACCGAACCTAACATCGATATTTCACAAACGATCTCTAAACGATTATTAAATTGATGTCATTTGTAACATTGATTACGATTTATTGATCTATGTGATTTTTTTTAAAGATTTAAACGGTGGAGATAGTTTTGTGAAAGTTTATTAGTGGTAGGTCGGTCGGTTGCCGGATATTGTTTAGTTACCATCTCAGCACCTATTTCCGTTGCTAAATAATAGTGTACTAATATCACTATGTTCCGATTTGAAAGACGTTGTAGCTTTTAAAAGAATTTAAAACATTTTTTATGAATATATAACTGAGAGCTTGTATAGGCCCGAGGTCATAGTATTACTATTGATAATCATCTCCATTATACTAATTAATATTCTTTATTATCAAAATTTTAAGTATTTTATTGATATATTAGATAAATCTTTATAGTATAGTTATTTTCCTTTATTTTGGTTGTCTTTTTTTTATCATGTTTACAGTTGTTTTCATCACAATTAAGTTTAAAAGGAAACAATAAATAAAGATACTACATTGTTTGCTACATTTCATTTGTGGAGTTTATATTACTAACAAAAACTTTTCAGTCAAATTAAAAAAAAACTAGATAATCTTATTCATGATGGAGAAAAGTTCGCGTAAGATTAAAAATGTTTTCGCAAGTTTGAAATAATTTCAAATACTTAGGATATGATTGAATATGCTGAATTCATCATCGGTGACATTCTATACGTCCGTACGTAAGATATAAATTAAACGATCATAAATAGGCTTTAAATCTTAGCAAACTATATCACCACTATATCTTCTTAATTGTATAAGTTTTTGCGTGGTCATGATAGATCACCATTCATCTTTGCGGATAATTGTATGGTCAAAGTTATACAGGGTGAAAGGTAATAGGTGTAAAAGATCTGTAGGGGCTAAAGTATAGCTCGTATCCTGTCTATCTGTGTATTGGAATACCCCATACAGAAACAATGGTTCTGGACTTATTAATTTTTTTAAAAAATTGAATGATTTTATTTCTTATTTATTTCTACACAAATTTTAATGCAATAATTATTGTTTAATCATTGTTTTATTAAATTAAATTAATAATCAACACTTAGAGGCTAAAACTATTAAAATATGGTTCTTTGAAAGTTGTGACAGTAAAAAATAAGGCGTCGTACTTACATATTTATTTAACCCTAAAAGGAAATGTTAGTTTTAAAAAAATACGTATAAAACACTTAAATAAGTACCTCGCTTCGATACCTATCCGACAAGGTATAGGAAAGTACATAAAGATCCTAAACCTTAAAAAAAACACCCTTGTAATAAAACTAAGTACCATTAAATATCAAAATGTAGAGAAACTATAAACAAAAGTCAAATTAAGAGCCGGCGGGCATAGACTTTCCCTCGTAGTATACATTTCCTTGCAGTAAACTTTTCTTCGCAGTAAACTTTTCTTCGCAGAAGACTTTTCTTCGCAATAAACTGTTTTTCGCAGTATACTTTTCCTCGCAGTGGACTTTTCCTCATAGTAAACTTTTCCTCACAGTATAGTTTTCTTTGCCGTATACTATTCCTCGCAGTAGACTTTTCCTCACAGTAGACTTTCTCACAGTAGACTTTCTCTCGCGGTATACGTCTCCTCGCACAAGAATTTTTCCCGCAGTAGACTTTTAGCCTTGTAGACGAAACTCGGCAGGGCAACCGTCATGCTGGAACACTATTTGTCTTCTGGTTTCTAGTGACATATCCTCCAGATAATTAAAATATGATTTCGAAGATAATCTTGGTACGTCTCCCCATTTCAATAGTTGGGCAAGAAGACTGGGACTAATAAATAAGTATGAATTTATGTCCATCTCTACATTTACGGAGAATCTTAGTTGTTAAACTCCTTCTCTAATCACGTGAAGGTTTTCACCTCGCAGAGCACAATCATGATTATTATGAAAATTTGTTATGCCGTCTCTGTCAAACTTCGTTTCATCAGTCCGCAATATTATGGTGTGAAAATTATTATTATCTTATTGTGCATGCAGCATAAAACGGCAGAAGTCTAATATCCTTGCAGAGTCACCTTCTTCCAGAGCCTGGACCGGTGTATAATAGTAGGGGTAGTGCCTTGCCGTATGCATAAACCACACTTTCCATTGAGTTAATCCCAGCAATCTTGCCACGACCCTGGTTGACGTAGTCGGGTCTATAAGAAAATGGTCCATGATTGCTTCTTCCTCCGCAGTACCGTAGATGCGTGGCCTACTTGCGTCACGTCACCTCTGCTGAACGGTGCCAGTTTCCCTGACGCGTTGATACGCCGCAGCAAATTCTATGACTTGGTAGGTGACGATTTGGAAAACGTAGCTGATAATCTCTTCGTGCTTGTAAAGAGTTTCCATCACTAAGTCCACAACGATTGAAAATTTATTAAGTTTATTTTGTATGGAATACAAAAACTATTCATAATTAAGAAGACAACGACAACGTACGTCCGTCCACGAAACTAGTTAAATTTTAACTGTCGTACTGACTCATTACCTAAAAATTATTTTTTTTTCTAAATTTTAGGAACTTTATGTACTTTCTTATACCTTGTCGAATATGTATTGAAATCAGTTACTTATTTATGTAATTTATACGTATTTTTTATAAATAAAATTTTATTTTAAGATTAAATAAAAATGTAAGTACGACACCTCTATTTGTTACTATCACGACTTTCAAAGAACCTAATTTAAAAGTTTTAGCCTCTAAGTCATGATTATTAAGTTAATTTAGTAAAACAATGGTTAAAGTATAATTATTACACAAAATGTTTGGTAGAAATAAAATCATCGAATTTTTTCCTACCAAATTAGTAACTCCAGAAGCATTGATTTTGGATGGGGTGGATGTTTCCATACATAAATAGACAAGATACGAGCTATACTTAAGCCCCTACAGATCTTTTACACCTATTACCTTTCACCCTGTATATACAAATTTGTTTCGATCAATAAAATTATTACTAAATATAATTATCAAATCCAAAAGTTCATACATAGAAATGTATGTATATTATGTATTGAATATCCGTTATGGATGTATATGTCATAATAACATAGTTTTCATCGTGAACTATTAGTACATTTGAAATAAATACTAAAACTAATAGAAATCATCTGAAAGTAAATACTTTAGATAATATCATTATCATTATAAGTTACTACAACTCCATTTACTAGCAGTCTGAAAAATTCGCAATAGCTAGTGAGATTACTAGAACACGAAAGTACTATCTTAAGTTTTTTTTAAATGGCCGCTATTGGATATCTATTATGGATCATCAAAGTAAGTGCTGTCTCTTTTCTTCTTTGCGTATATGTGAATATTTATAGTTTCTTCTTTATTAATATACTTGGTAAATAACATGCTTACTAAATGATAGTCTGAAAGATATAACTATTAGTAGTAAGAGTTTATTTACACAGAATTTACTGCCTATATATACCCATTATGCTTTATCCTTATCTTACATAGAAGAAAGCTTATCTTGTTCTATTCTGTGAGACTATATCCGGTAAGGGGTTGTAGTACAGATAATCAGATTAGTATACAATTATACTTAGGAATTAATATATTTAAAATCCTCATCATCAACAAACGATAGACGTCCACTGCTGGACATAGGTCTCTTCCAAATATCTCCACGTTTGTAGGGATTCATATGAGGGGATTTGGGCCATTTCCCACCATGCTAGTCCCTATGTGGGTTGGTGAGAACCAAAGCCTCGTTTGTCGATTAGCAGGATGCACTATGAGCAGGCGAGGTCTACTTGGACCTCGTGAGTTGTGAGCGGGAACCCTTACACCCCTACAAACTGCTATTAACATGAAATAATATAATTTATGAAACCCGCTGTAAGTCTGTGACTTGAGACATGAAGCAGTGACGGTAATATTGCAGATTATTAGGTCCGAAGTATCTTCCGATATAAAGTGGTTATTTTTTTTTTCATAATAAAATTCCAAAGGGATATATCATTTAGCGGTCCGATCTGTTCTGTATAGATCGCGCGCGGATTTTTAACGAGCGTTTGTCTCGTTACTGGATGTTGCCCGTTTTTATTAATGGCGGTAAACTTCACATATTTCAGTTTCCTTACCAGCTTTTTATAACGGAAGTTCTCTCATTCATGTAACCATCTCACATAGCGAAACTTTACAATGTAGGTAAGATGAAGAAATGATTGAATAGTATACATTTTTTTTAAATTGGTAGCAACAAACACGTAACGGTACAATTGCAGCTCCTATTGCAGCTAACAAACAGTACCGTGCATATATTGCCGTGTTTGAAGGGCGCTGTAGCTAGTAAAATTACTAGGATAACGTGATTTAACATCTTATGTGTAAGCGACGAGCGCAATAAGGAGCTGAAGTGAGGTGTATCATCCTAACGCCGTTATGGACAGACGTAACACTTACTCATGGTAGACATAGTATTTTATGGACATAACTGATTAGTGATTGAAGAAAGTACTACTTAGATGTTCTATAGGAAAAAAGAGACCTATGCAATATTTTAATATTTCACTCTATCAGTTTGACTCTTTTCTCGTGGGTGAAGATTCCGAGTCCCAATAGTGGGAACGGTAAATAGTATATCTATATTTATTTACGCACCTTTGATACATGCTTCGTTAGAATCATGAAAGGTTAGATCGTTGTCATTATTATATTTATATAGTTTCATATGTTTGCCAACTTATTTTAGTTAAGTTAGTGCAGGTAATACGTCTTTATTAAGTGGCAAACTAAATATAAAATTATTTTAACAGCCCTTAAACAATTTTAATGTAAAACAATACGTCACCGTGATTATCTACAATACACAATTGTGGGGTAGTTTGTTACCGTTTCTTGAAGAAAAACATTCAATAGGCTATTAATTAAGTTTAACTGTCCGGACGACGCCGCTGCGGACGGAAGATGTGATGCGACGGCAGTAAACTGTATTAATGAGGAAACACACAAAAACATTGATTATACATTAAATTACCTATTAACATACACATTTAATGAAACTAAATTTTACGAATTTTATCGCGTCTCTTTAATTACAATTATCAATACGACAGTTCGAACGCTTTGCCGCAACCACAGTGATGGTAAGACCGGTCTGCGCTGACTTCATTGCGTGGACATCATGTAGTACACAAGCTTGTAATTACTGTTCAGTGTAAGATCTATTCAAAATATTCTCTCAGTGTTTACAAGTTTTCTGGTGGTATGTGTTTTATTCGAAAGAAATCTAAAATTCACACAGCGGGCGAAGGACAGAGCGATTCTCGGAATATCTTTCTGCGATCAAAGCAAAAGTGAAGAGATTCGGAGATGAACCAGAATTATCGTCGTACCCGTACGAGTCGCGAGAATGAAAACAAGTCATTGATCTCGTATCATCATTAGCCGGAAGACGTCCACTGCTGGACATAGGACTCTTCCAAAAATCTCCATAACGAACGGTCTTGCGTTGCTCGAATCCCGTGGGTTCCGCGATTCTCACCAGATCGTCGCTCCACCTTCTCGGAGGCCTACCTACGTCTACCGGTAGCTGGCACCACTTGATGATAGACAAGACACAGGAGAGAGAATAAACATTGGGGAATTGAAGTGATGGAAAGGCAACACCAAATCGGAAAACGCAGAGTTGGAAAACCCTGACATTAGATAGACCGACGACATCAAAAGAATCACTTGGATCCACTGGACTCGATACAAGATGGTGTTTTGTGAAATATCTTACAAAAGACCTATGTCCAGCGGTGGACCATTCATCAGCTGAGATGATGACGCGTTCTTTGATTTTATTAATAATATGATACCAGGCGGGCGTTCATCCAACAATGTTTTGTAATGAAATTAGATTCGAAATTTGACAGAATTATTCCCGCTCCTCGGGCCTCTTCCCGTTATTAGCACATCTCAAACCCCTTCCGGAAGCAACACTTTATAAAATCCATTCTTAGGTGACTTTTACTCAGCAAAATGAATATTTCTACCAACTTTCAAGTCTTCTGGCCTTATGGTTCCAAATAGATCATAATGAGTCTCTATATAAGTGGTAAGGTGGTTATGATAAGATTATATATATATATAAACGTGACGAAATTTACTGTAAAATTTAGTATTATAAAATACTACATTATATTAACTACACACCCATAAAAAGCATATAATAGGAAAACACGTTAAATTGTCATTTCTATATGAATACTGCAGCAATAAATATAATTTCCGTTTCGCTGTCCTCACCGTTCGGTTGCAGCTGAATTGGGAACAGCTCGTGAATGTTGCGATGCGTTTTGTGCTCGTCGAAGTGATTTGCGCGCACAATGCGAGGATCGGGAGGTCGATAATTAAGACAAACTATTCACATAACGCCACCACGATGGCATTCGGGTCCAATTAAATGGGAATGAATTGGCGCCTCCCATGAGGATATCAATAAACCGCAGTCCAATTTGCGTATACACATAGCCCCGGGGCCGGTTGCAGAGAACAAATGGCGAATAGATGCGACAACCTACATATTATAACTTCAAATGGATATATGTTCTTTTAAGGCTTATACCATTCATAGTAAAATGTCCAGTGGTGACAAATCATATCTACGTGTATATTGGTTACAACTCCCTATTGTCGAATACTATCTAGATAGTTACCACCGCAGCTCTTATATCTGCCGCCAATAAGAAGTTTGGAAACGTTACCTTGTTCCATTAACTAAGGAAATCGATGAGATATCTTGACATATCTTAAAGAGCATCGAGCACAATATGGTCCAATATCATATCTTAATTAGCGCACATGACAATCATTATCATCATCATTTCTAATTACAGTAAATTACCACTGAACACTGGCTCAGTTTTAAGGAGTTGTCCTTTGTATAAAAGTTGTCAAGATACTTCAGCTTTAAGATTTCTACTTGCTGTCCTGTGAATGTATAGTCGTTTTTAAATCATTGATAAAATCGGGAGGCAGAAGGGGTAGTTTTAATGCATGATAATTAATTTTGCTTATGATCACATCATGTTCGTTGACAGCACAAGGTGACTTTTAATTAATTTACATACAGAGAAAGAGAGAAAGAAGGTAGGTTGAACAACTGATAAACAATTTATTATTGATTGCAAAAAGAAGGAAAAAGAGAAATTGAAGAACTTAACATATTAGTAAAGATAGAAATTATTCGCTCTAATGTCTTCTAGTAAGCGGAAGCTAAATCCAGAGGCAAAGATTCCAGTATTTATTGACGTAATTGTTTTTTATTATAACTCTTATCAAACATCCAGAATCATCTGTTTTTTAACAGCAGTAGAATAGTTGGCGCTCTGCAGACTATACCACAATAATGAGACGAAGCATAAGGAAACTATATAGTATCTTATCACATTCTCGTATAGTCGAAACTATAGTAATACATTTATCGTCGTCTCTTTTTCGTTACATTTCTTCGTTTCATCGCACTTCTTCTATTCACCCTGTCCCTATAGAAGTTTCACTTCAAAAATCATTTAACCTCTGAGAGGCAGGTTTCTGTATACTCCAAATATTTCCAGCACGAGCGCAAAATAGGTTACTTCTCACACCCGCTTGGGTAATTTATAGAGGAAGCAATGTCTGCCGCCATGGCGGAAAATCGACTGGATTGTGTTTTGTGTAAATTCATAGTTCAATGTTTACGCAAAGCAGCAATGGAATATTAACGGGATTGTAATAAAACTGTAATATTTCTAATGTGGATTTGTCTTTTTTTTAATCCACTCGAGTCCCTAATTTACTAATACTTTCCTAACTATCAAATTTTGGCTTCAACAGCACTTGACCTCCAATTGATACACGTCCGTTTATAATATTCATTAGATCCATGCAATGTGCTGTTTGTAATGAAATGATATCACAAATTTTATACAATGGTTTTTTATACTTGTGATAAGTCAACCCGTGTCCAAGAGCCCAGCATCAAATCAGCTGTAAGAGTCCATATGACTTTCAGACGCGCAACATCTCTAGAAAATAGAAGTGATACATCTCTGTCACCCAAAGCGTATGGATACGCTCGCAGTTTCGAATGACATGTGGAGATACGCAGAACTAACGTCACCAACATAGTCCAAAAGATTGATAGACTTAAGTGACAGTGGAAATGGCACATTGCTCGGAAGACCGACGGCCGATGGAGCAGTAAGGTCCTCGAGTGGCGTCCGCGTACCGGTAAACATGGTGTTGGGAAGCCCCCTACAAGCTGGGCTAACGATCTGGTGAGAATCGCGGGAAGCCACAGGATGCGAGCAGCATGTGGCCGATCGATGTGTAAAATTTTGGGTGAGGCCTATGTCCAGTAGTAGACGTCTGTCGGCTGATGGTGTGGTCTGTTGCCGGAGACAGTCTAGTTAGGTTCCACTACAGCTTTAATATCTACCGCTAAACAGTATTGTCCAAACATTACTGAATTCCGGATTGAAGGTAGCTACTTCTGCGATGATTATAGCTAAACGGTCGCCATCTCACATAATCCTGAGATTCTTACTCACTAAAACTCCCTCAACGATCTGCATCAGTGAATTCGGAGAAGCTCCTGGATCTCTTATAGAACGCACCGGTGCCCCTCTACACTTTGCGTTAACACGTCTCTAAAGGACCTAACCTTCCTAAGCATCATCATTGAGCCATTCGCTGTCCCACGCAAGTTTGCTTATAGAGCGATAACAGCCTCCACCCTCATGGCCCGCGATACTCTTAATCGCCTTCTTACCAGGGCTTACCTTAGTCCTGTTCTTACTGGCCCGAGACTACAGGGCTGAACAGGGACCTGCCACGAGTAAACTTATAGCATATATAGTAAATGGGGTTATATGATAAATGATATGCGATGGGGGGGGGGAGTGAAGCCGGGTGCGCGCGCTGCACGCGGCGACATCGCATGCCCGCCGTATAGTTATTTCAATATCGGATTTCAATTTATTACCGGCGCAGCGCGCGTTAGCACGTACTATCTGTGGAAATTATTGAGCTAAGCGCGGCGAGCGGTCGCTGACTTTTTAGTCGACTTTATTTTTCAAATCACACTATACACCTCTTTATATGTTTTTTTGTATAATGATAAGAAACGGAACGATCGGGTCGTTCAACTGACGGCAAACCGTAATATTCGCATACTAATGTTTAGCAATAGGTATGGGTTGAGGTTGTTGAATCATTATCATCAGCCGACAGACGTCCACTGCTGGACATGGGCATCCCTCAAGGATCGCCCTACCGTAAAGTTCATAGAGGGGAATTGGGATATAACCCACCACGACTTTGACTTGGCCTCCATAAGATGTTGGGCGAAACCTTTTACACCGCACAGGTTATTGAATGGCAACCGCATACCGGAAGACGCAATATTGGCAGGTGCGGAACGCAGCCGGATACGAGTATCGCAGTAGTTCTTAGAGGGATGCCTATGTCCTGCAGTGAACATCCATCGACTAATGATGACGATGATAAGTTGAGGTGGGGCTACTCCTCTCTTCGCTTGTATTACTATCCAAGTTCATCTTAATGTTTCTCCTGTTCCATCTAGTCAATATCATACACATTTCAGTATATATTACCTTACTTTAAGTTAAGTTAGGTTACCGCTAGCCCTGTATGAAGCGATGAAGCTATCATCATCATCATCAGCCGATAGACGTGCACCGGGTACGCGCTGCTCGCGTCCAATGGATACCGAAGAAACTATAAGGTCGTCAAAAAGACTAACAGCATTAATATCATTCGAAAAAATGGGGGGATTATCCTGAACTGTCTCCGTCAACGGAAATTAAACTAATGTTAATAAATATTAATACAATACGCTAGAAATATATTGAATACATTAATAGTCCTAAAATTGGAGCTGACACTCATATAGATGGTTAAAACCATTCATCCACTACCATGTCCAATTGACTGATATGTACAATAAAATTGTTTTTCCATGACCATATCAGTGTCCTCATGATGTATTCCTTCGCCGAAGAAAGTCGCGATCCACTGGTTTCTTAAGTCACATAAGCCATTCCATACACAGATAGACAGGATACGAGCTATACTTTAGCCCCTACAGATTACCTACCTACCTATTACCTTTCACCCTGTATATACAGAACAATTATACCTGATGGTAAGAAGACTGCTCGTAACAACGTGGCGTTAGTCAGGATGATATACACTGCATTAAGCTCATCTTGATATATAAGATGTTATTATTATTATGCATTTTAAATCGACACACAGTAATGTTTGCACACTACTGTTTCGCGCAATAGGAGCTAAGATGGTACCTTGAAGATCAACAACAGTACAAACAATTATTTTTTTTATTTGTTTATCAAATAACATTTTATTTAAATCGTTGTATTTTAATTAATATACAAATAAAAACTTTCTCCGCCTTTGTTTGTAAATGTTAATATCAACGCGCTATGAACGGGAGCGTGCGAGAGAGCGCCAGTTATATGAAGATGAGTAAACTAAGCTCGGCGTCGGTTAACCGGTCGACTTAACCGGTCATTGTTGACCCTAGCGTGACAAATGTTAATGTTTGGTTGGCATGGAAACGTGTAACGGTGCCAAGCGCAAGCCGTCGAAGCTATTTGATAGGGGCCCGCGGATCCGCCGGCGAATTAAGCGAACAAGCATAAATCTTAGCGTAGAGCTCTGTGGGAATGTTACTGTGCATAGGTTTTGTTTAATTTAATTTCTTACTAACTCGCAGTATAGCTTAATTACTTATTCAAGATTTAAGTCGACGATTTAAAGGAGTATTACAAAATAAAACTAAAGTTAAGTATAGAAGCTTAACCGTTTATATTTAACTGCATATTCGCTAGAGTAGAGAGTAAGACAAGAAACTCATGAAGAATCTTTTAAAGACAATATCTAGAACTAGCTGATCTCCGCCCGCTTTGTTGGCAGTGACACCCTCGCAACCCCCTGGGGAAGGAACTTTGTAAAATCCATTCTTCATCATCAGCCGACAGACGTCCAAAGCTGGACGTCATAAGCCTCTCCCAAAGACCTCCACGTCGTTTGAAGGGAATATGGCCGTGACCTACCACGCTGGCCCAGTGCGGGTTGGTGGTTGGTCAGAACCTAGCCTGTTATTCAGCATGGTGCACCACGTGCAGATGAGGTTGACATGGGCTACATAAGATCTTGAGCGGTTACACCCTGTAAATCCGCTGAACAAATTTTATGTCTAGACCTTATGGCTCCAAAGATGTCGAGTCTCTTATATATCTACAGATTTTAATACACTCATAATATCACCACACATCATCTGGTGGTGAGTCTCTGTTGCCGGATACCATTTTTTTTATAGAAAGGGTGAGCGAACAGTTCACCTGGCGGAAAGTGATCACTGAAGCCCATGGACACTTGCAACACCAGAGGGGTCGTAGCAGTGTTGCCAACCTTAAACCTTTGATCATCTAGGTACCACCGCAGATTCCGTTTCTGCCGCCAAACAGCCTTGTACAAACATTACTTTGTTCCGGTTTATAGGGCGTTGTATCTCATGAAATGATCGAAGGATCGAGACCTAACGTCTAATGTCTCAAGACAATGAGTACAATATATTGCTAATTAGCACAACGTTTATGTAGATTTCGCTGATAGGTCTATCTTTTTTAAAGCTCTAGGTACAGCGATAGTGTGGATATCCTAACTCATCTCTCACACTGAACAAATGGCTAATTGATGTAATCATTAGAAGGTAGAAAAGGTTTAAAGTTGTAATGAAGAAGTTAACCAATAGAAAACTGTGCAAAGCTGATCAAAATCGGTTTAGCCGAGTACATCATCATTACCTGGTGCCTTCTTCAAAACCAATTCGATCCTCAGCTATTCTTGTAACCAGCATCTACTTAGATATATAAAATATTATTCTTCTTCTTAAAGTGCCTCTCCAACTAGTGAAGGTTGGTGATCAGCGTGATACAGTCCTTTCTGTCTCCGGTTCGGCGGAACATTTCCGACGCCTCAGATATGCCAGTCCATTCCCTGATATTCCTCAACGATGACTTTTTCCTTCTACCCACCTTTCGTTTACCAGAAACTTTACCCATTAAAATGTTAATGATTTATAGCAGAAATAACTTTATTAGCTTTTCATAACTTAATTAAAACATTTTTATATATGGTAAGATATTTCCAAGTGATTTTTTTTTTAATAAATTCTCTCATCACCTCTCCTATAAAAAAAAACCTACTGACATTTTCATATAATATGGCAATGTTTGAGGTATTCGCGAAATTGTCGAGCCTTGGCATAGGTGTTGCCAGGTGGCAGGTAATAAATAAAATGTTGTTTACAGCGGCAACATATCGTATGATTGTTGGTGAATTCTTGGTAAATAGCTAGCAATTATGTTGTTTTGTTCAACGATTATGTACGCAATTATACGTGTTGATGAAAATTTTATACGATATAAACACACACACAAACACGAGCAATCACATAAACACACACACACACACATACACACATACAAACTATATATACCACGGCAGAGGTTAGTTTGTAACGCCTTGATATTTGTTTCTAAGAGGCACAGGTTCGTTTCCCAACGATCTTAAGCTTCCGGTGAAAGAAAATTTTCATCTTCATTCAACAAACATCCGGTGAAGGAAACTGACGTGTAGAAAAAGCAACGGCTTTCGTGAAGAAGTGACATCAACCGATCTGATCTTGATCAGCGTTGTGGATAAATTGATGTTCACTGTCTGCTTGTGAGAAAAGGCACCGAGTCCCATTAGTGGGAATATTACATAAAACTCTACCCTCAGAGTGGGAGAACAAGAATGATTTATATCGGATCCATTAATTCTGATAGAGATTCATGGTGATGGTTTACTCTAAATTTTAGTAGCATGCAGCGATTTCCGTCGTCACTTATCAGGGAGGCGATGCTACTCGCGCTTATATCCTGCCCAACGCCATCCATTAGTCAGATCGCTCTTTTTCATATCTGGAACAGGCAGTTAATAGGTGCAGCACAATCCGGTGCACTGCTCGAGTCACAGAGGCACGAGGAACTCTCCTTGAGCTTGAACCTATGAAGGTACTCGGAGAATCCCTCGTGCCCAGTGAACATGGTGGTAGCTCTGTTGCCGGAAACCGTCTAACAGCAGTGTAAAAATATTATACTGTTCCGGTTTGAAAGACGCTCTAACTAATGTAATTTACTGGGATAATAAGACTCAACATCTTGTATTTTAGGCGACGAGCGCAATATGAAGCAATATATTATATATAGGGTGAGAGGTAATAGGTATAAAAGATCTGGAGGGGCTAAAGTATAGCTCGTATCCTATCTACCTATATATGGAATACCCCATACAAACACAATATGTATGGAGTTATTGATTTTTAAATATTTTAAAAAAAAATTCGATTTTCTAGGAAAAAATTTGATTATTTTATTTCTTACTTATTTCTACACAAATTTTAATGCAATAATTATTGTTTAATCATTGTTTTATTAAATTAAATTAATAATCATCACTTAGAGGCTAAAACTTTTAAATTAGGTTCTTCGAAAGTCATGACAGTAAGAAATAAGGCATCATACTTACATTTTTATTTAATATTAAAATAAAATTTTATTTATTAAAAATACGTAGAAAGCACATAAATAAGTATCTGACTTCAATACATAGATAGACAGGATACGAGCTATACTTTACCACCGCCTTTACTTTTTTACATCTATTACCTTTCACCATGTATATATTAATATCTTCTTTATCAGCGGGAACATGTCCACCGCTGAGAATATTCTTCCCTCAAAGATTTCCAATTATACCTGCTGGCTTTCTACGACCTTCACCAGACCGTAGGAAAGAACTAGAATATCGCTTAACGAGTCCGTTATATAAGACTTTTTTTGGATTTTCTTATATTGCAATTATTTTAAGGTTATATGTTCCGCGGAAGCAAGCGACTCCATCGCCAAGAGAAAGCCGCTGATTCATCTGTCTTAAAAACAAATCATTCCCATATCTAGGCAGAGCTACCTGGTCGGGTAGCGCTGGTGCCGGGGTGCCAATTAAGCGTACGGTTCTCGTATCGGGGGGCCCACTTAGTGTAATAAAAGACTGCACGTACGTAAATTGTGAGTCGTATATAATAAATCTCGGCTGAACCGTTCCTTATGACGGTTATGACGCGTAATTGAAAAATTCGGTTATCGCGATCACTGTTTAATACTTTCGTAGAAAAGCGGCGACGCGTCAGGGTTGTCAGCTCGACATCGATCGACTTCACACATTTTTGAGTGTAAATTTCGGATCTAAGGGAACAAAGTTCACTGCTGGTAGGTCAGGTACCACCGCAGCGTCTATTGCTGGCGACAAACAGTAGCATCTGAACATTATTATCTTCCGATTTAAAGGGCGCTGTACCTAGTGTAATTACTGCGGTAACGAGACTCGATATTTTACATCCCAAAGCGATAAGACAATGTCGTACTATGAATAACATTCTAACTAGCGGCGCGTTGTTATAGGCGGACGTATCACTTAAAATCAGGTGAATGTACCACTCGTGTCGTCGCTTCTTTGAATAGAAGAAAAAAAAAAGTTTCAATGCCTTTTAATATATGACAGATCACAACATCGACAGAAATACCATCAGTCTAAGTCATAAACTAAATATTTTGAAATTATAAAAATAGTTCATCGAAATTTAAAAAAAAACTACAGTAAATATAAACAATTAATAATATATACGATACTTTAAAAGTAAACATCATAATTACTTAGTTAAGTTTTACTAAGCAAGAACAATTTATATTGTCTTATGATTTAAATAACACTGCGTTCAACTACAGACTCTAGCCTAGTCTATATTTAGATCTAGCTTATACATCTTACACTTCAAGAGATGATGTAAACATGTTCCGAGTAGATCATTTCGTAACTGTGAAGCCTACAGATGAAACACCAACAGATCAACATCCATTTCGTTCCCAACGGATCCCAAATTTATTGCAAAAAATCTTATACTAATAAGCTTATGTGCTCCCGTTCAAAGCTCGCAGTAGCCCTGGCGAAAAGTCCACCGTCTAAGTAATGGTTATAGGGAACCTGCTTCAGGTCTACAGAGTAAACAAGAAAATTTATTTTGAAGGAATGAGTTACGATCGATATGAGGATAGTAATTTCACGGAAACGTATTACGAGAGCGCTGCCTGCATGCATTGATGCTGTGTGAACTGTATGAAAAAAAAAGACCCTCGCTTCATGTTTGCTCATGTATCACAACAGTAAATAATGTCGGTTACTGAAAATAAAAAAAAAATCAGAGCTGTCATAATTTCCTTTGTCATATCCTCGACCTTTCGTTCAACATTCCAAATAGATGATACTAATTTTATTTGCTCAGTACATTAATTACCTACTAGCTCGTGTAAACTGTTATATAACAATTTATTATTATAAATAAATAATAATATTTCTGTATTAATAAATATAGTGCTGGTAGGTCTCTGTTGCCTGGGCGATGGTAGTGGACGCACCACCCCGTCAGCCCTGTAGTCTCGAGCTAGAAAGAATAGGACTAAGGTAAGCACGTGCTTGTCGTAGAAAGCGATTTAAAGGATCTAGAAGTTTCGCGCGCCTTGAGGGTGGGGGTCCTTATTTCTCAACAAGCAAACCTGCGTGGGACAGCATATGGCTCAACGATGGTGCCTAAGATGGTTATGATTCTCCTCAGAGAGGTGTTAACACAAAGTGTCTATCAGCGATGCGTTCTATAAAAGATCCTGAAAATGCACTGATGCAGAGCACCGTGGGGGTTTTAGTGAGTAACAATCTCACATAACCCTGACTTCTCCTCAGAAGCAGCGCATCTTTCGAAGATTTCTTTCTCGAAACCAAAAAAAGATCTATGTTACCGGAGACTATCTAGGTACCACCAAAGCTCCTATTCTTGCTCGTCTCGATGCTTCGTGCAAACAAAAAATTATTACCAGAATTCAGCTTGACAACAGAAATAGATGATGCAGCATCTACGAGTACGTAAACATCATCAGAAAAGAAAGATCTATCAACAGTCGGCCCATGTGTAACTCCATTTTTAATGCGAAAAATGTTCACGTCACAACCTGAGAACAAAACTGAGAATGATAAATTCCCGCCAGATAATCAGTCACGGATATAATCTTCCAAGTAAGTAAACTGAAGTGATAATGAGCTGGTCATATCTACCGTAGACCAAAGTCCTGTTTAAGAGCCTCTGGCTAATATACTGCCGCAGTCTGATGATAAATCAACTGGAGATATTTTAGAAAAATTCTCTCAATAGGTCCCTTACACAAGTAGTATATGGTCACCTGAAAATATTCGTTAGATTTAAATGTAAATAAAATAATAAATATAAGGTGTCAGTCAGAACTTTCCTGTCCTATTAGAATTCTTGATGCTGGTACCATTAGAGGCTCTGCGGATGCCTTACCCGTGAATAATATAGAATGATGTAACAGTAACAAATGCCAAGTGTAACAGACAAATGCGGATGTACTACAGATGCTGCAGTGAATATATTACTTTGTCATGATTCAAGAATTAATAAAAATTCATTTATTGGTGATGAATCTGTCACCTATCATAAGAATATTAGAGAACAACCTGATTGTGGAAATCATGTTTGACTTGATTAAGCTTTTGAATTTCGTGATCTATACGAAACATTATATTCTGATGCTCATAAATTTTATATATAATATCTTATGACCTATGTCGTAATGTCTATCGCCTGATGATGAAGTTCTTATACCAATGTGTGACGAAGATTTTAGAAATAATTACCATTAGGGTATTAAAATCCGAAATTTTATAAATATTTAAAGAATGACACGGACGCAAGATCAGAAATAAGCAAATGGCAAGAGAACAGTAAATCTCATAATGAATCTCCTTCTATCATTTTCTAAGCTCATGTCAGCCATTACATATTTACTAATGTTATATGTTATCTGTATTAAACTCTCTTACAATACATATACTAATCATAGTTGAAGGAACCATGTATATTTTGATTTACAACATGTTACATATAATAATGTTTTAGATAGTTCCAAGTTCCTGCACCCTTACTTTGGTTAGTTACTCAACCCTACAGTGGATTAAGAAAGAATATCCTTAGATATTAAGTTTGCCTTTTTGTACAAATGAAGTATATTAATAAATAAATATACAGTAAAGGAAAAGGGTATGATGTCATCATTATTCCGTCAGTT
This sequence comes from Ornithoptera priamus, assembly GCA_029034505.1. Classification (NCBI taxonomy): domain Eukaryota; kingdom Metazoa; phylum Arthropoda; class Insecta; order Lepidoptera; family Papilionidae; genus Ornithoptera; species Ornithoptera priamus. Next base: position 1,131,770 of record JARDWD010000685.1, read on the forward strand.
GAATATAAATCTGGACATTCCTTTACTGCTCTTCACCCAAGGTAGATTCTTCATCCGGCCGCCTTGCACGCAGTTCACGTTACATGTTACAATCGATCAAGATCGCAATGTGTGTTGGCGATGTTCATGTGAGATATTTTACTGCACCACAGAAAGGTTTACTGTCTATAATAATGAAGTAGAACACTAGGAAGACCGGAGAGGAATACAAAATTAAATTCCTCCCTGGTCAGAGATTTATAGACAGTATCTAAACAGTAATAAAGAATTCAACAAAAGATAACTAGAAAAAAATTCGTATCGTCTTATATAAAATGGAAGTATTCGATTGGAAATCTGTGGCATGAACTTGATATAAATCTAGAGGCAAATCTTCGAGGATTCTACTGAACATCATAGAAATTCTTCTTGATAACGTGACTGGAGTGTCCACAAGTAAATTTTGGAATATCAGTAATGTCAATTGCTGCTCTAAATCCTATATAACTTGTATTCCACTCGGTTCTATATTTATTACCAATTTAAATATTTTAAGGGTTGAAATCAATAATATTTGATAAGTTACGCCTTATTTTTCTTTTTTACATGAAATTTCTATATTTTGTTTCTTGTATTAGTTCCATATCTGCTTGTGCCTTCTTACATGCTTACTCTTTCGTTAGAGTTGGTGGTGAACCATTAAAGTGAATTATGCTCGTTTATACTCTTCTCAATTATTCCATTTCCATGTAATGATTGTTTGTTATTTATATAAAAATATAATTTATACAATAAACAATTTAATAAATAACACGGTTTCGAATGGGAGTCCAGTATTCAATCAGCGTATTCAATCCAGCCAAGTTGCACTCATTAAACCCAGCTTCACAAATCAGGTCGGCCGAAAGCACCGATAATTTCGCAAGAGTTATGATGTCGTCTCTCCAATTATAATGAAAACAATCATATCATTAAGGGACCCCGGGCGCCCCATAAAACCGTAATCGGGCCCCCTAACAATTGGCAGACGGATCTTTAGTACAGGCACCGGCAATACGATCTGGCATTTTTATTGAACCGCCGGAGTATTTATATCAGGTGCAACATTGCTGATGAGGAAAACGAAATACCCATGTTGACGGTTTGTCAAGATTTGTAAATTGAGTCTTGAAAATTAAATCACAATCAAATAAAAAATAAATAAATTGCTGGTGGTAAAGACACCATCTAGGTAGCTCTGCATCGTAGCTCAAAAAATAACGTTTTTTTTTTCACCTGATGGTAAGTGATACGCCAGCCCATAACAACATGGCACTAGTTAGAATGTTATACACAGCACTACATTGCGCTCGTCGCCTTGAGACATAGGATATTGAGTCTCGTTACCCCAGTAATTTAACTAGCTACAGCGCCCTTAAAACTGAAACACAGTACTGTGCAAACAGTACTGTATGGCGTCAGAAATAGATGCTGCGGTGGTATAGGTTATTACCGGACGGTCTCCGGTAATAGAAACCTATCACGAGTAGTGTTAATGTGAAAATGAATGCATGCAAGTCTTCTCCAGCTTCTGATCATCCAATACTACAACGTATTGTGCAGTAGGAGGCGGCGCGACGGCAGATTTAGACCGATAGCCAGCTCTCGTTAAGGCATTGCTGAATTACAATCGCCCATACAGACATAGCGACAAGCGTGCTGCTGGCGATCCAGCTGCGGATTTATTGCATTCCCTGCTCTGATGAAAGACTTATCAGCTTGATTGAGATTATCGCATTATAAATATTTAAAAGAAATTTGCAATACTTATATTAAACAAGAAACATTTTTGGCAACTGAACGAGATAAAAATATGGAGTGTATGGGATCCAGGTCAACCTCACCTGCATGTGGTGCATCCTGCTAATTAACAAACGTGGCTTTACCTCCCACTATTATTGGGCCGGCGTAGTAGGAAATGGCCTGAACCCACTCGTATGAACCCCTACAAAGAACTGTCATTGGTGCTCGGCAATGCAGGGAACGCAAGATCGATCGATGTGAGACCTTTGGGGGAGACTTATGTCCAGTAGGGAACGTCTACCAGCTGATCATGATGTCCGAAAAAATAACTGGTTGCAGATAATTGAAACTTTCTTCTTCTCTGTATCAAACAAATGCTGTAAAGAAGGACGTCGGAATACTTTGAAAGACACATAACAATTAGGAAAGGTAATTATTTCCTTGAGAACAATTAGCCGGTACTACATCAGCTTCCGTGTAGCTTATATCATCAGTTTGCACATCTCTGTTAAAGTACAGTACGACGCAAAGATTTACAGCAAGAGATAGTTTTGATAGAAGACGCTCACCCTTCAATAAACACAAAATGGTAATCTAACAGTCCACGAGGAAAATGAATTCTGTCTTACAGTAATCCTTCGTTAGAATCCAAGGCCACAAGTGTAGAAGTTTGAATAGCAGTAAGATTCTTACTGGCCCCTGATATATATATCTGTCTGCGACGACGTTACTGTGCTCTGATAATTTTCAGTTTGAGTATTGTGGGCCAACAAGTATTATCATTTATATTATTAAATACTACCCCTTGTAAATAAAACATGTTAGGCATAAGGGTTTAATATGATCAAACTGGAAAGAATGAATTGCTAGATTATTATTGTTTATAATCATACTGTGATGTTTACTGATGACTAGTTATCAAAGTGCATTGAACACGACTAAACATTCATAGTAAAGACACAAACCCCGACCCAAATAGGTTGAGGTGTGGAATTCTATTGATGGTCCGATTGTATCTTAGATCTGATCTGGACCCGCTCACCAGATAGCGGAGCGTGGATTGACGTAAAAGTGGGTGATCCCGGGCACCCGGCCCCTGGCTGATTGACGCAAAGGGTGTTAATGGTGTAAGGAATTGTATTAGGCGTCAGATTCGCTCGCCCATTCAAAGGTAATGTGAGCCGTTTCTGTCGATCTCATTGTTTTGCATTCGTGCTGTTACCACGGTAATATTTAGACATGTTTATCGGAATCTAAAGTCGTGCATTTAAGTAACGATTATTTGTTTTATTAATTCATTAGATGATGCAACGACTGGAGCAGGATGTCCACCTGATGATAGAGTGAGCACAATGATATACAATAAAACGTTTAAACTCACTGAGATAAAAAGCTACAGATGTAACTTACTAAACTTAACCGACTACAGAGTCTATCAATCCCGAAACCGGTGATATTAATAAACTGTTGTTTAGTCTAGGGATTCCCAGACTCCTTGGTGTCCAAATTGGTTTCCCAGCAATCAATCGCAAAGTCTTTAACTTAATAAGTATTTTGTATCGATACAAAAAATACTATATAAGAGATTTTCAAAGTAATTGAAATGTTGGGATCGAAGCTATCAATTAATTTTGGAAACAAGATCTCTTGCGCGTAATAATTTAGAAATACTCTTTTTTTTAAATTCACAAAGCGACGAATCGAGCGAAGCGTTCACCTGATGATAAGTGGTACGCCCGCCTATAAGAACGTGGTGCCAGTAAGGACGCTCATTGCCCCGAGACATAAGGTGTTGGTCATGTTACAACAGTAACTTCACTAGCTCACAGCGCCCTTCAAACCGGAACATAGTAATATTTGCTGTTAGGCGGCAGAAATAAGCGCTGCAGTGGTACACACCTAGACGGCCTCCAGCATCAGAGGCCTACCATCTGTAAATAGAAATCGATTTCTTAATACAGAAGGTAACAGGAATTTATGTTTTGTTATGCGAAAACTTCCTAAAAGTAGTAGAGGCACTAAAAGAAGAAAAGAAAAAAATTAACAATAAGTAATAGAGTATAAACCTCTTCGTCCTGATGGAGAGGAAGAATTCTTTGTCTTTATTCCATCAGACATAGAAATTATTTAAGCAGTCATAATTCTCTTTCCGTTAAAGGATCTTTTACTAACATTAATACTTTATTCGAAAATATACAGTCGTGTTGGAACCTGCGACGGTATACATTACCACCATTATCATCATATTCATCAGCTGATATACGTCCACTGCTGGACATAGGCCTCCCCCAATGATCTCCACATCGATCAGTTCCGCGTTGCTCGCATCCAGTAGGTTCCCGCGAAACTCATCAGATAGTCGGTCCACCTTGTGGGAAGCCTCCGAACACCACGTCTACCGATACGCGGGCGCCACTCAAGGACTTTACAGCCCCATCCGTATAAGGTCCTGCAAAGTCGATTGCAAAAAAAAATCGCGCCCGATGTCCTTAAAATCTTAAATTCGGAAACACGGTAATGGATCCACGGGCACATTTATACGTTCAACAAATGAACAGATCCTTGACTACTTCACCCACAAATTTCATTTGCGAACCGGATATATAACTTAAACTTAAACAAGTTATACTTAAAGTAGATTATTGGACAACTCTGAATATCCTGACTGCACATCATGTTGTCTCTTTTGAATTTATTGGCTTTTATATGCGTATCGAGTGCACGGTAATGCTCATGGAGCTTAAGTTATCTTGCTTCATATAAAAAAGGATCATACGAGGATTCCTTTGTTTCATTATCCTTATAAGGTTAAACAGTTGATTTAATGTGCTACCCGTCCTCACATTATGTCTATATGAGGAAATGTTTCGAAGCTTTCGGCTAATGAGATCAAGAGCGCTAAGATGTACGTAATTATACGTGTTCACTGCCTTTCGAACGCGTTGCCCGTTCAACATGGAGAGATCTTCATTGGGTAGTAATTCATTAGTTCTGAAGACAGTCTTCCGGTACGCGGTTTCCATTTGAGGAGCTTGGAGCTTCATCGGCTGTCAGTCCTTTGAGCGATGTGTCCTGCCCAGTGCCACTTGAGACTAGCAATCTTTTGACCCATATCTGATTCGATTACGCTGGGAAAACCTTACCGTTGCTCCCTGTGCGACTTGAAGACCTTTCACAAGGCCTGGAAGACGTATTGTTGGATGCCACCCATCAAGTGGTCCGAGGATCTAGTAAAGATTGTGGAAAGCGCAGGATCGATCAATCTGGAGGTCTTTGGCGGAGGCCTATGTTTAGCAGTGGACGTCTGTCGACTGATAATGATGATGATGAAACAGTCGAAGAAGTACGAATAGATTTGACGAGTAATCATAAAGTCTAGAAAATGACAGAAGGAAAAAGGGGGATATGGAAGATAATTAACTATCTGTTGAAACAGTATCTTCCGATAAAAATCTTGTTTAATAGATACTAGAATAGCATCCCCTTTTATTATGATACCCCCGAAACGTTTAATAGTGAACTGTGGTCGCTTTGAGATATGAATGTCATCTCGTTACCCCAGTAATTTCAATAAGTACAGCACCATTCAAACCGGATCATTTGTACAATAGCAGCTATCGATAGAAATAGATGATGAAGTGTTACTTAGACGATGTCAGGCTACAGAGATCAACCAACGAGCTATTATAGTATAAGCAGTCACCGAACGACCGATCGGTGTAGAGATCTTTGTGGGAAGCTCTTGTCCAGCTGTGGACGTCTGTCGTCTATAGTCATTAAAAATTATTAATTACATTTTTAATGAGACAAGCAATGAACTATATACAAAATATATAATTTCATAAACGATCAAGAAGTCATACTTTAATCGTGTACAAGTAAAAAAATAAACATTAACTAACGAGACATCACCTTAAGGTTACTTCTGTTTTTATTCTTACTTCCGGTAGCATATAATCTACTTCCTATATATATCGATAGAAGACAGTATTACAATAGTTCAGATATATAGATGATGACGCCACATAGCTGGGAAAAGGACAGGAGGAAGAAGATATAGATGAGTCGACTTTACAAGGATTTAAACTTGAACTTTATCAGCGATGGGAAAACTCGCAATATAACCATGACTTAGACCATTATTAAGATTCTCTTAATCCTTAACATCTCTAGATTAAGTTCTTATGGTTTTTCATACTTTTGAATCACCGTTAACCCATAACACAGTTGATAAAAAGGTAGTTTAAATATAATTATCATCATCAGCCCATAGACGTCCACGTGACAGAGACCTTCCTCAAAGATTCCCACATCGATCGGATAAGGGTTCATATTATGAGCTATTTCTCACCACCTTGGCTCAATGCGGGTTGATGAGAGCCAGAACCTCGTTTGTTGATTAACAGGCTGCACCACGAGCAGGTGAAATTGGCTTGGATCCTATAAGTTGTTGTGCGGAACTCCTTACATCCCTAATATAATTTATATAACTACCTTCAAACCAATAACGCATCTACTGGATACACAGGGTCCCTTATTAAAGAAAACTTAAATTTAAGTAATGTTTAACTTAAGCACGAATTAAGAAATTTAAAACAAAATAAATAAAACATGTTTATATATAAATATATATGTATATGGAGTAAGTAAAACTAAGGAGTGAAAAGGGTAGGAGGGGATAAATAAAGCTATTGTAAAATTTTAAATAAAAACCATATTAATTTGATAAAGATGTTTAAAAATTATTATTAAACTGTTACAACTATTATATAAAGCAATACCATGATAGTTATTTTTACGTTATAACTGTTAATTAAATAAGCAACTTTGTCTGGCAACACGGGGAACGAAAATATAACCGTCGCCGTGAGTCGTCAAAAAAAATTACAAAGCGAGATCAAAAAGAGGCGTGGTCTGTGGATTATTATTTAAGTAGTATAAACTATACTAAAAAATACGAATCTGTTGTGAAAACATTATTATAATCAATCATTTATACATTTTATAATAATGAAATTTTCATACATTTATTTTATCGATATTCGCCTATCAGTCGATTACACATCCCTACCAGGCTGCGAAAAGCGTTTACGAGGTATGCTAGCAAAAAAATAATAAATAATAAGACAAAATAAATAATTTAAATTATCTTTGGTTTTACTAGTATATCTTTAATAACATGTTCTTTTTAAAAAATATATTCTAGATTTATATACAAATGTCTTATTAATATTTAAAAACTTAAACTTTTTCAATAAGAATTTTATTGTAGCTGTCTTTAAAACGAAATCTCTAACGTCTGAGGTGTCAAGCAATATTTTATGAACTATAGTAATATAATAAATATAGTAATAATGAGTGGTATTAAAATGTCCGAAAGATGGTAATTAAGCATTTATAGAAGCATTAATGCAGTTTTATATTTGAAACGCCATTTTAGAGATTATTACTACATTATATACATAAAATCCAATTTTAATAGGTTTTGTCGCAGAAAAAGGGTAAAAAAAGAGGTGTAAGGAGTCCCGCACAACTCGCGGGTCCCAGGCCAACCTCACCCGCTCGCAGTGCACCTTACTAATCAACAGACGAGGCTCTGGATCGTACCAAACCGCATTGGAACAGTGTGATGGGAATTGGCCCAAATCCCCCCCATATGAATCCCTACAAACGACGGCCCCTGGTGCCCGGTGATGCGAGCGGCACAGGACCGATCGATGTGAGGATCTTCGCGGGATGCCCTTATCCTGCAGTGGACGTCTATCGGCTGATGGTGGTGGTAGTGCTGGTATAAACTAGACGTGTACTTAACATTGATGTATGTGGAACAACTGCATTAAGTTGTACAAATGAACTACTCAAGTAACTGCTACAGTTAGTCATCAAATTATCTTTGTTTAGTGGGAGGTCTTACCGGATGGTCAGTCGAGTAACTGCATGCTCTATTTCACCGCCTACTTAAGAACACAGTTCTTTACTTAAACGCCGCCACCAGGTTACCACATGCAGCTAAGCGTTCATGTTCTTAAAGGTCATTCTCCTTTAGTACCGTCAACATTGTTATGACAAAATCACATTACAGACTCTAACGAGATAGAGATAAAAGATGATACATGTCATATCATCAATTTGTCACTAGTTAAACGGAAACGGAAGATCATATTGTTGGCACGTCTCTGACAGTGGAAACAAAGGTTGCCGTGAATCATCAACTTGTGTATTATTAATTCCGGTAGCTCTTCGCCCTAATTGGATCTATTATACCTACCTTCTTCTCCAGTTTTACTGATGGTAAGTCTCCGTTGCCACAGACAGATTAGATATGTACCACAAAAGCTCCTGTCACCAAACATTAGTGTGTAGTAACTGTTCCGATTTGAAGGTAGTGGTAAAAATTCTATAATAACGAGACAACATCTTTTGTATCAAAGTAGAGTGATAAGTGGTGCTGTGTACAGCATCCTAACTAGCGTTACGTTGTTGTGTAGGTGCGTATTACTTACTACTAGGTGAACATAACGGATATTTAGCTCTTACTAATTAACTTTATCGAAAATAGTAGTATAATCCAGAAATTATCATCAGCCGATAGAGGTCCACAACTGGACTTAGGCCTCCCAGAGAGATTCCCACACGACCGACGTAGGGATTCGTATGGAAGGATTTGGGCTATTTCCCAACACGCTTGTGTAATGCGAGTTGGTGGAAGCCAGAGATTGGTTTGTTGATTAGCCAGGTGCACCGCGAGCAGGTGAGGCTGGCTTGGATCCTATGAGACCCCAGAGTTTATACACATATTTAAATTACTGTATATATTGTAAAGTTTTTAGATTGAGGCGATCAATCTCCGCCATTAATGCTAATTATACCAGTACCGAATGTGGTCGAGTTGCAACGGGAACGCAAATTATATTGCAAATTTCGATTTGCGCAGGCGCCGATTTTTCAGAAGGTCGACCGTACGTCTACAGTGCGCTCTTTGTTATTTAATACGCCTGTAATTAGGTCCCGATATAATTTTAAGTGCGACTGAAAGCTGCCATTAAACTCGGCAGCGGCGCTGGTCGCGCGTTTCACTTAGCTCCGTTGTAATTTTGATGCGATTTCCGTACGTGAGGCCGACACCTGGCGATCCGGGGGGAACTGAAGCAATATTAAACATACAGCCTGTTCAACATTTCAAGATATATATATATATATATACATACATACGTATAAAATAACGCTGAGGAATGTATCTTGTGAAAGACATTAGGGAAGGGCTATATCCAGCAGATTATTGAGAGATGATAATGATCAACTAATCAACCTGTAAATATAATGACATTTATAATATTTCGATATTTTTAAGTATTTATGTAATCAATCACTAACATACATCTCATGTTCAGTCTTTTTATATAGTTAAACTAATACAAACATCTACTTAAACTATATATTTTTAGACATATCCAGGATAGTGAACTAGATTTATCGACCTACTCGTAGCATAGCTTTCTTCTTCCTCATGCCCTTTTCCCAGCTATGTGGGGTCGGCACAGTATGTACTTCTCTTCCACATCCCTCCATCAGCCGTCATATCGGAATTCACACTCTTCTTACACATGTCGTCTTTCACACAATCCATCAACACTTTCTTCGGTCTCCCTCTAACCTTATAACCGTCCACGTTCATTCTCATCACTTTCTCTGTTTTATGTACTTCATCCCTACGCACAACATGCCTGTACCACGCTAACCTGTTGCTCCTCATTTCTCTGTCAATACAGCCACTTAGTATAGCTTTCTGATAGAAGAAATAACTTGTTGTTACTGTAAATTAAGTACAACGGAAAACTTCAATTATTTTTTATATATATTATTGAGCAGATAAACATCTGTAGTACTAAAGTTTTGACTCTATAACGTTCTTAAAGTATTAAGTTACTAACTGTAACGGGTGTAAGGGCTTCCACACAACAACTCACGGGACCCAAGCCAACCTCGCCTGCTCGTGGTGCAGCTTGCTAATCAAACGACGCTCTGGCTCCCGTCCATCCGCATGGGGCCAGCGAAGTGGGAAATGACTTAAATCCTTTCATATGAACCCCTACATTCGACAGCCCCTAGTACCCAGTTGTACCGGAGGCCATGCTGAATGTATATAGAGATCTTTGGGAGAGGCCTATGTCTAACAGTGGACGTCTACCGGCTAATAATGTAATGATGACTAAAAAAATTTTAGTTGCTAGACTAAAATATGAATAAAAGACAGCAAATCAAATAAACAGTCACCTCCTCAACAATATATCATTTCCCTGATAAAAAAATTTTGCACCTCGTATTACTTGACTGCGTTTCGGAGTCCATTTAAATATTGCATACATGTGATTACACGCGACTGTACCTAATTGAAAATACAGATTGGCCCCCGCAACCACCAATATTGTAATGAGCTTCGGTGGAGAACCTTCCAGCGGGCGTTTAAGTAACACGTCATAATTTCATGCGAATTACACGAACGATACAGTTCCTCGACGCTGAAGAGAATTCACAAGTGTGCTTTAAGTGAGCAGAGCGCTGCTTGCTGTAATGATCGCTGACGTCACGAAGAAGACGCCATTTTAAGGAGATGTATTCTTCGTCTCTTCCATACGGCAATATTGCCGTGTTGAAGATCTTAGCTGCTGCTAATCGTGCTCTAGTTACATGGTGACGAATTAAATGCCTCCGTGGTGTAACAGTTAATCACTCGCGATGAAATCAGATTAGATTTTGGGACTACATGTCTAGCTCAATTTAATTACTAGAGTTTTTACTGGACCTCAATATCATACGATGTTATATGACAATAAGGCTGTTAAGGTAAAGCATACTCGGCAAGCAAAGCGGCTTATATATATTTACAGCCGGAAGTCAGCGATAATGTGACGGCGGCAAATTTACAGTATCATATAATCCTCCATAGCCGGGTGGTTTTAAAAAACCTTCCAGGTATCAAATTCTAAGAAAATCTTAAAATTATAAGGCTAATACCTAGACACTGCAGAGAGTTAGCTAACTTAATCATTATTAATACTACTTTACTACAAATGGAAATATAAATGGTAAATATGTTATTTTTAGAACAAGATATATATACGTATATATATGTTTAGTATAACAATAGCTGTAAATGTTAATAACTAGACAATAGTACTTCTAGCCAGGTATAGTCATTATAGGTTTAAAGCTCTATGATAGATATAGATAAACCCTAAATGTCTTGTTAATATCATCTCGACACGATGTAACTAAAATGGCGGTATATATTTATAGAATGAAATGATTAATATATTTTAGGGCTCATAAGAGATGCGCTGGACAGGACCCGATGGAAGCAGGTCGTCCGCTCCAAACAGCAACCGTAGCACTGACCACTATCCTCACGAATGAGGGTACGACCCTAGAGAGAGAGGGATTTTAATATCAACTTTTAAAAACCAAGTACAATACTAAATTAATAAAACTTAAATAGTATCTAGTCTGGTGGTAGGTCCTTGTTGCCGCCTTATCGCTCAACAAACGCACCTGCGTGGGACTGCGTATGGCTCAGCGATGGTGCCTAGGAGGGTTAAGATCCTCCTCAAAGACGTGTAGCATGAGGGACATCAGTGCGTTCTATAAAAGATCCCACAGTCTCTCCGAATGCACAGATGCAAACCCTCGAGAGGGTTTTAGTAGTAAGAATCTCACATAATCGGGACTTCCCTCCAAAAGCAGAGTATCTTTCGAAGATTTCCTCCCTAGAACAAAAAAAAAAGTCTGTTGATGGAGATCGTCTAGGTACCACCGTAGCGCCTATAACATCCGACAAACACTAGTATGCAAACATTGCTGTGCTCCGGTTTGAAGGGCGCTCTAGCTAGTGCAATTAGTGACATTACAAGACTTAACATCTTATGTCTCAAGATGACGAAGCCCAATGTGATGCTGTGTATATCATCCTAACTAGCGCTACATTATTTGCAGGTGAATGAACGTCTTGCACGCCTCATATCCTGGTCGATTAAAAAAAGTAGACACAAAGTTATGACCACGACCACTCCATCAAGAGTGAGACCGACGAAGAAGATGTAAAGTAATCGATTTATTTAATAGTACTTCACTTGTAACTTTGTTAAAACTTGACTTTGTTTAAAGCTTTCTTATTAAGCAGAATCCAGCTTATCTCTAACTTTGAGAAAGTGGGCCTTAGTTCATCTTTCGAAGAATTAACCCTCTCTTTCCCTAAACTAGCGTAAAGCGAAATGCTTTTAATATCAACAATAAATAGATAAATATATGTTTAACCGGAAACGCCTGTTAGCGCTAAGCTGTTACGTCTTTACTGCACTCCGATAAAGAAGCTGCGTACTCAAGTAATAACCACATCTTTGCCTGAAGGCGATGATAGTAATGAGATGTTTACCTTTTTTCTTTTTATAATTTCATGATAATCAGCCGATAGATGTCCACTGCTGGACATAAGCCTCATTTTATTTCATTAAGCGACTAAACGAGCGAGACGGATGCCTGATGGTAAGTAATACGCCTGCCCATAACAACGTGGCACTACTTAGAATGGTATATACTGCCACCACATAGCGCTCCTCGCCTCGATACATAAGACATTGACTTTCGATAGCCCAGTAATTACACTAGCTATAGCGACCCTCAAACCGGAACACAGTAGTATTTGTCGGCTGCAATAGGCGCCGCGGTGGTACCTACCTAGATGGTATCCAACAACAGAGACCTGCCACCAGTAATAGCTATTGGTCCTTCAAACCGGATCACAGAAATGTCTGCACAGTACTATTTGTCGGCTGCAATAGGCGAAGCGGAGGTACCTACCTAGACGGTATCCAACAACAGAGACCTGCCACCAGTAATAGCTATTGGTCCTTCAAACCGGATCACAGCAATGTTCGCACAGTACTGTGTGTCGGCTGCAATAAGCGCAGCGGTGGTACCTACCTAGACAGTATCCAACAACAGAGACCTGCCACCAGTAATAGCTATTGGTCCTTCAAACCGGTTCACAGCAATGTTTGCACAGTACTGTGTGTCGGCTGCAATAGGCGCTGCGGTGGTACCTACCTAGACGGTATCCAACAACAGAGACCTGCCACCAGTAATAGCTATTGGTCCTTCAAACCGGTTCACAGCAATGTTTGCACAGTACTGTGTGTCGGCTGCAATAGGCGCAGCGGTGGTACCTACCTAGACGGTATCCAACAACAGAGACCTGCCACCAGTAATAGCTATTGGTCCTTCAAACCGGTTCACAGCAATGTTTGCACAGTACTGTGTGTCGGCTGCAATAGGCGCTGCGGTGGTACCTACCTAGACGGTATCCAACAACAGAGACCTGCCACCAGTAATAGCTATTGGTCCTTCAAACCGGTTCACAGTAATGTTTGCACAGTACTGTTTGTCGGCTGCAATAGGCGCTGCGGTGGTAGCTACATCGACGGTCTCCGGCAACAAAGACCTGCCACCAGTAATAGCTATTAGTCCTTCAAACCGGTTCACAGCAATGTTTGCACAGTACTGTGTGTCGGCTGCAATAGGCGCAGCGGTGGTACCTACCTAGACGGTATCCAACAACAGAGACCTGCCACCAGTAATAGCTATTGGTCCTTCAAACCGGTTCACAGCAATGTTTGCACAGTACTGTGTGTCGGCTGCAATAGGCGCTGCGGTGGTACCTACCTAGACGGTATCCAACAACAGAGACCTGCCACCAGTAATAGCTATTGGTCCTTCAAACCGGATCACAGCAATGTTTGCACAGTACTGTGTGTCAGCTGCAATAAGCGCAGCGGTGGTACCTACCTAGACGGTCTGCAGCAACAGAGACCTGCCACTATTAAGAAGCCTACCCCAAAGATCTCTACATCAATATACTATATATATGATTCACCATTAGATAAAAGTCCTATTTATCTCATCATTTTGTTCGGTAGATGTTAATGAGGTAGATGTAGAGCTTTATTAAGCTGCTATAATTTTAAGTTATCGCATAAGTTAATAGTCCGTCCACATGTAGATAAGCACAGCAAACGTTCTGCGGAATAACCTGAGACCTGATACGATATCGCATGATCTAGGCGACTGGTCCGCGCCGGGGTATCCTCTTACTATCTAAGAATGTAACTGTTAATAATATTTAATAGCGAGTTGGAGCTACGCTAATGCCTTCCGGTGCGCGTATCGTAAATCTCCAGCTCAGCGCTCGATCAGCTGACGTGGAGCGCGGCCGGTGCGATATGCTTACTAGGAGAGAAAGCTCACTGATGATCCAGTAATTCTAGATTCAGAATTGTAATCTTCTTATTCAATTGTATTTATATGTCAACGTTACGAGGGGTGTAAGAGATCCTGCACAGCATCTCACAGGATTCAAGCCAACCTAACCTGCTCGTGGCGCACCCTGCTAATCAAGAAACTAGGTTCTGGTTTCCACTAACATGCATTGGGCCAGTGCGGTGAGTAATAGCCCAAATTCCCACATTTGAACCCCTTTCATTGTGGAGATCTTTGTAGGAGGCCTATGTCCAGCAGTGGACTTCTATCGGCTGATGATGATTTACACGTTTTTTTTATAGGTTTTAAAAGTGGCTCATCGTCTTCATCATCAGCCGATAGACTTCCACTGCTGGACTTAGGCGTGCCCCAAAGATCTCCACATCGATCAGATCTCTCTCTCTCTCTCTGTAACTAATAAAGGAATGTATAACTATATCAGATGCATTGACGACATCATCAGAACGGTCGGATGTGGATGGATGCGGTAAGCTAAGAATCGCATTTGATGGAAGACATTGGGGAAGACTTATATCTGACAGTGGATAAACAAAGGCTGATAATGATGATGACGTATAATTATATTTCACGATTTATATAACCAGCAATTAAATCATAATTAAAAATCTTCACATCACTTACATATAAGGGACGCAGATGCTCATACACTGCACGTGTAACGCATCGCTGTTAAAAAGTTCTGAATTTATTCAACGCGTTAAACAAAGTATGTGGGTACAAGTTTATCTATGGTACAGAATGCGTGCAAGGCGCGGTGCGCGTGCGCAGTCGCGTGCGCCTCATACTGAGCGAGTTGAAGCCGCTAAGGGTAAGAGTCTACTGAAATCATCACAATAATATTCTTTGACAATATTGCACATGTTTATCGAAAAAAAGTTTTTTTTTTTAATAAACCAGCAATATGACCATGATATATCACCTTCACCTGGAAACTATAGGTTTGACTATGGTCAAATTGTTATGACAATTAAGTGCTAGTCTAGTTAATTATTATAACTTCAAGAATCATCTAAACTACAACGCCGTTCAAACCAGAGCTTAGTTAAGTCATTGTTAAATTACTGCCTTGCGAAAAAAATATTTAATGTGATGGTAACTTAACTAGATTCCTTCTGCTGAAGAGTCAAATATATTGAAGAAAGCCTGATGGTAATTGATCACCATTCCCCATAACAACGCAACGCCTTAATACGTAAGATGTTATATTTCGTTACGTCAGGAATATCACCAGCTACGACGCCCATCAAACCGGAACATAGTAATCTTCCACACTGCAGTTTACCTGCAGGAAGAGGAGCTAGACGGTCTCCGGCAACAGAGCTATCACTGATATTTCATTACAATCATCATCATCAGCCGATAGACGTCCACTGCTGGACATAGGCCACACCGCTGTTTACCTCTGAAAATATCAAAATATCTTTGGTTGGTGTGAAACAAGCCTAACTGTTGCATAACTTGAACTGTTAAATGATTTATTGGACTTTTTAAGATATGAAAGTGAAAAAAAATATTAATCGAGAGCAATCTATCTGGCAAGAGCTGCAGATAGGGGAGGGCCGGTTTTTACACGAGTGTTTCCTTACAAGCGCTTATATGGCAACACTATTACGGATCTGTCCTTTCATAAGATTTTTTTATGTTCGTCTAATCGTCATCAGACGGTAGACGTCCACAGCTGGACATTGGCCTCACCCGAAAATCTCCACATCGGTTGGTCTTGCGCTGCAATCAACACAGCCTCCGGCACCGCCAGGCACTAGGGGCTGTCGTAAAGGTACCTATGGGTCAGGATTTCAGTCATTTCCCACCACGCTGGCTCAATGCGGGCTGATGGGAGCCAGAGCCTCGTTTGTTGATTAGCAGGGTGCGCCACGAGCAGGTGAGGCTGGCTTGGGTCACCTGCGACTACAAAGCGTGCGCCCAAAATACTTAGGCTCTCTTATATTGACAGCCGAAGCACGACGAAGCTGTTATGGCATATGAACAATATGACTATGATAATCAGGCATATTATACTACTCGACCAACTGACGGCAGATAGGGTAGTAAGGTCTTCAAGTGGCGCCCGCGTACCGGTAGACGTGGTGTTGTGAGACCCCCCAAATGGTGATCTGGAGAGAATCGTCGGAACCCACTAGATACGAGCAACACGAGACCGATCGAAGTGGAGATCTTTGATGGAGGCCTATGTCCAGCAGTGGACGTCTATCGGCGGATGATGAATCTACAACAAAAGTCCAAAGTCCATATCAAAGAAAGAAAAAAAAAAACTTTTATTCGGCACATTACAATCTAACATACACACATTAAATTTACACACACTGCAATAGCATTAACTCAGCTATATGCTGCAGCTAAAAGCTGCATCGCTGATTTGCAATCGGTGTCAGTAATAACAAAAAAAAGTAAAGATACTTAAAAGAAACTTGATCAGTATAAAATATAGAATTCGTGACAACGACGAGTAGATATAACAACACAATAAATGTTATAAAGAAAATATATATATATATATATATATATATATATATATATGTATATGATAAGCCGGGAGCTGCAACTGCACAAAAAAAAATTACACAACGCAATGGAGACTATACCTACGTTTAGGTGTTTTACTAGTGCATCTGTGCATATTAAATCGATAAGTTTCACTGTGTTCAGTAAAATGAGTAGGCGATTTTGCTACTTGAGATAAATTATTGAGATGAAAGATTATTAAGAAAAGAGTCAAGTTTCCTTTATCAAGTCGCCAAGCGAAACAAGATTATTATGATACAGTAAACTAGTTGTACATTCAGTTAAGGAATTAATAAATAAATCAACGTTTACCCACGGTGCATGGTGCAGTGCCAATAATAGTATGAGCCCCCAAGACCAATAAGCGCAGACCAGGACATGCGCTAATCCCGTCATCCCCAGGGGTCCCTCCGACCACTCATGAACCCACAGTCACCTACAACACCCACGTCACCACACACACTTCGGACACTACCAACACGCTCCGAATCTTCGCATCACGCCGCCTTCGCTTCAGAACGCGGCGACACAGGTACTCACACACCGCGTACACTAAGTACACCCGCGATCAGGGGCGGTTCTCACCGCCCAGAGACTCCGATACAGGCGAAGGTAGTCGGCGAACAGGCCCGCGCCCGCCCTCGACGACCGAGTAGATTCGCCAGAGAAACCAATAACCAGACACATTATAAAAACTCCGCCGTCAGATAACTACACTGCAAGTAGTACGCTTTGTTTGTAAACAGGCCGTGGATCCAGGTCCACGTGCCCAGTGTCAGATAAGCTGTGATAGTCGAATGGCTTGCAGCGCTGACATCATCCAGAATTTTAAGCATGAGAGGTTTCATTTAATCCACATCTGCTCAATAGTTGGACAATCTCCACCACCACGCACACTCTGGACGTGGACAATTCCGTAATAAGTAACCTTCTATTGCAGGTGCCTTGCCCTCCTCATCCTCCCCGTTAAGCCTCAGCCTAGTCTCATTTACTGCTAACACATCCACGTCGCTCTCTGCAGCTGCACAAATAATTTCATCATGTGTTCCTGGCGGTTCAGCATTATATAAACCAGCTTTTAGGAATTCATATTTGGGATTTTTTTATTTTATATCATGTTGATTTTTTTTATGTATACTAACCTTGGATTGTATGGACTGCCTTGGCCTAAGAAATAATCATGGACCGATTTAAAGAAAATGATCACTGGTGTTATCCTCGTAACATTTTATTGCAGCAATGGTTAGTAAGGAAAGATGAATATCACTTATCTACCAGATTTCAATTATAAAACTGTGCAATATATCACTGGCCTAACTTCCTTCATCACAAACAACGCTTTTAATTAAAAGGAAGCTGCATACAGATATTTAATTGGTTGAACGACAGCCAATATGCATAATTTCGTCAGACTCCCACAATTATCTTGACCGGCATCTTCCTTATTCATTTGCAATTTAAGTGACGCTCACAAAATACTAAATTGTTTTAAGGGACCTTAAAAATGTACGTTCAACATACATGGGTTCCGTAAACAAAACTTGACCATTTCCAGACAGGTGTGAACTTGCCACAAACCATGGAATAGATGAAAATAATCATTAAAAGACCTTTAGACAAATTTTAGAAGTTCCGCATAACATCTTCCGGAGCCCAAGCCGACCTCACCTGCTCGTAGTACACCCTGATGGTTAACAAACGAGGCTCTGGCTCTGACCAACCAGCTTCGGACAAGCGTGGTGGGAATTGGCTAAAATCGCCTCACGTCAACCCCTATAAACGAAGGTCGTGGGAAGCAGCTGGATGCGGGTAGCACAGGACCGATTCATGTGAAGATTTTTGGGAGAGTCTGGTGTCCAACAGTGGTCTATCGGCTGATTATGATTTATAATCATCAAACCAGTGACGTCATCATCAGCTCATAGTCATACGAAGAAGACATAGGTCTTCGCCAAAGAGAACTAAGTATACAAAAATTTTGAAGATCAAAAAGGGAATGAAATAGCTCCATTATTAACTTAAAAGCTATAGCCGTTCAAAAGTTTAGGAGACCATAACAAGAGACGTCTCTAACGATTTCCTGTTCATCCAAGAATGGAAGGGATAAAATTTTCTAAAGTACGACATTGCGGAACCACGATAAATAGAGCTGTTGACTCTAACCTCTGAACATCTGAAAATGGATATTCAAACTGTTTGTTGATGTACGAAGAAAAATTAAACATCTGAATGCTCCATACCCGTTTTAACTTAACTGGTCCAGTGGCTGACCGTTTGCTTCCTGACACGGAAGACCGTGGTTCATTTCCGGAGAGATTTTAGAGTTGGTGGAATATTTTTCAAACAATCATACTGTTAATTGTTTTTATTGGTAACTGTTTAAATGTGAATGATGGTTATTTTTTTTTTAAATCTACTGTCGCAACACCATCACTGTATTTCTGGTAAAAGCTTATCTCACTTAGTTTAGCTTAACACGTTTTCCCTTGTGACGTTTCGTATGAGATCCCACGCCTCCTTCAAATGCATTAAAGGAAACCAGAGAGGGAGCTTTAATGAGTAAATATACATAATCCTATCTTCCCCCTCAAAAGCACAGAATCTTCTAGAAGATTTATTCTCGAACATGTAATTAAAAAAACGGTGATGAAATCTGGAATCTTATGCCTCAGCGCGACCAGATCAATATGATGCAATGTCATCGCATGAGGTCCTGCTCGTTTAAGTCGAATGCAATATATTATTCGCCTCATCCGAAGCTTCGTGAATCCGTGGCGGCTCCGTGAGAAAGAGTCCGCTCTCGTGAACTGGCCCATCCCGGTTTAGGGTATATCGCGCCAATCGGCCGGTATCGCGTCGCGCTTATGATCCCTGGTCCGGTCCCCTTCGCGCTGATTTATTCGCTCAACTGCCGCTCTTCGTCACGACGCTCCGTGATCGCCCGCACGACGCCGTCCCCTCGTCGCCTCGCGGACG
Organism: Ornithoptera priamus; assembly: GCA_029034505.1. Taxonomy (NCBI): domain Eukaryota; kingdom Metazoa; phylum Arthropoda; class Insecta; order Lepidoptera; family Papilionidae; genus Ornithoptera; species Ornithoptera priamus. The sequence continues at coordinate 1,151,360 of JARDWD010000685.1, forward strand.
GTAACCACCACACCGTCCGTTATCAGAGCTATAATTGTTTCAAATGCAACTGCCGAGCCGTTTTTGGATTTTATTGCATTTCACGAAGCGACGGGATAAACGAGAGATTCATTGCTGGTAGTTCTCTGCTGCCGGTGACCGTTTAGCTAACTACCACGGCAGCTCCTATTCCTTCCGACAAACAGTAATGTGGTGCAGTATGGTGCAGGCGTATAGCTTACTATCAGGTGAATATCTCCGCACGTCTCGTCGCTACATAGAAAAAAACCATCTGAGACAATAGACACTGTGCTAACCCGTATTATAATGAGGTGATTTAGGATGATACAGAGCACCGCATTGTCGTCGTCCATAACATTTGAGCTCTCGTAACACCACATACACACACATAAGTTCACCAACTACAACGCCTTTCAAACCGGAACACAGTGATGTTTGCACAGTACCGTTTGTCGGCTGCGATAGGAGCTGCGGTGGTACCTACCTAGATGGTCTCCGGGAATGAAGAATTACCACCAGTTTAGTTGGAGTTATTACATATTTTATTTATTTAATTCAGCGAAGATGTTCACCTAATATATATATATATATATAAGATATTTTATATATATATATATAAAAGATTTCCACTTTTGTAGAGACTCATCGCGACATCTCAGGAACTGTAAGGGTTGGAGACTAGAAATTTGATAGGAACATTCCTATTGCCGAGTAGAGGATACTTTCGTATTTTACGATATGTTACCCCTTGAAAGAGTTGTGGGGATGTTACTGTCAGCAAAATAAATGGAAGAATACTTATAAGATATAAATTAAGTAACTTCTTATAAAAATTGTCTATAAAACTATTAGATATTATAAATCAATTAAGCGGCGAGACGAGTGAGACCTTCACCTAATAGCAAGTGATATGTCCGCCCATAACAAGGCGGCGTTGTTTAGGATTACATATACTGCTTCACGCTTGTCGCTTGAGACATGAAATGTTGAGTCTCTTTACCCCAGTGATTTCATTAGCTACAACGCCCTTCAAACAGGAATATGGTGATGTTCGCACTGTACGGTTTGTTGGCAGAAATAAGAGCTGTGATGATATCCATCTAGACAATCTTCGGCAACGAAGACCTACCTCGGTATCAAATAGCGTTGTAGCATATCAACTTCTATAGCGTTCCAATCCAAAGCGATCATGATTGCTATTGTATATATTTAGATATAAAGATATATAATATATATAACTGTCGTGACTACTTTTGCGAGTTTCACCTAGTAATGACGGTAGCAGGTTAAATATGAGCATCTCCATATAGGGTGCGTGTTAAGGGTAAAATGAGAAATTGATCGTTTTGCGTAAAGAAAAATACCTTTAACAGGTGAATCGATGTGATTATACGACCGTGTTGTAATGTTCGCGTAAAATATTATGAGTGCTGTTAACATTTATGACACTTAATTTGGTCGCGCATAACGGCGGGGCGCGCCGGCCCGCCGCGCCTGCGCACTGCGGGCAACCCCGCCGGCATTCAATTTGTAAGAGACGGCGATTCGGACTTAGCCACTAAAACTTTAAAAAAAAATTGCATTTAATTTAGTTAATCTTCCCACGCAACAACTCACGGGACACAAGCCAATCTCACGTGTTGGTGGTGCACCCTGCTAATCAACAAACAAGGCTCTGGCTCCCATCAACCCGCATTGGACCAGCGTAGTGGAGAATGGTCCAAATCCCCCAAATATGAACCCATACAAACGACGGCTCCTGTTGCCAGGCGGTACTGGCGGCCATGCTGACGTAGATAAAGCGCCAGAACCAAGGCAACATAGAACCGATCGATATGGAGATATTTGAGGAGGCCTATGAACAGCAGTGGACGATCTATCGGCTGATGATGATGATGATAAAATTGATCACACATTAGGGTGTAAGGGATACCGCCCAACAACTTACAGAGACGAAGCCAACCTCACCAGCAGGCGGTGCGGTGTTAAATAATTTCCCTAATACCCCTCAATGAACTCTGAGTGGATCTCTTTAAAGGAAACCTATGTCCGGCAGTGAAGGTCTATCGGTTGATGATGATGATGACATTGATCAAAAACGAGAATGCTAATTAACAGTTTTCTTTCTAATTAATACATCAGATAATGAATCTTAATAATTTTCGAGTTAATCTAAGAGTTTGTTACCATTTACCTGTGACAGTAATGGAATATTATTCTCTTGCTTTCTAAGAGTTTAGTAACCCCGACTTCCTTGATAGGCAATGTGGACAATCTTCAAAGCTGGCAAATTTGCTAGTCCTGTTCTCGATAGGCTAAAGACATTCCTGTCTTACGGCAGTCAATGGTTGTGTCCACACGTAAAGGTATATTTCACCTATCAATGTATATGTTCTATTCTGAGAACATATTCTTCTAGCCTATTGCTCCATCACTAGGTGACGTTCCACCGACTAACAAAGAAATAATACTACAGTTAAAACTAAGAAAATATAAAGAGGTTATAATAAACCAATGAACAGATAGAAGCCTCAAGAATTGCCTGAAGAGCATATCTTAAGGAATTAGGAGACTGTTAGACTTTTAGAGGAAATACTACCGGTAGACTTTTCACAGGTCACCTACATGGTGGATTCATATAATAGCAAGTAGATAAAGTATGGGAAGCCGTTGGATGAGTGCAGAGCAATGCCTATCCGTTTGAAGATTTCTGGATGCCTACGTCCAAGCTTTTTTCTTGATAATGATGATGATAAAGACTGTTTTATTTCTGTATATTTGTTACTACCTACTTCCCGCAGTAACACCCCCGCAACTATCTTTGGGGAGGGATTTTCGTAAACTTAATACTTAGCTAACCTGGAATGGCAGTAGCAATATTTTGTTTTCAATGTTTACGTCTAATAGTTTCGAAATTCTCGTGATGGATCTATGAATCTCTGGATATTTTATATATATAGATGAAGATCCTCATTAGCAGAATAATTTTCTCAGCCACCCTCCGATTCCGCGAAGGCTTACACTTTGAGCGGCGTAAGCTAAAATATAAAATTTTATGTGTACCATCGATACCGAATGCATGCATTTCAAAATGAGTAACTGTTATAACTTAATTTCGACATAATCGTATCAGAAGCCGATCTTTATTCCAGTGATCCTCAAGAAATCAGTGTGGTCGTTGTTTTTCGACATTTACACGAAGAGCGGAAGTCGGGCTCCGAACGTGTTGTTACGTGGGAAAAAAGAAAGCGCAATAAAGCTTTTGTTGTCTTGGTTATCATACACGGTAATTTGTTGATATATTTTATAATTCATCATCATCATCAGCCGATAGACGTCCATTACTGGACATGGGCCTCTCCCAAAGATCTCCACATAAATCGATCCTGCGTTGCCCGCATCCAGTGGGTTCCCGCGATTCTCAGCAGATCGTCGGTCCACCTTGTGGGGGACCTCCCAACACCATGTTTACCGGTACGCGGGCGCCACTGAAAGACCTTATTGCTCTATCGGCTGTCGGTTCTTCGAGCATTGTGCCTTGCCCACTGCCACTTAAGTCTAGCCTAGTCTAATCTTTTTGGCTATTTTATAATTATGGAAAGTTATTGTATATTTGACTGCGTCCGAGATTGCAGTACTTGCTTTGTGCGGTGCGGTTGCAAAGTCTCTAGTTCAATTCCGGTGGCACATGTTGAAGTGTATAGTTTTAGGGGATGAAATTCGGAACTCGCCTATCTAGCTACTACAATGTAAATCTCCCGCCATAACAGCACTGTTGTGTTTCGACTTTCGATATATAAAAGCCGGAGTATTCTGAACGATGATACCTCATCATCCATGTCCTCATTTTCACATTACATTATCTCATCCACTTGTAGACTAGTTCTAACTGCTCGTCTGATGCCGGAAGGTAGTGTGCCTTATTACAGACAGGGAGTGTTATAAAAGCTATTGCAGCTTCTTGGCAGGTTAAGCTGTTATCACTTTGGTATTAGATCTTGCAATTTGACAAAATTAAAGAAGAGTTTAACTTAAGTGTTACCAGTTACTTAAATGTTTATAACCACTTGAAATGTTATATGAAAAGAATTCGAACAAAAAAGCCTATACAAAGTTTGGATAAAGGCGGCGGATGATCAGAATACGTCCGGTGAGCAGTTTCTGCCACGTCACTGCCTTTAACTCTTTTAATTGGTTTATTGTAACCTCTTTATAATTTGCTCTCAATTTTAACTGTAGCATTATTTATTTGTTACACGGTGGAGCGTCGACCCTGAGACGGAGCGACAGGTTAGAAGAATCACCTCTCCGAACGGAACATATACATTTATATATGAAAGTATATCAGGGAACAGTGTTAGGACCAATGTATTATTTAGCTCATGTCAATGACCTCACTAATCTTATAAGACAATGCCAAATTCTTCAATTTACAGATACCACATGTTAAATAGCTGCTGACAGGAATATCGCTACGGCTTAGGAAGCTCTCCAACACGATATGAAGTTATTAAATCAGTGGTTCCGTGATATGGATCTTCACTTAAATGCTCAAAAAAAGTAATTTAATTCACATCCATTCGTATGAATGATACAACCAAGAGATGTGACTGCAAACCCATAGAACAAGTCAAACAACACAAGTACCTAGGACTCATTATAGACGATAGATTTAATTGGGACCCGCATATTGAACATACTTGCGACAAACTGATAGTTATATTATACAAACACAATATTAATGAACTTGTCTAATTCGCTTTACTATTATGGCATCTCAAGTTATGGTCGTATCCATAAAACATAGAACCAACATGCATGAAAAAGTACCACTAGTCAATACTAAAAGAAAATTGACATATCTTAATTATATTACCTGCTAGTAAACGTAATTAACACACGAGACGTGCAAATATGTGTTAGTAAGACTAATCGGTGAAGGACCTAACATGCAACATGTTTACCCGAAGTATATAACAAGTTACCTGCAGCCTGCCAGGAAGCTTTAAAACAAAAATTCCCTGAAAGGAAACTAATAGCTTATTTCTTAGATAAGGAGAACAGTGATAATACACATGCACGTGTTCATGTGTAATGCACATGAATATAAGACACAATAAAAAAAGGAAAATATTAAAAAAATAAGTTATGAAATGATGTACCTTAACATACCATAAATGTAATTGTGGGGTAAGTAATGTTTTTATAAAACTACCCGACAAAATAAAGATGCACGTATAATTTGTACGATATAATTTCTGTTGTTGATTTCACACGAGTTGTATGACACCTGAGTTTTTCACTAATACATAAATATAAGTGATCACTCGTTAACTATAAATATCTTTAAGTAAGAATTTACATCTGCCCGATCATCTTTTAAGAAATGACCAAATGAGTAACAAGATCTACGGTGTCCGGCAAGTTATTTCGCAAGTGGTAACACTTCGGCTTAACAGTGAATAAGTTACGGTCGCTACATTAGAAGCTCAAGTTAAACTTTAGTAAGTGGATAAGAAAAAAAATTAATTAACGTTTAAGTTCGTTTGTTAACAAAAGCTATACATATGTAATAGCGTTTACTGGTGACAGCTTCTTCATGGTGAAGGTTGCCTAAGCAACGACGGGAAGAGTGGGAAGTTCACCTGGTGATGAGATATGCTTGTTCATAACGTGGCGCTAGTTAGGATGATATATACTACACCTCATTGCGCTCGTCGCCTGAGACGTAACAAGTAGATTCTCGTTACTCTCGCACCCTTCAAATCGGATCACAGTAATGTCTGCACAGTGTTGTTTGTCGGCTGCAATAGGAGCTGCTGTGCTACCTACCCAGACGGTTTCCGGCAAGAAAGACCTATCACCAGTAAAGTGAGTAGACATTGGTTATATTTTGAAAAATCTAGTATATCATTTCAACTCTTGTCTCTATCTCCAAGTTCTTCATAATTATGTTCTAGACAGACTCTTTAGGTCTTACTATTGAATTTATGTTGTCTTAGGAGCAGAGTACCATATAATCATAATCATCATCAGCTGATAGATGTCCACTGCTGGACATAGGCCTCTTTCAAAGATTCCCTCATTGATCCGATGGAGACTCACATGGAGGGATTTAGGGAGAGTACCATTTAGCACCAGCTCAAAGATTGTCTCCGTCGAAGAAGTTTCTCCAAAAGAAAACATGAATAGGCTTGTTGTTATTTTTAAATATTCAAAGTACAGAGATTTCTGCATACAAACATACAAACATATCTTGAATGATGCTGTGTAGTTTTTATCACCGTATAATTTTAATAGTGTACAATATTAATAATGAATTATTGTTACATGGCCATCATTTGAAGATTTGAGTTATTTAGATATCTCCAAATCTCCCGCCAACCCGCATTGGGCCAACGTTATGGGAAATGACCAGACCAGACCGATCCTGACCCATACGTATCCTTACAAACAACGTCCCATAGTGCCTGGCGGTGCCGAAGGCAGTGTTGACTGCAGCGCAAGATCCATCGATGTGGAGATTTTTATGTCTAAATCCCCCCCTATATGAATCCCTAGAAACAACGGCCACTAGTGGGTTCTTTGAGGGAGGCGTATGTCTATCGGCTGATGATAATGATGGTGATCTCTGGACCTAAACATTTGAATTTTAAGTGGGATTTAAAATACTTTCACAGTACTTGCCTTGTATGATGTTTATATGTTTACAAAATTAAGTTATATTAACTTTATTATTAAGACTTACTGGTGGTAGGTCTCTGCTGCCGTCTAGGTGGGTACCATTGCAGCGCCTATTCCTGTCCCCAAATAGTATTCTGCAAACATTACTGTGTTACAGATTGAAGTTGTAGCTAGTGTAATTACCGGGGTAAGGACACTCAACACCGTATATCACAGACGACGAGCGCAATGTGGTGCTGTAGTCTTCCTATCGCCACGTTGTTATGATCAGGAGTATCGCTTACCATCAGTTGAACTTCCCGCTAGCGAAGAATAGAAAAAGAAATAGATGTTTTATACAGTAAAAAGATTTTTACATCGTTTCTTATTTTTATAACTTTGGTTGTACTTGGGAATTTAAGTTTTTTTTTTTTTTAGTAATATTTGTCGCGCGAAGTTAATGTTTGGTGTCGAAGCAATCGAGCCGTGTTAGTTTTAATGAAGCCTTCCCCAGCGTGCAAAATCAGACCGGACACATCCAGTTCACCGGCGCGGTTTCCGCATCGCGTCCACTGCGTCGCCGGCTTAATCTTAATGCCCATTGACTACAAACTGGGTATTTCTCGCTGATTAAAAAGTATCGTTTAATTGATCATTATAGAGGCGGGAGGTGTCGATAGAGTGTGAAGGAATGCGTCGCCGCGCTGGCTTCACTTGCGGTTTTTGCCCAGCGCGGATGGTACGTACATGGGGCCACGAAATGATGCTGCGCGGCGAGAACCGACACCTTCACTCACCGCGCCCGTAATGTTATTGAAGCGAAAGAAAGCACCACTTAGTGAATTATCGGGGGTGAATAGTGCAATTACCCTATAACAGCCAAATGAAGAGAACAGGAAAAAAAGTATTTTTAAATAATAGCCAAACTCATCTCTTTATGGGAGTGATGCTGTGTCGACTGAACTCCAATTAAAGACTTATCATAATTTCATAGGAGTTACTTAAGCTAGCGAATATAAAATTTCAAGTAAGAAAACCATTTTGTTATCATACTCGAAATACACTTAAAGGGGACGAATAAGAAGATAACAGGGTGATAAGGTAACATTTAAGACTTTTAGCTTTACAGTATCCTTATTTAATTTCAGTGGCTACAGTGTCCTTCAAGTCATAACAATTTATTCGATAGCACAAAACTCGAAGGTAATCCTGAAGGCTTTATAAGTTTCATCGCATTGTATTATTCTCTCGATTAATAATATCGATTTGTGCGGCACGTCAGCTCAATGGCACCGTAAAAAATCGATGCGAGCATCATAAAGGAAAATGATTTGTTGATGAAATTTTTTAACCTTTATCGATACTACAGAACATTAGGTAAATGTCGCAAATTAGGATTCGAATCTTGTAACAAGCAACCATTATGTCAGACCCTCGCAACCCTTAGTTCAGACACTGGACATTAATGTAGAAATGTGACTGTATTCGAGATTAGGGTTACACTTAACATCTTAAGTCTACAGGCAACGAGATCAATATGTTGCAGTGTAAATTATTTTAATTGACATCACGTTGTCATCATCATCATCAGTATCATTTAGTCAGAATTAAAATCTATGTTCGAATACTTATACTCACTAGTGTTGTAATCATATGACCAGTCGTCGTCATCATCAGCCGATAGACGTCCACTGCTGGATATAAGCCTCCACCAAAGATTATATATGGGGATTTGGGGTATTTCGCAGTACGCTGGCCCAATGGGTTGATGGAAGCTAGTCTCGTTTGTTGATTAGCAGGGTGCACCACGAGCAGGTGAGGTTGGCTTGGGTCCCGTAAGTTGTTGTGCGGGGCTAGTTACACCCTTATGAATAATACTGAAGTTAAAGTTACTGTAGCGACAACCTGTGACTATTAATTGTTGGTTACGTCTAAAAAACACACCAACCCTGAAAGAGATAATGTACCAATTTTTATGGTGGACTATGTAATGTTTTTAAGCCTTAGTGTTATCAACTTATTTATTTCTATTTGTATCATTATCAGCCGATAGACCTTCACTGCTGGACATAGGCCTCCCGAAAAATTCCTACCAACATCGGGTAGAAATTTACATGGGGGATTTAGGGCATTTGCCACCACGCTGGCCTAATGCCGGTTGGTTTTTTGGTTTGGTTTCTGGTTGCCAGAGCCTCGTTTGTTTATTAACAGAGTACACCACGCGCAGGTGAGGTTGGCTTGTATCCCGTGAGTGCAGAAACCCGTACACCCCCTGTTTATGTCTGTTTGTAAACCACCAAAGATTCGTTTAGTTCACGAGAAGCCGCTGGATTCGATCCATGTTAGAGATCTATACGATGATGATAATGATGATGATTATTTAATATTTTCATCATTGTGTTTAAAACAAAACATCTATCTTTCTAGCGTAATGATCTCCTAAAGAAACCGTTTTTATTTTGGAGCAATCGCATTTATGTATTTATGCTCTCTCTGTCTGCTGAACTTGCACTCTTACCAACCAATAGGCAAAGCAAGTCTTGTATAGTAAAGTGAATATAGAGATTTTCCTTTTATTGTTAAAAAAATATATATTTTTTTCTAGTATCTGTTTTGCCAACGCTACGTGGCCGATCCGATTTACGATCGGGCGGCGAGATACGAAACCGACGCGCAACCAAACCGAGCTTAATTTAAGCGCCGACTTCGGTTTCGGTTTATTAATTATTGCAGCGACGAAGTTTTAATTGCGGTACAACCTCGAAATATTATTTATGCGCTTGTTTAATAAATTAATAAAGTTAATGTCCCCGCAAACGGTTCTGATGCGGCTCATGTTAAAATTAATTTAATTTCGGTCGTTAAAATATATGCTTTCTTTAAGATACAATGGGTTGAAATCTAACCTCGATTTCACTTGTTGTTGTAACTTGATCACGAATACTTACGACTCCGATTTATAGCTGGATGACAACAATACAGACTTAATATTGCATTTACAACAAGTGCAGCAGCTAACTACTTAACGTAGAACGCCAGAAATTAACTAACAATTTCGAGATGATGATAAATAATAATCATCATCATCTAAACCGACGGACGTCTACTTCTGGATATAGGTATCTTGTAATGTGTTCCACAAATCACGGCCTTGCGATGTTTGATCACAATGGCTCTCAGAGATTCATGAGCTTAGGGAGAAGATTCAGTCCCAATAAATCTCCTTATCTGCTCGTGGTGCATCCTTCATATTGACCAATGAGGCTCTGGCGACTGACTAATAGCGGCATAACCGTTCATCACTGACTTAAATACTACATACCGTAATCGAGCAGCAGCAATATCGGTGCGATAGAGTCAGTACTACCATCCCGCCTGCCAAGTGGGATGATTATTGAAAAAATCCTTGAAAAAAAGATAAATAATAGGTAAAGAAAACTTTTATACGGATAATACAAAAACATCTGCCGCTGCATCTAAAAGTAGTCTCTGTGCCCTACTGAGCTCAGTACGCGTAGTAGAGTGTTTAGCAACTCCAACCACCCGTTATGGTGTGGATGGTGCGAAAATACATCGTTTCAATTGCATCTAATGAAACCAATTTACCGCGGTAATAAACGATGTCCCGCTGGATGTCTTACCTTAATACGGCAACAGATGTTGGATCTGGAGTAATACATTTTCTAATCTAATAAAGCCAAAGGTCGTCCGAACGCCGGCCATTTCCGCGAATGTCCGACTTAATGAATGCGAGAGGTATTATTAAGATTAATTTGGTTAGGTAATACCTGGTGATGCTGTGTGGATAAAGCAGAATCTAGGACGCGGCTTCGAGGTATAACGAAAAAGGTATTCGCGCCATTCCCATGTTGTGGTCAGTTCTGAGATAATTATTTAAGTGATCTGCACACATATAAAATAATAGTATATTTTTCTTGTCTTCCATTCACACTAAGTTTAGTATTCGATTCCAATAAACGAAACTCCTGATGGAGAGAGAAAGAGAAGGTTAAGTGGTTTAGATTCATTGACAGTATCATGATGTATACATGGATTATATATCACTAGACAACGTCAGGAGCCTCGCCAACCCGCATTGGGCCAGTGTAGCGGGGAATGACTCAAATCCTCCATATGAACTTCTACATACGATAGCCTCTAGTGCCCAGAGGTTCTTCAGGCCATGCTGACAGTATGTGGAGATCTTTGGGGGAAGCCTGTCAAGCTGTGGACGTCTATCCGCTGATGATCTCAGGAGTAGACTAGGTTTAAAGACCATCAGCTGAAAAGAAAAGACTGGATTAGTTTTCTCAAATTAACGCAGGAAACCGCAGTTTGAATTTTTGTGGTTAACTATCAATAAACCAGCATAAAATATTTTATATTTACGAAACGAGCAAGAAGTTCACTTTGTGGTAATTAACACACCAAATTGATGTCGTAAGATACAACATGACAAGTATCATTACCCCATTAATTACACTAGCTACAGCTCCATTCAAACCGGAACATAGGAATATTGATACATTACTGTTTGGCGGCAGAAACAGAAGCTACAGCCGTACCTACCTAGACAGTGCAAACAGATTTTGGAACATATTATATGTCTTCGGTATTTCTACCCACTAAAACCGGTTGATGTTCACCATCAATGCTTTTAAAGAGACTTCGGGATCCACCACGGACTGCATTGATACGTACTAGTACCTCCTATGGAATCGCCGTCCATCGCTTACATCAAAATGGCTTACAACAAAAAGACGCCATCTTGCGTTACAATTGCGTCACCATACTTACTAGTAAATTATACTAGATATAATATAATTGATAAAAGTATTGGACTAGGTATATATATATATACATATATCAGGTATATATATATATATATACATATATACCTAGTCCGGCTATAAGTTCTGTTACAAATGAAAATTTTTTTTTTTTATCAAGTAATGTAATATTATTAGTCATTAGCCTCAGCAAAAAAATAAAAAAAATCTATTCGAAATGGCCGCCTTCGGCTTTTATATAGGCCTTTGATCTGTTTGACCACGAATCTATGGATTTTCGGACTGTTTTGTTTTAAAACGTGTATTGCTGCGAGGTTTCACAACGTGATCCAAGACTGTATCTTGATACACTTTGGCTGAAGTTTTCACTTCTTTTTCACAAAAATGTAGTTTAGTGACTCCTTGATAAGACACGCCCCACCAAACCATCACGGACGCAGGATGATGACCATGACCATATTGTACTTTTCCGACCACTTCAGCAGCTTCTTTAGAATGTGAGTGTACACTTTATCATTTTGCTTATTGTAGTGTTCTCCAATCGTGAAAATTTTTCATCTGTAAACAGGATATTTCTGCGCCGGTCACCTGCCTGTTGTATCGGACAGAAGGCGTTGTGATCGATCCACTCTCTGTAATTGTAAACATTGATTTAGGGCATGTCCTGTATATCGACCGTGACCTGATAAGCACGGAGCTTCAGGTCTTGTTTTATAATACGGTAGAGAGTCCTAGCGGAATCTTCATTTCTCTCGATAACATTTTTTGCTTCCTAATGGGGTTTCGACCAATTCTGGCTTTAACAGCATTAACAGCCTTTAAAGTTCGAACAACACGCGACCGCTCCCATCTATTCTGGTCTTCGACAGAAGAAGTGTTGTTGTATCTGTTGATAGTACGATATACGAACACACAGCTAATAGAAAGCTTAGGAAGTGTCTGGAATATGACCGACGGCTTCCATACGCACTTTGTGCAAGGCGATCACTGCAATCATATTTTCTTAAACACCCCCACCCCATTCCATATTGTAATTTGATAATAAACACGAAAAATATGTGAAATAGTGCAAAATCGAAATAAGTTTTAACAAAATAATTGAAAAAAGAAGTTCTTATGTAACAGTATTTATGGCCGGACTAGTTATGTATATATATATATATATATATATATAAGATAAAACATGGGCCCCTTCACACGGGAACAGTAATCGCATCGCACGCCCGCATTAACACAAAAACAGCGCAAATTGAATGCGCTGTGTATTATCAAGCAAATGAGCGGTACAGTTGGCGAGGTTCGCTGCCAGCTTGCCAGGGATGAGGTGATCTTCGATGATACAGAATAACACGAATAACATTCATGATAATTTATAAGTAAAATCTATACTTAAATATGTTCCCGTGGTAATAATATATATCTAGTTTTTACTACGCATTCATAAGAGAAGCGCTGGACAGAGACCGATGGAAGCAGATCTTCCTCTTCAAACAGCAAGCCTCTAGCACTGACCACGATCCTCAGACATGAGGGAATGACCTTAGAGAGAGAGAGACAGAGTTTTTACTAACATCATTCACCTTTCTATCAGGTCTACAAGTACATTACCCAATTTGGAAACAGAGAGGAGTGGACAAACTTCACATCCGCGGAAGAGCTTTCCTTAGTTACCACTGCAGCGTCTACATCTGCCGCCTGACATTAGTATGTAAATATTACTGTGTGCCAGTTTGAAGAGCTTTGTAGCTAGTGATATTACTAGGATAACGAGATTCAACATTTTATGTCTCAGACGACGAGCGCAGCGAATTGCGGTGTATAACATTCTAACTAGCGCCAGGTTGTTTATCTCTAACGTATCGCTTACCATCAGGTGAATGTCCCCCTCTTCTCGTCGTCTCGTAGAATAAAAAAAAACATAACACTCGAATTCAGATCCTCCTTTGTGTCGTCGGGAAACAAGTGTCGATAAATTCACTCGAAAAGAAAATTTGCTTTTCTTACATGTAGTCTTAAGAGGCCCACTCAAGGTGAATTGTCGATCTGATGGTAGGCAGGAAAACTACTGGATACGGGTAGCATATGATCGATCGGTGTCTTTAAATCTTTGTAAGAGACCTACGCCCAACAGTAGATGGCTGTCGATTGATGATGACGACTAGTCTTTTATTTTAATATTATATAGCCCAGCTTGACAACGATCCCACCTGATGGAAAGCGGAAGAGTAATCTAGATGGTAAAGCGCACTAGTCTAGAAGATTCACTCTGCTCCTGAAGACTCCCATGTCAGAAGTCTAACGATTAGATTATCTTAAGGATTACCACACCTTAACATTTATTGAAGTTATCATTGCGATATGATAAGTCCGAGACCCTAACAATGTGAACATCACTAGCGGCATGGAACAGGTTCCTCCGCGATAATCAATCAAAACTTGCGCATTGAATTTTATAAAGTCCGCTTTAAATCATTTCATGACAGGCACTCGCGCTCGAGTTCAAACGGAATCCAAATCCGTAAAGATTCAGAAGATACAGTAGCCCACTGCCTGGAACTCAAAACGAAGGTTCTTGGTTCGATTCCAGAGTCGTACTGAATTAAGGCAGAAGTTGGATTTTTGCGACACCGCGTTGTAGTTAATAAATCATCTGTCAATTTTTTATCAGCTTGGCTTTTTACAATGAGAATACTGTGCCATCTCCGGTCTCATTGTCATCTTAATTGCTGCTAAAATTCTCTTTTCAACGAAGCGATGAGACGAGCAAACGGTTGCTGATGGTAAAGACACGCTTGCCCACAACAACGTGGCGATGCTGACCCGTATTTCACTAATTACAACGCTCTTCAAATATGGGAACATAGTAACGTTCACACATTACTGTTTGTCGGCAGAAATTGAAGCTGTAGTGGTACCGATATGGTCTTCGGCAACAGAGACCTACCACCACTAAACCACTCAAATGAAAGAAATATTGAATGAGTGAGATTTACTTCAGTCATGTATGTCGAACAGGAAGGTTTCTGGGGAAGGCCTATGTTCAGAAGTAGACGTCATTTAGCTGATGATGATGATGTATTACCCAGCTACTACAAGTTACTTTCATTACGTTATTTAAGCCAGGAAAATTTAAACAATTTAAGTTGTAACGTATGTTAGATAATTAACACCTTCATCGATTATCATCGTCATCATCAGCTGATAGACTATCCACTTCTGGACATAGGCCTTACCAAAACGCATCGCTGCTCGCATCCAGCTGCTTCTCGCGATGTTCAGTCTTTTCTAGGGGTTTATATATGGCGACTTGGGCTATTTCCCACCACGCTGGCCTAATGACGGTTAGTGGGAGCCAGGTCCGCGATTGTTAATTAGCTGCACCAAAATCAGTTGAGGTTGTATTGGATCCCGTAAGTTGTGCGGGGATCGCTTTGACCCCATCGATTATACATTAAATTTATCATGATAGACCTTGAAGCCTTTAATAAATTGTAAATTGTTCTAATTAATTCACGCGATGAAGCTGAGCAGATGTGGGTCCATTATGTCCATATTTGTAGAAACCCAATTTTCATTATAAGTCGAAAACTGATCGAGTTTTAAGATTATCTAATTACGTTTTCGGCACCCACGTTTTCATTTACATTCCGTGAACTCATCAAATATTACACACCGTAGGTGTTTACTTAAAAAAATATATAGAATACTGGACATTTTTTGGTAAAGTTATAGAAACTAATAACTTATTCAACTTACGGCAACTTGATAATAACAGCCATCTATGTATGAGTTCTGTTTGCGTAGATTTTGTTTATGTACCTACAACGAATCTCCGCAATAAGTGGCCGGGTCACGTGTCGTTTGCTGGTGGCCCAACACTTTGAGCCATACAACAAAGCTGGCCTGACTGTTTTGAAAACCTTTTCCTTCCACTTTTAACGGTATTGTAGAGTCGCACTTTACACCTGTGAGTTGTCGCCATTTAAGCCATCCTGTGGCGGTTCCGTCATACACATTCTCGTCTATTTTTCCATCGTGGCTTATCATGGATCCTAAATATTTCAAACTGTCAACTTTTGACAGAGCTACTTGTTCTATGGAAACACGAATATCATCTTCATTTGTTACTCCATCAAATATGCAAGACATATGTTCAGTCTTCGTCCTACTAATCTTGAAATCATTCTCATCTAGAGCCTCAATCCATGAATCAAAATCTTTTTGAAGGTCGTTTTCATCTTCGGATATAAAGACAGCGTCATCTGCATATAATATATTCCACGGCAGTTCTTTTTGACATCGTTTGGTGATATAGTCGATGATAATGTTGAACAGCAATGGGCTAAGCGCTGATCCCTGGTGTACCCTGACCGTAATTGCATTTATCTCACTCCTTCCAGCGAGGGTTACCACTTGAGTTGTTATATCAGTGTACATATCTAGAATTGAAGCGATATATTTTTCAGGTACGAGCTACGATCTTAATGCTTCCCATATCAGCTCGCGAGGAATGTGGTCAAAAGCTTTCTCGAGATCTGTAAAGACCATATGAAGATTGGATCGCCTATTTTTAGCTTTTTCTAGGAATATACAAATGGTCTGTAGTGCGTCTGAGGTAATCTTTTCAGCTACATAGTGACACAGGTTAGGAGTTAGAGTAATGATGTCAGTCAAACGGTTGTTTAAGATTATTTCCCGTATCTTAAATGTGTGGTCCATCAGTTTAATTGCTCTGTAGTTTCCGTAATCTCTCACTTCACCTTTCCATTATAAAATGGAACAAGAAAACTATTACGCCACGAGTTAGATATTTGGTTACCGACACTTATTTTATTATACAGTTCTTGTAGCCATGGCTTTCCGTCTTCTATTACACTTTTCCATACCTCTACGGAAATTTCAGCTGGACTACAAGCTTTACGACTTTTGATTTAGTAAATAGCGTTATGAACTTCATCTGCTGTTACGGGTGGTATGGTTCCAGAATCTGGTTTAGATGGTGCAGGACTAGATGTTCTGGGATGTTTTATATTTAAGAGATCTTTGTAATGCTCTACCCATATGTATTTATTTTATCGTCATCAGTTACGAGTTTGTTTGCGCCGTCTTTAATGTACTCTTATTTAAATATCATATCTTGTCAACCGGTGCTCTAACCTGGAGAGGCCGCCTCGGGCCGGGTGGGTTCCTCTTCGCTTCACCGTGGGCGACCCCGCCACGGTTACTAATCTCCTCCGCCACGACCAGGCGGGAACCCGTTGGGGGGTCCCAGAAGGTGTTCGGAGTTGAAATTGAGTTAAAGCTATGCTTAAAATATTCTTGTAGCTCATCACGAAGGAATGGTTGACATTGACCGGAGTAATTTCCTTTTAATTTTATGTTTAAAATTTTGAATAGAGTTGATTGGTTTTGGAAAATGTAATTTCGAAATTAATAAACGCTGTTGAGTTGCCAGAGGTTATTCCGGGATCACCTTACAATCTTTGTATCATCCAAGGTGCTTTCTTCTAGACATGAAGTAGTAGATCTGCGTCGTGTTTCTATAATTTACTTGGTGGTTTTTATTCTGGTATATTGGTAGTAAATCTATTTATTGGTAGTTTTCTGTCTCCATCACTATTACGCACTCCATATCCAAAGCCATCGTGACAGTTTTCATAAAGGATGTTGCTTTCTCCGACATGTCTATTCAAGTCACCTCCAAGATGAAGGGTTTCTTCTTTAGGTATTTCAGGTACTACTTTGTAAAGGTTCTCCCGAAAGGTTACCTTTATGGATTCGTCGCTTCTAGATTGTGGCGCATAAGCCGAGATGATATTTAAGCAAGGTTGATTATCAAGAGCAATTTTGTTAATATTCTATCATTTATTATTTACACGTTAAGTAATATTTGCTAGAGATTCTCAGAAAGTATTACGGCTACTCCGTTTCTTTTGTTGGTATCACCATGGTAAATAAGTTTGTAGCCATTGTCTATTTTTCCAGATTTTGAGCCCTTCCACTTGGTCTCTTGCACACAACATCATCATACAACGTCTTAAGGACATCACTCAATTCACCACTTCTGCTCGTTATTGAATCACCATTCCACATAGCCGTTCGTAGTGATGCGCATGTATAGCCTCGACCTTTGCTTCGGGAGGACGCCCTAACATTTATACTCTTTATCTCTCTGTGTGCTTTCATCTTTGCATGAGGAATAAAGAATTGGCTATTGGTTTTATGGCCGATTGCCACCTGACGCCGAGGTGTAACCTTCTTGGAAGGCTTGTGGGTCGCCGGAGAGATTTTTGCCCTGCAACGCTCTGAGAGGTTTTATCCCCTCATCGAGCATTTCACCATCTGCCACCAGTGGATGCGGGCTCTAGGCAATAAGGCTACCCCGAGCGGGGAATAGCGTCCATGTATATGGTATAAAAGCTTTACTCTTTCCTGTGGAATATTATGTTTATAGTAAAAACTAGGTTACCGCAGATATTATTTCCACTGCAAATTTTTACTGTGCAAACATTACTTGTTTGAAGGGCGTTGTGGTTATTGAAATTACTGAGGTAACAACATAACAACTTAAAACTCAAAGCGACGAATGCAACGTGGTGCAGAGTATCAACCTAACTAACGCTCCATTATTATGTGCGGATGTATCGCTTACTATCACTTGAAATTTCTGCTCTCATCTCATCATCAGCCAATAGACGCCCAATGCTGAACATAGGCCTCCTACAAAGATCTTCATATACAATCAGCGTGGCCTCCGGTACCACCGGACATTGTGGACCGTAATTTTTTACTGCTATGTTACTGCTGAAAAATGTTTTGCTATGTTTAAAAAAAAAATGTTACTGCACGCTAACCCAATGCGGGTTGGTGGGAGCTAGAGCCTCGGCCGTTGATTAGCAAGGTGAACCGCGCGCTGGTGAGGTTAGCTTGACTCCTGTAAGTTGTTGTGCGGAACCCGTTCCACCCCTTGCTCTCGTCTGAATAAAGAAAATTCAGTGCTACTAAATGTTTAGCGATAGAATGATGTACTGATCATATATCTCAAAAGATTAATCTCGAAATACTGGTGTTCGTGTGAAACGTTCAAACTTGCAAATGCAGTGTTGAGGTCAGATGCATAACTCTCGCCACCTCGGGTACCGCATGTAACCGAGCGGCGCATGTAAATAAGGGAATATTTCAAAGTATCGCAAAAGCTTAGCCAGCCGCTCCGAAGCTTCTTCATACATTTCATAAGGATCAAGCACATGGAGAGGAAATCATTTATCATTGTAACGAATTTGATATAATTCTCGTGAGCTGGTAAGTGAAAGTACAGCAGTAACAATTAGCTCTTACTGCTGATGCTCCATTATGACAATCATTTTATTTAGTCAACGAAGCGACACGACGAGCAAGACACGTCATGATAATTTATATATATACACTTCACCACATTATACTCAGTGACACAGATGTTGTCGCGTTACCCCAGTAATTACACTAGCTACAGCTCCTTTCAAACCGGAACACAGCAATATTTACACAGTACTGTTCGGCGGCAGATATACGAGATGCGGTGGTACGTACATAGACGGTATCTGACATGAAAGTCTACCAGCAGTAGAATAATATGGTCATGTTTATGAGGGGTGTCAGGGGTTCCGCCTAACAACTTAACGGAGCCCGAGTCAATCTCACCTGTAGTGCACCCTGCTGAATAACAGACGAGACTCTGATCACCTACCAACCCGCACTGGACCAGCGTAGTGGGTTAAGGCCATTTCCTCTCAATGAACTCTTCGATGTGCAGATCTATGAGAGAGGCCTATGTCCAGCTGTGGACGTCTATCAGCTGATGATGATGATGATGTTTAAGATTATAAACCCTGCTCTATATTATGTTCATTGCTTTTGCCCATCATACCGGAACATAATAATACATTTTGCTGTGTAGTGATAAAATACATCATGCTATAAATTCCTTATGCTACAATTGTTAGCTTTTAAAAGCTACAACCTTAATTCAAATAACTAAATTAATTTTGGTTAAGTTCGAAGTATGAACAATGCTTTACGGCGCACCACAGGAGAAACCTGTGAATGCAGCCCATAAATATATTCGCACAACCACAACGCTTCCGTGTGCCGGTCTGGCCCTGATAGAGCCTGTTAATCGTAACATTTAGCTCACCGTTCCACTGGGGAGCCATGTCTCAGCTTCCTCGCCCTGGAACAGTGAGCATGTCTTAATAACCGTCTCCATAACTAAGGGCTTATCGATTGTTCGAGCAATATATACTTTGCAACTAGTAGATAACTTTATGATCTCTTCTTTGATATGTGTTTTACTTTACACTAGTAAATAATTAATAATACGTACGTAATTAAGTAATTAGGTAGTGGTAGGACCCTGTTGTCGGAGATCGTCTAGGTGAGTACCAGCGCCTTTTCTGGTACTAAATAGTCTAAGTGCAAATATTACTGTGTTCCGTTTTGAAAGGTGCAGTAGCTAGTAAAATGATTGGAGTGATGAGACTTGACACCTCACTTGCTATGGCGACGATCGTAATTTGATGCAGTGTATGTTATACTAACTAGCGACACATCGTTATGAGCAAGAGTATCACTTAACATCAAGAGAACGTCTTACTCGTCCCGTTGCTTCGTAGCCATAGCAAAATTCTTAATAGCTTTTCCAAAAACCAAACATTACACGAAATCAATGTATATATAGATTTATGTAAAAATATATACATACGTGTATATATATATATATATATATACATATATATAATAACTGTTTTCTACTTAGTTCGTATAAATATTCCAATTCTATTTCTAAGAAAACGTCCGACCCGCTACACCATACAAAAAGTTAAATATAATGATTAAGTAATACTTTTAAGAGATTTTGCCTAAAATGGGGGATGATATAGACTTTTGTCTTTAACATTACACACAGGATAGATGCCGGAAGCAATTGCACTTCATAAATATTGATAAACGATCGACCTTTACAGCAAATTGGTATCGGAATCGTTTATATTTATGAACGCTTTACTCGAATAAATAGTAACGTAAGTTTATAATTTATTACGAAAAACGTCCGCGCGCCGTTAAAGCCAATTATAATGATTGTTTTTCATGATTTACAGCAAAGCATTTACAACGCGGCTATAGTTTACTACCTATTAAACAGGTATTTAAAAAAAAAATCGCTACCATTTCGTTCAGTTTACCGGTGATAGGTGTCTGATGCCGGAGAACGTCTAAGTAGTTACCAACGCAGCATCTAATTATTGTAACAAACAAACAGTACTGTGCAAATATTACTATGTTCCGGTTTGAAGGGCGCTACAGCTAGTTTAATTACTGAGGTAATGTCGCGACGTAACGCTCGCCGTCTCATCCCTTAATAGTATAAAAAAAAACAAACGAACAAGCACAGATAATTTGTCGCGGGTCCATCTTATGGAGGACCACACATAACTTTTCCCAGTGTTCCAACTTCTAAAATTTAAAAAAAACAAACCTGCAATATCTCTTCATTTCTTTGTGCATACTCTGCATGTCTCGCGAAGATGCAGGTTCGATCCCGACTGATGGAGATTGCAGTAAAGAAAAGCATAACTAAGAATCGAACATCTAGTAAGAACAATGTCTTTCATATATATGTAAAGTCCGCCAACTCGCACTCGTACAGCCTGTGATTCCCAGCAGTGGGTAGATCAAGTGGGCTGTTTGTTTTGAAATTATAACTGTGTATATAAAATAATATAACTTTGTTAGTTTCTCACATAGAAACCTGTTAGTTTCTACTAAATTTTTTGAGGTTAAAAAAACTTTCTTTTCTTGGAGTATCTGTACTTTTGATTTGTTGTTATTATTATAGTGAAAATTAATACACTACATGCATATACTGGTGCCAGGTCTCTGTTCCTGGAGACCGTCTAGGTAGGTACCACCGCAGTACCTATTGCAACCTACAAGTAGTGCAAATATTACTGCGTTTCAATTTAAAGGGCATGGTAGCTAGCGTAATTACTGGGGTAACGAGACTCAACATTTTACGTCTCAGGCGATGACCTAGTATAGTATTTACTAACTAGCTCCACATTGTTATAAACAGGCATATCACTTACCATTAGGTGAACGTGCTGCCCGTCTCGTTGCTAATTCGAATTAAAAAAAAAATAGTAAATTAGGGAAAATTATTTTTGTATAAATATGTTAATTTTATAGGTCTCATTGATACTTCATGTATTTTCAGTATTTGTATAGATCCCCGCAACAACTCACGGGAACAAAGCCAACCTCACCTGCTCGTGGTGCACCCTGCTAATCAACAAATTACGCTCTGGTTCCCACTAATCCACATTGGGCCAGCATCGTGGGAAATGGCCCAATTCCCTCATATGAAACCGTACAAACGCCGGTATCTAGTGCCCGGCCATGCAGACAGCGCAGGATCAATCAATGTGGAGATTTTTAGGGGAAGCCTATGTCCAGCAGTGGACGTCTAGCGGATTGCGATAGCTGGTCATATGAGTCATAGTAAATTCGAGTCTCGCGGCACTTCCGTCAAAATAATATTATTTACGCCGTTGTTAGTAACATATCGAGACGTTGTTCCGTTATCTCCATACAATTGATACACGAACAACCGCCATTTTGTTTGTTATTATGCATTATGGTTACTCACTTGCTATTGAGTGGGTAGGTCTCTATTACCGGAGACCGTTTAGGTAGGTACCTACCGCAGGGCCTATTTCTGCCGCCAAACAGTACTTTGCAAACATTACTGTGTTCGGGTTTGAAAGGTGCTATAGGATGACGAGATTCAACTTCTTACGTCTCAGTTGAAGTATTAACCATAAATCGACTGCTTTGACAGTTTAAATATCATAAACCAGAAGTTCACTGGCAGTAAGTGTCTGCTACCGGAAACCGTCTAGGTAGATATCACCACAGCGCTCCACGTTGTAATGAACGGGCGTATTAATTACCATCAAGTGAACGTCCAGCTCGTCTCGTCGCTTAATTGAATAAAAGAAAACGTTTTATGTATGCCGAATTTTTATTATATATATGAACTGTATTGTATTTTAACATATGCATATATTTTTGTATATGTTTATCTGTATCAGTCCGCATATGCAGCATCATAACTATCAAACAGTTCCACTGATTTTCTAGTAATATTTATTAAATTTTTATTCATTCTTTACTGCTATGAAGTTATTCAGTGTATTTTTTTTATATTAATATGCATAATAGTAAAATAAATTTGAAATAATTTTTGGGATATAGCAGCGCGAGACCAGTGTAGAGATCTTCGGGAACGGACTGAGTCCAGCTCTGGACATCTATCTACTGATAATGATGATGATTATGATGGTATATTTTATATACCTTCAAAAACACTGACCAATCATTTCATCTGTTATATCTTATTACTCAAATCCAACAGAATTTTTTTTTATAATTTCCGCATGATCCACTCTTATACAGATCGACATTTTCCAATAAAGAAATAACTATAATAAATTCAAGTTATAATGTAAGTTACCTTAAAAAAATTAGGTTTCGTTTTAAGAACCTCCTCATTGCCTCCGGTTAATCCTGATCCCGTAAGCCTAGTGTTATGCCGCGTGCGTACGGTCAGACAATTCATCTGATTCCGCTAGTTCACATGCCATCTGTACAGCTGTCGAACTGAAGACAAATCTCCGGAGTGGGACGGGCGCGTCGCTTATCAATTCAGCCAGATAACATCTCAGGGTCTCACATGCATTAGAATTTTGATGCGGGCCCCCATTTCTAGCTTTGTTCCTGGATGCGTCACAGGGCGATTCTCGTACGATTGATTTCGATCACTTCTCTTGTATATATCTGTGATGACCTCGGCATCATTACTCAAATATTGTACAGTCAACATTCTTAATGTTATTCTTGCAAAATTCATAAATCAGTATTAGATCCCACTAGACCAATGGTTAATAAAGTTGCAAATTTCTACCTTATAAATTCTTCTCGATAATGACATGCTTCATTAGTCTCCGATAGCGCTCTGAAAACTACACTACAATGGTACTTCTCTATATTATGATTGTGAATAAAGTCTAATGACATTTTTGTAATATTATCATCGACAGCTAACTAAAAACTATTAGTGATTTTAACATCATTAAAATTTACTCCAGCTTACATAAAAAAAACTGTCTGTGTTGTCTGTGGCTATTTGGGTTGAAGAAACTCGTCTTAAAGTCTTTGTTGTACTAAATATAGGTTTTCTCACCTCTCTTATAAGGAAAACCTTTACTTAAAGAAAAATTTCATTAAAGAAACAAGTCCTTTAACAAGCGAACTTACAATACCTGTCAGAACATCGCCGACTCCAGTCGTACGTTGAAATGAATTATTGCTTAATTGTTGACCACTTTAAAATTTAATATCCCTACCGTCATAGTTCATCTAGATAGTGACCTCGTAAATTCTTCACGCTCACCGAGCAGAGGTCGCGGTTTGGCGTGAAAAAGGGTAAATTTCGTGCAAAGGTCACACTGCACGCAATCGACGAGGAACCGACAGCCAATAATTAGTAACAGGCTAATAAATAACTATATACAAAATGACATAAACAGCACCGCTGCATGAAGCTGACCTATAAATAAAGCGGTCGCTTGATGTATTGCCATTGATATAAATTATGAAAAGGAAGTCGACGAGGCCATAAAACCTTATTTCGTCGGACGGAGTTTCATCTTGTTAATATATGAAGTTTAATAGTATCTTTTGAATGTAACGAAAAGAGGATTATTAAGGTAAAATAGGCTAATATAAAGAAAGAAAAAATATAAGTAGATTCTGATACCAGGCACAAATCCAAATGAAACCATTGAGGCAAAAAGACAAGCATTAGTAAGTCAGTATTTCACAATCAAAAGGAATTTAAATTCATTAAGATGATGTAGAGATTGTCTTGTTAATCATATACAAATTATGAAATTGAAACATGTATTCCGATTATTGAAATTTCAGCAAAAGAATAGACGGAGAAGTAATTAAAAATAATTACCTCGTTTAATTTTGAAGTGGCGACTTCTGAACGAGTACCGAATTCTTTCATCAGATAGATACTGAACGCTACTCGATAAACGTTGGCTCATCAATTTTAATGAGCACTCGATCTGGATACGTTGGGGCTTCATTACTCTCCAAATGGGCTCAGCCGTCGATAAATCGGTCAACTTTTCTTTTTTAAGAACAATAACGGGCGAAATTGCTCGGCGTACCACAGGGGTCACACTTAGGACTTGTTTTGTTTACTGTATATATAAATACTTTGATGTATTCAACTTTTCATGATGATGATGATTCAACTTTTATTATCATTCATTACTTTGATTTTTATTATTGTAACCTAACTTGAGGTAATAGAGACTTTACTTTATGAAATCAATTGCAAACCATATCAACAAAGAACTAAAAGATTTTATACTTTTTATTATTAGTCTGTTAATATTACAATTATATATTTTTTAAGTTTTTAAGATCTTGTCGTAGTTGATTAACGATTAGATTTAGATTATAAAATGTGACAAAATTTAACTACCATGGCTCACATTTTGTCAGATCATCCAAATAACTTAATTAAGACTAAAATTTCAAGAACGACATTGGCATAAATGACTTAAAAAGGTACTCTAAGTGAAGATCATAAAAATAAATGACACTTAACCTGACTATTATGATGTTTTACTGTTGATTGTGGAAGAAAAAAGTTTTATAAGACAGATATTTGGTATTTATCAGACTTCAAAAGGTTAAATTCAAACCATGACCGTGTGCGATACGTAATCCAATTCATTTCCCACGTCGTTTAAGAATACAATATCTATCTGAGCTGTAACTTCAGTATACATTTTCATTGCTTTAAGCTGCTTATCACAATATACCCTACTACTACGAAATGAACTTCAAGTGCCATGTGATAATATGTCTTACTTTGAAATATCTTAATATTATTCTGGTACCAAAGATATTTAATAACGGAGTATCAAAAGCTTATCTAAAATATTTGATAGTTCGGAATATAATATAATCTATTTCAAAAGAATAACACATAATTTTATGACTTTTTTATTATTTTAAATCTTCAAAGTTTCGCTGAAACTGACATATTTGAATTTTATTGATTACTAAATTTCTTTTCTTTCTATATATTATTTATCTTCTCTACTAATAATACATTAAAGAAAAATAGCCGTTGTATACTAATTACAAGCCAATGCAGGACAAGGGCTTGTCCAATTATACGTCTTTATACGTTAAAAAGAGATAAGTAACGAGAACATAAAAACCTACCTGAACCAATAAACCTATCATAGTAAATAAGCACTGGAGAAAAAAAAAGTAAATGAATGGAAAATAAAATCATATAAATATATTCGGCGACCTTATTGATCTCAAAAGCAAATTTTTGAATGGTACGCAAGAGATATAAAACGGTCTTTATAAGGTCTAGAATGCTTTTTCACTGTCGCATTAAAGACGATATATTTTAAGCTTTCTTTTGTCAACCATAAATAAGAGGTCTCAATTCGAAATCATGCGATCGAATGAATCATATGGGATTCAAGTGTAGCCAACCCGTAGATACGTCATTCGTTGTACTTTCCCGCACTAGTAAATGTAGATTTACAACGTCGTCATCATCATCATGAGCTGCCTTCTTCAAACTGAAGTCCGACGGACAAATTTACAACACACTACAATTAATGTACAGATAATTCTGTTTTTGTGACGCAGTGTCTAAACGCTTGGCTTGTGATACTGAAGTCTCTGTTTCTACTCCAAGACCACAAATTATGAAATTTGGATGGAAATCACTTAATTTGTATGTTCTATAACAAAGAACATAACCATCCTTATTTTAATTAAATATACCAAACGAAGCTACCAGTCCAGAAAAATTTCAACACAGTACAACTAGTATTGATTTACATTTCTACGTGTTTTGAGATAAAGTGTTGAATCTCCCATTATCCTGCAATTTTTACTAAGTAAAACATTTGAAATGGGAACACAGTAATGTTTGCATAGTACTGTTTCACATCAGGAATAAGTTCCGCGATGATTAACCAGTAGAAAAGTCTATAAAGTACACATATCTGTAATCAACTGGGAGCTGGTGCTGGTTTATGTGTCTTCTGGTTTCCTCGGTTTACCCTGTGCGCCCAATTACCAGCGACAACAAAAGTGTTAATCCGCTACGCGCTCGTTGCGCGTGCGCATGCGCCTCGTAAATATAATCGATATCGGCTGCATTATGTTCAGGTCGGGGCGCGGGCCCGAGATCACACGCCCGCGCACTACCACAATTACTATACATTTTAACTGAATCACCCACATGATACATTTTGTACCTCAACCCAAATACTTGTTCTCATATGGTAAAACTCAAACTGGACTGACTTTATTAATAACTAGATCAATAATTGTGAGGAGTTGTGAAAATATATATATATATTTTGATAGAAACTATGAGACTTTAGACCTTAAAAAAGTCTCCAAAAATGTAGTAGAGACTGTACTTCAGCCTTTTAAAGGACAGATAAGAATGGACTTTGCAAATGGACCTTCCCCAAAGAGATTTACGAGGAACAGCGTGTATGTTAATATATTCTTAAAGGTACAAAGTATCCAGTAAGGTACACAATTCAACAATACGCCGTGTGCAGGCCATTCCAATGTTATTCCCAAAAATCAGTGCTGTTATAAAACACTATAATTATATCTAATGTATGTTACAAACACAAGAGATAATGAAAATGTAAAAACTTTGTTTTAGCTTGGTTTACCTTAACAATCTCCAAATAAAGCGCGTCCTTCGGAGCGGATATCCCTGACGCTACATTTACGAAACTGCATCCAATATTTTAGAGTAAGAAACAAGAAAAAACTGCACTTACTTTATAGCTAAGCGAACAGATAAATTCACTTACGGGTCCCAAGTGAGATAATAACCTCATTTCAATGTATCGGAACCCGTCCGGAGCGTAGTTTGTTGAGGCGATCTCCGCGTATCGATCTCCAAAAAGGTTTTAATGCGCCCTAACAATTGTTTACGAATACTACATATAACACTTTTAAATTACTTCAAAACTAAAATTCGGTTCACTAGGCTTTTCTGTTTATAATAAGCTAATATTTATCCTCAACATCACTTGGTATTAAGTGACAATGAGGCCGCGAATACTCAAGAGCGCTCGCTCTGAATATATCGATGAGGTTATTTTCGCAGCGGGAACACTGTAATTTTATAAAGGGAGAATACTTCCATTATGATGGAGGTAGCTAGACAGGCGAGATAAACCTTACCACCGACTTGTTACCTCCGTGTTAACAAATCAGTAACAGTAGTCACTGCGCCACAGAGGAGTATCAGGAGTTTGAATATTTGACTTTACTGAAGGTGACAATGATGAACTGTAACTACATTTTAAAATAGTCTTCTTTTAACACCTATAATAGATACAATATACAACTACAGCATCCATTGATGATGTTTGCATTTGTGATCATATCCAACCACGACATGGTATGGAGAAATTAAACCATTATACACTCTTTCTCCTAAGCCAGTCGAACCACAACTCTCTGCTGAATGACGCTCTATTATCCTTCCGCCGAGTAATGTAGACTGATCTTATTAAACCAATTTACCTCACAATTGAAAAAACCATTCAAGTAGCAATTTTAACAATATATATTATTTAAACTTTATAACCTAATTATTCATGTGGATTTATAATATAAATGATTTGATTTAATATAATCATTATAGGACAATATGAACGTTAGATGACAAAAGTCTAGTGCATAAGAGAAATGTTGCAAATCTTAATCCAGAGATACGAAATCGACGATTTAAATGATCTAATTTGTATTTACAATCAAAGACGTATATTTAGTATTAATCATCATCATCATTAGCCGACCATACATTTACTGTTACATAAGTATCATCATCATCAGCCGGTACATGTCTACACTGTCGCCTTAAGATCCCCACATCGCTCGGTCCTGCGCTGCCCGCGTCACCAGGCACTAGACACCGTTCTTTATAAAGGTTCGTATGGAAGGATTTGGGGCACTTGATACTACGCTGGCATGATGCGGATATTTGGGATCCATAGCCTCATTAGTTGATTCGCAGGGTGCATCACGAGCAGGTGAGATTTGCTTAGATCCCGGGAATTGTGCAATATTAAACAAAAATTGTATACATTAACAGTTAAACTATCTACAATATATATAGTGTAACAACTACATTCTATCTTAGCCAATACCGAGCCTTCATCATGAGATCTGTCCCGGCGCACTTTCTCGTGTAACTCCAATCCGCTCCACGTGAAACGAGATCATTTATTGATGCAAAACAACGCTGCTGACCTTTGCGATGATTTATTCACGCGCGTTTACTTTTTCTGTGTATCCGGCGATTTATGTACCGAGTCAGGACTTTAACATGTTACAAATAACTTACGAACTACATTATATATATATATATATAGAGAGAGAGAGAGAGAGAGAGAAATAACAGCTCTTGGAGAGGAATGGTTATGGTGTTAGTAAAGTTCGCCTGCTATCTTTCACCATCACATCCACAGTTATATAAACGTTGCTGTTTTTTTAATCAACGAAGCAACGAAACGAAACTTTCTGCCTATATTTTATAACATGGAGGGTGCAATGGAACCTTGGCCGGAAGTCGCCGCAACAATGGGATATCCTGTGAATTATTACGCGCCAGATATTCGGCTGTGATTGAACTTCTCATATGTTATTAACATAATAAACCCCAGAGTAGTTCATGAAATGCAGAACGGAAACACTTCTGAAGATCTTCATGAAAACGAGCAGGTAGTTCACCTGATGGTAAGTGATACACTTGCCGGTAACAACGTGGAACTAGTTACCATGGTATATACTGCACGACGTCACGCTCATCGCTTTAAGACGTGGCATGATAAGTCTCGTTAACCCAGTAATTACAATAGCTACAACTTCATTCAAACCGGAACACGTTAATGTTTGCACCTACCTACCTATACGGTTTCCGGCAACAGAGGCCTGCCACCAGTAAATGTTCCAATAATCGATGTTTTGAAGCCGAGGGTTACACGAGCATCCTCCATCAGGCTCGTTGGCACTTAACATATGAAACTGAAGTCGAGATGATAAGAAAGATGCAGGAGAACGATTGATAAGTGCAGAAAGGAGATAAAGGAAGCCGCCACAAATGGAGTCATACAGTTCGCGCAGATTTAAGTGTAATTATATCGCATAATTCAATTTAACGTCTTATTTAACTGCATCGGTTGCAGCATCCGGTAATAAAGACTTTAACCTCCCGACGCGTTTATTTCACATATTTTTTCTTTAATATACGTAATAAAGCAACCGTGCTTAAATCCAAGCACGAAGCTTTACTTCAAGTATACATCGCGGGCGAGTTCAAAGGTAAATACTATCATTGTATTCATAGTAGCGTTACTTCCTCATCTCTAATCATCATAGACGTCCACTGCTGGACTGCCTACCCATCCCAACTCCATTCCTACTTCGTTTTACTAGAGATTTATATGAGGGGATTTGGGACAATTCCCATTAGCTTGGTGGGAGCCAGAGCCTCGTTTGTTGATTAGCAGGATGTACCACGAGCAGGTGAGGTTGGCTTGGCTCTCGTGAGTTGTGCGGAAACCCAGGACGTTAACTTGATGGTAAGCTACACGCATGCCCATCATAATATAGCGCTATATATTAGACACATTACGCTCTTTACCCAGAGGCTTAAGATGTTGAATCTCCATCAGCAGTTACAATAGCTACAGCCTTCAAACCGGAACATAGTAATGTTAGCGCAATATTGTTTGGTGGCTGATATAGGCGCTGCGGTGATTCCTACATATACGGTCTCCAGCAGCAGAGACCTACCACCAGTAAACCACTGCTTCATGAAATTGAACTGGTCAAACAGGCTTACTTATGGTTAACACTTGAATTTGCGTGCAGACGATTGTACGCGTCGTAATCCCAGGTACGGAACCGGTTGTTCATTTAATGCGCACATAAAACTGCGCAGTGTGCGCAATCCTAACACGTCAATTAGTTTAAACGCCGGTTTGAATTACGGTGCACTAACTGAAACGCTTCCACGTTCGAGTTCAATGAAGGGACTTAACCGTAACTTGCAATAAACTTAAGTAATTACGACGCGACTCCTTACTTACACGAATATTGATATATAACTTATATTTATGTATTGCATGATATTTATGTTCACGGCCGTTCTTATATTACTAGTAATTTAGTATTTAGTCCTAATAGTGTTATTTTATGTTTTCCTCTTCACAACCGTAAAGGTTAACTGGTTTTTTTTTTAATTCTACGATATACATACTGGTGGTAGCTCTCTGTTGCTGTAGATCCTCTGGGTCCGACCGCCAATCCTGTAGTCTCGGGCTAGTAAGAATAGAAGTAAGATAAGCCCTGTCTGTCGAAAAAGGCGACTGAAAGGGTCTATGAGTTTCGCGGGTCTTGAGGGTTGGGACCTGCGTGGGACAGCGTATTGCTCAGCGATAGTGCCTACGGGGGTTAGGCACCTCCTCAGAGATGTGTTCACACAAAGTTTAGAGGGGCACCGGTGCATTCTGTAAAAGATCCCAGAGCCTCTCCGAATGCACTGATGCAGAGCAACGAGGGTGTTTTCGTAAGATCCTTACATAACTCTGACTTCCCACCAGAACCAGGGTATCTTTCAAAGAATTTCCCTCCGAAACCAAAAAATAAATAAAAGGTAGGTACCACCGCAGCGTCTATTTCTAACGCCAAACTGTAATGTGCAAACTTCAATATATTCCGGTTTGAAAGTGACTGTAGCTAGTGTAATTACTGGGGTAACAAGACTCAACATCCTATCCATCTGGCGATTAACGCAATTTGGTTCAGTGCAAACAACATTAAATAACGCCACGTTGTTATGGGTGAGCGTATCACTTACCATCAGATAACCACGCTGCTCATCTCGTTGCCTAATGGCATAAAAAAATACAGCGGCGACACAGGCGAGTTTATCTGATGGTAACATACGCTTACTAGTTACATCTCGTCGTCGTTTAAATAAGATGATAAGTCTCGTTACCCCAGTAATTTCACATTACTGTATGGTTAGACAAATAGGAAATAGAGATCTAGGTTATAATAGTAGATAGATATCTTTTTATAAACTATTATAACCTAGACGATCCAGCAAAGACTTACCATCACCGGAATAAAACGCCTTATGGCTTTATATCCGCCATTTTGTTTATCTAGATTGTAACATATAAAAATGTCGCTCGTGTATTAATCAAGTTAATTAAAGTTATAATTATTTTAGTTTTAACTTAGTATTCTAGGCCAGAAGGCTTCATATTCCACGACCTCATTCTCAATTAAAACCTAGATTAATGAAAACAATTTAGATATATATATATATATAATTTAGATATAAATATTTCTTTATTAGTATTAGGTGCTTACATATAAAATTGTCATTTTGTACGGGAGGAATATAATTTTTTTTTTAATATATTTAATTAATCATAGTATGCACCGTTGTTATCTATGCACTTTCGGCATCTTATAGGTAGTCCATTGATCCCTTTACTAAAAAAACTATGGGGGCGGTGTTCCTGCAGTACTGATACTGGTGCCACGGTAGAGCTCGTACTCGTAAATATACCGATATTTCATGTTTTCCATTGTGCGGCAAAAAGCGACGACAAAGAAACAAATTGTGAAGAAAAAACAAATTAATGACTGTTTTCAAAACATAAATGTCGCAGCTAAATGAATTTGTAAATTTGAATTTGGAATTCTCAACCAAAGAGCAGATATTTCAGATCAAAGTGGTCAGTGCGACAAAACGCTAATTTCATATGTAAGGAGCTAATATATGAATTTATAAAGATATGCGTATGAAACTTGATCTATTTGTACAAGAATCCTGAGGCTGCGCCAGCGGCTGGTAGGAGGCGTTGCATTAATCTTGGATTACCGACCCGAGCTTAGATGCACTATCTCCTTTGTCCAGGACTCCCAGTAGTGGGCAAAGACTATGAGAGGAATACACTTCATTTGATACTTAACTTTCGTTCTTACGGAGGTAAAACCTTGAGCTGTTACAATGATCTTTCTATAAAAAAATAATAATTAAGTAATTCATTTAGTATACTATCAAAGTAACGATCAAATGATGATAACTTAAAGACAGCCAGTCTAACTTATTATTTTGTATCCTTACTTAAACATTTATATTTTTATGTTTATGTACAATCCATATTGCATTTTTTACTACGCCTGCCTTCTGTCTTCCTGGATTGACTAGCGAAGAAAGCCTTCTATACCATATACGGCAAAGAATAAATAATGATAATTTCCCTTTTTTATTTACAATTAAGCGACGAGACGAGCGGGACGGTTCACCTGATGGTAAGTGATACGCCTGCCCATAACAACCCGGCACTACTCTAATTGGCATACAAAGCACTACATTGCGCTCGTATTAAATACACAGCACCACCGCAAAACCTATTTCTACCGCCAAACAGTAGTGTGAAAACATTACTGTAGTCTGGTTTGAAGGGCGTTGTAGTCTACTTCACTGACTAGAATAATAAGATTAGTATCTTATGTGTCAAGGCAACGAGCAAAATCTGGTACTTTATATCATCATGCCATCACTTACCATCAGATGACCATCCTACTCGTTTTCATGAATAAAAAAAAATACAATACAAGTGATGTTTCCGTTCTGTATTTCATGAACTACTCTTTGAAGCTTATTGTACTAATAATATATGAGACGATCAGTCACAGCCGAATAACTGGCGCGTAATAATTCACAGGATACCTCATTCTTGCGGCGACTTCCGGCCAGGGTTCTATTGCACCTTCCATCTTATAAATATAACTAGAAATCTTATAAATATGATCCATGGTGGAATAAGATTTACGCATTCTTAACTTTTTGTTCTATGAACTACAATCTGAGAGAACAAACCCATAAAAATGTAGCGATAGTTAGGATGATACACACTGCATCCACCTTTTATTATTCGACATAAAATTAAGGGGTGCAACAAAAAATACTGTATGGACATTTATCATTATCATTCCTTTCACAGAGACCACAACTCCGTTCGCCCTGAATATTTACTATTGAATATAAATAATGATCAATAAACGTAAATTGTTGCCCAAATTCCGGACTAATAACAACATTTCATTATTTCACTGTAACACTATGATTACGCACAGTGTAATTAATAATATCCAAGTTATAATTACAATCAATGTGAATGTTCTCACGTTAACTAGACTCTACGGTGTTATTAATCTGTATTTTGACAAGTAGTGTACGCCGGCTGCGGATATTTAAAATACGTTCGACAAACAATTGTGCAACTTAAAATTTATGAAATTTCATCTACATTCTGTTTAATAATGCTTATTTTACATATATTACATCTCCACTTACCACCGGCAAGACGAAGTAAAGCACAAAATATAAGTAAAATAATTTTATATAAAATAAAAATAATCTAATTTTCTTTTAATATTATATTAGCATTAATGTACAGTTATATTTTTGCTTCTAAAATGTAGCAGGCGCTTAATTTATAATTTTACGTTTTTAAGACTCCATAAAATCTTAATATTTTAACTATTTCACTATTTTAAATAAATTTTAAATCATTTCAATTTTTTGCGTTTTTACCGAGGAAACGTTAAAAAAAATTACACTATAAGCATAATACCATAAAAATTTACCACTTTAACATTTTATAAAAATAAATGTATTTTACGGTAAGTCTATAAAATAATTAACCTTGAAATGGCTTTAAAGTCTCAGTCAATTAAGAACTAAAGTTTAGGTTAATTAAAACCTAAAGTTATCGACCTTTTATTAAAAACAGTATGACTAGCTACCGCCATAAAAGAACTGCTGTGTTCTAGTGCTCAGTGTAAGACAATTTTGGTTTATTTTGCTTTATTATATGCTCTTAACTTAATGTCCCTTAAAATTAAGGATAAGTATAATTATTTTATACTACGAAGCGAGGAGACGAGCGGGATGTTTACCTGATTTAGCGCTAGTTAGGATGTACTACCACACCACACTGCGCTCGATGCCTTGAAATATAAGATGTTAAGTTTCGTTACCGCAGTAATTTGACTAGCTACAGCGCATTTGAAGGCGGACACGGGAATTTTTGCACATTACTGTTTCGCTGCAGAAATAAGTGCTTCGTAGTTAACTAGCTTAACGGTCTGCGACAGCGGTAACGTATGACCAGTATAGCTCATTTTAGTAAAAAAAAAATTTACAATATAGTGATGTTACTGATAGACGTAGTTTGGCTAGATAGCAGCCGTTACGGTTTAGTCCATTTCAAATAATCTGCGTCTGAGTCGATCTCAAACAAAACAAAAATAGAGTAAATATTTAAAAGATCCTGATAGGCGAATAATATTTA
This sequence comes from Ornithoptera priamus, assembly GCA_029034505.1. Lineage (NCBI taxonomy): Eukaryota > Metazoa > Arthropoda > Insecta > Lepidoptera > Papilionidae > Ornithoptera > Ornithoptera priamus. The sequence goes on from JARDWD010000685.1 coordinate 1,186,383, forward strand.
AATACATTACACATATATAAAAAACTATTGTACTTTTCTGTACGTATAAACAATACTCCATATTCCGAGGCGGTACTCGCACAATAAATCAAAAGAGGGCGCGTAGGTGGCCCCACGAGGCAAGCTGCAATTACCAATTAACCGGCTCATATCGCGTTCGAAATTCAAAATTCAAATTCATTTGAACACCGCTCGCCGTCGCATGCGAACGTCTAAAATTCGGCGAAAAATTAAAATTACCTTTTTTTTTTCGCCGATTTTTAGACGTTCGTTTGAAATTTGAATGAATTTTAAAACAATCTTTTAATGTGGCTGAATTTAAACATCATTAGCCTAAGTCTACTTTTAATAGTGACATTTAAACTACCTACCACCATAATTGGGATAAAACTGCAATATAATAAATTAAAGTACAGGGAAAGAAAGCGGGTCATTTCTACAAGTAGGCGCATTAGCCGACCATATATTTACCATTATATAAGTACCCATCATCATCATCATCATAAGCCGATAGACGTCCACTGTTGAACATAGGCATCCCCCAAAGACTCCACATTGCTTCACTTATTATCTTCATAAGTGTATAAAGGTAATAATTGCCTTAAATTTATGAAAATTCAATAAGTAGTAGAGAAGCCCCTGTGGCCTAATGGATAAGGCATCGGCCTCCTAAGCCGGGGATTGTGGGTTCGAGTCCCACCAGGGGTACTCTTAATTTTATTTAAACCATTAATTATATATTTTAAGGTTGAGAAAAGCAAAAAATATATATTATGTTAATATGCATTATATTATTATATATAACATTTTTGTCATATCCTTAATATCGATATTATCCTTTTAGGATTATAATGTATATAATTAATGTATGTCTTTTTAATTAAGCCTCGAGATGACCTGCACGTTCACATGATGGTCAGTTATACGAATGCCCATGACGTGACAAATTGCGCTCGTTGCCTGAGAGCCAAGATGTTAATTCTCGTTACCCTAGTAATTATACTAGCTACAACATCTTTCAAACCGGAAGACAGAAATGTTTGCACAGTTCTCAGCGGCAATAGGTCTCCAGCAACAGAGCTACCACCAGTGAATAATAATAAAGTTGGAGTCATCATTGACTACGACGACGTCTACGTCCATTGCCTTGGCCTCCTCCAAAAATTCCCACATCGTTCGGGTAAGGCTTCATATGGGGGCCATTTCCCACCACGATTGCAGCAGATGAGGTTGATTTCAATCCCGTGATATGTCATGAGGGAACGCTTACACCCCTTTTTGAGTATTAGATATATCCACAAATTCCCTTACCGACAAACAACGTAAATGTTATTAAACTTCACTCAACATTAAGTGAAGTGTTACACTACTACTACAGAGCAGAGATAGGAGATATAAAATGAAACGAGGTATTCTCTTTAAGGGTAGTTTTTATTCAGTTTGTCGTAATCGCATTCATTTATATCCTCACAAGGTAATGATTTTTTTTATATATATATAATATATAATTAGTACCTGTACTGCAGGCGAATAAATAATTACAACGTATAATGTAGATTATTATAACATACTAAATATTGTATGTTACACGATAGTGATACTCAGTATATGAACGTATGCAGGAAGTGATAACATATATTAACATATATCATTACAATGTGTTTCTTTCTATTCTCTTACTTTTCTCATTTTTTTTAATGTTGTCTTAATTTACTCTTTTAATTGGTTTGTTTACGATTGGGAGATGTCCAATGATTTAAATGCATGCAACCTGGTCTCATTTCATCCATCTTATCATGCGAGGAGAAATGAAATTGTCGACTTCTTCTTCAAGAGTCGCTAGTGAGTCTTAGATAATGTCTATTGGCTACGCTTCCGCTTCCACTTATCCCTTTTACTGGAGAACAGCTAACCTATACAAAATTCTATAAATTACTATCCATTAGCCGGATATATATACTGTTTACCCAATATCCGTTCCAAAAATCAAACAGCCTTATTATCATATACATAAAATATATCCATATATACAGGACATATACAGACTGATTGGCTCATCATGAGGTCTCCGAAACTGTTGTCTCCTGAACTGTGTGACGTAAACACTCAAAATTTAGTAGAGACATTGCTTCTGCCATTCAGAGGTCAGCTAAGAATGGTTTTTATATTAATGGATATTTCTACCCCAAAGGGTCATTAAAAAAAAACTAGTGGACGTCCATTGAAATGATGATGATGACTGAGACAAAATCTTGATTTGAAATATAAATAATATTGGTACGATATTTATTATTACTTGTGAAACTTAACTGCATCTTAAATTAAACTTTATCTATGCGTATACATATAAGTTTAAATATAATTTTTTACCTTAGTTCTTACTTGTAAATAAATTATGTTTAAAATCTTAAATTATTATAAAAAAAATCACAAAATTGTTTAAATTTTTACACTTAAATACATTTTTAAAAAATATTTACACACTTACAATTAACTTTTTAACACAAAAAAATATATAACTAAAGTTATAAAACTTAAATTTCATAATACTTTGGCTGCAAAAAGAGAAAGGGTCTTGGAACATTTACAAATAAATAAATAAGTTATAATTAATCAGTATTTTTATAATAATTAACTAGGCCTATATTCCTTTAAATATACTACACTATAAAATAGTTTGGATAGTTACCAAAGATTAAGTTATCTAAAGTTGTATGCGTAACTTAATGTATTATCTTTTATGTTCAAAAATATATTTGAATCATGAGGCAAGAGTCGAAAGGATATTAAAAATAAACATTTACACTAATATAATAAACAGCTCAACATTCCCACCGCTGGGACTCGGGCCGTTACGCTAATATCTATATACTGCTGCTGAAGTTCGGGGTCTTAACGAAGTACGTCGTGAGGGTCCCCTTTCCTTTGACGTAGGTGGGTCCTCTGCACTCGCAAGTGTAGCCCACGTTCATGAGAACCCTGTAACACGATACCGTTACAGCTTCTTTCATAACTGGAAGAGAAAAGTTATATAATGATGGTTGAGCTTCCTTCTGGCATCCCACAAGGTGGACCGACGATCTGGTGAGAATCGCGGGAACCCACCGGCTGCGAGCAACGCGGGACCGATCGATCAATGTGGAGATGGTAACTAACACGCCAGCTCATAACATCCTTGCGCTGATTAGAATGATATACACAGCACCAAATCAAGTTCATCACCTTGAAGTCTCATAACCCTGGTAAATTCAACGCCCTTTAAAATAGAACCCAAGCCAACCTCACCTGCTCGTGTGGGTGCACCCTGCTAATCAACAAATAAGACTCTGGTTCCCACTAACCCGCATTAGGGCTAGCGTGGTGAAAAATGGCCCAAATCCCTCCGTATTAACTCCTCTACCAACGATCGGCAACCTCTAAAGTACTCCTAATGACCCGGCGGTACCATAGGCCATGCTGACTGTAAGGTCGAGAGAAGCTGTCGGATATGGGAAGCGCAGGACTAATTAATGTGGAGATGTTTGCAGGAGGCCAATTTTTTTTTTTTTTTAATGTAAAATAAGAGGCAAACGAGCAAGACGGGTCACCTGATGGTAAGTGATGATTAATTTCGGGTAGTGTAAATCTATCGGCCGATGATGATGATGATGACGGTAATGTCACAACGCTACTGTTTGTCGGCAGAAACAGCTGGGGTAGTACCTCAACCCCATAACTACCACCTCATAGTTATTGACAGGAACAATTCACAGAATATGAGTGCAGTTTAACTGGTGAAGTATATCCAGGTAAAAAATAGGTCGCACTTGGCGGTATCCTCCGTGACGTGTATCCTGCCCATCAAGCCCGTGGAGTCCATCCTTGAGGCGACGTTGACGGTGTTGCCCCAGATGTCGTACTGCGGCTTTTGCGCGCCCACCACTCCAGCGATCACGGGTCCGTGGTTCAGGCCTGTGGAGTCACCAACAATACAACTAACATTTTATTAGGAAAACTATGTAACAACTAAATATTTTAAATATTGAAAGAAACTACACATAAGATCTGATCATCTTTAAAAGTCTAGACAGATTTTATTTTAACAAAGTCTTAGAATATTCTAGTCCTTAAAGAAAGAAGAAAATTGTTTACGCTCTACAATTCTTCAAGAAGTATAGATTCGCAGACAGAGAGACAGATCCTAAAGGATATCAATAATTTATATTTACGTCCTCCTCTCCCTCCATGACTGTAACAAGGCTTTGAAATGCTCCCCCACCTCACTGTATCCCAATGAAACCTTCTAACCTTCAGTGGAGTAACTGTGATGATGTCCATGTAATATTTTAGTACAATAACTTTTAATGCAAATCCAGCACCGACCTATTCTGAGTTTGAACCTCTGGAAGGACTCGCGGTTGATCTGATCGAGTATGGTCATCAGCGCCACCGCGAACTCCACGAGGATCGCGACCGTGTGCTCTTCCCTCCTGTTCGCGTCCTGAAAAACAATGAAGAGATAAAAGTACATTTTACCATCTGCAGAAATTTATCACCGTGACTTTGAAAGGATATGTAATATCTCATCAAGGATTATTAAACCTGTATTCCATCGGATGGTTAAAGGGTTGGTATAAGGGGTTCCGCTCAACATCTTACGAAGCTCAAGTCAAACTCATCTGCACACGGTGCACCCTGCTGAATAACAGACGTGGCTCTGACCACCCACCTACGCACTGGAACAGCGTGGTGGGTGTACTGCCCAATTCCTCACAATGAACCCCAACAAAACGACGTGGAGATCTTTAGTGAAGGCCTATGTCCAGCAGTGGACATCTGTCGGCTGATAATAAAGATGATTAAAGGGTTTATAGGATATGGCAATAAAATTAATATAAGATATAGTTATCCTGTGTGGACAACCATCTGAATTGGTGCTACTACCAAAGACTGGTGTTCTGCTTACAAGGGTGCTGTAGCTAGAGCAATCGCTATGGTCACAAGCTGAACATTAATAAGTCTTGGGGTTATTGCGTGCTGTGTAAACATCCTAAGCAGGACTACATTGACGTAGTGAAAGTACCAACCTTATACCTTCATTTTATAACCTTTCGTCATCGCTTTATTACATAAAAATTAATAAAGCAATTTCCTCACCAGCTGCTCCTCCTTGCCGGGCCGCAGGCCTGACGCGATCATGTAAGTGCTGCCAATCGTTTTTATCTTCTCGATGCAACTGAACTTCGGTTTCAACAGCAACTAAGGGTAAAGGAACATTCACCATTAGCATATTGATACCATCACAATTTATGATCGTATCCATTAAAATTACTAGAGAATGTCGCTCGAGGCAAGAGGAAACACATCCGACAATATCTTAACTGCTTCCGTGGCGTATCAGCCAATTGCTTACCTTATATCACTGATGAGGAAGGGTTGGGGTTAATCATGGATCATCCAACTTCAAATCAAATGTTATGATTGTGTAATATCCATTCGAAGATTAAATAACCTTATCGAAGTCGCAGATGATCTCGTTGAGCAGTCGGAGGCACTCGAGGCCCTGCTTGTTGACGTCGGTCTCGTCGTAGAACTCCTTGTAGTTCGGTATGGAGGCGAACATCACCGCAATGCTGGAGTATCGCTCGTGGTACAGATCCTCCTAGTGGTACAAAAGTTTAAATATCGGCGACGTCATACGTTTAAAGATCTCCCTATTAGGACCTTCGCTTGATGGTAACCGAACATCATCATCATCATTAAGTGCCCTCTTCAAACTGAAGTTTGGCGATCAGGTTGAGAAAACCAATTCGATCCTCGGCTGTTCTTTTTAACTGGTGATATTTAAACCCGGTCCAGTCCTTTATGTAGTAGTAACAATACCTAAAACTGAGCAGTGGTGATAGGTCTCTGCTGCTGGAGACTGTCTACAAAGGTGCCGCCACAGCTGTGTTGTCACCAGTGAAATAACGAGGGTGATGAATTTAAAATTTTGTGTCTCAAAGCGAACACAATGGGATGTAGTGTTCATCATCCTAACCAGCGCTATAGGCAAGCATATCGCTAACCATTATATGACCTCCTCTCACTTCCCGCCATTAAATAATATATACAGGATTATAATGCTCTATCATCACATCATCAGCCGATAGACGTCCACTGTTAAACATAAGCCTCCCCTAAAAATCTCCACATCGATCAATCCTGCGCTGCACCAACATAGCCTCCGGCACTAGGCATTAGGGCTCGTCATCTGTAGGGGTTCATATGTGGGGATTTGGGAGATTACTTATCACCCTGGCTCAATGCGGATTGGTGGGAGAATCTCGTTTGTTAATTAGCAGGATGCACCACGAGCAAGTGAGGTAGGCTTGGGTCTCCGTCAGTTGTCGTGCGGGACCCCTTACATCCCTATACTCCATAAGAACCAAAGTATATTTATATATGAGGTCAAAATTTAAATATTGTAACAATAAAAAAATTATATGACCGTTACGCTAGTACCTTACCGAGCGGTTAAAAGGCCAAAGTAACAAACCAGTGCAATAGGGTAGAAAAGGGGTTACTTACCTCCGACGCGACTGATGTTAAGAAGTGCTCAGCGACGTGAGCTGGCAGAATGTTCTCCAACAGAATCTAAAACGTGAGAAGGTTTAAGTACAGGTTTAAAAAAAATTATTAAAGGATCATTTTCTGATATAGTCTCTCCATCTAAGTTATCTTCATATCCATTTTTTCTTAAATGTTGAAGTTAATTTGGAAATCTAGTTAGAAGACATTCTAATTCCATGTTCTGTAATATTTGTAGATCGTGTCCATCATCAGTCAGTAGTCACCAGTAATGATCTTCTGTAATTAATGTTAAAATAAAGGTGACTAGAACAACTACGTATTTACGTACAAGTATAAAGTCTCTTCTTCTTTCCGATCAGTCTGCCTTCTTCTTTCTTTTGACGCCAAACACTAGTATGCAATCATTACTGTGTTCCAGTTTGAAGGGCGTTGTAGCTACTGTAATTACTGGGATGACGAGGACACAACATCTTATGTCTCTGGTGACGAGCGCAATGTGCTGCAGTGCGTATCATCTTAACTAGTTCCACGTTGTTATAGGCTGGTAAATCTCTTACCATCAAGTGAACATGGCATTCTTCTCTGTCGCCTTATTACATTAAAAAAGGTCTAAAAAACAATAAAGAAGAACAAGGCGGAGCATACCTTATTTATTCCTCTCATAGTTTCCACCTCCTCCTGTTCGAACTTGAGTTTGTCCTTCCATAGGAAGTCAGTTCTAGACGTGAACTCTATCTGCCTGTCGAGGATGTGAAGCAATGCAGCCAAGAACACCAGCACCAGACCAGCTTTCGCCGAATAAGGTAGCATTGAGAATCTGGAATATTTTTAAACAAAATCCTTTTATGAATTCTTGCATTAATCATCAACGTACTGATAGTTGACTACTGAACATAAGTCTCCTGAAGAAGAAATGTTTTCTACGCCATGACGATCTTTTAAAGTATGACACCTCAAGCAAGAGAGGATATTTACACAGCACCACGTTACTTAGAAAACAAGAGAAGAGACTTTTACCACTAGTTAGGCGATAGTAATATATCACTTACTCCGTCTCCATCTCTCCCTTTTGATACTGACTGAACAGCTCAGCGGAGGCGAACAGCGATATGTGGGAGATGAGCGTCAGAACCATCAGCACCAGTTTCAGCACGAAACCAACCCGCAGGAATACGGATATCGACGCCAGGGTCAGCACTGAGCTGTATATAAAACTCTGCAAAAAAATTTATACGTTGAAAATTTATGAGCTTTTATTATAACTAAACTAGACCCGATCATTTCTTCCTAATAGTTTAAGTTTTCCGCAATAGATGGCGCTTTTAACAAAAACAGTTTTATAAGTAATATAAAGAAATAAAACTCTTTTACAAAAAAAAAACAATTGTGAATGGAAAATTAAGTATATATATATATAACACGAATTATCATCCTCCTTATTGTTAACAGACAAGGAAGTAGTATTATTAATCCGATCATACATTTTGCTAATTTAAACTGGAATGGTTTATTGTTTGTTCATCTTAATAATAACTTACAGGCGCTGAATCTACATCAACGAACAACGGCACCCCGGTAATGTTACCAGAGAAGGAAATGTTGCTCCTAGTCCAGATTTCTTCGGGAAATTCATGCACCAGAAATGTCTGAAACTGATACGTAAAACCAGTTAGTGTTTATGAGAAAAATATTAATTATCATTGTTAAGACTAATTCTTGAAAACTTAACTCATCGAACATGAGCATATTAAATTTTAAGAGTTAAAAAATTTATTATTACATTATATTAAAATTATGTAATCCAAGAGATATTTCTACCAAAGAAAATAGATAAGCTATTTAGCTATTAATAACAATACCTTAGTATAATGAAACGTAAAAAGGAGTAAACGGCATGCATTTTTAACATATGAGTTACCTAGTTAACTTACCAAGTTAATGACTGCACAAGAACCGATAAGTAACACTGTCACTATGAATATAGTGAACCTGATGTAACAATTGTGAGCAACCACCTGAAACGTACAAACGTATTACTGGTAGTAGAAGAATGTTGATAGAAACCGTTTAGCTTCCATCAGCTCCATATTCTTTTGCCTATAAGTACATTGTCATAGTGATTTATAATCGGGTGAACATACGGCTCGTTCTGTGCTTTCATGGAATACAACAATCATTGATGATAAATAGGACTCAATTCAAAGATATTCTCTTGAACTAATAAATTGCTTTGTTATGAGAAAACGCCTGTTAGTTCTGAATATCATATTTTTGTTACTGTATTCGATTGCTTGTTATTATTTATCGGCAATACAAATCCTTTGCTTTGACTACTACTACACCGATTAAACAAGTTTTAATGAAATACAGTAGGATGAAAAAAGGTATAAATATATTAAGGGAATAATTAATAGGTTACTTCTAGACTAATATGGTCCCTTACTTTCCATTAGCTGGGATTGTATATATAAAAATAAAACAAATTTAAGCATCAGCATAGCGAGCATCATAAAATTCACCTTCCGTTCTTCTATGAAGAAGTACAAATTATGTGCATATCTCTTAACTAACCTGACCAGGTTTGTAGCAGTTGTCAGCGTAGTCGTCCATGCTCGGTACGTCAGAAAGAAGCCCAGGCAAGCTACCGTCGCACCAGGACAAGTAGAGGAACACTAGCAGCGTCAGCAGGGTTGGCCCGAACGAAGCGTAGAGAACTATGCTTCTGTAAACGTTTATATTTATCAATGCATGAAAGTTTTTACACATACTTATAAAGCAACTTAGCTTATTAAACTTAATTATAAGAATTAAACTTACTTAGGTACAGTTAATAGTTGTATAAACGCGAGCAATACAAACAGCGCGGTTGCGCAGGCGACGTTGTATTTGAACTGGACGTCGCACTGGTCGCGGTACTGGCCCTCTTGATCTCCGTTTTTGAACCAGAGGGTCACGCGATTCATGCCCTCCGAATTGTTGCTGCAGTCGCAGCAAGTCCTTTGCGGGAGCAGGTTTTGTTCTATCATCGCAAGGCTCTAATACAATACAATAAACATTAATTAAATATTTGAGCGAGATATAATAAGATCAATATGAGATATGAATCGATATGAAAATACATAAGATCAAGATCGAAGTGGAAAAGAAAGTTAGAAATGATCAGAAGAAATCAGTCTTTTTATGTACCGATTCAGTTCTCTTTTATTACAATTCGATACAAGATCAGTGAAAATATTTGATTACGGTAGTGTTTACGTCTAAAATATTCCTATCATAGACGTCTGCTGAATCGGGGCTTCAGGAAAAGCTGTCCCACTCTGGGTTTATTTTACGTTTAATCTTTAGACTAAATCTTAAAATACTTTATTTTTAATAGAAACGTTGTACGAAAAGCTGAAAGCGGAGTGACATTGGAAATATTTTAATCTCTCTTCGACGAGGGATTTCATCTAATAGGTTTTCATTATCTTTCAAAGCTATGGAAAGATCGTTTATATTTTGACTAAATGTTTGGTCCGGTTTAGATACCGGAAAGACACTAACGATGAGACTATATCAGTAACATATTTTTTTTCTATTAGTTAAACAAAAAGTCGTGCGTTTTTTTAAACCGTACGTGAGTAAAGTATCAACTAGATTTTACATAGTAAAGTATTAATGCTTTAAAATTTTTGTTTTAATATTAACATAACGAATTAATATGGAAGATAATGCCAGTGGTATAAAATCTATTTTTATAGAACGTGTATGAAATAGTATAAATATTATAAATAGTAGGCCCCCAAATCCATGCTCACCGATATGCCAATGTTCTTTGCAAGAGTAGAGTCTGTAATATTTGCAAAGGGCTTATCAGCACCCCAACATTCCACGTATTTAGTCATTTTACTGGATGGTCTTGATCTAGATGGAACTCCCGGCGTGGCTAAAACAAATTTAACGGTAAATTGATACAATCGAAATAATAACCTGCAACAGGAACAAACGACAAATAATGATAGGACCTGGTAAAATCGATCTTCATGCTTCGTTCATTGTACTAATCTCATTCTGTGATATAAAGAAGACAATACAATCTTTTACCAGATTATTCTCCGAATAATGAATAAAGTGGAAAAAATCAATAACAGGACATGCAAAAGTTGTCCGCTTTTTCCTAATCAAAGTTTATCAAAAAATTGGCTAATTTAGTTCTAATAATCGTATATTTAAGTAAAAAGGTAGTTTTCTAGCCAAATTAAATAAAAATATTAAACAGAAAATGATAACATTCCAAGTTCTGTTTTTCCAAGGAATCAATAACAAATCAGGAAATGTAATCCTAGATCCCTTGTACAATTCAAAATTTCATATGAATACAGCGTTTTGAAAATAACAGTAGATTTCGATATATTCAAAAACAGTGATACGAGTACATTCACTGCTTTAACAGGTCTAATGTTTATTTTTAAAGAGGAAGAAATAAATACATCACCCTCAAAACTCATCTTGTTCAAACCATTAATTATTTAAGTTTTGATAACTTTAACATTACAATTACCAACTTCTTCAAACGCGGTGTTTTTCTATATAAAACGTTACATTAAAAATGATGGTAAAAGTTTAGATTTTTTTATTTCATTCCCAACATTATCCTTGCAACCTTTTAAAATCTTTACAGGTAATGTGCGAAATGATTTCATTCTTGTGCTACACATTCGATGATTGGTCGGTCAATAGTTAGTAAATAGGATTTAAATAAAACGTAAGTCACTTAACATACTGTGTACACTGTTTATAATGTATCCTAAACTAAACAGGGTGGGGGTTGATTTATATTATCAAAGGTATGGAAAAGAAAGGTTGAATTTTACAACTAAATCAGGAGTACACGTGTAGAATACCTTACAATGCCTCGATATTAAAATTATCCTGAATTGTCTCGGACTGAGGTTTTACGATATTTTTGGGGTAAAATTTGGATTGCACATGATTTTAACATTTTGTTGGACCTTTAACTAAATTCTCGAATTAACGAAAATCAGCAATTAAATATTTGACAATTTATCTTTTAAGAAGAAAGATAATCAAATGAAGATAAAATAAATACATTTGCATGACAAGGCTTATAAGGAGCTATATTATTTACATATAACAGTGTACATAGTTCGAATTTTTTTATATCGCGGAACTAACATGGTGATTCCATCGATATGGTACTTATCATCCTAAGGAACAGAGTTGGTCGCGCTGATTCCACCTCTTGAGGCAACTCTGCATCACTGTCTGAAGACAGAATGATGAGTTAATATATGTTCATAATTTTACAGAAGCTTTATTTCAACGGTATACTCAAATTTTAGATATTTGGCCAGTTTTTAAAGCAATGATAAGTTGTTAAGTTAGTTTATGCTATAAACAATAACCAACAGTTCTATTTTAAAGTTTTTTTATGTATTAAATGGTTTAACATAAGAGATGGTCATTATCAATTATTTTGTTGGGCAGACAGGTATTTCAGAAACTATAAATTTTAATTTACTCAAATCTATAAAGGGTTCTGTTTTTACTTTTTAATAGAGATGGAGGTAAATACAACGAGTCCGTAACTGTAAGGACTTACTTATATTTGTAACAAGAAAAGTAGAATTAATGATTCTACTTGATACGAATTCTGATCTCTCACCTGTTCCCATGATAGGACTGATAGCTCCGATGATAGATCCACTTCGGCTCTTGGGCTTAGCGTGAACAACCGCACCGTTACCGAGTCCCTCTCCAGGATTTGTTGTGTTGTTATTTTCAAAAACTACTGTCTTTGGACCATCTACTTTCACCGACGCTCTTCTACTTAAATCTGAAAACATTGTTTGTCATTGTTCTGTTGTAACAATTAAAAATAAATCATTCATTACTAAAATTAGTCTAGACAAAGATATAAAACCGGTGATAGTTGTACAAGCTTTAAGAAGAAGTACGAGTAGCATGGGTTCGACCCCACAGAGCTTGACTTTCTCGTAAAGATAAAAATCGTTCCAGCATGTAGGATAAATATCCTTGAGCTTATTCTTATGAGAGCAGTTCCTGAGTCCCAGTAGTAGGGATATGAAGAGAACTTTTCATTTGATTTCATAAGAGTACAAAATTTTAATTATTCACCTCCTGGGTTACGGAGAGACTCTGATCGCAGGACTTTCGTAGTTTCCTGTTCTATGAAGCTGTGCTGCGACGGCGCCGGACTGATGTTATCTCTGGGTTTAGTCGGGGACACATCTTGATACAAAGATGACACGATGCTGGCTTTTCTGTCTACCGTGCATACTGAGAGTCGGCCATTTTCTATACCGACTGGTTTCTGCAGAGTGAAAACCGAACTGTTAGAGGAATTCGCTAAAACAACTAATGTGATGGCGCGATAAAGAAAGTCTCGGATAATCGCAACAACAATTTGTTTGTTGTCGAAACGGAAATTAACAATCCCAAAATCAATCATTTCCCTTTTATCGTTAGTTTGATAGTTTTTCACCCTTAACAAACCAGGTGTAATTTGGAGAAGAATATAAATTTACACATTTAGTTAAGAATTGCCTTATCAATAACAAAAATCAAACAAAATAAATGGAAAGATGAAATAAAATTTTCTTATCATTGGCACCTTCTCTTAACGAGAACTGGAAGACTGAATATAGGTAAAGGTACTATTACTTAGCTGTATTTAGTAGACGAACTTAAAAGAACAAGTTAGGATAGCAAGTAAGCATAGATACAATATTTTTCATGCAACTAATCGAAATGTATTTAATATTTGAAGTTTAAGAATTTGGTATTAGACCAGCATCAGTTTATCAAAGGGGTGCAAGGGTTCACGCACTCACGGGCACCAATCCAACCTCACCTGCTCCCGGTATACCCTGCTAATCAACAAACGAGGCTCTGGCTCTCACCAACGCGCATTGGGCTAGAATGGTGGGAAATGGCCCAAATCCACCCATATGAACTCATATAAACGTGCGGGTCTTTGGCGGAGGCCTATGTCCAGCTGTGGACGTCCATCGGCTGATAATATGTAGCATCAGTTTATCGAACT